>OU744735.1:15265912-15913878 GCA_916613615.1 Steromphala cineraria | reverse complement strand
TTATTTAGTATAGTAGTATCGTAGTTGACAGTTTCAGTACATTCATCCGAGGGAATTTCATCTTCTTGATTATTTTCGTTCAAATCCCTGTAATAGTTAAAGAAGGTTTCGACATTAGGTTTAACAGAGTTGTTATTTTCAGTATTTGTGTTCAGCATTTTCCAAAAGTCTTTTGGTGAATGATTTTTTTTCTTCCTGAAGGATTCATGTAAGTGATTTCTATAACTTTTCATAAATTTGTTCATACATTGTTTATAGGCTTTGGAAATGTGTCGTAGTTCAATCCTGTGCATTTAAGACTTAGTTTTCTTGAATTTCCTACGCATTCTTTTACATTCTGGCCCAAACCAAGGTTTATTTATCTTATACGGGTATTTAGATTTATAAGGTCGATGTGAGAGAGTTCGTCTTACACCAAACGTTTCACGTGCTGAGTCAAGAAGCACGTGCGTAATACCAGCTGAAATTGAGTCGACTACCACTGGGTCGCAGTGATCTGTGCGCGCTAATTGTGCTTGACTAGTTAGTTTATTTACCTTATCGATGTTTATTTTCTTGTCGGAATGTATGGACATAATTTGTGTCATAATTCTTTGGTTTGGGGGGAAGAGGACTATTGCTTGCTTGGCACGGGGGAACATTTTCTGTACAAGGGATGTCAGGTGATAATTTATGGATACTAAAATATACAGGACAGTGAACATCTGAAAAGAGAGGATAGAATTCCCTGACTTCAAAATAAAAAATATATGGGAGTAAATTTGCTGATGAAATGCCATAATCTATTACTGATTTATCCTTACAAGTGGTTTTACCAATCCCCCTATCAAATATGCCATTACATATGAACATGTTATGATTTTTACACAATTCAATCCATTTAAATCCATAATTATTATTTGTTTCCATATCCTCAGAGCATCTATCAGTTGGAATATTCAATGATTCTAATGAATCTTGTGGTCTTAGTAGTGAATTAATGTGGGGTAGATCAAGCCTTCAAGGTCCATTTCCTCAATGATATGTTCATCAAATTGACAGTAGTCACACATGTTTTTAGTCCTGGCATTAAAATCACCCACAAGATAAACATAATCACTCATAGATAGATAATTTGAAGTTGATTCTTCTATAATATCAAACACATCAGATGAAACATATCTTGAGCCTTCAGGTGGAATGTAAACATTACCTATATATAAATCATTTTCAAAACCAAAAAGTAATATTGAGATTTTACACCATGCTACATAATCATTTTTGTCCCCAATTGGAATAATATGTTTAGAGTAATTATCCCTTATTGCAATTCCTAGACCCCCTGATTTTCTTATAGCTTTTGTTCTATGCTGAAGATACAAAGTATAGCCTTCAATTTTTAAATCATCTAACATGTCAGTCTTTGTCTCTTGAAAGAAAATCACATCATTACCATTTATAAGATCTAAAAATTCTTGATATTGTAAGTGCTTTCTAAGTCCACATACATTTATACTAGTAAATGTTAACATGTCATCATGATCATCATCATCAATATAATCATCATCATCATAATGATAATCATCATCAACATAATCATCATCATCATCATCATCATCATCATCATCATGATCATCATCATCAATATAATCATCATCATCATCATCATCATCAACATCATCATCATCATCATCAATATAATCATCATCATCATCATCATCATCATCATCATCATCATCATCAATATAATCATCATCATCATCATCATCATCATCATCATCATCAATATAATCATCATCATCATCATCATCAACATCATCATCATCATGATAATCATCATCATCATCATCATCATCATCATCATCATCATCAACATCATCATCATCAATATAATCATCATCATGATCATGATAATCATCATCAATATAATCATCATCATGATCATGATAATCATCATCAATATAATCATCATCATCATCATGATAATCATCATCAACATAATCATCATCATTACATCATCATCATGAACATTATTTTCATTAACATCATCAACATCATCAACACAATTATCATTTACACTACCAATAACAGCATCAACATGATCATTGTCAGCATCAAGATTAACAATATCACTGATTTCATTAGACACAACCTTTACTCTAGGCTGATTTGCTTTAGCACCAATGAGATCAGGCTGACATGTGTTGTTTGACAGGAAGGGTTCAGTAAAGTGATCTTCAGTAATGTGAACTTCAGCAGCAACATGTGTATTGTCATTTTTCACATAAGCATCAGTATAAATAAGTTGTTCATCAGCCTCGACACTAAAGACAAAAAGTAAATATGAGCTTCTCACTCATTTGCCTGCACCTGAATACTGAATAATACTGAATAAACATTCGTTAATCGTGTAAGCCGCAATACATAAGACCTGTTTTTTTTCAACATGTGTGTATTGAGTCAAATATATCATTCATTGACGTTTCTTCACTAGAATCAATAACTGGATGTTAAATATCTGAAAAAGTATCAAGTTACATATCCTTTAATAATTTGGATGATATCATGTTATCCCATCTATGGCATAAAGTCAATATGACGACACGCTTGATTTGGTCCGTTGATGGCGGACGGAGCTTTGCAACCGTTGTGAACAAGGTATTATTACGGGACACGCTACACCTTCACAGTGCCGGACAATATGATAATTCCACATATTGGACAACAATATCTAAAACTGCTTTTGTTTACCCCAATTTGTTTTCCTGGCGGCGGCTGGAACATACCCTGAAAAGGAAAAGATCACAGGTGAGCAAACCGAGTTACTTTATACCTTCGAATATTTTCAGTTAAAATGTCAGTTCTAACCCTTTAACACCTTCAAATGTAATCAGTTCAAATTTCAGTCAAAGTAAACCTAGCCTCAATATCACCCGTTTCACTCCGATATTGAGTCTAGAAAGCTCTAGTAGAGGGTCGCGAGAGAGGGATGGAAACCCAATAAAATCCCCCTGTTATGTTTGTGAAAAGAAAACGGTAAAAAATAATTATAGTTGTTTGTAAATAAAATAGTACTTAAATCTTCCTTAAACTTAATAAATACAAAAACTGAAATATACTCACTGTACTCAAGAATAAATATGATATAAAAAAGAGTTAAGGATTTAAAACACATGTAAACTTCTCACAATGGGATCGTAAGCTTTACCGTCCTCCTGATACTGAGGCAGTAAACCCACTTTGTCTACATACCAAACATACCATGTGGTCAGCATATCGCATGTCCCGTGGACTGGTTCACTGCGGATTCATTGTTATGCCTTTGTGTTCGTATTTATACAATAAAACATAACTGAACATTAGCGAAGTATCTTAGATATACCGTTATTCTTGTAAAGTTAGATGCAATGAACTAGTCTTGCAGAAAATGGCAGAACGGGGCAGAAAAAGGACAGGGTGCTGTTTCAAAAGGGAAAGGCGCTGCACTCTGCTAATAAGAAACACTAGTACATGTTTATAAGCGTTCTCTCCCAACAGAGGCAGATCAAGTCATGAAATGTTGATACAACCTCTGTTATATTACGCCGACTTTGTGGTAAAGAATGGGAGATGCCTGATTGGAGGCAATCAAAGTAAGTTGTGCAATCAGCGACGCTGTTCTAAAATCACCATTTTGGCTAATGAATCGTGGCAAACGCATTGTGATATGAACCACCCTTTCCATGCGAGAAGTGTTGTCATTTGCTAAATATATTCAAATGGATTGTGCTGCCGGAACCCACGGATTTCGGCGTGATATAACAGAGCCTGTATCAACATTTCATGACTTGATCTGCCTCTGTGGGGAGAGAATGGATTTATGAGCTATATCTTTTAACATTTAGGACAACTAGCTTAGAAATATGAATATCTAGTGAAAATTAAAGATGACAATAACATTTTATCATAAATTGAAAAATAAGCTGTCATCCGCGAATTCTATATTTGCAGAACTCCTAATGATGTTTGATACAATCAGAATTACCCTACAGATGTTATCCTAAGATGTTTGATCAAATCAACCTACAGATGTTTGATCAAATCAACCTTCAGATGTTTGATCCAATCACAATTATCCTACATATGTTTGATCGAATCAGAACAACCCTAAAGATGTTTGATCCAATCAGAACAATCCTTAGATGTTTGATAAATTCAACCTACAGATGTTTGATCAAATCAACCTACAGATGTTTGGTCAAAACAGAACCATCATGAAGATGTTTGATCCTATACAAATATCATGCTATCTTTTGTGTTGGTAACTTTACTTATAAGTTATAGGGTAGACATCTAGTGACGTCATGATTACAGAGTGACCATATTAGCCATATTAGCTTGAGATATGTCCTTTCACTGTTTCTAGGACAGTGGACAATGTTACAAGGGTATTATGAAGGTATTATTGGATTAACCTGCCAGCATTTCATGACGATATAAAGATTAAAAAGCGTTGTAACTTTACTCTGCGTAACGGGCCTTATTGCGGGTATTATCCCGACTCAATGCTAAATAAGTCGGTGCCATTTGGAATTAAGATTCAGCCTTTTTCTCGATCAGTATTATCCCGACAAAGCTCCGAAGGTGAGGTAGCTCAGTGTATTGGATACAGTTTGGAGTAAACACGTAAAGACGGGAACCTTTCTGTGAACTACGTTATTTGAAGTAGGTGTCTGACATGGAAGATTGAATTCCGTGCCTAGTCACTGAATTGAATCTCTTTGTCATCTCCCTTGATTGAACTCTGCCTGTCTTAAAGGGGCAGTAGCACGTTTTTTGAAAATTTTATTTTTTCAAGTTTACACTGATAATTGTTCGTTAATGCTAAATGTTTTATTTTGATAGTGAAAAGTGTCCTTCATATCAAGAGAACAAATTATAAGGATTCACATTGGTGGCCATTTTTGTGTGAACACCTTTGATTCATTTTGTATAGGAAAAAGGAATCCTATTGCTGAACATTACATTATATATTTGATTTAATTCTGTTTCAGTTAGTTTAAATACATTTTCTGTTAATTGGAACAATTTATTTTCATTTTACTGACATCCCCTTATATTCCCCCTAAAACGTGCTACTGCCGCTTTAAGAAATAATTTTCGTAACTGATCATTGTTTCCTAATGATTAATTTCAGTATACTTATAAATAGTCGTCATTTCATTTTCCTTGTTGCGGATTTGTCATTTTCATGATTATTTTATGTTTATTACATATATTTTGTCATGATGATTAGTGTACAAACGCCGCCAGAAAGCAAAGGGTAGATTTACGAAATTTTCATAGCTCAGTTCGGGGTCTGATTCCAAAGTTTCATGTATTTGATGTTAAAGGGGCAGTAGCACGTTTTTAGGGGAAAATAAGGTGATATCAGGAAAATAAAAATAAATGGTTCCGATTGAAAGACAATGTAATCAAACTAAATAAAGCTGTAATAATTCAAAAATATACAAATAATAAGTTAAGCCATGCCATTCCTTTTTCTTACACAAAATAAATTAAAGGTGTTCATCCATAAAAATGCCGCCAATATATTTCAAGTGAATTCATCATAATTCATTCTCTGACTATGGATGATTAATTGTGTAAAGATTTTTTTCACACTATCAAAATAATACGTTATAATTTGAAAATATGAAATTGTCAACAAACGTGCTAATGCCCCTTTAACACTTACATGTCAAATCCACAGGGGAAGTCAATGGACATCGTTGAAAAGGTGCCGTTTTTAAAGTCATTTGGGCCCCTCCGTATCGTGGACAGTGTTTCAGTTTTGTGGTCGAATGAACTTATAACGTGCCCCTTACATAACGATTACTGCACTAAACAATATATCCCTTTGGCATAATTACCGAAATAGAGAGTACTTGGAATTAACTATATCAACAAAGAAGGCTATGAAGAATAAGTGAAGAATTGAGTGTATTTATGAAACAAAATATTGATGTATATGTAATGTAAGCTATGCCTTTTAAATATGTTTACTGCATAATATGTTATGTATTAATGAAGGTGTCATTTCGGCCTCCATAGGCCTGGTGCTTGTACCAAACTGTACAATGAATGTTCTTTTAACCAATGTAACACATGCCACTGTAATAAACTATATTATTAGGTCTTCAAGACAAAGTCGTGAAGACCTATTGTTTTTATCCGATTTCTTCAAGTTCTTATTAGGTCTTCAAGACAAAGTCGTGAAGACCTATTGTTTTTATCCGATTTCTTCAAGTTCTTTTTCTTTTTATTATTATTATTTGTACTTTTTTTGTGAACGAGCTGCAGCCCAAACGGCTGCTCCAAATTCGTCCAAACTTGGCATGCTCATAGCTCTTACTGAGGAATAGACATAATAAGCTTTTGGGCAAAACCGACTCGTACATTAAAGGTCCAGTTCGAATCCAAAATCGAAAATTTAACATTGATTTTTTTTTCAAAATGCACTTAGAGACTTAAAATTTTTTTTAAAAGAAGCGCAATGAAAAATAATGAAAAAAAGGAAATCATGGCAAATTCGTAGGTCACGTGGTTCGGCCGCCATCTTGCTTTTAGTGCAATTTTCATCGTTTCCGACCCCACCCACCTTTCACAATCTTCTCCTCTGAAGATACTTGCACTACAGAGCTGAAATTCATACTGAATGTAGCTGAGGTTTTGTTTTCTTCAATTCCTAAAGTTGTAAGACCTGACCTTAATTCTTTTTGTGCTGTGACCTTTCAAAGTTGACAAAAATCTGAAAATCACCAACTTCAAGGGCAGATAACTAAAAAACCAGACCTTGGAATTCAATGATTTTTGCATGAGAGTTAGACATTAGCAAGGTCTTCAAGATAAAAGAATAAAATCGATCGCGAACAGTCATTTCCGGTCCTGAGGAAGGGTCAAACTTTGCATTTTGGAAAACGGGTGTTTTGGTGGGTATGTTTGAAAAACTCTTGTAAACCAACGACACATGATAAATACTTGTTCTATATATCAAATGAAAGATAAAAGATCATACAACCTTGGATAAATCTCATTAAAATCAGATTAAACATTAACATTGAAATTTCGGAGCATTTAAATGTGGTCAATCCTACTTTCGTTTTGAATGATTATGATACATTTATGATTGAAAAACTGTAGTTCATTGGCAATAAAACACTAGGCAATGCTTTATCTGTCATCAGGCAGCAGCAACACTTTATAACCTGAGATGATTCATGTTTGCAGCCATGTTGAATTTTCTGTAAAGGCTTAAACGTTGAATATCAAGTGAAATATGGTAATTTGGATAATGTATTAGTTACTGTTTACCTCTTAGACAAAAAGCCATGTGAAGGTCAAACAGTATGTGAAGGTCAAACAGGAATCTTGAAGACCTAAGTACTGCCGCGGCAGTCCTAGTTATTATTATTATTATTATTATTATTTGTACAATTTTTGTGAACGAGCTACAGCTCAAACCGCTTGTCCAAATTCGCCCAAACTTGACATGCAGGTACCACTTAACCTGGAATCGATATGCTAAGCTTTTGGGCAAAATCGGCTCGTACATTAAAGGTCCAGTTCGAATCCAAAGTCGAAAATTTAACATTGATTTTTTTTTCAAAATGCACTTAGAGACTTGAATTTTTTTTTAAAAGAAGCGCAATGAAAAATAATGAAAAAAAGGAAATCAGGACAAATTCGTAGGTCACGTGCTTTGGCCGCCATCTTGCTTTTAGTGCGCTTTTAGTGCATTTTCGACCGTTTCCTACCCCACCCGCCTTTGACAATCTTCTCCTCTGAAGATACTTGCACTAGAGAGCTGAAATTCATACTGAATGTAGCTGAAGCATTGTAGTTTATAATCTTTTCTTTTAAAGTACTTAACTACAATACTTTTTGTGCTGTGACCTTTCAAAGTTGACCAAAATCTCAAAATCGCAAACTTCAAGGGCAGATAACTAAAAAACCAGACCATACAACTTAATGATTTTTGCATGACAGTTAGACATGAGCAAGGTCTTTAAGATAAAAGAATAAAATCGCTCGCGAACAGTCACTTCCGGTCAGGAGGAAGGGGCAAACTTTGCATTTTGAAAAGTGCTGAAATTCAAACGAAATTCAAACCTTTGGATTTTTTAAGCAAATCATTTATCTTCTCCCATGGAAAGGGTGGTTCATATCTGCTATCACCATTTGGATTTTTTAAGCAAACCATTTACCTTCTCGCATGGGAAGGGTGCTTCATATCGCAATGCCTTTGGCAGCTATACCGTACAGCCTTCGCATCATTCCAGCATTATCTTCTCGTTGCCTTCAGTTTTAAATGTTTGACTCCTGTCATGTATTACTAATGACATTGTAGTGTTGATATTTAGCAAGCTATTCTATTTTGCATATTTCGTACTTTGCATTTTGCATTCTTTGAACTTTTGAGTTTGTTCGATCTTTTTGATAATTACAATTGTTAATGAACTGTGTGCTTGTACGTTAAACACCAACTCACTCACGTTCGTCAGGAACCTTTCATCGGCAGTGATTGTGAGGGTCCTGCATACTTTGATGTGAAAGAGGTCATTGTCTGTCCGGATGCTCTTCTCCCTAAAGTAGTCGCATTCATGGATTGGAGAGACCGTAGGGTTACATGCAAAAGTGAGATGCATGCTTTTCTCGCAAACACGGGCATTGACACGCTCCGGCTCACAATGCTAAGCTTTTTTGTGTTTTTGTTTTAAATTGAAAACAATTATAAAAATCAAATTGGTTTGTTTTGGTTCTGTATTTTCACATTTGTGTTCATGTTTGTGATACTGACATTGTGTTACTATATATTTGTTGGGTCTGTGAATAAGGATGTAGCAGTTATCTACATATTTTTTTTATGTCTACAAAACGCCTACAGATATTTCAACCACATTTTTTTGGCTTCTAGATAAAATATTTTATGTAGATGATGTCATAGCTGACGTTGGCCACAATGTTGAATTTTTTTCTGAAAAACCTTTAACACTGAATATCAAGTGTAATTTTGTTATTTTGATAATATATTCGTTACTGTTTACCTCTTACACAAAAAGTAATCAACATATTTAGATGGATCACTATAAATAGAGCCTATATAATTTCAATTCATTTTTTTAACAACTCAGATATAATACAGGACTGTAAATATTTATGTTATCAACATAAGACACAATAATAACCTATATTTGCACTTGGGTTCCAGCTATCATTCTCTCTATTTCAGCTAATGACACACCTTCTCGCATGAAAAGGGTGGTTCATATAGCTATGTCACTCGTTAGCAGCATACAACCTTCCCTTCAGCTAATGAGAAACCTTCTAGCATGGAAAGGGTGGTTCATATCGCTATGTGACTCCTTAGCAGCATACAGCCTTCCGTTCATTCCAGCATTTACACTCGACCTGTTCACATGGTTATTTAGAGCGCACTGCTAGCTATTCACTGCTTTCAGTTTTTGTGTGTTTGATTTCGTGTCGTGTATTTCTATATTAGAGTTGACATTTTCGAAAGGTATTCTGAGTGTTTATTTGAATTATTTTATTGACCATTGCTGCTATTTTTGGTGTCTTGTGTTGTAATTTATAACCGTTTTGACTTGAAGACTTGCAAGTCTGTCTCATTTTAACTCTTTCCTTGAATTTATATCCTTGGAGTTTGGTTTGATATTTGGACTTTCATAAGTCTGTTTGCTTGTAACCTTAAATTTCTTCGGCAGTGATTGTGAGGGTTTTTCGTTGATTGATGTAAAAGGTGTCACATGTTTGTTTTTCTGACTTTGTTTTTCTGACTTGAGACTTGAAAGTCGTCAGTCAGAAAGTTTTACGTAAATACATATAACTGAAATATTGTCAAACCAACTAACGTTTATTAAATACTAATAAATAAATACAGTGGTAACACTTATTTATTTCTTGGTGTTTAGTAAACTTCATCGCGGAAGGGACTCGGCAACTATCATCTGTCTTGGTGATCAGTTGACCTTGAGACCTTTCCATTTTTTTTCAGATTAGGGCTAGTTAGATGCAGATTAGCGGTTCAGGTACTTCCTGCAACTGCTCTCGTGCAGTTTCAGCAAAATTGGTAATGATACTAACCCTGCAATTTGTGTACGGGTTAGTGAAATCATATCCACATTTTGCTTAAATTGCACTATATTCGCATACCCCCCATGCCCAATTTTTTTTTGGTAAGTAGGTCAGTAGGTCAATAGGTTAAGTAGTTGATGTTGATTGGTTGGTCACCCTAGCAAATAGCTCACACTGTGTTCTCTTAGAATTGTTTCATGCTTTTATATTTTCAATGTTTCGTGTTTAAGCTTTGTGAACCACTTTGAATTACAACTTTTCTTTGCTCATTTGATACACTTGCATCGAATTGAAGCAGGATTTTGTGTTAGATTGTTGAATTTTAATTTTTTGCTCATTTGATACGCTTGCATCGAATTGAAGCAGGATTTTGTGTTAGATTGTTGAATTTTAATTTTAGGCTTGCTTTTTTCACTGCCATTAATAATGCCTCGTAAAAGGAACTGGAAGATGGGTGCAGCACGTAAGAAGGCTAGAGCCTTTCAACAGATGGACGACGGAGAGACGTCTGTACAAAGCACCGATCTTTCAGAAACTGTTTATGCAATGTCGGATGATAGCTTTGATGATTGTTTAATTAATGCCAGTGATGAAATGTTTGTTCAATGTAATCAGATAGTTTTACAAGGAGACTTCACACAGGCTCACCTAATGTTCGATCAGAACGCGGGTAAGCAATGTGTTAGTAATTGTTTCATGGCTCTAATGTTCAGCAAGGTCAAATCTCCGAACGAGTGGACAAGAGAAGATCTGAACACAGTTCTTATCAATGGTGACCAATTGTATGGTCACATCCAGAGATCATCCACTATGTCAAGTGGATATCTCTTGGTTACAGAACTGCCAGAGTATCTGGAAGCGTTCAATCGGACCTTCACACTCGTTCGAGATGAACCAAAAGCCGGTTACATATGGCCTGCTGAAGATCAGATTCAGTTTGGTGATCTAGTCACCCTCGAAATCGCACTCGAAGATTCATTAACAAATCGATCTGCATGTTTTATTAACTTCAATCAGTCAGTGTTTGCAGTCTTCATGCACCAAGGCTCTTACTTCGTCTTTGATTCGCATTCACGGACTAGGGAAGGTACATTAAGTTTTGATGGCAGTAGTATTGTCATTCAATACAACAGCATCCGTGCTGTGTACCAACACTGCATCAGACTCGCCCAGTCTATGAATGCTAATCAAAATACGTTGTTTGAAGTCACAGCTGCAAGTGTGAGCTGTGATAACGAACTCTTGAGTCAAGCCAGGAGACTGCAACCTGGAAAAGTACCATACGTAAAGAGCAAAAACTCTGCACAGCCATCTGCTTCTAAGTCTAAAACAGTTAAAAGAGTTAAAGTTGTTGAAGAGATCGCAACTCCAATCATAGCTGTAGACATTTCATCATCCGACGAGTCTGGAGTGGAAATTCAAACATCTTCAATAATTCCACCAAATAACTACACAGATTCAAGTCAGCGTCTAGTTGCAATTAAAAAGCGCAAGCACCTGATGTCTGATGCAACTGCCAGACTTAAACGTCGTGAAATTATGAGAGAAAAGCGGTTCAAAGACAATGATACTGGTCTTGGTAGCAAGAATGATATAAACATTGATAAAAGGAAGGAATGTGCTGCACAGAAATATGCATTTGATGAAGAATATCGTATTGGTTTAAAACGTCGAAGTCATCAGCTGTACGTCGAAAATGATGCATATAGAGAAAATGTCAAGGTGTCAAGTGCCAAAAAGTATAAGACAAATGTTCAGTTCAGAGAACAGGTTAAACTTGCAAGTACCACCAAATATGAGCACAATCCAGAATTTAGAGAGTCCGTTAAGTCTGCAAGCACAAGTAAATATCAAAACAATTTAGAATTCAGAGAGGCAGTTAAATCAGCAAGCACCTCGAAATATGAAGACAATTTAGAATTCAGAGAGGCAGTTAAATCAGCAAGCACCTCGAAATATGAAGACAATTTAGAATTCAGGGAGGCGGTTAAGTCTGCAAGCACCTCGAAATATCGAGACAATTTAGATTTCAGAGAGGCAGTTAAATCTGCAAGCACCTCTAAATATCAAGACAATCTAGAATTTAGGGAGGCGGTTAAAACTGGAAGCACGTCGAAATATCGAGACAATCTAGAGTTCAGGGAGGCGGTTAAATCTACAAGCACTTCTAACTATCAAAACCCTGAGTTTAAAGCTGCCAAGAAGCAAGCAAAATTAACAAAATATCATGAAAACCAGAAATTCCATGAAAAATGTAATGCCTCTTTCAATGCACGTTACAATTCAAATGAAAACTTTCGTCAATCTGTTAAATCAAGAGGGAAAATATCTTACTTAAAAAATCAGCAGCAAATTAAAGAGCGAGCTAAACAACAAAATAAAATCCGAAAGAAGAATAGAGTTGTTCACAACCGTGTAATGGACAATGTTATTGCAAAGTTTAAACAGCTAATTGCTGAGGGTCCAGAATTTATTTGTTCAGTCTGTAACCGCAGACATTTTGAAAATCAAGTTCTTCAGTGCAAGAACAGTAATTACCGTTCATCAAACCTTGCATCTCAATGTATAACACAAGACCATGTTCATAAATGTACCGATACATGTTCAAGTTCGTGTCCTTCTGGTAAATGTTGGATATGTCATACATGTCATAGAAAATTAAAAGCTGGTAAGAAACCTGCAGAAGCTGTCGTGAATAATTTAAAACTGCATGATATTCCAGTAGAACTCGAGCAACTTAATGATTTAGAGAAACATTTGATTTCAATGAACATCCCCTTCACAAAAATGTTAGCGTTGCCGAAGGGAGGTCAAAACGGTGTTCAAGGACCTACAATTTGTGTCCCAGCAGATATTCAGAAAGTCACATCAGTTCTACCAAGGTGTGAATCCAATGACCAAATGATTCGCATTAAAATGAAACGAAAATTATCGTACAAAGGCCATTACAAATATCAATATGTCAACCGCAATAATATCAAAAAAGCTCTATCCTATCTGAAAGCCAACAATGTATATTATAAAGATATTGAGTTTAACTCTGATTGGGTTAATCTACATGACATTGAGAATGAGAAAATTAATGAAAACGTTACAATTTCTGATGATATTGAACCTGCAGATGATAACGAAAATGTGGAACACGATCAAAACGGGTTACTGCTTGACACATGTCTACAACCAGTTGATGTAGGCCAAGACATTATGGATAATAATTTTGATAACATTGTAAACATCTCCCAATGTGAAAATAACAAGCCCACGCCCATTTCGTCAGACAAAACAAATGAGGCAAAATGTTTTCCTACATTATTTCCAAATGGGACACCAACTTTCCATGATCCAAGAGATGAAAGATTAACGTTGGGAAGATATTTTAACACTAGACTTTTAAATGCAGATAGCAGATTTGCTCAGAATACTGACTTCATATTTTATGCTCAATATTTATCAGAACTTGAGATGGTTAAGTCAAATGTGTCCGTGACAATACGCAAGGGAAAATCTTCTGGGGTACCACAGAAAATAACTGCAAAATGTTTAACAGACAAGGAATCTTTATCTGATATTTTAAAACATGACATTGGATACAAGTTTCTTAAACCGATTCGTGGTACTCCACCATTTTGGCAGGCTGCCCAGAAGGACTTGTTCGCCATGATCAGACAGTTGGGAATCCCTACTTGGTTCTGTTCATTTTCTTCAGCCGAACTTAGGTGGCCGGAAATAATAAATTGTATTCTTCGTGAAATTGGCGATGAAACTAGGAAAGCAGAGGATCTTGATTGGTCAACAAAATGTTCCATTCTTAGAAAAAATCCAGTGACATCTGCTCGAATGTTCGATAAGAGATTTCATAGTTTTTTGACTGATGTAATTATGTCTCCCGCAGCCCCGATCGGAAAGGTTGTCGATTACTTTTATCGAGTGGAATTTCAGCAGAGAGGGTCTCCTCATACTCATTGCTTATTTTGGATTGAGAATGCTCCTAAAATTGCTTCAAATACCGATGATGATGTTGTTGAATTTATTGATAAGTACGTTACTTGTGAAATGCCTGATATTGATGAAGATCTTCATGATGTTGTAGAAAGTGTGCAAACACATAGTAAAAATCATTCAAAATCATGTAGAAAAACTGGCAAGAATTGCCGATTCAATTTTCCCAGACCACCATCATGTCGAACATTCATAAGTCAACCCGAACAAGATGAGAATAATAAAACAATTGCTGATTTGCCTAAAGATGAGAATGGAAATCCTGATTTTAGATACCTAGACGACATTTTGAGATCTGATAAAATGAATTCTAAAACTGCTGAAGTTATCTTGCAAAGAATTTGGGAAGAAATTAATGATAATGAAAAGGAACACGAGTCTACTGATGATCTGTTTGATGCAATAGGAATTACTCAATCTATCTTTGAAAATGCAACAACTTCACTTGGAAAGAGAACTAGTGTCATATTGCAAAGACGTCCCTCTGACGTTTGGGTCAATCAGTTTAATCCCGACTTGCTCAAATGTTGGGATGCAAATATGGACATCCAGTTTGTTGTGGATGCCTATTCATGTGTTGTTTATATCATATCATATATTAGCAAAGCAGAAAGAGAAATGGGCATCCTACTAAATCAAACTGAAAAGGAAGCTCGTAGTGACGAAAATCTTGATGCAAAACAAGCTCTGAAGAAAATTGGTTTCAAATATCTAACTCACAGAGAGGTTAGTGCTCAAGAAGCCGTCTTCAGGGTTTGCAATTTGCATCTCAAACAAGCTTCTCGACTTGTTCAATTTATTCCAGTTGGTATGGAAACTGTGAGAATGAGCTTGCCAATCCAAACTATTAAACAAAAATGTTCCTCGGGCGAGATCAATGAGGATGATATGTGGGCAACCAGTATGGTTGATAGATACATCAATAGACCCGCTGAAAGTGAAGTCGAGACCATTTGTTTAGCAGAATTCTGTTCTGAATATCGTGTAGTTTCAACGTCTGAGGTATCTCGCGTAGACAATGCTAAACGTAGAACACCACTTTTGCAGCTTCAAAAAAATCTTGGCTATATGCAAAAGAGATCAAACAGCAAACCTGCAATCATCCGGTATCCTCGTTTCTCAAAAACTAAAAACTCGGAGAAATTTTACCAAAGTATATTGCAGTTATTTTTGCCATATAGGGTAAACGCTCATTTGAAACCTGACAGATTCGAGACATTTGAAAGTTTTTATTTAGAAGGATCTGTGAAGATCAATAGCACTGTGACTGCTGTAAGATCTATTGTTGATGCTAATAAAAGTAAATATGAAAAAGATTCAGATGAAATTGATAATGCAGAAGAAATTTTGGAAACTGCTGGTTGTTTGGAGGATGCATGGTCACAGATTTGCCCTGAAACAGAACTAGAAAGGCAGGAGTGCGAGGCATTGGCAACAAATTCAGATGTTGATGAAAATGAAGAGAATATTCCTGAGTTGACATGTAATGAAACTAGGACTCATTCCACCGAATTGGTTCGAACCGTTATATCTAAAAATGATGCTAAGAAGCTTTTGATGTCATTAAACTCGGAACAAAGGCAGATATTTTATAAGGTTCGGCAATGGGCTCTTCAGATAAGATGTGGAGTTCGAACACCTCCTTTTTACATCTGCATTCATGGCCCTGGTGGTACTGGTAAATCGGTATTGATCAAAGCACTACATTATGAATGCAACCGTCTGCTTAACAAAACCAAAGAAAATCCAGATGATGTTTCTGTATTACTTGCTGCGCCGACTGGTGTTGCTGCCTTCAATATCAATGCTCAAACAATTCACACTGCTTTCGCAATAGGTATTGATGCACGTTTGCCTTATGTTCCTTTGAGTGAAGAAAAAGTAAATACACTCCGATGCAAATATCAAAGTTTACAATTATTGATAATTGATGAAATTTCAATGGTTGATCATAAACTGTTATCATACATTCACGGAAGATTGAGGCAGATTAAGCAAACTTCTGAAGAAAAACCATTTGGCAATGTCTCTGTTTTAGCAGTTGGTGATTTTTATCAACTTCCTCCGGTGAAAGGTAAACCATTGTTAAGTGAAAAATTAGGAATAGATCATTGGAACGATAATTTTGTTAAAGTCGAGCTTACTGAAATAATGAGACAAAACAATAAAATGTTTGCTGAAATGCTGAACCGATTACGGATTCGAAAACGTAAGGAACCATTAGACCCAAGGGATGTTGCAATCCTTGAAAGTTGTGATTCTGCCAATGACTTGGACTGCATTCACATTTTCCCAAAGAATTGTCAAGTCGACGAATTCAATGAGCAGATGCTTAATTCAAAGTGTGATAACGTCATTGCCATTGATGCAGAAGATGTTTGCAAACAAAAGCATACCGGAGTTTTAATTAGAAAATCTAAATGTGGAACATTTGCCCTTCCTAAGAGCATTAAAGTTGCGGTAGCCGCAAGAGTCATGCTGACCAGAAACATTGACACCTCGGATGGTCTAGTCAATGGAGTTTTCGGATCAGTTGTTCATATTTCTTTCAATGAGAACAAACAGAAACCACGTCAAATTTTCATTCTATTTGATGATTCTAAAGTTGGTACTGATTTGCGGACAAAAACAACTTTTCCAAATAATGTATCTGTTTTAAGCACACCAATAATCATGCAGGAAGAGAACTCTAGAAATGGTGCTGGAATAAGACGCCAGTTTCCTCTGAAACTGGCTTGGGCTTGTACTGTTCACAAGACCCAAGGATTGACTTTCAAGGAGATTGCAGTATCATTTGATGGAATAAGAACACCAGGACAAGCATACGTTGCTTTGAGTCGCGTAACGTCCTTGGAAGGTCTAGTGATCCACAATTTTGATCCTGAAAAGATCTACTGCAATGAAGAAGTCACATGTGCCTTGTCAAATATGGGGCAATTAATTACAGAACCCTTGGACAATTCAAATCAAGATTTAACCCTTGTACTACATAATATAGAGGGCCTAGATTGTCACTTTAATTGTTTAAAACATGATGACCGGTTCACACAAGCAGACATTATCTGTCTCACGGAAACTTGGATCTCTAATGATGATATTGATAGAACTGCTTTACCGCCATATACATTTCACCACACAACCAGGCGATCATCATATAACAATTCAAGCAGGATGTTTTCTTTGTTGAAAAGTCAGTCACATGGTGGAGTTGGGTTGTTTGTGAAGAACGTGATGATAGAGCTCGTGAACAATAACTGCAACTTGGAACACATTTGTGTTTATTTGCCGACATTTGACATATTACTTGTGGTGATATACCGACCACAAACTTACATGATGTCAGTTTTCAAAGAGAATGTGTCGTTATTGATTGAATCACTAAGTGCAAATTACAAGAGCAGGATTATGATAATTGGTGACTTCAATGATAACATACGCACATCATCGTCTGTTCAAGATTTATTCACATCAAGAGGATTTACCCAGCATGTTACAGATGGTACTACTGAAGACAATACTATCATTGATCATGTCTACACACGAGACATTGAAAACGTTTCTGTGACAATATTGCCTACATATTTCAGTTTTCATGAAGCGATCAAAGTTGGCATATCCAAAACTGTGACAGATTAAATGGTTTATTGTTGGTCTGATATTTTGACTGTACCCGACTGGATGTTCTGTATGTTATGACTTGTGTTTGTATATTGTAGTTATCATTTGTACCTGACCAAAATGCATTTTAGTGTGTACAGATAACCATGATGTTGCAAGTATTCAACCCAATACCTGATTTGTATTTGTCCTTGGATTCTGCATGGGGGTTCTGCAGAAATTCGATTTTGAACAACTCTATTATTGCTTAATTTTGAACGTTGTCATCATATCAATCATACATAATGTTGTACATTAATGTTGGACTCCTGCAATCAAGATTGTCTTGAGCGCATTTTTGTAATGTATTTGTGTTGGACTCCTGCAATCAAGATGACTTAGGCTGCACGCCTGTCTTGAGCGCAGTTTTGTAATGTATTTGTTTTGGACTCCTGCAATCAAGATGACTTAGGCTGCACGCCTGTCTTGAGCGCAGTTTTGTAATGTATTAATGTTGGACTCCTGCAATCAAGATGACTTGGCTGCATGCCTGTCTTGAGCGCAGTTTTGTAATGTATTTGTGTTGGACTCCTGTGGTCAAGATATCAAAGCATTTATTGAATTAATTAATATTGCATGAGTCAAAATATTTTATGAAACACATATTTTTTTAGAATGATATCATGGCTGACAATCGACGCCATGATGAATTTTTTGCAAAGCCTTTAACATTGAATATCAAGTGAAATGTGGTCATTTGATAAATTGATACAATTTCATAATGTATTTTAATAAGTGTCTTATAACCTCTTAGACAAACATACATGTGAAGGTCAAACAGTATGTGAAGGTCAAACAGGAATCTTGAAGACCTAAGTACTGCCGCGGCAGTCCTAGTTATTATTATTATTATTAATAAGAAATTTACTTCCTCCTGATTCCACATGAAGGTCATTCGATACACTCATCAATGATATACATAATTATTTAAATATCCCTATATACAGTACATATTTAATACGCGCTAGATACAACAAGCTAGTAGTAAAAAGTAAAATTTGAAGGCATCATTACGTGATATGTATTGTATTGACAATCATTCTCGACACAAACACAGAACCATATTATAGACTCGGAAAAACTTATTGCATCTTGGATTATCTCCAGTTAATAGTGCCTTGCATCTATATGAGACGTTTTTCTTGATTGGCGTTCTATTAGTAGAAAATGGAATTTCAATTTTGCTGAATCGGCGATTTTGAGGCCTTAAACTACACTGAACTATTTCGAAGCGAAGCAAGAGAAATGAAGTCGCCTGGTTTACAGGATGATAGATTGAAGTAATTACATTTTACGCAATTCGCTCCAGAAATGACGTTACGACCAACAGAGAGTCTAAACATTTGTCGATAGATATATTCCTAGTATTCACATAAATAAAACCTGTGGATTTGGCTGCTGCAAATAAATATGCTATACAAATTCATTAAAACCAAGAATTCATCGGATAATAACTATTTATGGATTGATGTATGAGATGGTTTGATCTTTCCTCATTATATATGTCATCAACGTTTGTTTTAAATCACAATGAATATGTTTTTAAGAAAAGATTGTCCGATTCTCTCTTGTAGATTTTGCTTCCACCTTTCAAAAATACAACCATATGCTTAAATTATATTCTTTTCAAGTTCCTTCTAAATGTTGAAACATATATAACATTTAGCTATTCCTCCATGTTTAAGAATCTGCTTGTCGGATTTGATGTATGTTAATTTAGTATCTATTGTAAGTGCTGTGTTGGGATAATGAATATATTTCTTGGTAAATCATTTGAAACATTCATTATCACAAATCTCTTTAATTAATCTTATGTCATCAACATATGCAGACGTTATTAAGATGTATACCTATTTTTATATAATTATAGTTAGAAAAAATAGGAAATTCTAATTCGTCCTTTCAAGCTCATGCTATATTTTATCCGCTTATGCTCTTAGCATTATAAACCTTTGACTGAATAGTTATTTTCTGTCTGTCCATACAAGTGCTGGAGTCAATGATATTTCAAGCTCATGCTATATTTTATCCGATTATGCTCTTAGCATTATAAACCTTTGACTGAATAGTTATTTTCTGTCTGTCCATACAAGTGCTGGAGTCAATGATATTTCAAGCTCATGCTATATTTTATCTGCTTATGCTCTTATCTATGAATCACTGAAATGTGCGTTATGAAGTGCTATATTGTGTGCAAGGTTTTTGAATTCACGAATAAAATGACATTTACAGTCACTTGTTCAAACATTAGGGTACACTTGTCCAAACATTAGCGGTCCTTTTATTGAGACCCAATCGATCATGGCGACGGACTCATACAATCCGATCTGTTTGTTGTCCAAACAGATTTTGATCTCATAGGGCCTTATCCATCAACGTCACGTCCGACCTCAGGTATAACCTAATAGAATAATTAATTTCCATGCATAAAGATCTCGACAAGACTGTCCTTGTACGACATGACGGTTATATGAAAATGCGAAAACGTTATTGGACCTACTGATTACTCCAACTATAGATATATAAAACACGCGGCTTCGAATGTAAGTGGCTAACTTTAAAAATTCCTCTTCATCATAATTTTTGCAAACATATTTTGCTGTCAGTGATTTGTAATATGCTCGGTAAGAGTAAATGATCATACCATTGTTCTGGGTCAAAATACTTTTGAGTAAACTATAATAAATATCGTATATCAAGTGTGCCATGGGAAGTTGCAGTTAATGATGACATCGATTTTTGGTGATTAATGAATGGAGATCTAATTACTGTTGGTTGTTTGCCGAAAATCAATATTAAACGATTTCTGAATTGGCGTCCTCTGTGAGATAGTGACATTTTTTTTGGGACATTGTGTTTGTTTCGATTTGTTGAAATGTGATATTATCAATCCGACCAGTTAGTGTTTGTATGTTAAGTATTATTGGGTCTGTGAAGTTAGCTCCCAGTTCACGGTTCCTGGTTCCTTATTCAAATTGTGAAGTTGGCTCCCAGTTCAGGGTTCCCGATTCCTGGTTCCTTATTCAAATTGTGAACTTGGCTCCCAGTTAACGGTTCCCAGTTCATGGTCCTTATTCAAATTGTGAACTTGGCTCCCAGTTCACGGTTCCCGGTATATATAAATATTATGTCTATGTCAAGTCTACCTCTGTACATAAGCAAAGTGCAATATACTCACGTACATTTATGCACAGGGCTATTAGACAGATGGAAGGTGCCAGCTCCCAGTTCACTATTCAAAGTGTGAAGTTGGCACCGGGTTCATTATTCAACTTTAGACTCGCTCACACCCGTTTCAAAATGGATATCTTTATCATTGAATAAGCATATATTAGGTCTATGTCAAGTCTACCTCTGTACATAAGCAAGGTTCAATATACGCACGTATACATTTATGCACAGTATAAGTTGTATGCTTCTCACGAGGGTAATACGGTCTGATGTACCATCTTTGTAGAAATGTTGCTCAAGCCGCAAGGCGAGGGCTGACATTTCTGCAAAGATGGTAAATCAGACCGTTTTACCCGAGGGAGAAGCATACAACGTATTTATCTTACCGTCATGACACAAAAAATACATCAATTTTAGTTTGACTGCCGTTAACGGATGAGCCATCACCGTATTGACGGCCTTGACCCTTAATGTAAACAAGATGGCGTTAGCCAACCCGACTGAAATGTTATGAATCGTGTTACGTAAAACTACTCGGCTAAACATGCTTAAAATCTTTTGCTTTTAATTATAGCATGTGTAAGTAATGTAATGCGGAATTTGTTTCGAAATAAAACATAGAATGAAGAGAAAACAAATTTATAGTTAATAATCACGAAAACAGCTAATCGAACTTATGTGAACTCTGCACAGTGCGTGCGTCATTTGGTAACGTCATCTTAACGTAATGCGACTCCTCTTTTCGAAGAGGAGCTGTTGCTATGGCAGCGGGGTACATTGAATTTGTACACCATGAGAAGTGAGACTCGAGGGGTACATAAGATAAAACGATTCGATGATCAGCTAATCAAAAACGAGTATTTTAATGCAAGGTAAGATAAGGCTATTAGACAGATGGAAGGTGTCAGCTCCAAGTTCACTATTCAAAGTGTGAAGTTTTTTTTATAGTTTTTTTTTATTGGTTCCATTGATTACACATACATACAGTTGTAATGGTTTTACAATAAGAATAACAGACAAAGGCATGGTCAGTTGTGATAAAAAAACAAATATATATATAGGTACATCAGTGTATATGTATTGGAATAATTTACTTCAGCAATCAGTCAAATTGGTCATGTAAGTGCTGGTAAGAGAGGCTTCCATTTGCGATTAAAATTTTCTGAATCGTTATTCTTCTTGGAAATATATTTTTCAACAAAGGTGAGGTAGCTCAGTGAATTGGATACAGTTTTTAGTAAACACGTAAAGACGGGAACCTTTCTGTGAACTACGTTATTTGATGTAGGTGTCTGACATGGAAGATTGAATTCTGTGCCTAGTCACTGAATTGAATCTCTTTGTCATCTCCCTTGATTGAACTCTGCCTGTCTTAAAGGGGCAGTAGCACGTTTTTGATAATTTTATATTTTAAAATTTTCACTGAAAATTGTAAGTTAATGCTAAATGTATTATTTTGACAGTGTCAAAAATCTTTCTACAAAAGCCAATCAGCCATAGTCAGGGAACAAAGTATGAAGATTCTCATAAAATCCATTGGCGGCCATTTTATGTGAACACCTTTAATTCATTTTGTGTAAGAAAAAGGAATCTGATTGCTAAACTTTACGCTATATATTTGAATTATCACTGCTCCATTTAGTTTAAATATATGGTCTTTCAATTGGAACTATTAATTTTTATTTTCCTGACATCACCTTATATTCCAACTAAAAACGTGCTACTGCCCCTTGAAAGGGGCAGTAGCACGTTTTTGGAAAATTTTATTTTTTCAAGTTTACACTGATAATTGTTCGTTAATGCTAAATGTTTTATTTTGATAGTGAAAAGTGTCCTTCATATACAGAGAACAAACTATAAAGATTCAAATTGGTGGCCATTTTTGTGTGAACACCTTTGATTCATTTTGTATAGGAAAAAGGAATCCTATGGCTGAACATTACATTATATATTTGATTTAATTCTGTTTCAGTTAGTTTAAATACATTTTCTTTTAATTGGAACAATTTATTTTCATTTTACTGACATCCCCTTATATTCCCCCTAAAACGTGCTACTGCCGCTTTAAGTAATAATTTTCGTAACTGATCATTGTTTCCTAATGATTAATTTCAGTATACTTATAAATAGTCGTCATTTCATTTTCCTTGTTGCGGATTTGTCATTTTCATGATTATTTTATGTTTATTACATATATTTTGTCATGATGATTAATGTACAAACGCCGCCAGAAAGCAAAGGGTAGATTTACGAAATTTTCATAGCTCAGTTCGGGGTCTGATTCCAAGTTTCATGTATTTGATGTTAAAGGGGCAGTAGCACGTTTTAGGGGAAAATAAGATGATATCAGGATAATAAAAATAAATGGTACCGATTGAAAGACAATGTAATCAAACTGAATAAAGATGTAATAATTCAAAAATATACAAATAATAAGTTCAGCCATGCCATTCCTTTTTCTTACACAAAATAAATTAAAGGTGTTCATAAAAAAAAAGCCGCCAATAGATTTCAAGTGAATTCATCATAATTCGTTCTCTGACTATGGATGATTAATTGTGTAAAGAAATTTTTGACACTATCAAAATCATACGTTAAAATTAACGTACAATTACCAGTAAAATTTTAAAATATTAAATTGTCAACAACGTGCTAATGCCACTTTAATTCTTACCTGTCAAATCCACAGGGGAAGTCAATGGACATCGTTGAAAAGGTGCCGTTTTTTAAAGTCATTTGGACCCCTCCGTATCGGGCGGGGGACATGGTCGAATGAACTTGTAACGTGCCCCTTACATAACGATTACTGCACTAAACAATATATCCTTTTGGCATAATTACCGAAATAGAGAGTACTTGGAATGAACTATATCAACGAAGAAGGCTATGAAGAATAAGTGAAGAATTGAGTGTATTTATGAAACAAAATATTGATGTATATGTAATGTAAGCTATGCCTTTTAAATATGTTTACTGCATAATATGTTATGTATTAATGAAGGTGTCATTTCGGCCTCCATAGGCCTGGTGCTTGTACCAAACTATAAAATGAATGTTCTTTTAACCAATGTAACACATGACACTGTAATAAACTATATTATTATTATTATTATTAATAAGAAATTTACTTCCTCCTGATTCCACATGAAGGTCATTTGATACACTCATCAATGATATACATAATTATTTAAATATCCCTATATACAGTACATATTTAATACACGCTAGATACAACAAGCTGGTAGTAAAAAGTAAAATTTGAAGGCATCATTACGTGATATGTATTGTATTGACAATAATTCTCGACACAAACACAGAACCATATTATAGACTCGGAATAACTTATTGCATCTTGGATTATCTCCAGTTAATAGTGCCTGGAATCTATATGAGACGTGTTTCTTGATTGGCGTTCTATTAGTAGAAAATGGAATTTCAATTTTGCTGAATCAGCGATTTTAAAGGCCTTAAACTACACTGGACTATTTCGAAGCGAAGCGAGAGAAATGAAGTCGCCTGGTTTACAGGATGATAGATTGAAGTAATTACATTTCACGCAATTTGCTCCAGAAAAATGACGTTACGACCAACAGAGAGTCTAAACATTTGTCGATAGATCTATTCCTAGTATTCACATAAATAAAACCTGTGGATTTGGCTCCTGCAAATATATATGCAATACAAATTCATTAAAACCAAGAATTCATCGGATAATAACTATTTATGGATTGATGTATGAGATGGTTTGATCTTTCCTCATTATATATGTCATCTTCTTTTGTTTTAAATCACAATGAATATGTTTTTAAGCAAAGATTGTCCGATTCTCTCTTATAGATTTTGCTTCCACCTTTCAAAAATACAACCATATGCTTTAATTATATTCTTTTCAAGTTCCTTCTAAAGATTGAAACATATATAACATTTAGCTATCCCTCCATGTTTAAGAATCTGCTTGTCGGATTTGATGTGTGTTAATTTAGTATCTATTGTAAGTGCTGTGTTGGGATAATGAATATATTTCTTGGTAAATCATTTGAAACATTCATTATCACAATACTCTTTAATTAATCTTACGTCATCAACAGGTGCAGACGTTATTAAGATGTATACCTATTCTTATATAATTATAGTTAGAAAAAATAGGATATTCTTATTCGTCCTTTTAAACTCATGCTATATTTTATCCGCTTATGCTCTTAGCATTATAAACCTTTGACTGAGTAGTTATTTTCTGTCTGTCCATACAAGTGCTGGAGTCAATGATATTTCAAGCTCATGCTATATTTTATCCGCTTATGCTCTTAGCATTATGGACCTTTGACTGAATAGTTATTTTCTGTCTGTCCATACACGTGCTGGAGTCAATGATATTTCAAGCTCATGCTATATTTTATCCGCTTATGCTCTTAGCATTATGAACCTTTGACTGATTAGTTATTTTCTGTCTGTCCATACACGTGCTGGAGTCAATGATATTTCAAGCTCATGCTATATTTTATCCGCTTATGCTCTTAGCATTATGGACCTTTGACTGAATAGTTATTTTCTGTCTGTCCATACAAGTGC
The DNA here is from genome assembly GCA_916613615.1 of Steromphala cineraria. Classification (NCBI taxonomy): domain Eukaryota; kingdom Metazoa; phylum Mollusca; class Gastropoda; order Trochida; family Trochidae; genus Steromphala; species Steromphala cineraria. Next base: position 15,888,390 of record OU744735.1, on the reverse strand, counting down.
TGGAGTCAATGATATTTCAAGCTCATGCTATATTTTATCCGCTTGTGCTCTTAGCATTATGGACCTTTGACTGAATAGTTATTTTCTGTCTGGCCATACAAGTGCTGGAGTCAATGATATTTCAAGCTCATGCTATATTTATCCGCTTATGCTCTTAGCATTATGGACCTTTGACTGATTAGTTATTTTTCTGTCTGTCCATACAAGTGCTGGAGTCAATAATAACTCCTAAATAATTTTTACAATTTCACTTCTGTCTATGAATCACTGAAATATGCGTTATGAAGTACTATATTGTGTGCAAGATTATTGAGTTCACGAATAAAATGACATTTACAGTCACTTGTTCAAACATTAGGGTACACTTGTCCAAACATTAGCGGTCCTTTTATTGAGACCCAATCGATCATGGCGACAGACTCATACAATCCGATCTGTTTGTTGTCCAAACAGATTTTGATCTCATAGGGCCTTATCCATCAACGTCACGTCCGACCTCAGGTATAACCTAAAAGAATAATTAATTTCCATGCATAAAGATCTCGACAAGACTGTCCTTGTACGACATGACGGTTATATGAAAATGCGAAAACGTTATTGGACCTACTGATTACTCCAACTATAGATATATAAAACACGCGGCTTCGAACGTAAGTGGCTAACTTTAAAAATTCCTCTTCATCATAATTTTTGCAAACATATTTTGCTGTCAGTGATTTGTAATATGCTCGGTAAGAGTAAATGATCATACCATTGTTCTGGGTCAAAATACTTTTGAGTAAACTATAATAAATATCGTATATCAAGTGTGCCATGGGAAGTTGCAGTTAATGATGACATCGATTTTTGGTGATTAATGAATGGAGATCTAATTACTGTTGGTTGTTTGCCGAAAATCAATATTAAACGATTTCTGAATTGGCGTCCTCTGTGAGATAATGACATCATTTTTGGGACATTGTGTTTGTTTCGATTTGTTGAAATGTGATATTATCAATCCGACCAGTTAGTGTTTGTATGTTAAGTATTATTGGGTCTGTGAAGTTAGCTCCCAGTTCACGGTTCCCGGTTCCTTATTCAAATTGTGAAGTTGGCTCCCAGTTCAGGGTTCCCGATTCCCGGTTCCTTATTCAAATTGTGAACTTGGCTCCCAGTTAACGGTTCCCAGTTCATGGTCCTTATTCAAATTGTGAACTTGGCTCCCAGTTCACGGTTCCCGGTATATATAAATATTATGTCTATGTCAAGTCTACCTCTGTACATAAGCAAAGTGCAATATACTCACGTACATTTATGCACAGGGCTATTAGACAGATGGAAGGTGCCAGCTCCCAGTTCACTATTCAAAGTGTGAAGTTGGCACCGGGTTCATTATTCAACTTTAGACTCGCTCACACCCGTTTCAAAATGGATATCTTTATCATTGAATAAGCATATATTAGGTCTATGTCAAGTCTACCTCTGTACATAAGCAAGGTTCAATATACGCACGTTTACATTTATGCACAGTATAAGTTGTATGCTTCTCACGAGGGTAATACGGTCTGATGTCTGAAGTCGCCTGGTTTACAGGATGATAGATTGAAGTAATTACATTTCACGCAATTTGCTCCAGAAAAATGACGTTACGACCAACAGAGAGTCTAAACATTTGTCGATAGATCTATTCCTAGTATTCACATAAATAAAACCTGTGGATTTGGCTCCTGCAAATATATATGCAATACAAATTCATTAAAACCAAGAATTCATCGGATAATAACTATTTATGGATTGATGTATGAGATGGTTTGATCTTTCCTCATTATATATGTCATCTTCTTTTGTTTTAAATCACAATGAATATGTTTTTAAGCAAAGATTGTCCGATTCTCTCTTATAGATTTTGCTTCCACCTTTCAAAAATACAACCATATGCTTTAATTATATTCTTTTCAAGTTCCTTCTAAAGATTGAAACATATATAACATTTAGCTATCCCTCCATGTTTAAGAATCTGCTTGTCGGATTTGATGTGTGTTAATTTAGTATCTATTGTAAGTGCTGTGTTGGGATAATGAATATATTTCTTGGTAAATCATTTGAAACATTCATTATCACAATACTCTTTAATTAATCTTACGTCATCAACAGGTGCAGACGTTATTAAGATGTATACCTATTCTTATATAATTATAGTTAGAAAAAATAGGATATTCTTATTCGTCCTTTTAAACTCATGCTATATTTTATCCGCTTATGCTCTTAGCATTATAAACCTTTGACTGAGTAGTTATTTTCTGTCTGTCCATACAAGTGCTGGAGTCAATGATATTTCAAGCTCATGCTATATTTTATCCGCTTATGCTCTTAGCATTATGGACCTTTGACTGAATAGTTATTTTCTGTCTGTCCATACACGTGCTGGAGTCAATGATATTTCAAGCTCATGCTATATTTTATCCGCTTATGCTCTTAGCATTATGAACCTTTGACTGATTAGTTATTTTCTGTCTGTCCATACACGTGCTGGAGTCAATGATATTTCAAGCTCATGCTATATTTTATCCGCTTATGCTCTTAGCATTATGGACCTTTGACTGAATAGTTATTTTCTGTCTGTCCATACAAGTGCTGGAGTCAATGATATTTCAAGCTCATGCTATATTTTATCCGCTTGTGCTCTTAGCATTATGGACCTTTGACTGAATAGTTATTTTCTGTCTGGCCATACAAGTGCTGGAGTCAATGATATTTCAAGCTCATGCTATATTTATCCGCTTATGCTCTTAGCATTATGGACCTTTGACTGATTAGTTATTTTTCTGTCTGTCCATACAAGTGCTGGAGTCAATAATAACTCCTAAATAATTTTTACAATTTCACTTCTGTCTATGAATCACTGAAATATGCGTTATGAAGTACTATATTGTGTGCAAGATTATTGAGTTCACGAATAAAATGACATTTACAGTCACTTGTTCAAACATTAGGGTACACTTGTCCAAACATTAGCGGTCCTTTTATTGAGACCCAATCGATCATGGCGACAGACTCATACAATCCGATCTGTTTGTTGTCCAAACAGATTTTGATCTCATAGGGCCTTATCCATCAACGTCACGTCCGACCTCAGGTATAACCTAAAAGAATAATTAATTTCCATGCATAAAGATCTCGACAAGACTGTCCTTGTACGACATGACGGTTATATGAAAATGCGAAAACGTTATTGGACCTACTGATTACTCCAACTATAGATATATAAAACACGCGGCTTCGAACGTAAGTGGCTAACTTTAAAAATTCCTCTTCATCATAATTTTTGCAAACATATTTTGCTGTCAGTGATTTGTAATATGCTCGGTAAGAGTAAATGATCATACCATTGTTCTGGGTCAAAATACTTTTGAGTAAACTATAATAAATATCGTATATCAAGTGTGCCATGGGAAGTTGCAGTTAATGATGACATCGATTTTTGGTGATTAATGAATGGAGATCTAATTACTGTTGGTTGTTTGCCGAAAATCAATATTAAACGATTTCTGAATTGGCGTCCTCTGTGAGATAATGACATTTTTTTTGGGACATTGTGTTTGTTTCGATTTGTTGAAATGTGATATTATCAATCCGACCAGTTAGTGTTTGTATGTTAAGTATTATTGGGTCTGTGAAGTTAGCTCCCAGTTCACGGTTCCCGGTTCCTTATTCAAATTGTGAAGTTGGCTCCCAGTTCAGGGTTCCCGATTCCCGGTTCCTTATTCAAATTGTGAACTTGGCTCCCAGTTAACGGTTCCCAGTTCATGGTCCTTATTCAAATTGTGAACTTGGCTCCCAGTTCACGGTTCCCGGTATATATAAATATTATGTCTATGTCAAGTCTACCTCTGTACATAAGCAAAGTGCAATATACTCACGTACATTTATGCACAGGGCTATTAGACAGATGGAAGGTGCCAGCTCCCAGTTCACTATTCAAAGTGTGAAGTTGGCACCGGGTTCATTATTCAACTTTAGACTCGCTCACACCCGTTTCAAAATGGATATCTTTATCATTGAATAAGCATATATTAGGTCTATGTCAAGTCTACCTCTGTACATAAGCAAGGTTCAATATACGCACGTTTACATTTATGCACAGTATAAGTTGTATGCTTCTCACGAGGGTAATACGGTCTGATGTCTTAGGTCAACAACGTGCTAATGCCACTTTAATTCTTACCTGTCAAATCCACAGGGGAAGTCAATGGACATCGTTGAAAAGGTGCCGTTTTTTAAAGTCATTTGGACCCCTCCGTATCGGGCGGGGGACATGGTCGAATGAACTTGTAACGTGCCCCTTACATAACGATTACTGCACTAAACAATATATCCTTTTGGCATAATTACCGAAATAGAGAGTACTTGGAATGAACTATATCAACGAAGAAGGCTATGAAGAATAAGTGAAGAATTGAGTGTATTTATGAAACAAAATATTGATGTATATGTAATGTAAGCTATGCCTTTTAAATATGTTTACTGCATAATATGTTATGTATTAATGAAGGTGTCATTTCGGCCTCCATAGGCCTGGTGCTTGTACCAAACTATAAAATGAATGTTCTTTTAACCAATGTAACACATGACACTGTAATAAACTATATTATTATTATTATTATTAATAAGAAATTTACTTCCTCCTGATTCCACCTGAAGGTCATTTGATACACTCATCAATGATATACATAATTATTTAAATATCCCTATATACAGTACATATTTAATACACGCTAGATACAACAAGCTGGTAGTAAAAAGTAAAATTTGAAGGCATCATTACGTGATATGTATTGTATTGACAATAATTCTCGACACAAACACAGAACCATATTATAGACTCGGAATAACTTATTGCATCTTGGATTATCTCCAGTTAATAGTGCCTGGCATCTATATGAGACGTGTTTCTTGATTGGCGTTCTATTAGTAGAAAATGGAATTTCAATTTTGCTGAATCGGCGATTTTAAAGGCCTTAAACTACACTGGACTATTTCGAAGCGAAGCGAGAGAAATGAAGTCGCCTGGTTTACAGGATGATAGATTGAAGTAATTACATTTCACGCAATTTGCTCCAGAAAAATGACGTTACGACCAACAGAGAGTCTAAACATTTGTCGATAGATCTATTCCTAGTATTCACATAAATAAAACCTGTGGATTTGGCTCCTGCAAATATATATGCAATACAAATTCATTAAAACCAAGAATTCATCGGATAATAATTATTTATGGATTGATGTATGAGATGGTTTGATCTTTCCTCATTATATATGTCATCTTCTTTTGTTTTAAATCACAATGAATATGTTTTTAAGCAAAGATTGTCCGATTCTCTCTTATAGATTTTGCTTCCACCTTTCAAAAATACAACCATATGCTTTAATTATATTCTTTTCAAGTTCCTTCTAGAGTTGAAACATATATAACATTTAGCTATCCCTCCATGTTTAAGAATCTGCTTGTCGGATTTGATGTGTGTTAATTTAGTATCTATTGTAATTGCTGTGTTGGGATAATGAATATATTTCTTGGTAAATCATTTGAAACATTCATTATCACAATACTCTTTAATTAATCTTACGTCATCAACAGGTGCAGACGTTATTAAGATGTATACCTATTCTTATATAATTATAGTTAGAAAAAAAAGGAAATTCTTCTTCGTCCTTTTAAACTCATGCTATATTTTATCCGCTTATGCTCTTAGCATTATAAACCTTTGACTGAGTAGTTATTTTCTGTCTGTCCATACAAGTGCTGGAGTCAATGATATTTCAAGCTCATGCTATATTTTATCCGCTTATGCTCTTAGCATTATGGACCTTTGACTGAATAGTTATTTTCTGTCTGTCCATACACGTGCTGGAGTCAATGATATTTCAAGCTCATGCTATATTTTATCCGCTTATGCTCTTAGCATTATGGACCTTTGACTGATTAGTTATTTTCTGTCTGTCCATACACGTGCTGGAGTCAATGATATTTCAAGCTCATGCTATATTTTATCCGCTTATGCTCTTAGCATTATAGACCTTTGACTGAATAGTTATTTTCTGTCTGTCCATACAAGTGCTGGAGTCAATGATATTTCAAGCTCATGCTATATTTTATCCGCTTGTGCTCTTAGCATTATGGACCTTTGACTGAATAGTTATTTTCTGTCTGGCCATACAAGTGCTGGAGTCAATGATATTTCAAGCTCATGCTATATTTATCCGCTTATGCTCTTAGCATTATGGACCTTTGACTGATTAGTTATTTTTCTGTCTGTCCATACAAGTGCTGGAGTCAATAATAACTCCTAAATAATTTTTACAATTTCACTTCTGTCTATGAATCACTGAAATATGCGTTATGAAGTACTATATTGTGTGCAAGATTATTGAGTTCACGAATAAAATGACATTTACAGTCACTTGTTCAAACATTAGGGTACACTTGTCCAAACATTAGCGGTCCTTTTATTGAGACCCAATCGATCATGGCGACGGACTCATACAATCCGATCTGTTTGTTGTCCAAACAGATTTTGATCTCATAGGGCCTTATCCATCAACGTCACGTCCGACCTCAGGTATAACCTAATAGAATAATTAATTTCCATGCATAAAGATCTCGACAAGACTGTCCTTGTACGACATGACGGTTATATGAAAATGCGAAAACGTTATTGGACCTACTGATTACTCCAACTATAGATATATAAAACACGCGGCTTCGAACGTAAGTGGCTAACTTTAAAAATTCCTCTTCATCATAATTTTTGCAAACATATTTTGCTGTCAGTGATTTGTAATATGCTCGGTAAGAGTAAATGATCATACCATTGTTCTGGGTCAAAATACTTTTGAGTAAACTATAATAAATATCGTATATCAAGTGTGCCATGGGAAGTTGCAGTTAATGATGACATCGATTTTTGGTGATTAATGAATGGAGATCTAATTACTGTTGGTTGTTTGCCGAAAATCAATATTAAACGATTTCTGAATTGGCGTCCTCTGTGAGATAGTGACATTTTTTTTGGGACATTGTGTTTGTTTCGATTTGTTGAAATGTGATATTATCAATCCGACCAGTTAGTGTTTGTATGTTAAGTATTATTGGGTCTGTGAAGTTAGCTCCCAGTTCACGGTTCCCGGTTCCTTATTCAAATTGTGAAGTTGGCTCCCAGTTCAGGGTTCCCGATTCCTTGTTCCCAATTCAAATTGTGAACTTGGCTCCCAGTTAACGGTTCCCAGTTCATGGTCCTTATTCAAATTGTGAACTTGGCTCCCAGTTCACGATTCCCGGTATATATAAATATTATGTCTATGTCAAGTCTACCTCTGTACATAAGCAAAGTGCAATATACTCACGTACATTTATGCACAGGGCTATAAGACAGATGGAAGGTGCCAGCTCCCAGTTCACTATTCAAAGTGTGAAGTTGGCACCGGGTTCATTATTCAACTTTAGACTCGCTCACACCCGTTTCAAAATGGATATCTTTATCATTGAATAAGCATATATTAGGTCTATGTCAAGTCTACCTCTGTACATAAGCAAGGTTCAATATACGCACGTATACATTTATGCACAGTATAAGTTGTATGCTTCTCACGAGGGTAATACGGTCTGATGTACCATCTTTGTAGAAATGTTGCTCAAGCCGCAAGGCGAGGGCTGACATTTCTGCAAAGATGGTAAATCAGACCGTTTTACCCGAGGGAGAAGCATACAACGTATTTATCTTACCGTCATGACACAAAAAATACATCAATTTTAGTTTGACTGCCGTTAACGGATGAGCCATCACCGTATTGACGGCCTTGACCCTTAATGTAAACAAGATGGCGTTAGCCAACCCGACTGAAATGTTATGAATCGTGTTACGTAAAACTACTCGGCTAAACATGCTTAAAATCTTTTGCTTTTAATTATAGCATGTGTAAGTAATGTAATGCGGAATTTGTTTCGAAATAAAACATAGAATGAAGAGAAAACAAATTTATAGTTAATAATCAGGAAAACAGCTAATCGAACTTATGTGAACTCTGCACAGTGCGTGCGTCATTTGGTAACGTCATCTTAACGTAATGCGACTCCTCTTTTCGAAGAGGAGCTGTTGCTATGGCAGCGGGGTACATTGAATTTGTACACCATGAGAAGTGAGACTCGAGGGGTACATAAGATAAAACGATTCGATGATCAGCTAATCAAAAACGAGTATTTTAATGCAAGGTAAGATAAGGCTATTAGACAGATGGAAGGTGTCAGCTCCAAGTTCACTATTCAAAGTGTGAAGTTTTTTTTATAGTTTTTTTTTATTGGTTCCATTGATTACACATACATACAGTTGTAATGGTTTTACAATAAGAATAACAGACAAAGGCATGGTCAGTTGTGATAAAAAAACAAATATATATATAGGTACATCAGTGTATATGTATTGGAATAATTTACTTCAGCAATCAGTCAAATTGGTCATGTAAGTGCTGGTAAGAGAGGCTTCCATTTGCGATTAAAATTTTCTGAATCGTTATTCTTCTTGGAAATATATTTTTCAACAAAGGTGAGGTAGCTCAGTGAATTGGATACAGTTTTTAGTAAACACGTAAAGACGGGAACCTTTCTGTGAACTACGTTATTTGATGTAGGTGTCTGACATGGAAGATTGAATTCTGTGCCTAGTCACTGAATTGAATCTCTTTGTCATCTCCCTTGATTGAACTCTGCCTGTCTTAAAGGGGCAGTAGCACGTTTTTGATAATTTTATATTTTAAAATTTTCACTGAAAATTGTAAGTTAATGCTAAATGTATTATTTTGACAGTGTCAAAAATCTTTCTACAAAAGCCAATCAGCCATAGTCAGGGAACAAAGTATGAAGATTCTCATAAAATCCATTGGCGGCCATTTTATGTGAACACCTTTAATTCATTTTGTGTAAGAAAAAGGAATCTGATTGCTAAACTTTACGCTATATATTTGAATTATTACTGCTCCATTTAGTTTAAATATATGGTCTTTCAATTGGAACTATTAATTTTTATTTTCCTGACATCACCTTATATTCCAACTAAAAACGTGCTACTGCCCCTTGAAAGGGGCAGTAGCACGTTTTTGGAAAATTTTATTTTTTCAAGTTTACACTGATAATTGTTCGTTAATGCTAAATGTTTTATTTTGATAGTGAAAAGTGTCCTTCATATACAGAGAACAAACTATAAAGATTCAAATTGGTGGCCATTTTTGTGTGAACACCTTTGATTCATTTTGTATAGGAAAAAGGAATCCTATGGCTGAACATAACATTATATATTTGATTTAATTCTGTTTCAGTTAGTTTAAATACATTATCTTTTAATTGGAACAATTTATTTTCATTTTACTGACATCCCCTTATATTCCCCCTAAAACGTGCTACTGCCGCTTTAAGTAATAATTTTCGTAACTGATCATTGTTTCCTAATGATTAATTTCAGTATACTTATAAATAGTCGTCATTTCATTTTCCTTGTTGCGGATTTGTCATTTTCATGATTATTTTATGTTTATTACATATATTTTGTCATGATGATTAATGTACAAACGCCGCCAGAAAGCAAAGGGTAGATTTACGAAATTTTCATAGCTCAGTTCGGGGTCTGATTCCAAGTTTCATGTATTTGATGTTAAAGGGGCAGTAGCACGTTTTAGGGGAAAATAAGGTGATATCAGGAAAATAAAAATAAATGGTACCGATTGAAAGACAATGTAATCAAACTAAATAAAGATGTAATAATTCAAAAATATACAAATAATAAGTTCAGCCATGCCATTCCTTTTTCTTACACAAAATAAATTAAAGGTGTTCATAAAAAAAAAGCCGCCAATAGATTTCAAGTGAATTCATCATAATTCGTTCTCTGACTATGGATGATTAATTGTGTAAAGAAATTTTTGACACTATCAAAATCATACGTTAAAATTAACGTACAATTACCAGTAAAATTTTAAAATATTAAATTGTCAACAAACGTGCTAATGCCACTTTAATTCTTACCTGTCAAATCCACAGGGGAAGTCAATGGACATCGTTGAAAAGGTGCCGTTTTTTAAAGTCATTTGGACCCCTCCGTATCGGGCGGGGGACATGGTCGAATGAACTTGTAACGTGCCCCTTACATAACGATTACTGCACTAAACAATATATCCTTTTGGCATAATTACCGAAATAGAGAGTACTTGGAATGAACTATATCAACTAAGAAGGCTATGAAGAATAAGTGAAGAATTGAGTGTATTTATGAAACAAAATATTGATGTATATGTAATGTAAGCTATGCCTTTTAAATATGTTTACTGCATAATATGTTATGTATTAATGAAGGTGTCATTTCGGCCTCCATAGGCCTGGTGCTTGTACCAAACTATAAAATGAATGTTCTTTTAACCAATGTAACACATGACACTGTAATAAACTATATTATTATTATTATTATTAATAAGAAATTTACTTCCTCCTGATTCCACATGAAGGTCATTTGATACACTCATCAATGATATACATAATTATTTAAATATCCCTATATACAGTACATATTTAATACACGCTAGATACAACAAGCTGGTAGTAAAAAGTAAAATTTGAAGGCATCATTACGTGATATGTATTGTATTGACAATAATTCTCGACACAAACACAGAACCATATTATAGACTCGGAATAACTTATTGCATCTTGGATTATCTCCAGTTAATAGTGCCTGGCATCTATATGAGACGTGTTTCTTGATTGGCGTTCTATTAGTAGAAAATGGAATTTCAATTTTGCTGAATCGGCGATTTTAAAGGCCTTAAACTACACTGGACTATTTCGAAGCGAAGCGAGAGAAATGAAGTCGCCTGGTTTACAGGATGATAGATTGAAGTAATTACATTTCACGCAATTTGCTCCAGAAAAATGACGTTACGACCAACAGAGAGTCTAAACATTTGTCGATAGATCTATTCCTAGTATTCACATAAATAAAACCTGTGGATTTGGCTCCTGCAAATATATATGCAATACAAATTCATTTAAACCAAGAATTCATCGGATAATAACTATTTATGGATTGATGTATGAGATGGTTTGATCTTTCCTCATTATATATGTCATCTTCTTTTGTTTTAAATCACAATGAATATGTTTTTAAGCAAAGATTGTCCGATTCTCTCTTATAGATTTTGCTTCCACCTTTCAAAAATACAACCATATGCTTTAATTATATTCTTTTCAAGTTCCTTCTAAAGATTGAAACATATATAACATTTAGCTATCCCTCCATGTTTAAGAATCTGCTTGTCGGATTTGATGTGTGTTAATTTAGTATCTATTGTAAGTGCTGTGTTGGGATAATGAATATATTTCTTGGTAAATCATTTGAAACATTCATTATCACAATACTCTTTAATTAATCTTACGTCATCAACAGGTGCAGACGTTATTAAGATGTATACCTATTCTTATATAATTATAGTTAGAAAAAATAGGAAATTCTTATTCGTCCTTTTAAACTCATGCTATATTTATCCGCTTATGCTCTTAGCATTATAAACCTTTGACTGAATAGTTATTTTTCTGTCTGTCCATACAAGTGCTGGAGTCAATGATATTTCAAGCTCATGCTATATTTATCCGCTTATGCTCTTAGCATTATAAACCTTTGACTGAATAGTTATTTTTCTGTCTGTCCATACAAGTGCTGGAGTCAATAATAATTCCTAAAAAAGTTTTTTAATTTACTTCTATCTATGAATCACTGTTATGAAGTATGCATTATGAAAAAATGGTTAAGGTTATTGTCTTCACGAATAAAATGACGTTTACAGTGAGCTCCTGCAAGGTTCTGTTCTATACCGGTAGACAACTGCTCATTAAGTGTACACTTGTCAAATATTAGCCCTCCTTTGTTGAGAACCAGTCAATCAGGGCGAGGACTCATGTAACCCGATCTGTTTGTTGTCCGAACCTATTTGGATCTCACGGGCCCTTATCCATGAACTTCCGACGTCGGGTAGAACCTATTTGAATAAGCAATATCCATGCATAAAGATCTCGACAAGACTGTTCTTGTACAACATAAAAGTTGTATGAAAATGTGAAAACGTTTTTGGACTGACTGTCTGCTCCAACAATAGATAGATAACACACGCGGCTTCGAACGTAAGTGGGTTAACTTTCAAAATTCCTTTTCATCGTAATTTTTGTAATCATCTTTTGCCGTCAGAAGCATGTGATTTTTGTAATATCCTGGGTAAGACTTCTTTGAGTGGCATTTAGAAGTTGGAAGTCAAATAAGGACGAATATTTTATGGATAACAACTTCTTTATTCTGAGTACACGACGTTTCGATACAGCTTCTTGTATCGTTTTCAAGGATAATGGTATGAACAGAGAATGGGATATATATATGTGAACTTTTTGTTGATTAATTAAGTTTACATATATATATATATATATTTTGATTAATTTACATAAATATATATCCCACTCTGTCCATACCATTATGCTGGAAAACGATACAAAAAGCTTTATCGAAACGTCGTGTACTCAGAATAGCGGAGTTGTTATCTACATAAAATATTCGTCTTTATTTGGTCGGTTAGAGTAAATGATCATTCAAAGTTCTTAACCAAAACATATTTTAGTAAACTATAATAAATATCGTGTATCACATGTTCCATGCGAAGTTGCAGTTAATGGTTTCATTGTGACAGATCGATTTCTGGCGATCTGATTACTGTTCGTTGTGTGCCGAAAATCAATAAACGATTTCTGAATTGGCGTCCTCTGAGAGATAATGACATATTGTTTTGAGAATTACGTTTGTTCCGATTTGTTGAAAAGTGATATTATCCATCCGACTGGTGGAAATATACGTAATTCATATCTTTGCTGTCTGGTCCTTGTAAGATATTTTTGATAATTATGAATGTCTGCCTTTGTAGTTGGAAAGAAGAAATCGTCACGCTCAAAACATTAATTTTCTTTGTATTCAGTCATAAGTAATAGGAAATCTGTTGAGAAATTTACATGTGTTTTAGTTACCTACTGCGTCTTTTTAAAGAGTATGGTTTTTGTTAAGACTAGGGATTATGGGTTCTGTTTTCATTTTCCTCAAAAGCCTTAGCACACGGGCGCATTAACAGTACTCTCGTTCAGATTTTTATCTGGCGTACGCCAAGGTTGTGTGTTATCACCAATTCTGTTTTCCATATATGTCAATGGTTTAGAAATTGATTTAGATGAAATGAAATGTGGTGTTGACATTGGGAATATGCTAAATTTTCATTTTATGCTACCTTGCGGATGATGCAAGATTGCGTTGCCAGGTAGTTTTGGTATCTTAATTAATATTTAAAAAAAAAAATAAAAATAAAAAATAAAAAATTGTATACTATTGCAAAAAGCCATGTTTCATATCAGATACAATATTGACAATTGGTGATGTTGTTATTAATCACTTTTCTTCATATACATGTGTATATTAACCTAAAAGCTACGGAAATAACAAAATTAGCACATAATGCACATTTTGTAATTGTTCGTAAATCAAGAAAGTAAGAGGTTTTGAGTATAAAGTATTTTGCATATTTTGGGACTTTTTTTGCTTGGCAGTGCTATCTGAGTTGTAAGGGAATTTAAGTATAAATGTAGTACTGAACCGAACAGGGAGATATATCGTAGGAGAGGGGTGGAATTGTGATTTAAGGATTTAGCTGTTATCTTTTAAAGAATGTAGACTTCCAAGTTAAATGCATCAATAGTCATTAAAGGGGCACTGGCACGTTTTCAGGGGGAATATTTGGTGATCTCTAGAAATGTAAATAAATGGTTCAAAGTGAAAGACAATATATTTAAACTAAAGGAACAGTAATAAATCAAATACATAATGTAAAGTTCAGCCACACAAAATGATTTCAAGGTTTTCACACAAAAATGCTCGCCAGTGGACTTTATGTGAATCTTTATAATTGTTCTCTGACCACGGAAGATTGGTTTGTGTAATGAGATTTTTGAGACTATCAAAATATTACATATAGCAATAACGTTCAATTATCAGTGAAACACTGCCCTCTTAAACCTTAAAACAATTATACTAAAATAATGTTTTGAAAATCATGAAATGCGCAACTTCCGGTACATGTTTCAAGCATTAGATAAAATTATTTATCATACAAGGGAGGGTGTTATCAATGCAATTGGTTCCTCTTAAGATGTTGATAGATTGTAGGAGACGTTTCTATCACTATGGCAATATGACCTTCACCTTGGTGTATTGTGTAAGAAATTACTCCGCGAAATCTAGGTCAAACATATTTTTAGAAGGAATTCGTTTAAACCCTTTTATTTCAAAATAATATTATATTATATAGAAATTATTAATCTCGTGTGTTTCCGTGTCATTAATATAATATAATAGGAAAATAAATATATGTATTATGCTCGCCAAAGGCTCGCTTATTCAAATTTTCTTCCTATTTACGATACGATATTAATGATACGAAAACATTCGTTTAATAATCTCTATTTTCCTGTTAAAATGTCCTTGGCAAAGCTTTGCGGGGGACATAATGTATTGGCCTCGTCCATGGTTTCGTGGTTCCGAAATGCTTTTGTTTCCGGCGGGTCATATCTTTTAGGGCGTCGATCTATATATGGTTAGATATAGTGGTGAAGTGTTGCCTATCGCTACTTTGGTTCCTTTGCAATTTTTATATGTTTCTGGTTTCCAAACAACTTGGTGCTCATGGGGGATGTGGTCCTTTTCCGGCCTCCATATCAGACTCGGTTAGGTATTGTTTGACTAAACTATGCATGTATTTAGATTTTTTGCTACTTTGGCTATTCTGAAGATTGAAAGTGTATTTTTGTTTGTTTTAGAAATATTGATTAAAAAAATAAAAATAAGGGTTAACCGCAAGGGAAACCCATTAGTGCAAATAATGCTACATTATCAATATGCAATCGAACACTTAAAAATAATAGTAGTATTACAAATGTCATTTGACGATTTACGTGACTCAATATTATTTTGCATATAAAATAGTTCTCATCCAAATAATCAGTGTACGATAGAAATGAGCATGCTCAACAAATCAAAAAGCTTACTTGACAGGCATATTTTAGCAGTCTTTCATAGATTAAGAGGAACATTTTCGGTAAGGATTTGTATTTCGTTATGGATGAAATTCTAGTTCTTAGTTCTTGTCTACATCCAATCAGGTTGACAGTTTCCCAAT
Source organism: Steromphala cineraria (assembly GCA_916613615.1). Classification (NCBI taxonomy): domain Eukaryota; kingdom Metazoa; phylum Mollusca; class Gastropoda; order Trochida; family Trochidae; genus Steromphala; species Steromphala cineraria. The sequence continues at coordinate 15,873,114 of OU744735.1, read as the reverse complement.
TATTATTAACATTCCCCAGCACGCACGTTTGATTTTAAATTTGCCTGATGAAAAATCCCCGGGGTTGTACAGTAAGAACAATCCGATGTATATTTATAAAGTTCCTCCATCTGAGAAATCAGCTTTATTATATTAATAAATATATCTTTATCTATATTGTTCATATTTATCTGTTCAAATTTCAGGAATGTGTAAGATCTTCGATCTGCTATGAATCATAAACTGTAAGTACTACCAACCTTTTTTTTAAAGTTTTAAGAAAATGAGCTATTTAGATAATGATCAAAATGCAACCTTGCTATATTCGTAACCAACCCATCTGCAACTATGAAAACAGACCAAGAATCATGTGGCAGAGTGGTTAAAGGGACCATTCGAGCAGGGTATTTTTTGTGGACTTTCCTGTTTACAATTATATATGATTTTTACATGATAATTTCACACTTAATTTCAAATATGTTTGTGAGTTTAAGCATTTAAGTTGTTTAAGTTTTAACACTTGGACAAAAAATAAAGTGCATCGCTCAAAAAATACAAACATCGTGAAATGAAGCCAATCATGGAAGCTACGATCGTGGAATGCATTACTACGACAAAATGTTGTCGTAACTGATAGCTTTTATTTATTTTATAAATTATTTGTAGATATGCTCCTCTTTTATCAATCAAGTAGTTATTTCTTAATTTTGTTAAAGAATAAGCATATTACAGCATATTTGTTTTCTCGCAATGCTAACCTTTCAAAATGGCTGATGAAAGCCATCGAGTGGTACCTTTAAGCTATTTGAGTGTCCAAGTGTCACATGATCATATATAAATATATTATATATGTACATATATTCTATGTAGTTTTAGTATTAAACAGTCTGTGTTTGGTTTCATGTTCAATTAATTATAGTCTCTCATATGTTACTCATAGTCTTAACATAAGGCAATCGTTACTCTAGTTATAATCATTGTAAATATTGTAGATGAAATATGTTTCGAAATGTACATGTATATGGGCTTAAGGCCTACACACATGAATAAACACACTTGACTTGACATAACCCTAAAAGGGTGACCCACCTTAATGTTATTTTACAATGTCTATTTCTGTGTATCTTATGTGAGGTGAGACTTAAGTAAACAATCTGTCTGTCTGTCCATGATAAGTTCGCCATAGTTCCTGAAATAGGGCAGATCGATCTTGAAACGTGATGACAATCCTTCTGGGTTGCTTTACTCGTTCGTTAATAAAAGGAATTTTGATAAAAATAATGAGATAATGAAATAGCTAATTTTTGTCTTATTTTGTTGAAAAATATGTCTTGAATCAAATTATGTCATAAAAATACCATGTCACCAAATTATTTGTATATTTTCATCTATATAAGTATATTTAGGGAAAACATTTTGATGGCCGCGATGTTATTAAAGCAAAACCGATACCCGTTTTACAACCTTTTCCAATGACTTAGACCATTTATATATGCAGTATAATAAATCTCCTTAACATTCATCTGTTCCAGGAAATGGTTGTTTCGATCCTTACGGTCACGTACAGTGGTTGTCGCGGTTGGGCTCCTGGTCTGTGTCCACATGATATATTTCCTGAAGGATGAACCTTGTGTTGTGGTCCGACACCCTGTCTACCCAGACAACACCGCGTCTTCCAACAACGCTTTCGGATACCTGCTTAAACTGGTCGGTTATGAGGGTTTGATCGGCCAGGACGTTCAAACTTTCGTGACATCCACACCGAAAATCGAACCATTCAAATTCGTGATAAATTCTCCTGTTTGTAAGGACTCGCATGTGCATTCCCTTGCAATAGTGATAACCAAGCCGTCAAATGTTGAGGAGAGGCGAGTGGTGAGGGAAACATGGGGGACGAAATTTAAAGGAGATACGAAACTGAGGTTGCTGTTTCTCGTTGGGCTAGCAGACGAAGCAGTTAACAAACAGGTGCTTGAAGAACAGGGGAGGCACTCTGATATGCTGCAGGCTAACTTCACAGACTCCTACATGAATCTCACCCTGAAGACCGTAGCAATGTTACAATGGGTAAAACAGCACTGCCCGCAAACGAACTACTTGATTAAAATCGATGACGATGTCTTTCTTCATTGGGATAATCTCCAATCAAGACTCTCAACGCTTAAATTTGAGCGTAGATTTATTCTTGGCCATACTAAAGAAAACAGTGTGCCAATTCGGGACCCGTCCAGTAAATGGTACAGCTCACTGGCAGATTACCCATATGATCGATTTCCGGTATACACTTCCGGTCCAACATATGTCATTTCCGGTGACCTCATCAGTGACCTTCATGACGTTGCCCGCCATAGAACAATGGCCATGGAAGATGTGTTTGTGACAGGATTATGTGCTTATCTTGTAAGAGCAAGCCATGTGGGTAAATGTGGATTTGATAGCTCTCCAAGGTCGTTGCTTGGTGACTGGGGAAGAACATCTTTGATAACAGTTCATCAAGTGGACTCAGTTCTTATGCGAAAAATGTGGGGGCTTTTTGCCCCAACGACTCGCTAACCATCTCAAATCATACTTAATATATATCTAACATGAAGATTTGGTTTCCTTAAAATGCTTATCTCAAATATATTTTTACAGATCTATGCAAATTAGTATTGCCAGAGTATTATAAGAATCCGTCGTTTCAGGATGCACAATTTCACGGGGGTTTATTCTATTCCATATTTGCCCTGTGCAGCCGTCTTAATTGACGTTACCATCAACTGTCTCATGACGTCAAAGCCAAAAATAAAAAGAAAGCCAGTGCCACGATTAAGGTATGGGATATCGTCACATGTGCACTTATGCAATATTGCACTGCAAAACATTTAACAGGTGTTAACTGTAACTGTTGCGTTTTTTGCCATTGTCGTCAAGATCTAATGGCATTTCACAACGATGTCCCACCAAAGCTTAATAAATATAGATCAACAGGTTTTATATACGGTCATACAACATCAAGACAAGATATATAATCTGTTGATCTCAATTTATTTAGATTGATGTCCAACATGCACACTTATTATGAATCACAGAGTACAGGAGAGGGAAGTAATATAGGATCGTGTAGTTGCTCTTTCACAACATGTTGCATCAAATTTACAAATTAATTTATTTTACATTTACAAGTGTTTTTTTAAATTTGTATGTATATTTGCGAGATTCTCAATGTTATATGTGTCATATCCATTTGTCAAATACCATCAGTATTTATGGTGATGTGAAATCCTGAAATCAGTTATATTTGCCATTTTTGTACCAGTACCAGTATTGTATGTTTTTTTCCTGATGCCTTTAAGAATAAAAACTTGATTAATTTAATCGTTTTGTTCCTGCACTCAATGCTTGTAGTCATTTGCAAGAAGGGACACCAGTAAAGATATGTATCATTCGATTCGATTTCAAACGTATTGTGAAAATCTATGGTGCACAATATTGCATATACATAAAAACTTTTGCATAGGGTCAATATCTAACTCTGCAAGGGAGATGTGTCTTCCCACGATAATAATACACATACATTGATATTTTATTAATTAGTCAATATCAAAATTTAATAATAATGTTTATCAATATTTTTTCAAATATCCCTAACTACCTAAAATCCTTGAAGAACACACAACTGATGTAGTCCCACCAATTTAATTGCACAGTCAATCCATATGAGGTACTCACTCAGCTGAGTCAACTGGGACACTTTCCAGATAACTTTTGTATCCCGAAATATTGTCGAGAGTATTAACAAATATGAAAATGTCGATCTTATTGACATTGACTGGCACACATACTCGAAGCGTTTTATACAAGGTTATCAGGTTATCATATGGCTACCATCTTGTTATTTACAAACCAATTAACGGCCCAGAACCAAGTACACTACATTAGGGATCGTGACACCACTAAAAGGGTAAGCACATAAAGACATACTAAGTAGTTCGCCTCTCACAGGTGTAATACGATCGGTTGCATAGCCTTGGACCTCGTTGTCCGTGGCAACCATTCATAAAAGTGTCTTCTTCCTTCTCGGTATCAGAACTCTTCAGGATGCAAGGACACTTATGGAAATGGTCTTTTGTTGTCTCTTAATGGTGGACTGAAATGGTCTATGGCTTCTAGCTTCTGAGCCCAGGGTTAGGGGGTTAGCGTAACGTTTGTACCCTGAAACGCGATGATAAAATGACACAACAAGACTTATGATCAATCTCCGTATTCATACAACACATATCAAGAATAAAGTAATTAAACATAGATTATATTTACCAGTGATTGGTCTATTAAAGATATATAAGGTTTCGATTCATATTGAAAATGCAACATTGTCATATTTGGGTTCGCACTGTTTTGCATATCACATTCCGCATATTGGTACAGTCACATCCATCAAAGCGAATCCGACAACAAAATAGACTCTCCGTTTCATAAATTCAAACAAAGAGTATTTCTTGGATGTTATTTTAACTGCTTTTGATATTTTTTTAATAAATCAGAATTTTACACGTCAATCGTTTTTGTTTGAAGGAGGTGTGTCTCCAGACATTATGGTATGTACGTAAATGGAGACAAACCCCAGCATGGGCGGGGCGAGTTATGCTCTAATTAGTTTTCAAAGTGTTCGACTGTTAATTTTCGGCCACATTCTCAAAACCATGTATAAAATGCTGATTAAAAATCTAATTTATGTTTTAACATATTGTCTCAATTATATGTTCATTGCACTCCCATAGATAATGTTTCTGGAGATAATGATCTATCATTCTTAGATATTGACGTTACATAACCTCTTTAATTTAAAATGTATATCAAAGATTAACAATCCGCAATTAACTTAATTTGTTTAACATGATAAGCCAAAATCGAATTATCAAATTAATTCATTGATGCTGGCGATTTGAAACAACGGTTTGACGTCATCGGCTCTATTTTTAGTAACTCAATATCACTTTTGGTCGGATTTGGGGTCACGGGGGTCAAGTCAATGTCACTTTCTATCAAGTACATATTGCTATTAACATTACTAAATGATATTTCAAATAATATTCACATACGAATCATTTTTCAACAACAAAATGCATAAATCTGAACTTGCTTGTTGACAGATTGTTTTATACCGTGTAAACCCTCTGTGACATAAATACATAGATACATGCATGATGCATACGTAACTTTCAACAGCACATCCATGAATATACTTTAAAATTCAACTGATCTTCGCTTCCTCCTGAAAAGACTTGAAACACGGCCGTATTTTTCTTCAAAACATTAACCACTTCATTCTCCTGTCCACCTTCAGACTATGTGCTTCCGATTGTGTACAGATCATGCCAATCTAAATAAATTCAGATCAACAGTTTTGTATTCTGTCACAGTATGACCAAATATAAAACCTGTTGATTTAAATTTATTTAGATTGAGATCATGCGATATTACATTTACTTAAAATCCGTGCATCACAAGGTGAAATTGACAACGTCCGTGCAGCAACATCTTTTGCTTCAAAGAGAGGGAAGGGGCGGCATAGCTTTCGGCTTCGGATCAAGTATGCAGTAGAGATGTTCTACACGCAGTAAGGTTTGGGTGCAATGCTTCTCTGAATTTCAGAGCAGTACCACCCATAGTTCGCTAGTTCAAGCCGATGCTCGCAGGTTTCACCGCAATGCAATGACCACAATGTTGATGCATGCTTTCTCCCTGCAATAATACTTGCAGTCGCGATATGAGTGAAAGAATAATGAAACCGACGTTAAACCCCACATGACCTCATAGAGAGGGACATATTTGATGGACCGAATAGTGACTTAAAGAATAGGAATAATAATTCAGTTGCCATAAATCACAATTTCGGTGACAAATTGTTTTCCAAAAATCGCAAATTGGTTAAACCATGTGCTGTATATGAAATAATGACCTCGACCTCGTGAATATCTGTAATCTGTGTTGGTTATAACAGGGATATTCACTCAGTCAGCGGTCATTATTTCAAACATAACCCTTTTCAAATGAGATTTTTTAAAACATAGAAATGATAATTTTGTTGTTGTTAAAGTTAAAAGTGTTAACTGACAATAGTGTTTGAGAAAACCTCTAAATTAGTTTTGCAACCTGCAATTGTTTTGGCTATATGCCGGCTCGGGCCCGCAAAGTTCACACTCCCTTACGCTGAAGTCGACGCCCTGACAACCGAGCTATTGCGGAAGCACTGATGGATCTGTTATGTTTGGCCCTCTTATATATCAAAGGTCTGAGTTTTGCCAGTTTCATATTTTACTGTCTACTTTTCGTTCTTACCCTGTCACGTAGTCAGTCAAATTAATGTAATGATAACTAGTTGGAGGTTTATGAATTAGGTAAGACATGGTCTGTCGTCATTACTAAGAATAAATGTTGTTTGCCCGCGAGGAAACACCCTTTATTCTTAATAATGCCGTGGACCATATCTTATCCAGAACTTATTGCATGATTCGAACGAGGACGGTTGTGATTAAAAATATATGATAAGCAACATGCCATATTTTCAAAAGTCATGAATTGTTATCGAATTCCCGTTGGAGTTACATTGTTCAGTATCTAAGCCTGGCGAGAAAAGAGTTTTTACTCAAGTACAATTTGCTGTAATAACAATTGACTTGAAGAAATCAATCAGATAAAAGCTCAATTGTCATATTTCTGTAGATTTTGTTGTTATTAATTTTAAGGTAAACCTCCTTTCAGTGCACACAAGGCATACTACTTTCAAAGTCCCTCTTCAAATATCTGTACGAGATGTTAAAGCGCAATTAGTTCATTTATACAAATTTGAGAATATTGAAAAAAAAATGATCTCATTGAAAGATATATACATTTTGCCTTTTTGATGGAGTCCATGTAAAGCAAGGAATCGACTATATTAGCGCGGTGTTTTCTCAGTCATTTTATATGTATATAACGGTTTTTTTCAAAGCATTTTGGTCATTGTTGCTTGAGGTGAATTCGTACTAAAAAAGGAACACTTCCCAACATGTACCAAAACAAAACAGTGAACATGGATCCACAGTTCGTTTGATGTTTCGTTATTATATAATGATGTGTGGATCTTTTTGAATATCTTCTTTAAACATTTTAGGTATTTATGTAAAGGATATTAACCTGTCCCTATGGTTGGATTGAAAATATAAACATGAGGGGTGAGGGGAAACCCGTGGGCCGTAGGCAATCAAACCCGAGGAACAGGGTGCCGTTCCTCAAAGCAGTTGTAAAGTTACAATCAATTGTAGCTGATTCTTTTAATATTGATTACAATCGATTGTAGACTTACGATTGATTGTAAGTGTTTTGTGGAACGGGACCCAGGTTAATATCTGTCATATAAAGCGAAAGAAAGGACGAAAAACTCGGTAAAAATATTGAAATATATAATAACACTGAAAGTATCGCACAAACGCAGCCAATCATTGCAAGCTGTCTGTTTAACAGCAGCTCTTCGCGAAAGACTTTAAATATACACTTTGCATACGATTTTAAAATCAAATTTAATATATATTTTACATTATGTATATAAAAATAGACCCATTGGCTCTGTAGCTCATCAGGCTTCATCATCAATTATGCTGTAGAGTGTGGCCAATGTGATTCCCCCTTTGTAGAGGCCACATGGGCACCAATTATAAAATTAAGTATATAGGCGACAAGTTTATGTTTTCTAGGCCTTAAAGGGGCAGTAGCACGTTTTTAGGGGGAATATAAGGTGATGTCATGAAAATGAAAATAAATGGTTCCAGTTGTAAGACAATGTATTTACACTAAATGAAGAAGTTATAATTTGAATATATAACTTAAAGTTAAGCCATACGATTCCTTTTTCTTACAAAAATGAATTAAAGGTGTTCACACAAAAATGGCCGCCAATGGATTTAATGTAAATCCTCATACTTTGTCCTCTGACTATGGATGATTGGCTTGTGTAATGAGATTTCTGACACTGTCAAAATAATACATTTAGCATTAACTAACAATTATCAGCGGAAATTTTAAAATAAAAAATTCTCAAAAAACGTGCTACTGCCCCTTTAAACTTCAGGAGAAGAAGATGAAAATAGATTTGAAGGACGTTTCTGTTGCCTTTATTAGGGGCAACAGGATCACCAAAGCTACAATTCATAATCCTCACTAGCCAAGGAGTCTGTACACAAAGTTTCAGCTTTCTAGGCCTTATGCTTCTGGAAAAGACGATGAAAATAGGTTTTTATGGCGTGGCCCCTATGGCCCTTATTTGAGGTCACAGGGCCACGAAGGCTACAATTGATAATCATCACTAGCCAAGGAGTCTGTACACAAAGTTTCAGCTTTCTAGGCCTTATGCTTCTGGAGAAGAAGATTAAAATAGGTTTTTAGGGCATGGCCCCTGTGGCCCTTATTAGGGGTCACAGGGTCCTCAAAGCTACAATTTATAATCCTCACTAGCCAAGGAGTCTGTACACAAAGTTTCAGCTTTCTAGGCCTTATGCTTCTGGAGAAGAAGTCGAAATTCCACAAAGTTTACGGACGGATGGACGGATGGACGGACGGACGCCGGACACCATGCCATGCCATAAGCCCATCGGGCCTTACAGGCCAGATGAGCTAAAAATTACAGTGTCAGTGATGACACAACAAAATGCTGACAAGAAGCCTCGGTAGCTCAGGCGGTAAGAGCGCTGTTTAACAACATAGAAGTTCCGGGTTTGAATCCCGCTTGAAACGTTAAATCAGAATTTGTTAAATTTCAAATTTTACAAATCAATTTGTTTAATTGTTTCCTAATGTTTACAAGTTATGAGTCTTGTATAAAATGTAAAATATGTAAAAAATTAAAGTTAAAATAAAAATTATTCTAGAATGACCCTGGGTTATTCAAGAATGTCCCTAGGATATTCTAGAATGTCCCGCTGAGAAGCGATGTGACATTGAAAGCAGGCTTACCCGAGAAAAGAATTACCTCCAAATGAAACGATAATGACACCTGAGGTTTATATGTCTACAGATTCGCTATGGCTTAGATTAGAAACGTTATGATGTTGTTATTATTATTTCAAGATAAAAATGCTCCCCATTCCTCAAAAGGACAATAATGCAGAGACAAAACAAAAACGATTGTCAATGAATATTTAACATTCAAGACTAATCTCACTGATATTAGATCATAAATTTGACGAACAACACCACACAGAAACAAGATGTGTTTGTTAAACACCTATGCCCCTGGGTATCAGTAAATTGTAAATGTATATTTTTGTGTCAATATGTATCCAATCACAAGTTATAGCCAAGGCCAAAGTTATAAAAATACTTCCTGTGCAAACGTCAAACATTATGACCTCATCTGAAAGGTCTTATCATGATAGATGCACATGTTAAATATCAAAGGTCTACCCAAAGCAATCAAAAGTTATGAGTAAGATGTTTGTGACAATGAGACTGACAGACAGACAGACAGACGGACAGGGCAAAAACTATATATCCCCGAAATCTCCGATTCTAGGGCACACAAGACATCGAAACCCTCGTCGTTATGCTACATTTGGCTGATATACGTATACAAGTTACGTACTTACAAATCAGTACTGATAACTGTTATAATCTTTCGACTTCCGAAACAAGGTGAAATGATTTGCAGATGTGCATTCGTTAAGGTTCCTATGACATATTCAGTTATCATATCTCCGTCCTAAACGGAAAGGAATGCCTTATTTGTATATAACTTTGTATAAATTTGTATATGTCTTATATAATATCGACAAGAAAAATTTTCCATTTCTCGTTGAACATTCTCCATTTTTAACATTTTTTAACATGTTTAATAATAGAGCCATTGGTTCTGTAGCACATCAGGTTTTATATTTATTTTTGCCTTAAGATGCGATTTTTTGCCTTAGGATTCCCATTAGGATATGGATTCTCCACACAACATTTCATCATTCTATTTCTTGTGCATCTGGTGAAGAAGATAAAAAAAGGTTTCAGTAGGTGCCACTTAGTTTCAAAGCTCACAAAAACTTTAAGTTATAATTTTCACTAGTCAAGGAGTTTGTACATAAGATGTTTGCTTCCTACGCCTTTTGGTTCTGGAGAAGAAGACGAAAATAGGCTTTAAGGGCGTGGTCCCTATTAGGAGCCACAGAGCCGCCAAAGCTGTGAATTGTAATCATCAGTCACTTGTCAAGAATTCTGTATATAAGACTTCAATTTTCTATGCCTTTTTGTTTAGGAAAAGAAGATGAATATAGATATCAAAGGACGATTCCTGTGGCTTTAATTTGGGGTCACATGTCACCAAAGATACAAATTATAATTTTCACTAGTCAAGCAGTCTGTATACATAATTTCAGCTTTCCACATCTTTTGGCTCTGGAGAAGAAGTTGAAATGCACAAAAGTAACGGACAGACGGATGGATGGGCAGATGCCGGAGACCATGACATGGCATAAACCCATTGGGCTTTTCAGGCATGATGAGCTAAAATGGAAATATAAAAAATCACTTAAATATGAAAAAACAACCAACGATAAAACCATTTGGAAATCAGTTTTATATTTTCATACAAAAATCAACAACATTGTATAATAACAATCAAGTTGGATAGAACCCAATAAGCAGGTTTGACATGATTCTAAGGTTAAACCCTTTGAAAATAATTTGTTTATTTTCGCAAAAATTATCAACATTGTACAATAATAACAATCAAGTCGGAAAGGACCTTTTTCAAAGCAATAAGCAGGTTGAACATGATTCTAAGGTTAAACCCTTTGAAAATAATGTGTATATTTTCATAAAAATCATTAACATTGTACAATAACAACAATCAAGTCGTATAGGAATTTTGTAATACTTGCAGTACTTATATCTGCCACAATCATAATGTTCTCTTTTTCAATTGACTGTCAAAAGAGCAATCCATGACCCAGTCTCTAAATTGCCCCCCGCCCCCATCCCCCGGGCTGGGTGTGGTTCGATAATATTTTTACACTTTTTTCCCTTGAATCACAGTCGATTTTAATCAGACTTGGACTATTTTAAAAATAGAAACTGACAACAACAACAAATTGACTACCAATAAAGAGCCCCTCACAAAGCAGTAGCCATGGAAACAGGGGCAGGTTAATCCATCCTCATTACTTGTCAATCTAGCAAGCCAGACAGCAGAATAAGGCGAGGTGGGTGCAGTACCCAAAGGAGGATCCTCTTCAGAGATCCAGAAAGATATTCCTTGGGGTACTCACTGCATAAGGAAGACTCACTGAATAAGATCCCCCCCCCCCCCCACCCTTTGAAGAGTCGGACATAGGCACACCATTCCCCGTAATGGTGGTACTCAAGCCCCTTCACAGTTTTAGACCTGGACGACTTGTTAATCAAGAGCAGTGTTTAAATCCTTGCCAGCACCTTATACAAAGATGCCTAATTTAGTACAAAATTTTAAAAGCAATTGCCAAACAGCTAAGACATTCCAAGAAAAGGATTTATTTTTCCACTAACAAGAAAAACTATCTTTCGAGAATCCGCCATGTGTAATTTATCGCACCGAAGCAAAACATGAAGTCATGACTATTTCAGAAAATACAAACTTCACAGCAAAAGAAAACCATAAATACGAACCTATTCTATTCCAAATGAAGAAACGGTCGATCTTTTTCCATTTCAGCGACAACTCGTCTTCTCTAGTTAAGTGATAAGGTTGGAGTGGGTGAGGGGCCCTTTATGGGTGGTCAAATCATAACAAAACATGTATTTGACGTTGTCTTCATACAGATTTTATGCAGTAGGAGAGTTAATAAACAGACATTTAACGGCATAGGGTCTCTCCCTGAAATAAAAGTAGCTGCCATGATGAAAGAAATATATGTCTCTGGATCAAACTTAACAAGCACCCCATTGACATATGTACCAAATTTCATTTCAAAGAAGATGTAAAAGAGATGATACTAAACAACTATTATTAATTTTGAATTAAATAATTGAAAGCAGTTGAGTATAGATAATAAATCCTCCAACCCGACCCAAATAAAATTCTTTTCATTACTTTTAGGAAAATTTGGCAATTTGTTTCCAATGTGTGGCGACCAACAAAGATTTAGAGATAGTTATACTAGATACTATACTATATATATACACTACTTATATTTGTATAATTCAAATATCCAGCTCAGAGAGCACTCACCAAAGGTGAACTCAGCACATCAGGCTAACTTGGCACTATGCCATCACATAGTGATTTGATTAAAAGTTCAAATGATTATCCCCCAAAAGTTCATATGATTATTATTGATTATTATTACATATATGTTTCTGCAGTATACTCAATTGGCAAGTTTAACAAGTCATTTACAACAAATCATACTTGGTTTTGATGCTAAAGACACAATTTGTTCAAAAGACACAGTCAGTTGCTTCGAAGCTACCTAGTAGATACATACAAAGTCTCCTGAGATATAAATTGTCTTGCAATTCTACCTACTCATAAGTATTTTATTATGTTTCCGTTAAAACAAAGCAGAACAAAAACTTACAATCATGAATGCCATATTTGTTTAGTTGTCAGCAAGGAGGAGTAACTCTACAATAGTATGATGTCATGAAACATCTGATTGACATCAATGGTCATAGACCATGTAAAATAAACATCTCAATCACAAAGACTCGATATTGATTACTGTAATGTTATATCGGGATTCATAAATATTCAATTCTTTACTTTTTAACAGCTTTCAATTGTTTCGAAGTAAGTATAAATTAATACTTCTTATGTAATGGTTGAGAATGGATTATTGCCAAAACAAAACCATTCTTATTGAAATCAGAATGAAACTGACAATTACAAGTTATAGATAAGATATGAAACATGGTTTTCATGCATCAAGTATCCATTGTTAAGTAAAAGTAGCCTTAAGGTTAATTTTTAGTAATTTTCATTAATTACACAACCAAATATTTTTCTTGCTAATTTGGTCATTTCTTTTGCGTACAATATGCAAATACTCAGCTTATCTTGAGCTCTTGTTAATCAAGTGTTTATAAAAGTAAATTTGTGCAACGACACCTACACTCCCAAGGCAGTCCGTCAAAGGAGTTATATTTGATCAAAAACTCATTAATCTTAAAGGGGCAGTAGCACGTTTTAGGAGGAATATAAGGTGATGTCAGAAAAATGAAAATTAATGGCTTTAATTGAAAGACAATGTATTTGAATTAAATGGAGCAGTAATAATTCAAATATATAATGTAAAGTTTAGCCATGCCATCCCTTTTTCTTACACAAAATGGCCGCCGATGGATTTTAGGTGAATCTTCATACTTTGTTCTCTGACTATTGAAGATTGGCTTGTTTAATGATTATTTTGACACTAGCAAATTAATACACCTAGCATTAAAGTTCAAAGTTTTAAGTAAATTTTTTAGATATAAAATTATTAAAACACGTGCTACTGCCCCTTTTAAAACCAGTATTTGCTTATGGAAAATTTGAAATATAAAGTTAACTATTAATATATTCATAGAAGCACCCATATAATGCTTCTTCAATGTCGAGGTATCTCGGATCGTCCCACATTCCGTTGCCTTCCCGATAGTTGGTCAGATAGCCAAGTGAAAGCTGATTGGTCGGATCAGCGAAACCAATCTGACCTCCGTAGCCTGGGTGACCCACTAAGACTTGACCCTGAAAACAAAAGTGTTTGATTGGTTGAAAGAACGGTCATTTTGGAGGAAGTAAATTCAAGACTTTCTTGTTTATACATATATGTGTCTTTTACATGTTAATTTCACTCTTGATTTCAATATTAGTTAAGTATAATGTTGTTACATGTTCAAGATTAAACAATTTTACAAGGTAAAGAGTGCAACACTCAAAAATAAATAAAATTGTAAAATGAAGCCAATATTTGGGCTAGGAGCGTGGAAGCATTGCAATTTCGAACAATATTTTAAATTTCAATTTCATTATCAAATTACCTATCATGAATGCTAATCTTACCTTAAACTTCTCATAAGGATTATTCTTAAATGAGGTACCAACAGCGAAGGAGTTATTTACTCCAATAACTGCATCTGTGCCCTTCGTTACTGGAGTCATCAGCTTGCTCAGCACCTTGTCTGACAGGAGTTGCCTCCCTCTGACAGTTCCGCCTGTTGCAATAAAGCTGTAGAGTTTGGCTAGCCCATGTGCTGTTCCCACTCCCATGAAGGATGATAGCCCAATGTTGACAATATCTGGGTCGTTTAGAGCTGCAGTCTAGTTGAAAAGATATAAGGGAGGTAACTCAACAATTGCACTCAAAGCATACCACTAAAAATATGTTTTGTTGCTTTGTCACTGGTTAGTTCTGCTTTTCTGCTAAAGGTTCCATCTTTGTAGGTGCCACACGGTCACCAATCCTAAACTTAAATATATAGGCAATTTGATTTCAGATATCGGCAATCAATTCAGAAATCGAAATTGCTCAGATATTCAATTGACAATTTAGGGTATAGGATCCAAAAGTTCACCAGGCCCCTTTTAGGGGCCATGGGGTCACCAAAACTGTAAATTACAATCCTCACTAAACGGAGTCTCTACACAAGATTTTAACTTTCTAGGCCTTTTGCTTCTTAGGGCGTGACATCTACAGCCCTTATTAGGGGCCACAGGAAACCCCTGTCATAAATTGTAATCCTCACTTGTCAAGGAGTCTGTACAAGTCTCATCTTTCTAGGCCTTATGCTTCTGGAGAAGAAGATGAAAACATGTTTTAAGGGCGTGGCCCCTGTGGCTCTTATAAGGGGCCACATGGCCACCAAAATTTTAGATTTATAATCCTCACTAGTCTAGGGGTCTGTACACAAGGTTTCACCTTTCTAGGCCTTATGCTCCAGGAGAATAAGTAAAAAATAGAGCCATTGGCTCTGTAGCTCATCAGGCATCATATCAAGTTTGCTGTATACAGGCAAGATGAGCTAAAAATGAAACTGATGTTACCTATTGCAAGAAAACCTATAAAAATATTACAAAACAAATGTATTATTATTCAACACTTTTTAGATCGCCAAAATCAGACACTGAAAGAAGTCCACACTAAAATATCCAAGGAGAAATAAATTTGCCATAGACTGTCATCTAATGGAGAAAAATAGGTTTTTAAGATTGTGACCCCTGTGACCCTATTTGGGGTCATGGGGTCACAAAAACCTACAGTTTAGAATCCCAATTGGCCAAGGAGTCTACATGCAGTCTTTCAGCTCAATAGACCTTTAGGAGCTAAAGATGATGAAAATAGGTTTTTAAGGTTGTGACCCCTGTGACCCTATTTGGGGTCATGGGGTCACGAAATCTACAATTTAGAATCCCCATTGGTCAAGGAGTCTGCACATATAATTTCAGCTCTCTAGACCTTTTAGAACTGGAGAAGAAGATGAAAATAGGTTTTTAAGGTTGTGACCCCTGTGACCCTATTTGGGGTCACAGGTTCACCAAAGTTACAAATTGGAATCCCCATTGTCCAAGGAGTCTGCACATATCACTATCAACTCTCTAGTCCTTTTAGAACTGGAGAAGAAGATGAAATAGGTTTTTAAGGTTGTGACCCCTGTGACCCTATTTGGGGTCATGGAGTCACGAAATCTACAATTTAGAATCCCCATTGGCCAAGGAGTCTGCACATATCGTTTTTAACTCTCTAGTCCTTTTAGAACTGGAGAAGAAGATGAAAATAGGTTTTTAAAGTTGTGACCCCTGTGACCCTATTTGGGGTCACAGGGTCACCAAAGTTACAAATTAGAATCTCCATTGTCCAAGGAGTCTGCACATATAATTTTTAACTCTCTACTCCTTTTGGAACTGGAGAAGAAGATGAAAATAGGTATTTAAGGTTGTGACCCCTGTGACTCTATTTGGGGTCACAGGGTCACCAAAGTTACAAATTGGAATCCCCATTGGCCAAGGAGTCTGCACATATCATTTTTATCTTTCTAGTCCTTCTGGAACTGGAGAAGAAGATGAAAATAGGTTTTTAAAGTTATGACCCCGGTGACCCTATTTGGGGTCACAGGGTCACCAAAGTTACAAATTAGAATCTCCATATGCTAAGGTACTTGTACACAAAATTTCAGCTCTCTAATGTGTATGGTTCATGAGGAGAAGTCGAAAGTGTCAAAAGTTTACGGACGGACGGACGACGGACGACGGACGGACGCCGGACGACGGGCCATGCCATAAGCCCATCTGGACTTTCAGTCCTGATGAGCTAAAAATGCACAGAGTTTACGCAGGGACAGACGGACTGACAGACAGACGCCATGCCATGCTATAAGCCCATTGGGGCTTAAAAGTCTGATGAGCTAAAAAGATACCATCCAGAGGTAATGTTTACATGAATAATTCTAAGACTAGCCTTTGCAGGACACTGCAAATTCACAACAGCCCCAAAGCTGAGGGATTTGCCATTCGTTGTTCTGCCTTCTCCACAACTTACAATAGTCATCTTATGATGATGAAAAGTCATTTAAGTGTGTATATAAGATAAAACAGTCCCTTAAAAATGATTCCAACATGAGTAAGATAGTGTTTATTTCATAAAATACATAACTTTAACCATGCGCTGAGGTATTAAGTATATAGGAGACACCATATAAGTATATTTCACAATAAGGAAGTTGTCATCCCCTGAAATCTTACTTTTGTTAAAAACACTACTTCCAAATGCCATTCATAGACCTGTTTAAGGTGTATACTACAAATCAATGTTATGCTGAATTGCAATAAATTATCTTTTGACGAAAAAAATGGGGCTCACCGTAACATCGAGAACGTTAAATGCCTTGGCTGGGTTGCTATCTGGATGGAACATCATCTTAGTAACAAAGAGAAACATTTTCCACTTTGTCAGTGATGCAAGTAGCCGTTCAAATTCGCTTGCGTCGTGACCTCGCGCCATTCGGTACCACAATGGCTTAGGCAACCCCAAGTGAATGTCAATACCTGGAAAAGGATATTTTGTCATTTCTTAATTGATTTGCTGGTTAAACTATATTGAAATATATTGCATAAAATGTTACAACTTTTACCAGAAATATCTTAAGCAACATTTAACAAATTTGGAATTATTCTGCAATTCTGGTTGAGGTGAGGTGCTTTGAGGTTAGAAGACGCTTTCAAGAATATTTTATAATTTTACTATTATCATTGCTGCTTAAATTATCGCAGGGAGAAAGCATGCAACACTTTTGTGGCTATGCATTGCAGTGAAACCTGCGATTATTGTTTGGTACTACCTAGTGAACCATGGGAGATAACGAGCTGAGAAATTCTGTTTAAGCCTGCTAATCTTAACCCTTCGATTGATGGTCTGAGAATTATCTTGGAAAATCCATTAGTCTTCTCAGGGCCTCAATACACAAAGTACTCCAATGTCATGGTCATTGATGGCGATTTCCTAATCTGAAGGTAAGGAACTAGGCTAGTGCTTCAGATGTGGGGGCGCGGTGGCCGAGTATGGGGGGCGCGGTGGCCAAGTCGCCAAAAGCGTCAAAGCTAGCAAGCCTGACGTGCCGGGTTCGAGCCCCGCCTGTGACCGGGTATGAAAACCTTGGAGTCAACTTTCTGTGCAGACTCTTTCAGTGTTGTCACAACCCCTAATGTACAGTACGCAACCCTGTGCTCTTTAAAGAACCAACGAATCCATTGGTAAATGACCAGATGGTGGCAACATGAAAACGTGCAGACACCTAGTTGCGGGTACAGCAACGTGCAGTATACCTGGACAAAATACTGTGACTATGTGTCCTAGTCCACCCAGCTGTAAATGGGTACCTCGTAAGGATCGAGAGTGACATTAACGCTGTGCGTCACATGACTGCAAGTGTTGTATGCTCCTCCGGGAGTCGAAATGGTAAAAGAAGTGTCATGATGACTGATATCCAATGATCGGGGGAAAGCCAAAGCGCCTTTGAGCAGCACTCTCTGAGCTGGATATTGACGCTATACAAATGTTTAGTAGTAGTAGTAGTAGATGAGTATCTACATATTTTACGCAACAAAATCCTTAAATATCCAATTATCTAAAACTCTAGGAGTACAGATATACAGACATATTCTATAAAACCCAAAAGAATATAATAGCTTGCATACTGTATGCAGCGATTTGTAAACGCTCGCTTAGTCAAACTTTTGTCACAAATGGATATCAAATTAATTAAAATATCAATATTCAGTGCATTAAACATGTTCGTAAGTATCATTACATTTTAAAGATAATGTTTATATGCAGAGAAATACCCATTTATGTTTAATTATGAGTACAGTCTCGTTCTTGTATGAAAAAAAACCAATTGTCTGAAATCAGGAGAAGTACACTTTCAAATTCGATATTAATCAATTGTTAACAAAACGGAGTCAATACCAAATAGGTCCAAACATTATCTAGAGCACTGCTAGGCCCAAAAAGTACATAAATTTGCACTTTTGGAGAAGATGTGATTCCAAACAACCTTGTAGTCATAAGTAAATAAGCAAATCTGAGCACCATGTCAAAGAACTGTATAGTTATCCTATTAAATATTTTAAAAGAACCAAGACTGACTCCTTTGTTAACAAGTTATCAAGTCCTGAAAGTCAATTTCAAAGAATGAAAGTTTCAAATTAACTACCCAATCACAATATGAACTTTCACCTCCAGGTCACCTCACAACAATCTCTGAACAAAGATCCATTGGTGCATGATTTTTTACTGGTTTATCATTTGTTAAACCTGGTTTTCAATGGATAAATCCCATCACACCGCTTAAAAGACAGGGAATGCCGATCTAGTTGAAAGCATGGTTTACAGGAGTTACTTTTTGTTATTGATCATAAACACGAAAGTAAATCATCACATTGTTGAACTAATAGATGATTATTTGCAACAATTCATACACACCAAAAGGAACAGCTATCTCTTCCTGGAATATCTGTGTCATATTGCGATGACTAGGGTCTGCCTTCTGTGCAAGCGTGTCCACGTACATCCCGAACGTGATACCATGGTAACCGTGGGCTTCACCTGTCAAATAAACCAGGACCTATACTGTTGAGGCTTGCTTAGCGCTCAGATTGTTGTAAGTACCATACATTAACATTGGCTGTGACTCTCTTTGCACTAAGAGAGATTAGAAAAGATAGGCCCAGTATCATATACATATTTTTTTCTGAATCACATCAGGGCAAACCTAACATGCTGCAATTATGAAAAATAATGGGCGAGAGAACGTCACAATTTAAGATCTGAGTATTGCTCCAAGGTGTAATCCCAATTGACCTTTGACCTTACATGAATTAAGCTAATCGCAGGCCTGCTAAGATATCAAAGAGTGCTGACAATTAGTTTCAGTGAAATGTCACTTGACATATCCATATTCAGCAGAAAGGTACAATACTTATGTTTAATTTGAATTTGATGAGATTGATTCTGTTTATCATGTTTCTGCAGTGACAGATCTGATTTGTTGTATTGGCAATTATTTTTTTCCAAAGCACCCTGTCCTTTTATTAATTGAATGTCATTATCCCCCACCTCGATATAGGTTTGGGCTCCATCCGTGCGTCTGTCCAAGAAAAACGGGACAACTTTTCTCAGAAAAACTTCTTAAGATAGGATAACTATTATTGCTGTGTCTTCAGGGTATCAATACCTTAAACTCTCTTTGCAATACCTAAAAATTGATAGAGTTTGAAAATCAGAACGGCATAAATATATTTTACAGAGTTATTGCCCTAGTTATGTGTTTTTGGACTCTGTTTAAGGGTGTCGTCAAAAGGGACAACTTTTCTCCGAAACTATTAATGATAGGATAACCAACTTTGCTGTGTGTCTTCAGGGTATCAATACCTCCTTGAAGTTGGAAAATGAAACTTATGCAATAAAAACTTATTTGGAGGGTGATGTTGATGACCATGTAATCGTGTTGATATTGCCTTGCTATAATTATCACAAACCCCTCACCTGGTACCCAGGCCGGCTCGGCCTGCTCCATAAGTCTGAGCGCTTCTTCCCTGTTGTCTCGAAGATCTCTGACCGGCATCTTCTTTCCCACCGAGATGAGACCAGCCTGTAAAGAAGGGTTGTAGGGATGTCACAATACAGGTACCTCGTGATACGATACCTATCACGATACCTATATCATGATACGATACATATCATGATACAGTAAATGCCACATTATAATGGTGAGATACAAATTCATGGATCTAAATTTCATATTTCTAATGAGAATTATTTGATAAGCCACAAAAATAATTAAATTATATTCACCAATTTTGTTTACAATATTCATTAAAATTTGTATCATGATACTGTAATTGTTAACTGTATCGTGTATTGTATTTTGAACTCTACCATGAGGATACATCGATGCATCAGTGTATCGTGACATCCCTAAAGGGTTGCTGTTTATTAAGATCAAGTAAATAATCCCATTGCTCCAGATAATTTTTTAACCTATTGGGTATTTACTCCTAGATTTGGATACCATTGCGTACAGTTCATTTTGATTGCATATTCAGTAAATTGCTACTCCTTAGATTTTTGACAATTGGGTATTTTACATGAAATTGAGAGTGTAACCACATTAAAAATATTACAAAACTGGCTCATTCTGTACAAATAACATTATCATAAATGTCTTAGTTATTAATGAGGTGGCTTCCCATTACACAACCAACACTGCTGTAGAGTTTTAGGGGATCCTTACTCATGTCTACCACTTAAAAAGAACACTAAGACCTCGGCTAATTAATAGAGCACTGCCTAATTTCACAGGAAGATGGCCAGCAACACAAATGTGGCTATACGTAATTTTCAAACATCGGCTTGAACTAGCAAATCATGGATAGTATGAAGCTAAATTTATTGAAATATTACACCTAAACCTTACTGCATGTAGAACAGTTATATATAAGCAGGATTTCAACCCCAGACATCTTGATCTGAAGCCAAAAACGCTAACAAGAATGCTATCTCGCAAATCGCAAAGTCAAATAGTCTTGATAAGGCATTTCATAAAATTTCATTTATGGTGTCTCCACCAGGATTTGGACCCGGGTCGTTGGCGTGAGGTGAGGTGAGATGGGGTTTATCGCCGCTTTCAAGAGTATTTCACTTATATCGCGGCTGCTAGTATTATTGCAGGGAGAAAGCCAGCAACACTTTGTGTGGCTTTGTATTGCGGTGAAACCTGCAAACATCGGCTGAAACTAGTGAACCATTGGTGGTACTGCGCTGAAATTCAGTGTAGCATTGCAACCAAACCTGACTGGGTGTAGAACAGTTCTCTACTGCAGACAAAGTTGCCGAGCCCCTGGCGGGATTCGAACCGAGTCGTTGGCGTTACAGGCAAGCATGCTAACCACTACACCACTTGGCTGCAGGGTTAACTTGTATGATGAACAATATCACCACAAGGGGCAGAAAGCGGTGTTAAACCATAAGCTCTGTATTCATAAAAACTGTTGATCAATCTAGACTTGCCTGATGAGAGAGAAGTTGTTCAACAGTTATCTTTTCCTTTCCGTTCTGAGCAAACTCTGGCCAGTAGGCAGCAACTGGTTTATCATATTCCAGCCAACCTCTGAAAAAAACATGCTTCCAAATTAACAAGCAACTTATTAGTATACAAGACAAAATGGGCAAGAGGTTTAACGATACGGTGATACGGTTTCATATTGCGATATGTTGGTCTACTATAATGGAGGATGCATATCGTGTAACATGACATTTTAATGAATTCTCAATGTAGATGTTGAAAACTGAGATAGAGATTTAAAGATAACTATATTATGCACACAAGAACCTCTCTTAATACATCATATTATTGGATCATATTACAATTACATCAAACCAGTTAAAGTTAAATTATTGCACAAAATTAATTGATTCAAATATTTTGTGAAAAGACTGATTGGGATACGTATCGTGTTTCGCCTCTCCCACCCCTAAAATCTATCTTATCACTACTCAAATGTTCAATGTTTAAAATAGAAGATAAATAAATACAAATACATTTTGCAAAGATTAAGAAATAATGAAAAACAAACTTGTCAACCATCTTAGCAATGGTGATGCCAGCAACAGCTTTAGTTGACGAGAACATCAATGTCATCACATCGTTAGCCCAGCGGCGCCTACTCTCTTCATCTGCGTACCCCCACCACATGTCGATAATCAAACTACCTTCGTGGTAAACCGTCAACGCCCCGCCTTTCTCCTTGCCACTCTCTACATTACGTCTGGAATGACAAGTAATGATAGTTAGTTTAACCCTATTTACCAGTGCAAGCACTGCTTATTGGCTGTACATTACTATACCGCCAGAGCCGCCACTAAGTGCTCCGCGTGACCACATATGTCCAAACTTCCTGTATTATGGTACCAAATTCTACAGGTGTACTGAGTGCAATGTGGATAAATGCCTTGCCCAAGGACACAACACAGTGTAAAGCCCAGATCAAAAATCATTCGTGTCTCTTCCTGGATTTGAACCCGGGTCATTGGTACGACAGGCTTACCACTACATCATCGCGTTGGAAAATAGAGAGTGTTTTTTTCTAAATATACAAACTTACAATGTAGGTAGTTCGGATAGAAAACTCAAAATCAATGAAACATAGTTTTTATACGTTTTCCTGACCAAAGAACAGCTCATCAGAACACAGCCAATTTGTTTTACCGAAATTCAAAGGGGAAATGGACTTAAATGACCAAAAACATGTGTAACGTTAGCTGTTGTTTACAGTCTTTCGACAGCAGATACGCCCCGCCCCAACACTGGTTGACATTTAAATATGTATGTCAGAAGAGAATTGAGTAACGTACCTGGATGAAAGTAGGGGCCAGTCATTTCAAAGCGAATATATTCTTTAATATATTTCATCACAAATCAACTAAATCATAGAGACCTTTTTACCTTTTAACACTAAATGCGACATAAATGGCCTCAGTAGTGCAATGGTATGAAGTAAATGTAGGCAAATAAGGATTTTTACTAATGCCATACATTAAATTAGGTCGGGAATACCAAATGCCACAAGCAAAGATTTTTAAAACATAATTGTCAATGAATATATAGCATTTAAAACAAATCTCGTTTGGATGAGATTGTTTATTTTGCTGCACTACCTTACACATCTCAAAGGGGGTATACGTTGGGATAAATTCCCTCTGATTATTTCCAGTCATACATGTATGTACCTAAGCATTCTCTCCCCACAGAGGCAACTCGGTCATACCTGAGTTGCCTCTGTGGGGAGAGAATGGTATGTAAGCATCGTGTCCATTTTCCTGGGGCCGGAGAAACGTCATTTCCAACTTTTTAAACAATATTAATAGAAAATCCTTATGATTTTTCAATAAATCAAAGAATAAGTTTGAGTAATTTGCATATGTCCATTCCAACAGATAACAATGTCAATTCCAGTTATAATACTTCGGCCTTTAACGAAAAGATGAACTTTCTAATTTGCATATCAATTTCGACAATGTGAAAAACATCATCTTCAAGAATGATTTTTATTTTTCTAATTTTAACCTTTTTATTCTCTTGGTTCCAACATAGTTGTGGAAATCGATTTTTCATAATTTCGAAGAGAATACATAGAATATTAATTATTATAATAATGCCATTGCTTCACATTGCTAAAATGAATGGTCCCTATCCCATAATAATCCTCCAAAAAAGATTAGAACAAATATCAACGTTATCGCTAGGTTTCCATGCTGCTTGCAACTTATAACATAGTGATCTACTACATCATTTTATGAAATAGATAATCCTATAGTTTGCTGTACTCTCTATCCAATGTGTCATGTAATATGACGTGATCGCTTTGTTTACATACCACAGACCCGAGAGTCACGAGGTACTTCAGTTTTGATAATGATTTAGATGTTTCAAAACATTAATGACCAATGCACACAAAGAATATTCAGCCAGCACACGGCGAAGCACATATGCACGTGTGGGAGAGTATTGCATACCATTAGGTGACGTCATCAGGATCAAATTTCATATGACAATGGGAGATGCGCATAAGTACTCCGAACTACCTATACAATGTTTTAAAAAATTTGTGACATTTTTGACATGAAGAAATATGTGTTGCCCTTAGTTCCTGAAACATTGCATCGAGAGCATAATATATATACTGCACAATTTGATTCAAAATACCCCTTCTGACCTAATTGACATGTATTCTTGTTTGTAATCTAATCATGCAGGTTCATATCAGAAATTCTAAAAAAAAACTTTACAATTAAAGTATTCAGATTATGCAAAGTAATAGTATTATCGTATAAATAACAACAATCTTAACTTTAATCTTTATAATTTACGATCAAACTCAAAGTTCACTTCCTTCTTCATGTACCTGATCGCTTCTGCAACTCGACGAAATTTCGGATTGAAGAAACCTTCCACAACTGGGTCAAGCTTTGGGCCGAATATTGTCGGTATGTAAACATAAGCAAGAGTTAACAAGAGCAGTATCACTGCCCATTTTATGAGTCCCATCGTCTCTTGTTTTCGCTGTAATCGTTCTCACGTGGAGATCAGCAAACCAAAACAAGCTAGACCGGAAGTTCGCGTGATTGGCTTACATTTGGAAAACTTCGGTTGTTAGATTTACCGAAATTCCCCGAAGGTGGGCGGGGACTAAAAAGTTTAATCAGAGCAGTCCTGGGTGTTTCAATTTTCACATGAAATGGTATTGAATATATTCCTTTCGGAAATTAAAGACAATGCTTGAAATATTATCTTTTAATAGTGTCTGCGGATGGACTGGTCGATCTACTTTATTTTCTTTGTAAATAATATGTGTTTGAGTGATGAACTCAAAATGTTGACGATTATGAAATTAATTGTCATAACTTATCAATTCGGATATTCTCATGCATTCAGTAACGCATTGTAAGGCCTATATAGATAAGATATAAATAGGTGACCTAGATATAGGCCTAACTCATGTGACAAAGGTCGAAAGGCGTATTAGATATATACAACCAACAACGTATGCACTGTATCCTTGACATACCACTTATCACTCAGGCAACTATGAAGTATATTTTTACGTCAAATATGCTTGTATATCTCCTGGTGCCAGCGGTTACCATGACAGCACTTCCGGGTTTACCAGGCGATACCAAAGCAATGGCCGATCTACCGTCACCAAAGGCCAGAGGAGTGGACTCCTCGCGACCCTGTCAGTTTGAAACAGTCGATGAAGACTTTTCTGAAACTCTTGAGAGAAAATTGGCTATCAGTGGAATAAAGTTGCTACGTTACGACATATCGTTCGTCAACTATAGTCGTGACGTCATGACGGCTGCTGGGGGAGACTTGTTCCGACCGAATCTGTGGATTCGTACCGTAAACAGACAAGGTACGAACTTGTTGATGTTTGATGACAATTTTGAAGTGTTTTCAATCGGCCTCCTTGGTGTGGGAATAGAAGATATGGAGGTGAAACTGACAGACAGCCCACGCGGGTGTTTGCAAAACCTTACAGCCAGTCAGAGGATCCGGGAGATGAGGAAGTTACTGCAGGTAGATTTTAAACTGAACAGTACGGACATCGTTGATGAAGTTGATGAACAAATCTGCAACATGCGCATGTACACACCCAACCCGGAAGTACACTCCGGGGATGTTGCAGCCCTTTTTACTTACATGTGTTGCCATAGCAACAATCACGAAATGGAGTGTGCGGACATAGAAGAAAACAACTGGGTGTCGACATTGGTTGAGATTTTAAAAGTGATCATTGTGTTTCTTGTGTTATATTCACCGTTTTTCGTACCTAGGGTTTATTATGAGAAAAAAAGTAAAGAAAATGCATATGTGATACAGTTTCACGACAAAACCACTGTTACCATCGATAAAGAAAATAAGGAATATTTCATATCGAAACCTGACGAACTGATCTACATCGACCGGATGCCGTCTGCTACATCAAAGCTCGAGAGCTTCGGAGGTGGAGATTATGCAAAGTTCAAATGTCAACTTAATGACGTCACTATCTCTGTTACCGAGGGTCGTCTTCTATCTGAGGATTCCTCTCCGGTTGCCATAACAACCATGCTCTATGCGAATTTATTTCACTGCAAACTTGGACAGACCTTATCAGTAACACCATGTTGTTCTTCGTCCTTTTTTGGAGAAATATTTGAGGAGAGATTCCAAAAGTACAAAATAAGTTGGCATGAATGTCTAAAAGTCTTTATGAAAGTATTGCTATTTGTGTTTTGCCTTATCCCGTCGATTGTACAATATGTCATATATGACCGAAACATAGCTCCGGGGGTGAAGGTTAAACACGATTCTATTAAAAGAATAAACGCAACCTTCATCCAGAGGGGCGATTTTGAGATACTTGGCTTGGGAAACCAAACACTTCATTTTTACTCTGTTGCCATTGTGGTCATTTCAGGAATAGCCCTACAAGCTTATCACCACTTCATACAGCGATTCTTTACAATTCCAAATTTCAAAACTCATTTTAGGGATATGGAAAACCAAAAGTTCCTACCAATTCTTAATACAATTCTTCATCTTTGTTTGGTCCCATTTGTAAAATGTGGAATTCTTGGAGTACTTGTATTTCCATTTTACTCAATTATTGTTTTATTGTATATCGGTTATTTTCTAGTCATTATGTTCCCACTTCTCAACCTTATAGCTCGACTTCTCTTGTACCCGTTCCTCCCCATCTTGGCATCAAAGAGACGACAATTCCTGGCATATTTCGGTGTCAAGGATACCATTGGTAACTCTGGACCAGGCAGTCGGATACGGCTAGAACACAAGTTCTGGGCTGCATGGTACCCGTATATTGCAATATTCATTATCTTTATCACTTATTTGTTATTTTGGGTAGTTGATTGTGTAATATTCTATACCAAAATTATCTTCTATGTTTGTATCGGGGTTATCGCCAACTCAAACAAGACCCTTCCTTATGTTACCGTCGTGTTCCTTGTTGGAATCTACATCAGTCAGATCTTTGGTAACATCGGCAACTTGTATCACGAATACTCCAAGATTATTCGCACCTTAATTCTATCAATATATACAACCGATCTCGACACCATGGTGAAACAAACAAATACGTCAGCCGCTAGTATGGCTTTCCATCTTGAACCAGATGATGAACAAGACTTTGCATCAACTCTTTCTAGCGATGCATCTGGTGGACCTATCTTCTTCAACACCAAGAAGCTGCTGCTGTTTATAGAGAGGACGGAAGAAAACCAGGCACTTGTCTCTTCAGGTTACGAGATAGTCGGTGCGGACGTCAAAGAGAGCCACAAAGTCTTCACGCCAAAGAAGATGTTCAGAGAAGCTATGGAACTAAAAGTTAAAGGTTCTCCAGGCCCTGTGTGGAAGAATGTCCTCTTTGCCTGTGCCCGGCTGTTAATCGTCCTCGCCTTTCTTACCTTCGTGGTCGTTGTTGTGATGGGGCTTGGGGACACGTATAAAATTTCCATCACGAACCAGCTCTTCCTGGCAGTTGCAGGGGGTCTACTGCCTCTTATATTCAGACACGTGGTTAGTGAGAACGCCAATGTTGTTTCTGTGGACGGTGAAAGCAGCGACCTCAAGATAAATATTGGTCAGCAACTGGATAAATACGACGAAGAATGGGAAGTGATAGACATGAGTTTAACGTTGCTTCAAGTGGAGGAGGGTCAAGGTCACCCCGAGGTCAGAACTCACAAAGAAGCAAAGGTTAAGGTCAATGAGGAGGGACATCATCCGGGTATTGAGCCAAAACCTGGACACAGTGTACAAGAAGAGCTCGACGATTCATGTGGTGTTTGAACATTCCTATGTTCTCTTCTGTGTCAAAAATTTCCAGCTATTTTATCATTTTATCAATATTACTTAATCATTTTGAACAAGAATAATCTCTCAAAAGCATAGAAAAAATGTAATATTCAAGCTTGAAGTATCTTCAAACATTACGATTCTTCTGCCTTTAAAGACTTTTACTTATAAACATGTTATTAAGAAACATAACCAAATA
Source organism: Steromphala cineraria (assembly GCA_916613615.1). Lineage (NCBI taxonomy): Eukaryota > Metazoa > Mollusca > Gastropoda > Trochida > Trochidae > Steromphala > Steromphala cineraria. Next base: position 15,845,069 of record OU744735.1, on the reverse strand, counting down.
AAGTTTAAAAATGAATTTCACCTAGTTGTTTTCCGAAGACATGGATAAAAATTTAATTTCAATAAATGTTGGGACATTGTGTTGCTGTTGATTACATCACCAAACCTAAACCTTTCAATGACCGAGCATGACCAACATTTAAATTACCACCTAATGTACAAAAGTATCTCTTTTATAATACCAAATGATAGATATTGTCTTCATAGAGCTTTTCGACTTAAACAATAAAATTGTTACAGGTTTGATGTATTTCATTATTGTAACCTTCACAGAAACATTCCTCACTCTTATTCTAGATAAACGCCTCTGGCATAGCCTTTCTGCCTTTTACTGTTACGTTTTTTTAAAAATTTATGAAAATTTTTACTAAGTATACTGTATTCTCATTTGTTGTAAACTACTTTAAGTCTGAATGCCACAGTTATGCAAAGCAATGAATATGAACTATATTTTTGTCAATACTTCAATACTTACATCGATATTTCCTGTAAAAGTTGCTATCATTTTATTTTTTGGATAATTTTACAGTTTAGGTGAATTTTAACCTCAACATTTTAGCGAATGGCGTGGTCACCCTATCTCAAGACAACAAGACTTGGTATACTGTTAGGGAGGTTGGGAATTCGATCTTGAATGCACACAAGAAGTTGATAACAAACACATTTTGAAAGAAATTGAGAATTCTCATGTGCTTCACGTCATCATTTTGTGAATGACATGGTCAATGGCCAACCGTGTCTTGAGAAAATATAGGAATGGAAAGGGAGGGACGAAATTCACTACCAAATGCTCACAATTCTGATAATTGTTTCAATTACCAGAGGAAAAGTTGATGTAAGTAATGCATTATTCCGGCCTTGAGTGTATAAATTTTCCCTTTGCAAAGATGAGACTATAACTTTAATATAAAGTAAATGAATGAACCTCTCATACTCAGGCAAAAATATTAATATGGAATTTTCAAAATAATTGATTCGCGCTTATAATGTGAAGAAAAGTTTATATTTTTTATATACAAAATTCCTCTAAAATATTTGTTTTAAACATAGTTTTAAATGTTGAGATTCGCGTCTGATTTAAAGAATTTTGCATTGATTGTTTGTGTTGAGTTTCATTTTAACAATTGTTTCAATTACCCTTATTTAGAGATTTGGAATTTGCCAATATAAAACCAGTTTATTCATCCATACAGTATTTATTTCTAAGTTATGCATATTGGATATATGTTAATACATGTCGTTCACATTGATTGTCAAGTTGACTTATTCATTAGCTTCTTAACCGTCAAGCATCAAGGTCAACATATATGTTTTGTAAAATATAAAGATATTTTCATCGAAATCTTTACAATAAAATATATTTGGTATTGAATCATTTCTTTTTCATTTCGTTTGCTCTTTTGAGACTTGTTTGATTGAAAATTAATCAAGATTCGCAAACATCTTAAATTTATATTTTAATTGTGAATGAACTTCACTCTGTATTTGTTGACGAATTGTTGCATAAAGTTCTAAAATGACACACAGTCTGCTTTTATAGAGTAAGTGGTTTAAATTAAAGATGTCCTCGGTTATATCCAAATCTGCGAAAATTGTCTTATTCATTAATACAGGATTCTAATGGTAATCATAAAATGGCAACATATATGTCAGAAGAAAAGGTACTTTAGTTTAGTAATGAGGCCATCGGTCCATATTATAAGTGATTGTCAGTGTTCATTTTGTTGCGCTCAGTATTTCTGCTAATTCCCCGGAATTGATAAGTTTTTGAACATGGTGTGATAATTAACCAACAAGAGGCAACAAGTCCTTAGTATTGGATAATGACATTGAAAACTTAGACAGATTTGACATAATCAACAAAGTCAGTGTCACACGCTTAAGAGATATCGTTTCTTATAAATTCTCTGTTAAAATAGCATCATCACCATCCGTCATAAAGAGGCAGTAGCACATTTAAGGGGGAATATAAGGTAATGTCATGCAGGAAAATGATAATAAATGGTTCCAATTGAAAGACAATGTATTTAAACTAAATGAAGAGAAGTAATACATCAAATATGCAATGTAAAGTTCAGCCATGCGTTTCCTTTTTCTTACACAAAATGTATGAAAGGTGTTCACACATAAATGGTCGCCAATGGACTTTATTTGATTCTTTATAATTTGCTCTCTGACTATACTTCAATGTTGAATAATAAAGACATAATAACCCCATCGAAAATATCGGTATGGAACCGAAAAGACCAACAATAAAAATGTTAAGTCTATATTCGAAAATTTTCTCCCGAATATTGATTTGAGGTCTGATTTTGTTGTTGATCGGTTGAACGGCATTTAGCATAGATCGGAAGCAAAGAAAAAAGGCAAAAGATGAATTACAGACAGTCTCGTGATTAACAATCGCTGCGAGTTATACGGCCGCTACTCCCATTGTGATAAAAGTCAGCATAGGCGCACTGAAAAGCATATTGCAGGCAATTTTTCACTGGGTCATCAACTCATGTTGCTTTGTTGAGATAATCTTAACTGTAGCCGCTTAAAATAGTCTCCTCGGATCTGCTTGTCTAGAAGTAAGTTTTGAAATTAAGTGTTATTTCTTTAAATCATCCATTTTCATTCATGCTTCGTATGTCAATCACTTAGAAATTGTACACCATACGTAGATTCAGCCCAAGGGCTTGTCGAATATTTTTATCTGGAATGAAAATGAGGTACATGCGTTCAACATGATAACTTAATGTTTCCCGCCTGTCTGTATATTATATTGATTTCATATTCTGAGTTGATTTTAAAATGTCCTGTTGTGTCTTTCTCGTTAACGTTATCATCTTTAGGAATCACTGTATTTTATAAAAGAATATGAAAAAATACCATAGTAACTGCTTTGAAGGTGTAAGATAATTGATTTTACCGCAATGATTTCGTAGCCTTCTTATTCAGAAATCGGAGGCCTTGAAACTAAATTAATTTAGGTCAACAGTTAGAAACAAACTAGAATGTTTGTTATTTTTTAAAATAAGAATTACTAAAAAATCCCCTTTTCGAATTTAGATATTTCATTTTCATTATATAAAACTAATTGCCAGGTTTGTGGTTAATAAAAAATAATTTGCATTTGTCTTTGAGCATGAGAGTTGGGTTAAGCGGGCTAGGCACCCTTTCCTCGTCTCCATCTTAAGAAATAATTTTAAGGAAAAATAATTTTACAAAATTTGCTTGTGCATGTAATATGACTCAGACCTTTTGATGGAGTAGTGACTTTTGCAACCTTGTTTGTGTTTAGATTTGCCAATATGGTAATCTGATTTTGTATTAATTGGAAACAAGTTAAACGTTGTGAATTTCAAGGGTGCGCACCTTTTCCGATTTCATTTCAAAATCTATTGAGTGTTTTTATTAAATCTTTGCATTAATGGGGCAGTAGAACGTTTTTTGATAATTTAATATTTTTAAAATTTCACTGATAATTGTGTGTTAATGCTCAATGTTTTATTTTGATAGTGTCATAAATCTCATTACAAAAGCCAATCAGCCATAGTCAGAGGACAAAGTATGGATATTCACATAAAATTCCATGGCGGCCATTTTTTGCGAACACCTTTTATTCATTTTTTTATTTTATTATTTTAATGAAATTTAGTATGTGCTTTTTTATTTTGGTATTTTTGTTTTTCTGAATTTTTCATTCATTCTGGTTTCTATTGAAACAATTTGAAGGCATGCTTTCCAGCATCTATCTCAAACTCTATGGAGAATATTATGTGCTTAAACGTAGGGATGGAGTTTTGCCTCTTGCTACTTGTATTCTGACTGTGATATTTGTCTTGGGAACGTACATGTACATATGGATGGTTGGTACTCGATCGTTTGACTTCTAACTCCAGATCTAGTTTTATTCTATGAAATCTGGTATGTTATTATACCTTGTTTAGTGGTGCCTTTTCCTTTTTTCATCTTTTCTGGTTTCCCAGGAAACAAATTGTTCAAACTTATTGCATTAGAGGGGTAGCAACATTTCGTGCCTACTTTTTCGGTTTTGCTTTGGCATAAGTGTCAAATAGGGGTAATTGCATGTTTATGTTGGATTGAATAGGGACGTCATAGTGCATCACATCCACATATTTCCGGTGTCAATTCTTACGTTCCTTGTTCGTTCCGTATTTCATTATATCCCTCGCTATCGCTCGGGAAATACAAATATTTAATCAATTGTTCATGTATCAATATACATCAATTTTTGATTTAATATTCACCGATCACATACCATTTCTGATGCACTCATTTTACACTGAAATATTTACCAAATCTGTTACAGTTGTATTATTAACGATGATATTAAAGCATCAAAAATCAATTTTCTCCATTATTTTCATAATGACGTGGTTCATTCCCAACTCGGTGAGGTATTGATGGTAAATCTACCAGGTGAGTTTTTTTAGTAACCGTTCATTGACAATCTTTTGAGTAGGCATATAAGCTGCTTTTTCTGTATTGATATTCTTAGTCTCGTATTAATATTTCAGTCGGAACTCACTGATTCTCATCAACTTCGAACAGATGTTTTGTTTTGAACCTTATTGTACTAGTACTGCCAGAATTACTTTGTTTAGTACGTGCCTTATCAATACGTAAACATTCTTGGAAAAGAATAAGGAATACTTATATTTAAAGATTGTGTAAGCTTTGTTAAGATTATGTTATTGAAGATGAATTACACTTTTTATTCAAATGTCCTAGTTTTGTTGATTAAGAAGGAAACATATCCAAAATGTTGATATATATTACCTACAAAATGTTTACAACGTCAAAACTTATATTATACATTGTTATCACCGATTTTAATAAGATCTTGATTTGGATATAAGTTTTGGGCCTAAGTGAATTTATAGAAATAAAGAAATTGAATTGATCCACTTGAAGACTCTAAAGCTTAAAAATACTTCAAAGAGATTACCCTTCTATCAAGTGGTTTATCCAAGATAAACATGGAAGTTTATCACTTCAGGTTGATAAGAGTTGTTATCATAATGTCACGCTTCCTGTCTGTAACCTTATTTCTAAGAATCGAATTTTATCAAATTTACAGATAAGAAACCCCCACCAGGTCTTATTAAAGAGCAATACCTTGATTTCTTTCATTTATTATTTTGTTTTGATTCAAACGTAACTTGCAAAATTATATTATATATATGTATATTTTATACAATGTTAATTAAGAAACATCACATAGTCATCCTTAAAATGACAATTCTGTGATAAATAGTGACTGCTTTTCAGTTGTCGAGGAACCGACGGATGTAACAATACACACTTTGAATGAGCGAGTCACATGTAAGCATGAACATCCTCATAATGTATCTGTTATACTATTTCTCTAATAAGCATTCAAGCATAGAACTAACGATGTTGGGAGAAATGTTGTCACACCTTGCGATTTTAAAGACTCTCCTCAATCTCATTAAAACTAGATAACAATTTTCTTCACTATTCAGAGAAACAATGAAATGGAAAAGTTCAACAAAAAATGGTTCTCACTCATTCCAGTTTTCAGTACATAAATGTCATAATATTTTTACTGTGTCTATTATTTACATATGCACTGACCTTGTAACCAATTGGAACAAATAAAAAAAAAAAAAAAAAAAAAAAATTTCTTCACTATGTTACACATTTTATAGCGTTGTGTAACAATGAAGGTCCTCTTTTAGTAAGATTAGGCTCTCCTGTACACGTGAAGATTTCATGTTTACAATAATTTCAAGTTTGAGACGAAGAAGACGTAAACGTAATTTTAAGTAACATTTTCTCTAGCACATTAAACATTACACCAAGTGTTAGATCCAGAATAGTTTAGTTACTCTTATATAGTTATAACTACGAGTAAAGACCAACTGAAGTGCAAGATGTCTTGTTGATATTAAGATGTCTTAAGAAGCTGTGCAGAATATCCTAGGCCTGCGGATATATCAACATGACAATGGGATATACAAATGTGATGATACAAATCTAATAATGCACATGAAAATCATCCCGTTAACTCTTTTACAATAAGAACCGCTTTGAGTTCATCATTTACAATAAGAACCACTTTGGTTTCATCATTTACAATAATAACTGCTTTGAGTTCATCATTTACAATAAGAACCACTTTGAGTTCATCATTTACATTAAGAACCGCTTTGAGTTCATCATTTACAATAAGAACCACTTTGATTTCATCATTTACAATAATAACCGCTTTGATTTCATCATTTACAATAATAAGGGCTTTGAGTTCATCAGCTCGAGTATGACAAGGCACAGCAATATGTGTTCAAAAATATAAGCTTCATTCAAGTTGTAAACCCCATTGAAATATTTAATGTCCCACAGATATTCACAATGATATGGACACACAGTTCACGGGTTCTCTTCGGCAAATTCCGTTCTTCAGCACCAACGCATGCGCAGAAGAAAAGAAATGTGGAGGATCTCGTATTTTTGGTGAGTCAAGATTTTAGATTGCGTTCATGTAACTACATTTGGTTTAACTTATTTAATCAATTGTAGTAGTATAATCAAGTAGAAAAATGATTGCCTTTCGAAAATACCCACGATGTCTATATTAACCATCTTCGATCTCGAACTGACTTATTCTTCCTACGCATACGGCCTAAAAACGCCAGTCTCGAACTGACTTATTTTAAAATAAGTCAGTTCGAGACTGGCGTTTTTAGGCCGTATGCGTAGGATGATGATATTAACTAGCTGACTTCATTTTTGAGAGGCACTTCAAGCCTAGTTGACGTGTTTTCGTGCCAAAATTGATCAGTTTATAGCATTAACATGTATGTGCACATGCAATCATGTTGCCTTTTTAATGATGCCTAAAAAAACGTTAAAATTAATAAAACAATTGACAAACAATCATTAATAAAAAAAATAAAGAAGTTACAAAGGGAAGTAAAACAACTCAAGAGTCTGTTTTGTACAAAAGTGAACAAAGGTTCTTGAAAACTAGATGCCCTTGAATATACTTTAATCTCTAAACTGAGAACAAAGGATGATATACATCTTTTATAAAGGTAAATCTGTAACGTCACAAATTACTATAACACATTATATTTTCATTGATTTATTTGCATTAATCGTAACGGCTGTCGTCCCTGGTCATCAGTAGAGTTATCGTGATGACGTATTAATTTACAATCACCTTCCAATCATAAGAGCCTCTATATGAGTCGGAAAATCTTTTGTAAAAATATCTACCTCCACCGTGGAAAGATTGATTTAAGTTGTATTAATGGCTGGTGTGCATAAATGTTTGCCGTGCAAAAATAGAGAGTATGACGTAGATTATATGGTTACTGACAGTGTGTTTATTGTCAACCAGGTGCTGTTATTAGTTTCGTGGTCCTCATCCTTTACCTGACTATGATGGCAATAGGTGAGTACACACATGCCATGGATCCAGTACAATATTGATTCATGCACCCATGGAGTCAGAAGATATCGAGTGTATATTCACGACATATGCTTTGTCATTGATACGAATCTACATCATTACATGAATAAAGAATTGGAATTGGTAATAGAAAGATTATTACCCGAGGGAGGGTTTTATATGAATTTTACAAACGATAAAATGGTAGGTTCTTTGTCATGTGCGGATCTTTTTAGAATATCTGATGCAATTATGGTTTAACATATTCTTTGTTACGGTTCAAACATTATGCGTGTCACTTTCATGGTCATTGAACAGATTCATATAAAACGTGAAAGTCATTCTTAAAGGTAGGCAAAATACTTACCTTTGTATCAGTATGGTTCTTGGTGAATGTGGCAGATTTTCATTTTCAACTAACTTATGTAACAGTGGACATCTCTCTAATTTCTCCCTATATGAACAGGGTTGAAGCACAAGCGCCTGTAACAATTTATATGGGGTAGACTATGTGATATATATAGATAGACACTGTGTCTATCTATATATATCACATAGTCTACCCCATATAAATTGTTACAGGCGCTTGTGGGTTGAAGGCAAGGTGATCAACTATCACCTTATCTTTTTCTTTCTGTGGCTTAAATTCTTGTATGGAAGGACAAAATGACAATATTTAGGGTATTACGATCAATGATCAAGAATATAAATTGGGGCAATATGCTGATGATAATGAATAATTGTTTGATGGCTCAGATGAAAATTCTGCTGCTATTGATATATTATTATGATTTGTTACTATATGTCAGGGTTAAAGATAAATATAGAAGACTAAGGCAATCTAGATTGGCTCACAGGTAGGTAGTGGAGATATACGTTCCACACTTTGTAATCTACTGTAAAGCTTATACAGTATAACAAAATATATTTCCTGATAACTATTTAAAACAACCATTATCAAACATGTTATTACTCGAGCAAGAGCGCATTATTACACTTCGGAGCACTACCTTAAGAGTTGATAAATTTCAGTTTCTTGCACAGTTTATTTTCGTTTAAACTTAAATGCTCACATCTCGTCACTTCTAGTAATATGAATTTCTACCTCACTCGGTGAGATAAACATGGTATTTGTCAAGAAAATACAAATATTCTCTATTTGTCATTTATTTGAAAAATCATAACCTATCTTTAACATAACCAATGAGCGCATTGACATGATCAATTTACATGACTATTAGTTATATTATCTAAAAAATTGTCAACTTCAAACTGTTTAATTGTTTTCTTCAAAAGTTACGTTTATTTGGGGCAAAGTTTCGACCAAGATCAGGACGTCATTCTTTTATCTGGTTACCCGGTTCGCCTTTAAATCATACTTTTTAGCATCAATTGGTACTTCTCGATTTTATGACTTCATTTATAATGATTGGTTTTCCCAAACAATCTTTGAATTAATAAAACAAATCGATACATAAGTTCTTATGTAATGAAAAATTTGATTCCAGGTGAGACATCTTTTTTCGCAGGAAGATTTTAAAAACAATCCAGACACATCAAACGTTGTGCAATAGAATTCACATTATTTGTTGAACTAAGATCACGCCACCGTGACTGCATATTCTGTATTCGTATATTTCAGGAATTGTATATTACAACGTCTGTCAGGACACCCGTGTGGCAATATACAACGTAGTTCAAGGTGCATTTTGCTCTCTTGGTGCCCTTCTCTTCTTCATCGCATTTGCCTTCAAGAGCGAAGCGGCCTCTTATCCCATTGTCATCACGCCGCTCATCTACCTGTTCAGCCTAGTGTGGGGGTGTATTGGTAGGTTGATAAGCAATCTCATTTAAATCTGATCTGTTTATCGTAGTGTAGGCCTGTATTGGTAGGTTGATAACCAATCTCATTTAAATCTGATCTGTTGAACGTAGTATAGGCCTGTATTGATAGGTTGATAAACAATCTCATTTAAATCTGATCTGTTTAACGTAGTATAGGCCTGTATTGATAGGTTGATAAACAATCGCATTTAAATCTGATCTGTTTATCGTAGTATAGGCCTGTATTGGTAGGTTGATAAACAATCTCATTTAAATCTGATCTGTTTATCATAGTATAGGCCTGTATTGGTAGGTTGAAAAACAATCTCATTTAAATCTAATCTGTTCAACGAAGTATAGGCCTGTATTGGTAGGTTGATAACCAATCTCGTTTAAATCTGATCTGTTTAACTTAGTTGGTTGTTTTGTTGGATGAGAATTGTCATCTAAGTCTGATCTGTTTAACGTGGTGTCGGGAGGTATTGGTAGCTGATGAGCAATCTCATTTAAACCTGTTCTGTTTAACGTAGTGTGGGCCTGACTTTGTAGATTGATTAGCAATCTCATTTAAATCTGTCTGCTAACTGTAGTGTGGGTCTGTATTTGGTAGGCTGATTAGCAATCTCATATAAATCGGCTGTAGTATGGGCCTGTATTGGTAGGTTTATAAACAATCCCATTTAAATGTCATCTGCTTAACGTACTGTGGGCCTGTATTGAAAAATTGAAAAGCAATCTCATTTAAATCTGTCTGCTGAATGTACTGTGGTCCTGTATTGGTAGATTGGTAAGCAATCTCATTTAAATCTGTCTGCTGAATGTACTGTGGTCCTGTATTTTGGTAAGCAATCTCATTTAAATCTTATCTGTTTAACGAAGTGTCGGTCTGTATTTGGTAGGCTGATAAACAATCTCATTTAAATCTGATCAGTTTAACGTAATCTGGTCCTGTTTTTGTAGGTTAAATAATCTCATTTCAATCAGATCTGTTTTGGTAGGTTGATTAGCAATCATATTGGTTCAAAGTAGTTTGGGTCTGTTTTGGTAGGTTAATAAGCATTCAAATAGGTTCAACGTAGTGTGGATCTGTTTTTGTAAGTTAAAAAACAATCAGATCGGTGCAACGTAGTATGGACTTGTATTGGTACGATTATATCTCATTAGAATCTTATCTTTTAAGCGTGATGTGTGTGACATAATCTACTTCTATTAATAGAATGTCTTTACCATGTCATGTGACGTGTCACGTGAACACTGTATCAACCAATCACGTTGTAATAAAACTTCACTCCTGGTCAAGTCAAACTGAGCGTTGTGTCACGTCTGTTACATGGTGTCAGAAATAATCAAAGAAATCGCTACAAAATGGACAGATACCGGATACCAGAACCGTTATCGTTCGAAGGTAATGTCAGCGAAAACTGGAAACGATGGATACAAAAATTTAAGCTCTATTTGACAGCATCGGGGTCAGATGAAAAATCCGACGAAACGTTGGTCGCCATTTTGTTGCACTGCGGTGGAGATGACCTTGTGGAAGTGTACAATACTTTCAACTGGGAAAACCGAGGTGACGACAAAAAGTTCAGTGTTGTGGTAGCGAAGATTGAAGATTACTGTAACCCAAGAAAGAATACAGTGATTGAACGCTATTTGTTCTGGGAACAGAAACAGAAACAGGGTGAGTCGATTGACAGATATATCACTGAACTGAAAAACCGCGCGAAATCGTGTGAATTCGGAGCTCAAACAGATTTGATGATTCGTGATAGAATTGTGTTTGGTGTGACTGACGAACGATTAAAAGAACGTTTATTGCGAGATTCTGCCGATCCTTCACTTGAACGTGTAGTTGAAATGTGCCGAGCAGCGGAAGCAAGTGCCGCGCAAATTAGTTTGACACAAACACATGATAAGTCAATGCATGTTGTGAGAAAACATCAAAATAAGAAGAAAGATTCAGACAAAAAGACTTTCAGATGTAAACGATGTGGAACTACACACGGCAGTATGGAATGTCCGGCATTTGGGAAAACATGTTCAAGATGTAAATTGAGGGGCCATCTCACAAGTCAGTGTTTTGCTAAACTATCACATGAATCACACAGAGACTCACAGAAGAAGACAAAAGGTAGATATTCAAAGAAAATTCATTCATTGGAAGAAAATGACATCTCTGTCAGTGATTTAATGGATGACCTGTTTGTAGGAACAATTAATGTTGACAGCATTGACAGTTCAAATTCATCATGGTTTAAAAATGTAACCATTCTTGGAAAGAATGTTAACTTCAAGTTGGATACAGGTGCAGACGCTAATGTAATTCCTTCACAAGTTTTCAGCAAGTTAGATTGCAAGAAACAGATGAGACCTTCATCAGTGCGTTTGTCAGGATATGGTAACAATGACCTCATTGTTGTAGGGGAAGCAACTCTTCCATGTCAGATAAATGGATCACAGTCACATGATCTAGAGTTCATCATTGCTGATGTAAGTTCACCACCAGTGCTGAGTTTGTCAACATGCACTGAACTGGGACTTGTTAGAAGAAATAAGCAAATTCATCAAGTGACCAAAGAAAGCCTTATCAAGGAATATGGTGACAATTTTTCAGGTCTAGGCCACTTCAGTGGAAAATATCACATTGAACTCGACCCGACAGTGAAACCAGTCATTCATCCACCTCGCAAGGTACCATACAGCATGCACAACAAATTGAAGGAAACACTTGACAGACTTGAAAAGAATGATGTTGTCGCCAAAGTTGAACAAGCAACTGATTGGGTAAATAGCTTAGTCATCGTAGAGAAGGCAGACTCATCACTGAGACTTTGTCTAGACCCGAAAGACCTCAACAGAGCAATAAAAAGAGAACATTTCAAGATTCCTACAGCAGAAGATGTTGCAGCACAGCTAGCAGGAAAGAAAATCTTCTCAATCTTGGATGAAAAGGATGGATATTGGCACGTTGAGTTAGATGAAGAGAGCTCATACCTGTGCACTTTCAATACTCCTTTCGGACGCTACCGTTTCCGGCGTATGCCATTTGGAATCAGCTCGTCAAGTGAAGTCTTCCAACGAAAGAATCATGAGACATTTGGAGACATACAAGGAGTCAACATGGTGTCTGACGACATGATCATCGCAGGCTCTGATGAAGAGGAGCATGACAGAATTCTTCATCAAGTCATGGAGCGAGCGAGGAAGGCAGGAGTTAGATTCAACAAAAACAAGATTCAACTCAGAGTAAAAGAGGTGAAGTATCTTGGGACCATCATCACATCAACTGGAATGAAACCAGACACTGAAAAAATCAAAGCAATTGAGGATATGCCAAAGCCCGAAAACAAACAAGATGTGCAGAGATTTCTAGGGACAATGAACTTTCTCTCTCAATTTATTCCCAATATGAGTGAGACAACTGCACCTATTCGAGAACTTCTGAAGAAGGAAACAGCCTGGACATGGCAACATGAACATGACCAAGCACTAGACAAGCTAAAAACCATTTTGACAAGTAAGCCAGTCCTCAAGTTCTATGACGTCAACAAACCAGTCACCATTCAAGCAGATGCTTCACAGAACGGATTAGGAGCATGTTTACTTCAAGACGGTCACCCAGTTGTGTATACATCCAGAGCCCTTACTTCAGCAGAGACGAACTATGCGCAAATTGAAAAAGAACTTTTGGCAATTGTGTTCGCCTGTGAGAAGTTCAACCAGTACATCTACGGCAAGATGGTGCATGTCGAGAGTGATCACAAACCACTTGAAACCATACTACGAAAACCACTGCACAAAGCATCCCCAAGATTGCAACGAATGATGATGCGTCTACAAAAATACCAGCTAGATGTGTGCTATGTGCCAGGAAAACACATGTACATAGCAGACACCCTCTCCAGAGCCTATCTGCCAGAATGTGAAAGTGACGAGACTATCAATGCAGAAGCAAAGATCATGATTCACACTGTGACAGCAAACCTGCCCATGAGCGATGAGAGGAAAACACAGTTCCGACAAGAATCTGAGAACGACTTGGTTCAACACGAAATACGCAAGCTTATCAAAGAAGGATGGCCAACACACCGATGGGAAGCGCCTCCAGAAAGCAGAGCATATTGGAATATATGTGATGAAATCCATGAAATGGATGGACTGATATTTGCAGGAGACAAGCTCATTGTTCCCCAGAACCTGAGATCCGACATGTTGAAGATAATTCATGAAGGACATCTAGGGATAGAGAAGTGCAAATCAAGAGCCAGAGAAGTCATGTTTTGGCCAGGGATGTCAAAAGACATTGAAGATATCATCTCGAGATGTGAAACCTGTCTCAAGTTTAGACGATCAAACACAAAGGAGCCGATGATTCCACATGACGTACCCAAGAGACCGTGGGAGACAGTCGGCACCGACATCTTTGAATTCAACTCGAACAACTACCTCCTGGTGGTAGACTATTTTTCGAAATTCATCGAGATCAGTAACCTGAGAAATAAGACCACTGAGACTGTCATCACATCGCTGAAAGCCATATTTGCAAGACACGGCATACCTGATAAAGTTGTGTCTGACAACATGCCATTCTCCAGTGCCAAGTTCAAGCAGTTCGCACAGAATTGGAACTTCCAGCACGAAACGTCGAGCCCTACCTACTCACAGTCTAATGGAATGGCAGAACGAGCCATACAGACCATCAAAAGACTGATGAAGAAAGCTACAGAGGAAGGTAAAGATTATTATCTTGCTCTAATGAATCTAAGAAACTCATGCATTTCAGGATTGACTGCATCACCAGCACAGCTTCTAATGAGCAGAAGACTGAAGACTAAGCTCCCCACAGCTACAACACTACTTCAGCCTGAAGTAGTATCCAATGTTTTCACTCAACTCCAGAGTAAGCAGCACAACCAGGCCAAGTACTACAACAGAGGCAGTAAAGAGTTATCTCCCCTCCATCAAGATGACAGAGTTCAACTACAACGCGGCGATACTTGGGAACCTGCTACAGTAGTACAGAACTATCACACACCCAGATCCTTCATAGTGAGTACCGACACTGGCGCGACACTACGAAGAAACCGGCGTGATCTCCACAAAATGCCAACTGCGACAACAAGTCGACAATCTGAAGCCAACCGAACCTACCCGCTTGACATACCATCCCCAGCGAAGATGACTCAGCCATCACCGAGATCACCAAATGAGATCACTACACGCTCTGGAAGACTTGTGAAGAAACCTGTCAAGTACAGTGACTATGAGTGTGACATATCATCTCGAGTCAATGGTAAAGATTGACTCCAACGGTGGGTTAAGTACTAGTGACCTCTGACCCCATCTAGCAGTTAAAGTTAAACATCATCATCATAAGAATCAATGGTAAAGATTGATTCCAACGGTGGGTTAAGTGCTAGTAACCTCTAACCCCATCTAGGGTATTGTTTATTTGTTTGAAAGTATTCAATTTCAAGTTTTCATGAAATATTGTCATTTCAAAGTTTTGTGTTATCAGTGAAAATAACATGACCAGCATAATTGACTCAAATATTCCACTATCCTGAGTAATGAAAGTGAAAGACTCTAATAATTCATCAATTTATTAGTGGAGTGGAACCTATAGTGAATGAGTACTATGTTCTTAATTCTTTTATTTCATTCATGAACAATAACACCTGTAACCTCATGAACAGTGACTTGTGGAACATTATGAACTGTGACCTGATGCAGTTTATGAAGATAGTTCTCAGTGACATTCTCAATTTCTGAAGACAACAAAGAAACGGAACTCTGAATATAATCGTTTAATATAAAATTTATTAAAATCAATATCATAATGCATTTATTACATTTCAGGATATCTTCTCCTAAAAGAAGGGAGATGTGACATAATCTACTTCTATTAATAGAATGTCTTTACCATGTCATGTGACGTGTCACGTGAACACTGTATCAACCAATCACGTTGTAATAAAACTTCACTCCTGGTCAAGTCAAACTGAGCGTTGTGTCACGTCTGTTAGATAAGTAAATTTCACTTCATTCTTATCTGTTCAACGTAATGCAAGCCGGTACAGGAAGGTTTATAAGTAATCTCATTAAAATCTGCTGTTTTAACATACCATGGGCCAATATTGGTCGGTTAAAAGCAATCAGATCTGTTTAACTTTGTAACGTCTTCTAAAGGTAATTTGATAAGCAATCTCATTAAAAATCAGATATGTTAAACGCAGTGTGGGTCTGTATAGGTGGATGTATAGAAAATCGCATTAAAATCCGCTTTGTTCGACGAAGTGTGCGTGGGTCTGTATAGGTAGGTTCATAAGCAATCTTTATCATTTTTGTTAAACGTAGTGTGAGTTTGTATAGGTAGGTTAATAATCTCTTATTAATCAGATCTGTTCAACGCAGTGTGGGCTTGTACGTTGGTTAATTAGCAATGTTTATCAGATTAGTTTTAGGTATGTTATGTATTATGTTATTAGTAATTCATGTTTTATCATCGTATTGTCTTATTCCAAATAGAATACCGCTTACCTATAGAGGCATCCTGTCTCAGGTTAGTTAGGAACGTCTATGCGTAACTGTCTCAGGCAGGATGCCTCTATACGTAAGCGGTGTTTTATTATCCCCCGCCACGAAGTGGAAGGGGGATATAGGTTTGGGCTCCGTCCGTGCGTCCGTCCGTCCATCCGTGCAAGTTAAAGGGGACAACTTTTCTCAGAAACTATTTAAGGTAGGTTAACCAAACTTGCTGTGTCCCTTCATTGTATCAATACGTTGATGGAGTCCGAAAATCAGAACCGCAAAATTATTTTTTACGGAGTTATTGCCTGTGTTTCGTGTTTTGGACTTTGTTCGAGGATGTCCTCAAAGGGGACAACTTTTCTCAACTATTTAAGATAGAATAACAACATGTGCACTGTTTCTTTAGGGTATCAATACCTTGATGGAGTTCAAAAATGAGATAAATACAATTACATGTACTTAAGCCCATTTATGAAAATATTGGGAGCTTTGATGAAAACGTATTTGGCGGGGGATGTTGATGACCATGTCTTCTTGTTTGGAATAGATGGTATAGAGGTATATTACATTAAATATTCGTCTCCGTTGATATTTCAGGCGTATACTGGGTGAGCTACTACTGCCAGGACACTCCTCAATACATAGCTGCAGTCGTGTTCAGCGGGCC
The DNA here is from genome assembly GCA_916613615.1 of Steromphala cineraria. Classification (NCBI taxonomy): domain Eukaryota; kingdom Metazoa; phylum Mollusca; class Gastropoda; order Trochida; family Trochidae; genus Steromphala; species Steromphala cineraria. The sequence continues at coordinate 15,828,622 of OU744735.1, read as the reverse complement.
CATTGCTGTGTCATTCGCTCTCATCATCGGATTTTGCCTTAAGGTTTATTGTGGCTAGTAGTCCTGAGTAAGAGCTGTACACTTCACAAATGTGTCAATCGCATTGAAATCTGATCGGATTCCGCTATAATGATTTTGTTTCCTTATATATCAAAAATATATATATGAAAAATATATTGGGAAAACTGAACTGAAGTTGATGTGACGCATGAATTTGCACAAATCTCAAATTAATCATCCAAAAAATCGTACTATTCCATTAAGTACGCATTAAGCAGATTGTGGAAATGGGCAGTTTTCAGTTTTCCCTTTGTACAAGTTAAATTTTGATAACAGAAAGCTTTCAGAAACAAAATACAGCAGATTGATCAAAATCTCTTTGCCCCTCAAATTGTTACTTATGCTGTGACGCAATAATGTGATGACGTCATATTGTACATGGCGACGTTTATTGAGCTGAAATTCAACATTGGTGAATGGAGCGAGATAAATGTAGTATATAGGTCAATATTCTCAACATTATCAAAACAATCTATCACTACAGCTCTGTTTCATGCTGAGTGCATTTGTCAAGTGATAGCTTATACTCTCAGATTTTGGACACTTTTGTTACGCGTGTGCGCTTGGGCTTGTTGTTTATGTTAATAATATGCTCTGGTTTATTTTATATGATTTCTGCTAATATATTCTTATCATGCATGAAAGATTCAGAAAAATGAAACACTAAAATAAACGACTGGAAATATTATTTAATCACACCTTGTAATTCAACAAGAAAAGTTGTTGAGTAGTCAATGGGTTCAAACGTTTAGAATACAAGACACGTTCTATATATATGGACATGTGTAGAACTTCCCTGATAATAGGCCTACGCATCAAAGTCAAGTTGACATTTTTCTCTTTATTCATGAAAACATATTACTTAAAAATCATGACAGACGTTAGTGTCTGTAACTTAGTCTAATATATCATAGTTATCATTGTAAGGTAAACAAAGGAAAACAATCATACAAAGCAAACAAATGTCGCATTATAATCGCCCCCTCCCAAATATATCACTGCTAGCCAAGAACGCTAAATAATTCGTACACAACATCCAAGTTATACGCATACACGCAAACAAAGCGTCGGAAAGTAAAAAAAGTTCAATCACTACCTAAGGTCCTGATACACATCAAGCTCCTCACAGCTCCCGGTATATTAAGATAATGTAAGGTTGACATCATCTTCCTACGCAGAGCCTAAAAGGCCAGTTTCCAAACTGTCATTTTATGTCTTGCTGCATAGCCTTGAGTTTTCTGTGCTTGCTCTCTAGTCTGTAGGGGCACTATAGCAGCACAGAAAAGTAGAGTCTCTGCAGCAAGGCATAAAATGACAGTTTGGAAACTGGCCTTTTAGGCTCTGCGTAGGAAGATGGGTTGACATGCGCACACTGCTTGGCTCAAAATCATGAGTTATCTCCCATTAAAACGTCATATACAGCTGCCTGAAGCTCGAGCATGATTGGATCGTTCCCCACGCCGTACTTGGAGAGGTGGTTGGAGCAGTAAGCGAAGCCTATACCCGTGTGCGGATCTACCACAGCAATTTGACCTCCAAAACCAGCATGACCGAACATGGACTTGCCCTTCAACAGAAAATACGATTCTGATTTTTTCTGATTCTAAGCAAGAAGCAATACATAACAATAGTAGGAGCGTCTTGGAATTATTTTTTTAAAGCATGACACATTTATTACTTGTAATAGGCAATAAATAATTCACAAACAGGCAACATAATGATTTAGGTTGCTTTGTGAAATGAACACAATCCTCAAACACAAATGAAATATTCACTGTGACGGATCAAGGAATTTCTGAAAGAAGCGGTTTACCTACTGGCAATCGGTCTAAGTAAACCTAGCCTCAATACTACCCGTTTCACTACGATATTGAGTCTAGAAAGATCTAGTTGAGGGTCTCGTCAGCCGACGTACCGAATAGACCAATCAGAACTCATCTTACTAAGCGACAATAGTCTGCCTTTCGCACGTATAACGTTGGAGGGTCATAGGGCGCAGAAAGATCGGCTGACGCGACCCTCTACTAGACCTTTATAGACTCAATATAGGTGTAATATATAATATTGAGGCTAGGTTTACTTATACTGACTGGCGATCTTGTTAAAACTAGCTGTAATGTATACGTCCCATAAGTCCTACGTTACATCTGGCCACTTACCCTTCAGCTCCGTGTCGAACATGCGCGGAAATCAACCAATGAAAAGGACTCTTAGAATCGGGCAATCTAGTTAAAACAAGCTCGCTCAAATGTGTATGTCCCATGAATCCTACATTACATTGTTAACATTTGTATTTACATTTAGTGCTAAAAGCAATGTAAATCCTAACGACACCCGATTCAAAGTCAGTTCTATTTTCATTGGTTGATTTCCGCGCATGCTCCACACGGACCTATGATGTAACGATATAATCACTATTGTTAAAAAGAGTCATGTGTATTTGTAAGAGAAAATTCAATGAGACAAACCTGTGGACTTGTAAATATTCCGACCCCTCGACCAACTGGAAGATCTGTTTGCACCAAATCGTCGAACCCATGTCCCAAACTTTCCGACAGTTTCGAGATCTGTTCGGGAGACAAAAGTTGCTTCCCTTTGTATGTTCCGCCATTTGCAAGGATGGAGGCTACCTTAGCTATTCCTCTTGCAGTGCCTTGACCGAAGAAAGACGTCAGTCCAATAGCAGCTTTATCTGGATCGTTCACATAGCCTTCCTGATGTAAAGAAAATCCTAGAAGCTATCATGATTATGCTATGGCATCATATAGGAATTAAATACCATCTCTGAAGAATAGACTATCAAAGCATGTTTATATTGCCAACTGTGGATACTTAAAGAGGGTTTCACGAATGTGTTCTGTTTAATGGTGTACTGATAAGTAAAGAAACTTCCCCCATTGACTTAACATGGGTGTAAGTTGTTTAAAGCTCACAATTGCATTCCTTTGTGGTCTGCACCTTCGGCTACCAGGCCTCCATATGTTCAGATGCTCTTTAAACCCCTTGGCCTTTTTATTAGTAAATTTTGTACTCCAATACCCGCCCAAGAATTTTGTAAAAAGTAATCAATGAAACGGTTAAATACGAGACGAAGGTAATGTGTCTTTCGTTCCACCGACTTTCCTTTTCTGAGCATGCTCAGGAAAGGGTGTTGGTTCTGTTGAAACACGTCTATTGGGGGTTGTTATGTCCAATCGACGAAGCAGTTTGATCGCCTTAGTCAAACCAAAGGCAGATATTTTCAGAACAGTTTTGCTGATAAAATTCCTAGGGGTTGGGAGCCTAAGTGATGACTTTGAGGTCTCTTGTATACGAACAGTAACCGAATCATTTGAAATAGAAATTTTATTTTACTTACTGCACTTGCGAAATCTGTCACTGCCATTACCCTTTTCGAGGGATCGGAGCCCCAGAATGGATTCATATAGTACAGTCGTTTGAGATCATAGAGGTCCGGATCTCTTAGGAACTGGCCTAGGAAATGCATTAAACTCATGGAATACACACGTGCCATGCGATGGTGCTCCTGTTTTGGTACTCCGATGTAGAAATCTATTCCTAGAAAAATAGGAGAACAAAATGAGAACAGTTTTGTTATTTGATATTTTGTACAATGTTTTCCCAATTCGTGTCATATGCCAAAGTGGTAAGATGATTCAATTTGTTTAAATTAGTAACGCTTTATCAACACAGTTTGTAGCACAACATTTTTTAAAAAGTCCCAAAATCAAGAAAAGCTTAACGGATACAATAAAATACAATATCAGGTTAAAAAGACTTAGGACTATAGATGGGTGTATATGTCTATATGTGTCTTCTGGCGATACAAGCTACTGTGGTCTGTATGGCCACAACGCCGCCAAAACTATACTGTGGTCTGTATGGCAACAACGCCCATAAAACTTATGGCCTCTGTATGGCAATTGCGCCCCTGCACACTACTGTGCTCTGTATGGCAACTACGCCCATACACTACTGTGCTCTGTATGGCAACTACGCCCATAAACGTCTGAACTCTGTATTGCAACTAAGCCCCTGAAAACTACTGTGGTTTGTATGGCAATATGCCCCTGAAAACTACTGTTGTCTGTATGACAACTACGCCCCTGAAAACTACTGTTGTCTGTATGACAATATGCCCCTGAAAACCACTGTTGTCTGTATGACAATATGTCCCTGAAAACTACTGTGCTCTTTATGACAACTTCATGTAGGTCCCTGAAAACTTCTGTGCTCTGTTTGATTATTAAGCCCCTGAAAACTACTGTGCTGTGTATGGCAACTACGCCCCTAAAAACGGCAGCAGCTTTGTTATCGGCAACCGGCTTTTTTTCTTGGGCTGGTGTCCAACATACATGTAGGTTTATCCTATCCAACAGCATGTTCCTACGCAAAGCCAAAAACGCCCGTTTCCGAACTTTCAGGTTTAAGCCTTGCTACGGACCCTTTAGTTTTCTGTGCTTGCTCTCTAGCTTAGTACGAGAGAAAGCAATAGTCCAATCAGAAAATAACTGGAGGATGCTATCAATCGCCTGTAGGGGCGCTGATATCAGCACAGAAAACCCAACGGTCGGCAGCAAGCCATAACACTGACAGTTCGGAACTTGCGAGTTAGACTTTGCGTAGGAAGATGATCCAACAGTGTGAATGAATAAAAACTCTGTTGATTGCTACAACTCACCAAATGGTAGTGCGATATCCTCCTGGAAGATCTGAGACATGTTTCTGTGCTTTGGGTCAACCTTCCTGGCAAGGGTGTCCACATACAGACCCCATGTTAGGGCGTGATAGCTGAACCTGGAACCTGGACAATTATGTGAGAATTATTAAAAATCATTCATTCAGTCAATGAAGTCATTCATTCAATTTCCATTTCAATCAAACATTTAGTGTCAAATTGAAAGAAAAATCTGGATAACTTATGTGACATTTTACAGAAAGGGAGGTCGTTTTAACCGCCAATGGCTTTTAATGGAATCTTGGGCCGACACAAGAATGCACGACAGGCACTTAGAGTAGGTTTCGTCTTGCATAAGAAAACACTTTTTGAAAGGCATTGCGTCCTCGTTTTGTAGCAGGGCTTCAAGTACAGTAACTAATATACAGAGGATACTTAAAGGGGCAGTCACGTGTTTAGTGGGAATATAAGGTGATGTCAGGAAAATGAAAATAAATGGTTCCAATTGAAAGACAATGCATTTAAACTAAATGAAGCATTGATAAAATTAATAAATATAAATATATAAATAATAAATATTTAATGTAAAGTTCAACCATGCGATTCCTTTTTCTTAAACAAAATTAATAAAAGGCCTTCACACAAATATGGCCGCCAATTGACTTTATGTGAATCTTTATTATTCGTTCTCTGACTAAGGATGATTGGTTTGTGTACTGAGACATGTGGCATTGTCAATATAATACATTTAGCATCCTCGAATGAAATATTTACTTTACCAATGTCATGAGATGGAATAACAGTGATTTGGCAAACTTCATTAAGTATTCTATTTATATGTAATTTTAGATTTAATTGTGTGAGCAAAAAGTACTTAGAAAGTAGCAAAGCATACCGAATATTATTACACGCTGAAAGTAGTCCCGGCACCTGACCGGTGACGATATATCGTAACTGATTACAGTGAAGGTATAAGATATCGTCACTGTAGCTTAAAAGTTTATTTCACTGAAATCCGTTGACTATATAATGAGTGAGACTAACACAACATATGTCTTGCGGTGGAAGTTGCAATGAGACGTTCTAATGACGAGCTGTTTGCTTGACACAAATAGAAAGTGGATACTTCATGTAGTGTTTCAAGTACCAAGTTTATTTCATCGAGTACCATGGGTAAAGTTGATATTTCACGAGTGCCGCAGCCCATGTCACGAGATGAAGTAAACCTGGTATTTGGAAAAATGCATTTAGTATTATATGTGTGATTTGTTTTTTAATTAGATATGTCATTAAGATGACTTTAAAACTGGAAAGTAACTCCAATTTGTTCACAAAGCTGAAAGTAGTTCCGGCACTTGACCAGTGATGATATGATATATCGTCACCGGTCACAGTGAAAATATAATATATCGTCACTGGTCACAGTGTAAATATAATAAATCGTCACTGGTCAAAGTGAAAATATAATATATCGTCACTGTTGCCTGATAGACAATTTATTTCACCGACAAAACCCAGTATTTCATCGCTGATCATATGATAAAAAGATGTATGTACCCGGCGAGAAGATGGGAGCTTGTTTAGCTAACTTCTCTTCAACGTCGCTCAGATGGTCCACAAGGTCCGTATGCAAGATTCCGTTATCGAGATGAGGGACACCAGCCTACAGGGAAACAACACACCTGCAAGTTAGTGAAGTACTCGTAAATGTCCCTTCCTTTAAAGGGGCAGTAGCACGTTTTTTTGGAAATAAACGGTGATGTCAGGAAATTGAAAATAAATGGTTCCAATTGAAAGACAATGTATTCAAATTAAATGAAGCAGTAATAAATCAAACATATAATGTAAAGTTCAGCCATGCGTTTCTTACACAAAATGAGTCGGAGGTGTTCATACAAAAATGGCCGCCAATGGAATTTATGTGAAATTTTATAATTTAAACCAAATCTAGGTCATTTTAATGCTTAATATATGTTATGCCATCGTCAAGTTCCTAATGTTAATGTGAAGAGAGAGCAAAACAACCATCCTGTTTGATTGAATATGCTGTTTGATTAATGTTGTAATGTTGGAATGAAGAATGTCATTGACTCAAACTCAATGACATTCTCAAACTCCCCCCAATTAGAAAACGCAAAATGGCATATTTGTAAACATTTAACTAGCCCTAATGGTTTTAAAATTTCGCTCCGGATTGCAATGAGCACTAGTTAGCTAGTTAGTCACATTGGAGATTTTACAAGCGCTTCCAGCGGAGCTGGTGTCGCACTTGGGTCCCCAGACCTAAAAAGTGGATTCCTAAATGTAAGAAAAACCGAAAGACTATTTAAATGTGCCTCTGTTCAGTGTTCATCCAGCAGGAATTGGGTTCCTTGTGAAAGAATTGTGTTGGGGGCGACCTTCGAGACAAACATGTAAGCTTCGGTGAGACCAGGGTAATAATGTTCGTAGCGCCTTGAGAATGCACAGTGCGCCTGATTGATATCCACTATCAATATTATAATAATGCAGTGAATCAAACCCGGTGACTGAGCAGCATCTCTACTGTGATCTTCTCCTTCCCGTTCTGTCCGAACTCCGGCCAGTATCTGCTCACAGGCTCCGTGTAGTCCAGCAGTCCTCTGTGGAGGTACAAGCAAATTTTGTGATATTTTATTGGAGAAATCTGACCTGGTGACTGAGCAGCATCTTCACGGTCTGAACTCAGGCCAGCATCTGCTCACAGGCTCCGTGTAGTCCAGGAGTCCTCTGTAACATTGGTCAACCATTCCTCTCTTAATCTTTAGCGCGAATATAAAACGGTTAGCATCTGAGCAAACATAGCGGTTGGAGTGGGAGAGACGGTGAGAGGTGAAATCGATGAATTTTTTCAGACTTAAATTATATCAAGCAAATTCTTCTACACGACAGTATTAACGAAAAATAGCAGAACTGTGCCAAATTGACCACAATGACCGGTAACGTCACCCATCGTTTTTTTAAATAACCAATTTGTGTACATATACAATGTCAAAAATCCAGATTTGAAGATCCTAAATTATAGCATACACAGTGAAGTGTCCTCGTGGATCACAGTAGTATTGTTGTCACTTAGCTGATCTAGTCGACGACTGGATTCACAGACAGACGGTGGAGACACAGATGCAGTTGTTACAATGACTTTGTCTTTAATAAAGGCACTTCGTTCACATTTTACTCAGATTTTGAAATTGGAAACCATATACAGCTGGTTTAAGGAAACATACAATTTTTCTCAGGATTATTGGGGAGGGTATGTCTCTTTCAACAGGCATTAACACCTTAAAGGGGCAGTAGCACGTTTTTTCAAAATATTATTTTTTCAATTCTTCACTGATAATTGTACCTTAATGCTATATGAATTATGTTGATAGTGTCAAAATCCTATTACACAAACCAATCATCCATTGTCAGAGAACAAATATCATATAGAGATTCACTTAAAACCCCATTGGCGGCAATTTTTGTGTGAACCACTTGAATTAACTCATTGTGTGTAAGAATCGCATGGTAATGTATTCCTGCTTCATTTAATGTAGATACATTGTCTATCATTTTGAACCATTTATTTTCAACATCATTATAATTACCACATTACCTCAAAACAACCATTTACTTATAGCACAACATTAATGAAGAAGACAATGAGTTTTATGGATGATCAACTTCTTTATTTTAGAAAGAAGCGAGTTGTCTTCTTGATATTTCCACTTTTAGATTCCTCTCAAACAACCTTTAAAACTACTGAAAGACAAACAATGACTTACTTATCCACCATCCGAGCTATGACGACAGAACCCATTAACTTGGTGGTGGAGTAAACAACAGTCATAGTATCCTTGTTCCAGGGCCTTTTCGCCTCCAGGTCAGCATATCCGCCCCAGAGGTCCACAACGATTTCTCCTTTGTAGTAAGCCGCAACAGCCCCTCCCTTGAGGCGACCATCTTGAAGGAACTTTCTGGCGACACAAGAGTACTTCTGTTCGAATCGCTGATATGAATTATTGTACTCACAGATATCGATAATAAATGATGTTTGGCGATTATTTCTTTGAAATTTGATTTCCTTAATATCCACTCAAAAGGGTTTTTCACCAAATTTTGTTTCAGACAGTTTTTGTATTGTTCCCTGATATTTAATAGTTTACAGGAAAGAAAAAAAATCATTTTCAAGCCTTGAAATTATTTCATCGTTCAAATAATGTTTCGGATGCAAGCTATATTATGTAAACGAGGTATAATCTCAGTGCAGTCAGGTAAAAAGCTTGATTAATTTGAAATATTTATTAATATTATTCTCTCTACTACATAATATATTTATACCTCATGTCATATTGAATGTCGAAAACAATTGAAAAAAGTTGTGGTTTTCTTAATTTTTCATACCAAAACGCCTGCTAGGCTCTGCTTGATTGGTAAGAAGGCGTACTATCAGAAGTACGCTGCAGGAAGTGACGAAACGAGCGAAGCACTTTTTTGGTACCCTGAGTACGCACAAGGCGTGTGCACGATACGCCGGTTTGTAAAGACAGGCGAACCCGGCGTATAATGGCGGACAACTATTTTCCGTGTGACATTCTAATTTTTGTGACATGAATACTTTTTATGATAAAAAATATCAAAATGATAATTATGAATAAAAAACAAGCATGACTTACTAAATACGGTGCATTTAAAAAATGAAGAAATGTTAGAATTAAGATTCGTCTGACATAAATAAGATGTTTATTGAAGCTACTTGATGTGTGCATACGCCGATACACTTGATTCAACCTCAGCCTGTTGCAGACCTGGCGTACGCCGGACACGTGACAGGCCTATACGCCTCTTACACGAATCAAGCATAGCTCTAGAAACTACTATTCTTACGATTTCATTCATGACTTTTGTTGTCAGTTGCATAGTTGCTGTTGTAACGCACGTACAACTGTAAATTCAAGTGAACAGAGCATTGTATGTTTATTGTCTCACAAATATGCAACAAAAGGCAATATTGATTATATTGTTTCAATGCTTTCATGGGGTTTAGTTGGGGAAAACTTTGTTATTTTAACATCTGAACAAATTCATATATTTGTCGAGTAATGTTTAAAAAAAACAAAACCCAAAACCATTTATTTGTATTTCCGTGAGTACTTTAATACAAACTTTAAAAAATAAAACCTTAATTCTTGCACTTATAAATCCTTTCCTTATGTTGTGACTGGCATATAATATTCTACAATTTAAAGAAATCACTGAATTGATTATGTAAGAAAAAGGGAGACAATTTTGAAATCAAAATTGACTAAAGCGTACATAAAATATCACATATTTCTTCATGCCTGTTTGCCAGTTTGAATTGTTCTACATTATTGATATTGCCTTTGATTTATATGTCTGTATTCTTTCTTTATTATGTAAATCCTGTTATCAAAACATGTACTTTGGGCTGGAGGCCTGTATTACTGTAATAAACAACTTGAACTTGAACAAAAAACTTGATCTAAACCTGTCATATAGAATATAGTTTTTCTAAAACAATCTTATTTCTTTACCGATTTTGTTCTTATTTTCGGAATTAAAGTTTACAAAAGCCAAATTAAATGACAACATTTTTTTAACTATCAAATTTTTAAAGGTGTAATTTCAAGTTTTGAAAGTTGTATATTCAAGTTCTAAATTTGTACTTACAAGTTACAACGTTGTAAAGCTTAAACACAAGTTTTGAAGATGTATTTAAAACTGAATCATACAACTATCAAAATTACAACTATAAAACTCTAATATTAAAAGTTACAATGTCATTTATGTTGGCCCTTTTAGGCTTCCGTACATTTTCAGCTACAAAAGTAAACGCGGTTTACTTGACCAAGGTGCACTCGCTGCAATCATAGAGCGAAAACTATTTTATCAGTTCTATGCAGCCTTTCTGAAGCCTTGTTGACTCACAATCGAACTGATTCGGGGTGAATATCTGTATCGCCGAAGGTGGAACATTTTTGAGTAATAAAGGAGTGATTGTGGCTTGCTGATTTTTGGGGGTGGGTCACAACAAACAATATAAGACAGCCTTTGGGGTGGGTCATAAAGAATTAAGACAAAGTCTAGGGGTGGGTCATTTCACCGGCCCACCCCCTATAATACATAACCAGTCCCGAAATAAATTGAATGTCTGTTCACGATTATAATATACACGCCTTCGATAATATTGATTTTTCAAAGATCCTTAACAAGACGAAAAAGGACCGTGGCTTTTTCGCTTGTTTTCGAGCGTCCCTCAGTAAATGTAAATTAAAGTAACACAATGCAGGTTATTTGCATTGAGAATTCACATGTTCTGCTTACAAGAATCTTAACATACATCTTATTACATATGCTGAAGGTGACAATTGTAAAATCTTCATTCGTGCTACACAAGCGCCCCAACTACTATTCTGGATGTCGCCTACATTCGGTTAGTCACTTTCAAGTACAATTTCCTTTACACTTCCCTGAACAAGTCGACTTCAGCTATCGATGAGTCACCTACCTGGACATGTCCTATTTAGAGCTGATGGAAGTAATGAAAGGTGTTGCTGTACTATTTTTATAATGACATAAATTCAGGTGTCCTTATAAAAGCATGTAGCAAAATTCACATTTGTAGGAACAACCCTGACTCATAATAGAATTTACATGTACTGCACCCATTTTAACGTTTAAGAAACTATTTTTGTCAATGTTTCACCGTTGTGTTTGCTGTCATTGCGACAGTAGTAACCACCCATACTCATGAACTCGTATGTTATTAAAAAAGTTTTAACGTTACGCAAATATTTACAGAAGATGCATCATGAGCATAGTAGAATTTACATGTACTGCACCCATTTTTAACGTTTGAGAAACTTTTTTTGTCAATGTTTCACCGTTGTGTTTGCTGTCATTGGGACAGTAGTAACCACCCACACTCATGAACTTGTATGTTATTAAAAAAGTTTTAACGTTACGCAAATATTTACAGAAGATGCATCATGAGCATAGTAGAATTTACATGTACTGCACCCATTTTTAACGTTTGAGAAACTTTTTTTGTCAATGTTTCACCGTTGTGTTTGCTGTCATTGGGACAGTAGTAACCACCCACACTCATGAACTTGTATGTTATTATTTTTTTTAACGTTACGCAAATATTTACTAAAGATGCTTAATGAGCATAATAGAATTAATAAGTATTGCACACATTTTAACGTTTGAGAAACTATTATTTTCAATGTTTCACCGTTGAGCTTGCTGTCAGTAACCACCCACACTCGTATGTTATCTTCAAAATCTTCTAACGTTACGCAGTTATTTATAGAAAATGCTTAAGTGGATCTAATGTTAAAAGGGTATAGGTAGGTTTTAAGGTAAATACATTTATTTCTCGAAATGAAATATACGTTACCAATAGCAAGAATATATTTTTAATCAAAAGAAGACTTATATTAAGTCTATTCCCTGTCGCAGGTTATCAAAGGGTGATGCTATGAGTAAGCAGAATTTTAGTTCAATACTCGTAAATGAGCCTTTCGCATTTTACTATAGCGTCTGTGATAAATTGCATGAACAATTCATAAAGTTTAAGGATATGTTACTTAGCATGTTAATGACTTTAGGCCCAATGTGTTACTATTTACAGATATGTGCACTTGTTAATACATTTACCCAGAGAGATATACACAGTTCAATTCAAAGGTTTTATTGTTGCAAGGCCAATTGGCCCACAATTCAATACATTAAATATAAAATACACGAAAAGTACACACATGCGCGTTAAAGGATTTTTAAGTATACGAAAAACAGATATATACATGGTCATAAACATATATGTGTATTTACTGTCTCTGATTTACCGTACATGAAGTCTTAAAGCAAAGTTATCAAAAGTAAACTTTACCTGAATACGTCTCCAACGGGTTTGAAGTCTGTACGGGTAGTTCCACCCCATACGGGTGGAAGGGTGGGAGCCAGTAGGTGGGGTATAACCACCCAGAAAACTGACACCACCCCGACCAGAAGAGCATTACCCCACACGCCCATAGAGAATGGTTAAGCTTTCCCTTTAGACCAGGAAATCCGACGTGTACAGATAGTGAAAAGTCTAACTGCGATTACGCTCACCCTTACGTTTGTATAAAGTGTACATGTGCATATGTGTTGACCTACCCTTAATCGTGTTTTAACTTGTTGTTTGTAATGCTGATTCATTTTCAAAAAATATTTGAAGCGCGTCTCTCAAATATGACAGTGAAATACTCTTATTGTGAATATCGTATTGAGACATGCTCTTAAGCCAGCGGATGGACAGTTTATACCGTAAATCCTTGAATAATTGCCCGGCAAGTAATATATTGAAACATCGTTTTGACTTGAGATTATTCAAGGAAGGTGTTTCTTACAGGAAATCGATTATATTTTTCGACACATTGATATTCGTATGCATTTGAAAAATACGAAACAAAAACATTATTATCAGACATTTCTTATTGTGAATGTTGTAATAAATGCTCTTACAAATGGTAAATTGTTCCATTATATGCATAAATGCAGGAAGTACTAAGATTATTTCACAGCTTCATTTTAACTAGCCCGGCGATTTATCAAGGCATGTCATTGAATTTATATTTCTATTTCAAGGAGGCCTCATATTCGGCAACTAACCAAGACAGGCGATCGTGCAAGGTTTTACGGTATTTCTTCTCACTTGATGAATGCTTTCTGACTCAGTCTTATAGAAACTGGGTTGCTTAGAGCGTAGCGAGGTTAATAGTGGCATAGCCATCCTGTAGTAGACCATTGTGGTCATATTTGAAAGAAAATCAAAAATAGGTTTTACACGTATTTTCAAGTGTCTACCATTCACGCGTAACGTCAACGAAAATTCGTATAAAGAACGACCTCATTTCGTCATTTAACCTTATTATATTGGATTTTTTCAACTAACGAAAGAAATAAGTATTGTTGTGTGCTGTTCTATTAAGATATAGTATAATTTCAGTAATGGAGAATGCATAAAGGAGTAAAAACGTGAACATATTCGGGGCAAATTGATTATTTTCACGAAAAGGCGACACCGAATGCATTCTCCATCAATACATAACTCCAAAACATTAAAAACTACATTTTGGTAACAATTAACATTATCTTACAAGTCATATAAAAACGGCGGATTCTTATTTACAAACTATAATATTTTTTTTGTGAATGGAACCTTACGGGATTCAGTAGAATATATTTCTGAACTTATTTTGAAAGTGTTGTTGGAGTCTCGACTCCGATAATTTCAAAAACGAAATTTCAGATCTAAAGGAACAGTCCTCTCGGTGTATGTTTTGTGGACACGATATTCAAGAGGTCGCAAAAGTTTGGTAGTTTGGGCGAGATGTTCAGCAAGCTAAAAGATTGATCTACGATTCCAATGTATAATCTTGAGATAAAAGTTTTAATTGCACCGCACGTTAAATAGTTGGGTGTCCAGTTTTCGACCAGGTTTCAGTGTCTCCCCTTCTGTATTCTATATTACAGATAGGAATTACGCTAAAATGTCTATTTCTTGACCGATTTTGTTCCAATTTGAAATGTAGGTTTATCTCAACATATGAAAACGATATATGAGTGCAATAGTTTGAAATGTTTTTTATAGGGTCCACTCCGAGATTCGAACCTCTGTGAATTTAACCATCTACGTTATTTTCAAAGCAAAAAAGGTATTTGACAAAAAGCACGGAGTGGATATTAAAACAAAACTTTCGAGACGATACTGCACTACATTTAAAAAAGAATGATCAAAGTTAATATAATATATAAATGTATATTATATGGAAAGTCAGCAGTTTTTATGAACGTGTAGGGGACCGAGGTCACATTCAAAGTTGTCTATCAACCATACTCCTTGTTTCAAAGAGAAGAGAATGATTAAACGCGTTCACAGTAATATAAATTGGCTGCATGAAATTTCCGCTTGATACATGAAACCTTATTATATTTTCTAAACGGATAACCGGGCTGAGTAATAAGTTGTATTACGGTAAGCACCTGAATAAAAATTTGCATAGACTAAAATTAAGTTACAAAAACTAAAGCAAATATTGAATTGGGATGATTTGAAAAAAAAACACATCGTGCCTCAGGGCGTTTTTGCATGTTTATTCAATGTTCGTCATAACCTATATTTACTCCTATCGGTCTACATAGCGCTATCTCTAGTTTAAGTAGAGGCAAACTAACAGTCGGTTAAACTCAGGTGCAATGCGGTGCATATAGTTGGAAATATAATATCTCTTGATATGCGAGTCAGCTAATTCACCTGTCAACTGGATTGATGTATTGTAACTGATATACATATATGTGTAGGCGTCTCTGTCCCTGATCAAATTTCTAGGTTATCTCGATTTGTATATTTACCGTAACGTTATGTAAAACCTTTAAAGGGGCAGTAGCACGTTTTTTGATAATTTTATATTTTAAATTTAATCTGATAATTGCAAGTTTATGCTAAATGTATTATTTTGACAGTGTCCAAAATGTCATTATACAAGCCAATCATCCATAGTCTGAGGACAAAGTATGAAGATTCACCTAAAATCCATTGGCGGCCATTTTGTGTGAACGCCTTTAATTCATTTTGTGTAAGAAGAAGGATTCGCATGGCTGAACTTTACGTTATATATTTGAATTATTACTGCTCCATTTAGTTTAAATACATTGTCTTTCAATTAAAATCATTAATTTTCATTTTCCTGACATCACTTCTTATTCCCCCTAAAACGTGCTACTGCCCCTATAATAGCTTACGTTTACACAGTCATGCATATAGTCTTTGGACTGCATTCGGCCTTAAGGATGTCTGAACTGGTTCTGAACTTTGGGGCGTTACTTCCATTACCCGATTACTATATACGGTATACACTCCGCTTTATTTGTGGGTCAGGTATCGTCGGAGGCCGTTTGATCATAAAGAAAGATGTTACACTTTTGTGTTTAATGATACTACACCGATTGGAATGAGTATTATTTGCAACAACAGTCAGCACTTATAAGTGAAATGAGATAAACTAAACGTCTGGCACATGACTGTGACACAACACACCCATGCCACTTTTATTCAGAAATAACAAAGCAACTACAGTGTAGGAAATAGGTAACAATTTAGTCTACAAGCAAACGCAATGTCTCAAGCAATCTAACTTAGGATAAACGTATACGCATCTAAGCAAAATTGTTTTGCAAATTGATAAGTGATTTTGTTGAAATATTACCCTAAAGGTACAACTTTATCGTACAACTGAACGTGAAGCTAGTGTTGTTTGGCAAGTGAACAACATTCTAAAAATGTTTTTATCTAATTTCAGATTTAAGAGATTCACCAATACTCAGTCTTTACATGGATTTATGAAGATAAAAGGCTTCGCCGGCTTTCTCAGTGCTGTTCATCTGCATCTTAAAATGTTGCAAAAATTAAAGATTTTAGAGGCAGTGTTGAGCGATTAAATATATTTTGCTCATTTTAATATATTTTACGTGAATTAATTAACTCTCTGATGTGTTAACTAAAACAGCAGAACATTCTTTATTGAATTGTTGGATAAATACATTTTGACACACCAAAATTATTTTGATTCCAGGCGAGAGAATGTCGTTCCCATCCTTTGCTCACTTCGTTCGCACATAGGGAAAACTGGTTACTTTCATCATGAACTTGCCCTTTGCATGGATCAACTCAGGCTGTTCCCAGGTGAACTCCTCAGATCAAGAAACTCACAAAAACTGAAAGAGAACTACCAGTCGCAGAGAAAAAAACATTTACGAATCTGCAAAAACATCAGCTTCTGGCCCAACGCCCGGATGTACGACAGACGACCCACAAGAAGATACATTCAATAAACCGGAAGTAACATATGTGAACCGAAATAGTATCCCTGAAAGACCTTGTCACTGCGCGATGTAAACCCTAGGTCAAGGCAGTAATAAGCATTAAGTCAAGAAAAAAATGAAGAACCCAGTCAGAAACGAAAGAAGAACCCAATCAAGAAACGAAAGAAGAACACAGTCAAGAAACGAAAGAAGAACCCAGTCAAGAAACGAAAGATAAACCCAGTCAAGAACAAATTAAGAACCCTGTCAGAAACGATAGCAGAACCCAGCCAGAAACGAAAGAAGGACCCAGTTAAGAAACGAAAGAAGACCCCAGTCAAGAACCGAAAGAAGGACCCAGTTAAGAACCGAAAGAAGGACCCAGTCCAGAAACGGAAGAAGGACCTAGTCAGAAACGATAGAAGAACCCAGTCAAGAAACGAAAGAAGGACCCAGTTAAGAAACGAAAGAAGACCCCAGTCAAGAACCGAAAGAAGGACCCAGTTAAGAACCGAAAGAAGGACCCAGTCCAGAAACGGAAGAAGGACCCAGTAAGAAACGATAGAAGAACCCAGTCAAGAAACGAAATAATAATCAAGTCAAGGAACGAAATAAGAATCAAGTCAAGAAACGAAAGAAGAACCCAGTTAAGAAACGAAAGAAGAACCAAGTTAAGAAACGAAAGAAGAATTCAGTCAAGAATCGAAAGAAGAATCAAGTAAAGAAACGAAAGAAGAATCCAGTCAAGAATCGAAAGAAGAATCAAGTCAAGTAACGAAATAAGAACCCAGTCAAGGAACGAAAGAAGAACCCAGTCAAGAAACGAAAGAGGAACCCAGTCAAGGAACGAAAGAAGAACCCAGTCAAGGAACGAAAGAAGAATCCAGTCAAGAAACGAAAGAAGAGCCAAGTTAAAATATGAAAGACAAAGAACCCTTATCCGACAGCAACAATTGCATAATGACAAGCCTTGACGTTAAAAAGCTGGTCATTCCAGCTCAGACATGCGACATTCGTTTCCGAGTTTCTCTCTTCTCCTCCCGATTATATCTTAAGTCAACAGAGCAACTTATCCGTCCAGGAACGACATAAAAACGCAACCAAACTGGATTTATTTCCACAAAGGAGCCACCGGTCTATTAAAACAAGTTGATACATACATCATATCATTAAATAATTCTTGAAGCGCCGTAAAATACTATAAATGGCTGATTGCGTGAAAGGAAATTCGATCGTTTCCTGAATACGTGAAAGATATAAATAGTTATATGTTAATTTTAGTGTAATAACGTGAGTATTTCAATTGCAAAGAACATACGAAGACTAGGGTATGAGGTGTAGTATTTAGAGAGCGAAGATTATTCTAAAACTCACATTTGACACAATTGTTTTATTCGGATTCAATTGCTTGAGGTTAGACGACCTGTCGATGTTGTGTTACATCGATTGTTTGCAACGAGAAATTCGTGAATTACGTGCATTTCAAGGTGAAATGAACAACATCCGCGCAGCCTCACTTAAATTTTTATTCTACAGAATGATACATGACTGAAAATGCTTAATTTAAGGACATAAAACATTATTTGTATCAAAGAGATTTTCTGTTACCATTTGAAAAATTGTTTCAAACATATTTAATGTATGTTTAGTTCAAGATGAAGAATGTTTAGAAGATAAATAGTTGCGTTTGTAAAATTTCCGGGATTCATTGTTATTCAACACCCGCAAATTTAGTTTAAAACCGACGGCATTAGCCGGAGGTTTTAAACGCTTAAATTTGCGGGTGTTGAATAACAATGAATCCCGGAAATTTTACAAACGCAACTATTTATCGATATTGTAACATGACCGTTAGTTATAAGCATTTTAAGAGCGAACTCTATTTTTGCGTAGGGAACTCTGAGTTGAAAGGATCTAACGACTGATCCATTATTGTTATAGGTGTTCGCAGCTATAAAGAAGAAGGAATTCCCAGTGTTATAGACATTAAAATAGTGTTCTAATATTGCAAACCAGTTGCACTCATAACGGTGAGATCATATAGTTTTCACTGTGAAATTTACGATAGAGAAAACAGTTATATAATTCATGAACCAACAGGAACAAACCCGACTGAACAAATATCTTAAACTCGCCCAGACCATTGTGACGGTGACGCGATCATTATGACGTCATAACCGTTGGCCTTTGTGACGTCGTGCCATGGGAACGGCATTCGAAAGAAACCGGCCGCATGGCTCAAGGCGGCAAATAAGGAGAAACTTAGCCAATTAAGAAAGTTTGGTTACATAAAACTAAAGCAAATAGAAAAGGATTTTTGGCATCTACGGGAATGTGCAAGTTAGAAAATGACAGCAACAACAGTAAAATGTGAATCGGTCACGAATATTGGGAGAATCAGAACATTTTAATGTTGAGGTGGACCAAATAATGTATCCTTTCGCGGTGATTCGCCTCAGCCAATTTGCGGGTGTTCATTGCCATTTAACACTGGCAAATTCTTCAAATCAACCAATCAGAAACGAGTATTTACCGAAGTCATGTTACAATATATTTTTAGAACTCACTCAACACAGTCAAAATGTAGTTACTTGTGACTTGTCAAATGTTTAATACTGTCTGATGACACCCAATCAGGACACTCTTAATCTGCACGTGAAATGCGTGTTATCTTCGTGAAATGCAAACGATAATGACGTAATGTTAAAGGGGCAGTAGCACGTTTTTTGATAATTTTATATTTTAAAATTTTCTCTGATAATTGTAAGTAAATGTTAAATGTATTATTTTGACAGTGTCAAAACTCTCATTACACAAGCCAATAATCCATAGTCAGGGAACAAAGTATGAAGATTCACGTAAAATCCATTGGCGGCCATTTTTTTGTGAACACCTTTAATTCATTTTGTGTAAGACAAAGGAATCACATGGCTAAACTTTATATTATACATTTGAATTATTACTGCTTCATTTAGTTTGAATACATTGCCTTTCAATTGGAACCATTTATTTTCATTTTCGTGACATCACCTTATATTCCCCCTAAAAACGTGCTACTGCCCCTTTAAGGATCGTATTTCACTCACCCATTTCACACTTACAATAACTGTTTGAATCTTCTTATTTGAGTAACACTTATTAAGAAAGGAAAAAGAACTATCGACCATTGACAGGTGGTATTTATGAAATAATGACCTTGACTTCGCGAATATCTGTGATGACAATCTCACTGATCGCTCTATGGTTATCACAGATAATGATAAATTCACTAAGTCAGAGGTCATTATTTACTACATAACTATCAGGTGTTCATTGCAATACCAAGCGTGTTAACAGAAATTGTGAGTTAGAATGAGATATGAATACTCACAAGCACTTGCATCCTGTCTCATGGTACGAACGATACTCTAACTCCACTAATCTGTACCCTGGGCTCAGAAGCTAGCTTCGCTCGCGCGGCCCGACTTTGGATATAGCTAATCAAATCATTATTTCGAGAAGGTCGCGAGAAATTGATTTGATTGGCTAAACCCCAAGTCGGGCCGCACGAGCGAATCTAGCTTCTGAGCCCAGGGTACAGATTAGTGGAGTTAGCGTAACGTTCGTACCCTGAGATAGGATGAAACACTTGGTGCTTGGGTAGTGCTCATAAACTAAATATAACTATGTGAATACTCGAACAAAACAAAGGAGCTATAATGCATAACTTTAGAGGATTAAAAATCCTATTCCTTAACCCAATGTTTCGTAGTCGGGGAAGAAATTATCTTAACTTTGTAAGATTATTAAAATCTCTTTCTATTTTGTAGGACAAATTGTCTCGCAATATGTACCATTTGTTTTACTTTTCTTTAAATTATCGTATTTCCCTACGAAGACTGCAAACACAGTCACAATACAAAATTTCATGTAAACGTCCGATTTCTTTAAGCAACATGTTTGCTTATAAAATAAAATTATGAAGACGACGATATTTTCAAGGCGCTTCAATCAATTATTACCGTTTGTATTGTGTGCTGACCACAGAAAACGTCTTCTAGATCTTCAGGATAAAACGAAAAGCTGGTTTATGGAAAAATTAAGGTGTATGCCGAGTGTTTAAAGGGGCAGTAGCACGTTTTAAAAAATGAATAACGGAGTTCACAAAAAATGGCCGCCAATGGATTTTAGGTGATTTGTTGTGTAATGAGAATTTTGACAATATCAAAATAATTCATTCAGCATCAACGTACACTTATCAGTGATAAATCTAAAATATAAAATTATCAAAAAAACGTGCTACTTCCCTTTTAAATGGCCTTATTAACTTCCAGAAACAGTCAACAATAACATTGAATCTTCTATTTTAGTTTGATATCCACACTGATGACATGAAGTTCCATGAGATTCTTCTTATGTAAACATGTTCGTTTGTTTGTACAAGCCGCTAATGGCTTAAATAGTGCCCATGCGGAGTAAAACAACAAGAAAAGCCTTTAAAATAGGTAGATGAAGGAGATTGTGATTTGTCGAACAATTTGGGTCATAAGTGAAATATACAACACTGGATAACAGCACTAATATTAACACGAGTATCAATCAAAGTTAATTTCACAAAATTAATTTCTATCAACACGAGGTGATGAAAGTTATGAATATTTTTTACATTCATCATCGATTGTTGGTATATTTCATATCAAAAGAGGGTGATATTCTATTTATCATCCAAATTCACTCTTTTTGATATCTCAGAGAAAAAAAGTAAATCTCTGAACACAACAACAATAGATTTTCAAGACAGTGATGTCATTGCATAGTGAGGTCACTATGTTTATGGTGTAATGGCATTGTGATGTAGTTACTTGAAGTAAAAGCACTGTGTTGCCATGTAGCGTTGACAATGACAGGAAATTGTGGAAAACGTACTGCCAAAACGATATCTCCTTGTCATGATGGTTAATTATTAACGGTAGTAATACAGATAATAAACTAAATAATTTCCGATGATCTCATGGGATTTTAACCCAGGTTTGTTATCCGCTAAACGTATGGAACCAGCGATGTAGGTCATATTCTAAATATAGCACGAGTCAATTTCAGTAGCTCTTATAATAAATACATGTTTTCAACGTAAAAATTTAGTGACATCGTTAAGTATGACTTGTCACGTGGTCGTAAATGATCTACCTATTAGTAAACATAAGTCTTATTTCGATGTCACCAGCGTACTTACAGAAAAATTACTTTTAATTCGCCAGGCGAGCCCAGCGTGAAATTAAATCGCGTGGGTTATAAAAAAAGTGGATTCTGCGATTATTGAATGTGAAATAATGCTCTTATCTGGAACAAATGCAGACTCTTCTTCAAATGAAGATGTTTTTGATTGAGTATGTTAACATTTATCAGCGTCCTTAATAGAAAATATTGTTTCTCTTTTAACATGACATTTAAAGCGAAAAAATTATTCCACAGTTTAATGTGCCAAATATTTTGTATTACCCACATGGTGACGTAATGCATTTTTTACTCCAGCTCTGTTCATTGGTCTTTTGATTTGGATACAACACATGTGATTGGCGCGGCTTCCCTTTGAAAATATCAAGAGTAATGTAGAGAGAATTCAAAAAAGTTTTAGTGAAATCAAATCATAATACTTGGTGCCCTTTGGGGCACCAATCAATAAGAAAGAAGGCATCTTCACAACGTCACGGGCGAAACGAAAAAGTTTCCTAACTTTTCCAGTCCTCCCTTTACATCATTTGCCGTAGTTTCTGTGCTAGCATTTCAACCCACTGCACGGAAGTAGCATAGTCCAATCAGAAGACAGCTTACTCATTGAACTTGGCTGTCGGGTAATCGTGCAGCGATAATTTCCACTGACTAAACAAGGACATGTTTTTGTGAAATAAATGATTTCAAGTATTAGGAAAGTGTCTTAAATCACAATACACATCAGAATTACCGCCTATCTTTTTCTTAAAATTCCATGCAGGAACGTATTTCAAATCCAGTCAATAATGAAGTGTGTGCATGAGCAATCGATTTTTCGACATAGATATATATGCATCGACCTTAGCTAGTATTTCAAATGTTCCAAATGTAAACAGCGATTTCATTGGCTATTGTTGAAAGTGCTAGTAAGTGGCGTAACTCATGATCACGATAGGTGTCGCTGCTCCGTATCACCGGTTTTATGTCTCGTGATGGCAAGGTATAAAGCGAGGAGAGTTGCTCGATGCGTTTTCACCTTGCCGTGGGAAGATGGAAAGAAGGCGATGTGGTTATAGAAGTAATAGTATGGTATGATAGAACCATAATTTAGCAGTTAATGGAAGAACGTTTCATTCTGATAATGATATTTTTGGATTTTTGCATTCATAAAATTGTTGTAGTTTTATGTCCAAAAAAACAAGTTTCATTATTCTGAGAAAAGAAAGTTGTTATTGGTAGTTATGATGTGGGTAATTCAATTCTTTCAAGCCCTCTAATCAAACTTTAGTATCAACATTTTAATCAAAAGTCACTATTTAGACCTCTTATAACCTTCAAAGTTGCAAATTCTCCAAAAAACAAAATTCAAAGAAAATGGTTTAATAACAAAAGATTTTTTTTTATAATTTTTTATTTTCCCCTGTTATGTGTCTCCGGTACATATATCTAGCATGTCTATACATACATTCAACAACAACAACAACAACAACAACAACAACAACAACAACAACAACAACAACAACAACAACAACACAAAAATACATATTTGGTCATAATCATGAAACATGCATCAATCTTTAAACAAAACATGGCAAGTCGACCAGAATTTGTAGAAACTGGTGAGCTTATTACAGCAGAATATCTTGTTAAATTACAATATTTGTTTAGCTCCTCTTGCAAAAATTGAAAGGTTAGCGTTCTTGATGACGATTTATGGTAAAAAATTAAATTTTTAAGTAGGATAAGTATCACGTTGATTGGATCTTTATTTTCTCAAGTTTGGACAGTTGTATTCAAATATAGTAAAAGGTCCAATTTGTGGTAAATTCTCTGAAAATAGTGTACAGCCTTTCCAGTAGCCATTATAAAAACGCCTTATGACCGAAACTTTTTGAGCTTGAATTATTTCTTTTATATTTGGTGCATTGAGACCACCATTTTTTACATTACATATCAATTGATCTCATTTAACTTTATCAGGTTTGTTTCCCCATATGAATCGGAAACATTTGGCTTGAAAGTCATTAATCAATTTGTCGGGTGGGTTCGGTAGAGCTGCGAAAAGATGGTTCAGTTTTGGAAGAATGAGAGATTTTAATATGGTAATTCTACAAAGGGGTGTAAGTTTTCGAATAGACCATATTGACATGAGGGTTTCACATTTTCTTAATGTATCTTTATAGTTCAATTCAATCATATGTTCTATATCTACGTTAAACCTTAATTCCTAATACACTTTGGTCCCAGTTTAAATGCCATTTATGACAGAGTTTCATTTTCGAACGTTTCTTTGAGCCAATCCAACTGATTCTAGTTTTATCAATATTGACTCTCAGTCCTGAAAAGCGAGCAAAAAAAGGTTAAAACCTGTAGCACTGCTTGAAAGCTTCGTTCTGATCCATCTAGGGTACATGATGTATCATCCGCAAATTGGTTAAGAAGATATTCAACATTGCCTACTTGAATTCCTTTTATTTCAGTATTATTGCGTATCATAATTGCCCGAATTTCAACACAAAGTATGAAAAGGTAGGGCGATATTGGATCGCCTTGGCGACAACCCCTGTAAATATCAAAGTTTGGTGGCCCCAAACCATTTATCAATACACTTGATTTAATTTTCTTGTTAAAAAGTCTTATCCACTGTTTGATAGATTCTCCAAAATTAAAAAAGGTCAGGGTTTTTTTCTATGAAAAGACAATGAAGAGTATCAAAGGCCTTTTCGAAATCTATCAATAGGAGAAGTCCAGGTATGTATCAATATAATCTATCAAATCATAAATCTGTCTAGCAATATCTCCGATATATCTGCCAGACATAAGCCCTTTTGGTCTTGGTTTACCAATTGATCCAAAACAGATTTTATTCGTTTTTAAATTGCAATAGAACCTACTTTGTAAAATACTGATAAAAATGAGATTGGGCGCCAGTTTTTCATGAATTGTTTTGGTTTGTTTCCTTTTGGAATACATGTAATGAGACCTTGTTTTTGTGATACTGATAGTTCTCCATTCCTGTATCCATAATTTAAAGAACGAACAAGATATTTTCCAAGATCGAACCAAAAGCATTTTAGGAACTCGGCAGTAACTCCATCTGCCCCAGGGCTCTTATTGTTTTTCAAAAAATTTAGAGCTACAAGATTTTCGCCTTCAGTGAGCATTGTTCACATTTTCACAACATGACTCTAAGTTCAGAACTTGTACTGTTTGGCCTAAAAGAAAATATTGTTACAGATGATGTATTTGACCTCATTCTTTTATTGGCCAAATTCTTTATTTACAAGTGTAAACTGGATGATTGTCAGATAAGTTTGAAAATGTTTAAACATGTTTTAGCAAATCGATACACCATTGAGCGTCATATGTATTTCAGTAAGTCAAACCATAATAAATTTTATATAAAATGGCTAATGTATCATCCACTTTTTGATGAGAAGTAGTACATCAACTAAATATGCATCTTTCCATTAGCCTTAACTTTAGACAAAAAATGTCTTTATATGCCTGTTCATCATATATTCATAATAGTGACAGTGTGTGAAAGTTGTGTTGTGTGTGTTTTTCTTTGTGTGTGAAAACCTGAATCCTCTCTTCTGTCAACTATATTGAATCTGAGGACAAGGAATCCCCCTGGTTCCTTGTTCGGAATTGTAACAGGGATTCAGAAATAAAATATTGATTAAAAAAAAAAAAGATATATAAAGATGGCAACTGTAATGACCCCTAGAAATCAATGAGAAGTGTTTGATTAACAGATTGAACTCAAAAGAATCCAAAGATTATTCCAAACTCATATGATTCCAGCCATTTCGCCAATAACGGACGTTTCAACGACCAGTTACTTCCTTTATTTGTAAGATAAGAGATGATTTGATGTGTGGAAGTCAAGTTGGTAACACAATGTTATTTTTGATGTCTGAAACCCATTGTCTATTGCCTAGTTTTGACACTACAGTCATACTTATTTTGGGTGAAATTTCAGTACCATTACAAATCAATCGTTATTTAAAAAAATGTCTATATGGACTATCTTTCTTAGAAGAAATTATTAATAAAATCTTCATTTTTATGTTAAGAGTCATACATTTATTCACGGTACCGTAACTTTGCCATAGCATCATTTTTTATTTTTTGAATTTAGGGGGGGGGGGGGGGGGGGGGGGGGCTTAACTTTTTCCGTATGTACATGTTGTATATGTCTATATTGAATTTTTGGAGACATACGTTTTGACACACCAATATTATTTTTATTCCAGGCCAGAGAAAGTTGGCACCCTTTTTTCACTTCGTTCGCGCATAGGGAAAACTGGTTACTTTCATTATCAGTGTGCAAACGCTTAACTTACCCTTTTTTGAATAGTCTGTCATCAAACCTCGCGCATGCGAATTTTCAAACAAACGCTCGAAAGGGTGATATCAGTATTTATCAAGGGTTACGTGGACCAATCAGAGATGTATATTCTTACATGAGGTAAGATAATCAGTATCAATAACATTGATTGACAGAATATATATTTTTTTTCAAAGGGAACGTCAGTTTTGAACCTAAGGTCTTTTTCTTTCTATTTATTTCGACTAGTTGACGCAACCAAGAGACACTAGTTAATAATAGCGCAACTATATTATGGTCCATCATAACTGTCTGTCTGTCTGTCTGTCTATGGTCCATCATATACCAAAAATACATAATAATTTGAGTGCTAAATACTAAAGTTGTCATACATGTAAACCATATTATATTGCTTATCAACGAGTAATTGCATACATTTTGATTTGTTCATGGTAACGATATTGGATGTGTTATTCACACTCACAACTAACCCCAATTTAAGTATAATTGGAGTATGAATGTAATTTAATTTGCAAAAGTTGCTCTAACGGTTTTCATTGTTTTGCATCATCGTATTAATGTTCCGCCCAATATTTTCAAAGGCTGAATGAACTCTACACATTAACTTCGTAAACAGTAAAGAAAAACAGATATATTGGCGAGTAGCTGCACATTTTTTATCTCTACTTAATATTTAAATGGATAATATCTTGTTCTTCTTTGTAAATGCTCCCGAGGCCATATTCCTTTCAGCAGCTGCATGTAAATATAACGATAATATACTTATCCTATAATTGCAGGGACCACGTATTAGTATAGTGTTTTACCCTTAGGCTATAAATAGCTGATAATGACTTCAGATCAACGTGTTATCCGCGTATCTCATGATAGTACAGCGTAGACCAGTTTGACCAATACCCCAGGACATGTGGTCAAATCTCTGATGACCATCGGACTATATAATAGACACTAGATAATTTTATTCATAATTACTGCGGATCACTCTTGCAAGCAACGTTGTGACAAGTGTAACGAAGGTGGGTGTTTTTCATAAGTTTTAAATTTTTAATTTATACTTTAAATTATAACTTTGAAATCACGCATTCCCGTTTTATGTGTCTCTGTACCAATCGTGATTTAAAGGGACCATTCGAGCGGGTATTTTTTGTGGAAGTATTTATTTCCTTATTTTGTTAATGGATTAGCATAATACATCTTAAATCATATTTTGTCTCGCAATGCTAATGTTTCAAAATGGCGGACGAAACGCGATCGAGCTGCCTTTAAGGGGCCTATGTGAAATCATTACTATCAATTGATCATGCTGTCAATCTTACTAAAATATAATCTATTTGTTACACTAGGTTAATATGCGAAAGGTAGTGAAGACAATTAAGATATCATTTTAATGAGATTGATCGTGTTGTGAAAATAGTACAAATGTAAGGTACCAGGGGTGACTATTAACCTTTAAAGGAACAGAAGCTCATTTTTAGGGAGGATAGGAGGAGATGTCAGGAAAATGAAAATTAATGGTTCCAATTGAAGACAATTGTATTTAAACTAAATGGAGCAGTACTAATTCATATATATAATGTAACGTTTAGCCATGCGTTTCCTTTTTCTTCGTGACACAAAATGAATTAAAGGTGTTCACACAAAATGGCCGCCAATGGATTTTATGTAGATTTTCATACTTTGTCTTCTGACTATGGATGATTTGTTTGTGTAATGAGATTTTTGACACTGTCAAAATTATACATTTAGCATTAACTATCAATTATTAGTGAAAATTTTAAAATATGAAATTATCAAAAAACGTGCTACTGCCCCTTTAACACCAACGCTTTCCCATAATATTATACACAATAATATTGTTTGCGTTTCATCTAATATGAAAATATAATGTGTTTTCGTCAATCTTATTAAAGATGCTGTATCATACTTGCAATATTTTAAAAAGTATTATTAATGTATTCGTTGTATTTTTAGAAAAATTTAGCGACCAACATAGGGAAAATTCGTTAAATGCTATGCCCTTTCTACAAGGGGTACTGTGCTTTGGGCGTCGAAATAAGTATGTTATTGTTGATTAAACAACTAAATATGATATCAAAATTTCGACGAAAGATTTTTCTACAAAGTGATGTATTAAAATTTTCTTTTCTTTTTTCTTGTAACGTTTAGCCATGCGTTTCCTTTTTCTTACACAAAATGAATTAAAGGTGTTCACACAAAATGGCCTCCAATGGATTTTATGTGAATCTTCATACTTTGTCCTCTGACTATGGATGATTGGCTTGTGTAATGAGATTTTTTACACTTTCAAAATAAACAAAATACATTAACGTTCGATTATCAGTGAAAAAAAAAGAATATAAAGTTATCCAAAAAACCGTGCTACTGTCCCTTTAAGGGACTCTTTCAATAGTGAAAGTCTACTGTAAGTTACTATTGCAATAGCGATAGTCTGCGGGGGTACTATTGCGATCATAGCTTTCAATAAAAGAAAGGCAGGTTTTTCTGATTTGTTTGTGATTCTTTCAAACTCGGTCGCACTTATGGAAGTCGTAATTTTGAACTGGCAACAAGAACAAGAAAAAAAAACATGTGCCGCCCTACTTTGTTATTACAAACATCACATGTGTCTTCAAGGTAGGTCGCCAGAAGGCTGTCTGTTGAATCTTCCGGGTGCTACTTTTAGCTCTCAGCAATTTGTTTCATGTGTTCGAGCAATCTAAATAAATTTAGATCAACAGGATTTATATTTGGTCATACTGTTGATCTAACATTGGCCCGTAAGGCAGGTCGTCCCGGTGACCTCTGACATCAGCCTCTCGGCCAATCAGAAAACTTGCCCTAGCTCGCTGGAAGTTAAAAAGCTCAGCAGCGCATCTTTTGAAATGGATGATGTTCGAAGCTTTGTCATTCGGAGCGGATTGCTTGGATGTATTAATAGATTAGATTTTTTCATTTTGAAATGATTTAGCGTATTTGCTAGTTGTCGATTACAAATGATAATTGCACGTCGCACAGATACTAACGTGGCGAATAATAATCACAAAGTTAGAGCCTGATAAATGCCAATATCTGCGAAAATCCATATGCAAGGGGAGGTAACTCCTTTTTTTATCAAACTCGTTTATACTAATTTATTTCATTGTCATCCAAATAATGTTTAAAATAGTGATTTTTGTCAATCATAAAACTAAAAATATTTCATACAACCAAAATAAAATCAACCTATTGATATTTTTCTTATCAGTATCGAAAACAAGATTTATTTTTCACAATGCACACTGTTATTGAGAACAGGCCATAAGCCATCATATATTTCTTCCGTTCATTCTTTGAAATAGCGACTATGAACTGTTTGAAACGTCGAATTTGATTGATCAAATCGCGAATTCCTTATTTGCATACGAAAGGTTACCGGGACGACCTCTCACACTGGTCAATCTTAGATCAACAGTATGACAAAATAAAAAATCTGTTAATCTAAATTTATTTAGATTGGTGTTCGAGTAGTTTCCAAATGAAAAACAGACGTGTTTTGATATTTTTCCTTACAATTTGACTTAACAACCTAATTAGCTAAAATATTGATACTATCGATAGTTCTACATGCTATCGATACTATTTATCGTTTCAAAAAGGACTATCGAAGAAGTACTATCGGCACAGTAACTATCGCGATAAGTCGATAGTTTGATCTACCGTTACACCCCTATAAGGTATCAATTTAATTGGAATAACAATCAATGTACACAATTAATTGCACGACTAATTTTTGTTCTATGATATCTAAGATACTTTGCCTTTATCATTCATCTATATTCTTAATGAACATTCGGGAAATCTAGACTTGCTAAACGTTATTTATCTAGACGTTATTTAAGGCCTCTATTTAATACACTAACATAAACCACGACTAGTTTTTCGTGAATACAGTATAACACACGGCTTGTCGTAAACAAACCGTTTACGCGCTTGATACAGGTGTACGCTTACTCCAATTAACGTAATGCAATTTTGTTGTCGCAAAATGTTGCCTGAAATAGGGGTCGATGCAATTTTGTACCTAAACAGGTTTAAAGATGCTGTTTCATTCTTGCATGCGGTTCAGGCTGAAATTTAGCTATTGAGAAAAGAAATACATCACTTTGTAGAAAACTCTTTCGTCGAAATTTTGATATCATATTTAGATTGTTTAATCAACAATAACATACTTATTTCGACGCCCAAAGCACAGTACCCCTTGTAGAAAGGGCATAGCATTTAACGAACCCGCTTTCGGTGACGTAATTCATTACGCGTGTAGGATTTACACCGTGTCACAACTAGCGTATTTGCGTTCTATGGGTATCAACTTTGGCAGCAACGAATACCGAAATATATTATATATAACGAAAAAGAAAAGAAAATCTAGTCGTGCGCGACAAAGACGGTTTTCAAGCGTATATTTAGAGACCGGAAGTTGTGAGATGGCCACACTTGATTCGCCTTTATGAAGGCTGCCGTTTCCGTAATTTTGGTAAATTACCTCATATTTAATGAATTGTGGTCCGATTTTCCCTAGGTTGGTCGCTAAATCTTCTAAAAATACAACGAATACATTAAAAATGGTTTTTAAAATATTGCAAGTATGATACAGCATCTTTAAGTACATCATAACCAAGACCACAACTGCATCAGAAAGGCGTATACCACCCAGGAGAGATCACAATTAATTAGATATGGACAGTCGTATTTTTTATGAAATGTATGCAGATGTATTGCAGGGAGGTTACATCTAGTACACACGCTAATTATCCTCTGGATAAATAATTCAAATTAATCTTTCAATAATTTTACCTTTACACCAACGAAAATCATTTCCCCGTGTTTGTTAAAGGGGCAGTAGCACGTTTTTTGATAATTTAATATTTTAGAATTTTCACTGATAATTGTAAGTTAATGCTAAATGTATTATTTTGACACTGTCAAAAATGTCATTACAGAACCCAATTAGCCAGAGGAAAAATTATGACTATTTGAATAAAATCCATTGGCGGCCATTTATAGTGAACACATTTAATTCATATTGTGTACGAAAAAGGAATCGCATGGCTAAATCTAAATAATTTGTCTTTCAATTGGAACCATTAATTTTCATTTTCCTGACATCACCTTATATTCCCCCTAAAAACGTGATACTGCCTTGTTAAGAGAGTCTAACCCCAAGGTAATCTTAATCGTTAAAAGGCAACTGGGCAACCCATAGCCACTGGTCAAGATTAGTTCCGGACAATCCTCATTGGAGGATAAGAGACCATGTAATCCACTTGATTTCGTGTATGGGTAAGATATCTCGGCTGATGGTATTTTTGATAAAACCGAAATTCGTTGTCTAATTCTGGTTCACTATCAGGCCTAGATAAGCAATGTTGCTCCTGTTCTAACCACTTTTGTACTTTCCTTTAATGTATACATAGACACTGCATTTTGCTATTTATCAAAACCAACAACTATGTTGATAATAATGTTATTGATGATATTTATATTGCGCTACTTCCAGGAAATAAGCGCGACCATGTAGGTCCGTACATCCTATTATCAACTGGTAAATATATATTGGTTTCTTCGGCACTGATTTTTTTTCCAAGAAGCATTGGCAAATGGCACTATAACAGGTTTGGCATTAAAATCAATGAGATATAAAGGCAGGTAATAAGTTCTGACGTGGCATTTTTTCAAGTTTGGCATCATAGACAGGGGCTTGATTAACAAGGGTTTAATGACAGTGTACTGCAGGTACCTATGTCATATAGTATTAAAGGGACAGTAGCACGTTTTTTGATAATTTTATTTTCTAAATTTTACACTGATAATTGTAAGTTAATGCTAAATGTATTATTTTGACACTGTCAGAAACACCTTTAATTCATTTTGTGTGAGAAAAAGGAATCGCATGGCTACACTTTACGTTATATGTTTGGATTATTACTGCTCCAATTATTTTAAATAAATTTTCTGTCGATTGGAACCATTAATTTTCATTTTACTGACATCAACTTATATTCCCCCTAAAAACGTGCTACTGCCCCTTTAAAATATGACACCTACACCGTAAACATAATATAAACCTGTTGTCTGTCTGACTCCGTAACGCCGGAGTGAACAAACATTTAGTGAAGGTTTGTTACAACTTACAATGATTGAA
The DNA here is from genome assembly GCA_916613615.1 of Steromphala cineraria. Lineage (NCBI taxonomy): Eukaryota > Metazoa > Mollusca > Gastropoda > Trochida > Trochidae > Steromphala > Steromphala cineraria. Next base: position 15,796,288 of record OU744735.1, on the reverse strand, counting down.
ACCCAGTGTCAAAATGAAACCTCATGTTTAGGTTATTGTATCATAAGGTGTGAAAAAGGATGTGACGTTTTTTCTGTTTGTTCTATTTCAAATGTTTTTGCACGCCTGTTCCTTTTTTACCTCGGGCAAATATACAAAGGACCAGCCCCTTTTGTTCTTCATGCTAATCATCAAACTGCCTACACACCTGCATCAAGTTGCCCAGCATCGTTTAGTCAGCTGTTGTGTTATTTCTATATATTTACATGAGAGATGATAGTTTTCGAGATACAGCTCTTGACATCAGTGTTGCCTGAAACATTGTTAGGGAAAAATTAAAAAATAGATAGAGGGCATTATATGGATGTCCATGACATACTACGTTTACTACACGAGTGGCTAAATAGCAGTTATTACCGAGCGAGAGCGAGGGATACACAGATATATACACCCATTTACATACAAAAGCACATAAATATCATATTTAAAACAGAATAGCTTTTTTAAATCGTAGAAAATGATGGTAGGTAAAATGGATTCTAAATTAAAAATTAAGTTACCCGCTGAAGTCTTGATATGTTGAATTCGAAAAATATCCATATCATATGCGTACAACAAACCTATTTGTTACTACAGTGCATTCGTTATTGCTGCAGTAGAGTTTATAGGTAAATGTTGCTTCGATTGGTGAAATATTAGAAAGATAGAAATTTCGATTTTATAAAATGACTTTGACAGGATATTATCATATATAAACGAGTTACTTATCACCTTTTCAAGTATAATTTCAGCTGTATTTTTGACCCACCCTTTAACTTAACTCATTGGGAAAAAAGTTAATACTTTTTGAACTGAAAAGAAAAATCAAAAGGTGAGATTCACGTGACTTCGGACATGGTGCAAAGTCACGTGGCACAAAAGTCAAACGACTACTCATAATCGATCATGGTAATCGCCACTGTGTTTAGGCTTGCCACTGATTGAGTAAGACTCAGTATGACAAAAGACAAAATGCTTGATCTACAACCAGTCCCCAGGAAGATTATAGGTAAAAAAGTCCTCAGTAAAAAAATCCCGGTAATAAAATCCTCGGAATAAAGTCCTATTATAGTACAATACTGAAAGTCATTTGATGTCGTCACAAAAAACTTCGCATTTCCTACTTCGCTCAGGTTATGGTTCTTTATGTGCTTACTCTAGTCTTGAGCATTGTTGGGTCTGACATTGTTGTACAATGTTTATGATTTGAGAGTGTACAAAGTATCAACATAATAATACTTATTTGTTTTATCCCTACTCACGTTGAATGTCTAAAGAACTGTATCGGTTATGTGGAATAAAATTTCAGTTGTTCAATATTTTTGTATTAATTGAGTAACAAGAGTAAAAAAATATGTGATAACTTTCTTTTGCCGATGAGTCTAACTCCAAATGTAACCCTTAATCCTTCACTGTTTATGTGGTTATCGTTTGATTTTTTATCATTGGAACCCAGACCATTTGAGTCGAACCAGGACTGACCAAAACAACATCTTACCACACGATCTCCAAATGTCCAGATTAGAGTTTTGATTAGTTTCGAATCCCGTAAGGGAGTCGTAATTTAAATGCATAAGAACATGTACTATTTCAGACAATATGGTCAATAATACACTAAAGGATAATATTGAATTAAGGCATCCTGAATACCATAGCAGGATATCAGGGGATATGTTGTAGCATAGCGCTGAGACATATAGGCTGATGTAGCAGGATAAAATTAAGGCAGTTCTATGCATTAAAAGGTTTCAATATGTAGTAGGCATCAAAACATTTCTAACAGAAAAAAACGTGACGTAATTGAACACGGGCAATCAACTCAAGGGACGTAACTCCCAGGGATGTGTACTATTGCAAGACAGTGTAGTCACAGTGTAGTAAGGCAGTTCTATGAATCAAAAGGTTTCATTTGGGAGTAGGCATCAATACATCTGTTTCATGAAACGCGGCGTCTTTGAAAACTGGCAATTAACTCAAGGGACGTCACTCTCAGGGACTGAGTTATATAAAGCCTACTAAATAAAAATCAAATCAATTTACTGCTTAACTCTAAACACAAAGTTAAGCTCCAGCCAAATATTCTATCGTCGAAGTTGATCATTGTATGCATTTTAAGATATCCCGCTATTGAAATAATTGTGGTCCTTAATTTATCATACTGAGTATAAAACAACTTAAAAACTGTTTTCAGATGGAGTTGTTCAAGACAACAAGGCATAAAATAGGCATTGGAGCCATTTTCATTGTCTTTTTCATCTTCGCATTAACGGTAAGTAGAGTTTTATTTCACTGTATTTGACTTAGTGAAAAAGAGTTTTCCTAAATGTTGAATTGTAGAAATTAAGTCAGTAATCATTGATTGCTGGCGCAAATACTGTAGGAGCGAGATTTTAAACACTTGGGAACCTAAAATGGAAATAACTAGATATCATAACTCTTAAAATATATATATTCAGTGCCTAAACGTGTAACGATAATGTTTTATTGCAGATAAATACTCTTTTGTGTTAAATCATAAAACTACATTATCATTTCTCATATGAAATACCCAATTGGCCGAAATCAGGGGAGTAAAATTTTACAAAGATTCACTATGGAAAATACTCAATTGTTACCAAAACAGGGAGTAATTACCCAATAGGTCAAAACATTAACTGGAGCGCTGGCTACAAAGTCCACAGATCATAACATAGAACAGTCATAAACTGATTATACTGTAGAACTGGACCTTTCTTCTAAAACAGTCTACAATCCAGTCTAAGATCCGAGCTTGGTTCTCAAGCTTAAAGGGACAGGAGCACGTTTTTGGGGGGAATATAAGGCGATGTCAGGAAAATGAAAACAAATGGTTCCAATTGAAAGACATAATGTAAAGTTTAACTATGCGATTCCTTTTTCTTACACAAAATGAATTAAAAGTGTTCACACAAAATGGCCGCCAATGGATTTTATATGAATTTTCATACTTTGTCCTCTGACTATGGATGATTGGCTTGTGTAATGACAATTATCAGTGAAATATTTGAAATATAAAAATATCAAAAAACGTGCTACTGCCCATTTAAAGTCTCAAAATAAAACCATCTTTTCAATGGCACGTTTGAGCATTTAAATTTGACATAGATGCAGAGGAATATATGGTGACAACTTCTTTGTTAATTGTATTCGACGTTTCGACACAGATTCTTCCTCTGCTTGAGGATGACACGTCGAAACGTCGCATACAATGAACAAAGAAGTTGTCATCAAGATATTCCTCTGCAATATCGTCCTTCCAACTTCTTAAATGCCTCTCAAATTAGTTTTGAAAAAGTGGTATATAAATCTTTGTAGGGATGTATGTATACATTAACCGTCATTGGATAGTATGTTTTGACTTGGGTTACATCTACTGAGAACGAATAGTTAAAAACTAGCCAGTTAACATTTCTCCGATATCCGATATCAAATGGATTTACTTACCAAAACGTTAATACTCTTAGCTGAAGTCGTGTTAACGTTCCGACTCATTATGCCATTACGCAGATTTCATTGGTAGATCCTGGAATGGGTGCGGGGTGCATACCCCAAATTCTAAAAATAGTAAATTTTGAGTCATTTATGATTAAACAAAATGGAGGAAGATAACTTAAAATAAAACCTTAACATGTATCTTGTTTTACAAATTGTCCAGAAACAATCTTTCATTTCACTTAGAATACGAAGGTCAAAACGATCAACGTCAGGACCCCAAAGAGGTTGTTATGTTAACACGTCTGTTCAATTTAGATAAATACTGAGAGAAAACTTGGCCAAGTTCAACGATCACTTTTAGTTTTTGTCAGAACACAAATATCTAAATTAACTCATTTCATGTTTTTATCATTTTTAAACATTATATTTTGATTATTAAATCCACCCATCTACCTACCTAAACAATTTTATTGCTGATTTTTATTTTAGGTAATAAATTCAACAGTTTTCACGCCCTAGTTTGCTCCCTAAACAAAACAATGATACTGTGTTTGTTAGGTGCAGGATTGAAATTTTTAAATTCACACCTTTGGCTAAATAGTGTAGCAATGTCACACAATCTTGGATAGCCTGTCTGAAATAAATCATTATACAGAAAAAATAATAATAATACTGTATTCGACCCTGGGTGTTCATTTCAGTTCAAGTACCAAACAAAGTTCAAACACAAACAGTCTGTGGTTCAGCTCATGACCCAATCAGGACACAGGAAACTTGTATCAAGGTCAAAGGTCATGGACGAATACTCTGGGGATCCGGTTCTGGACGACCTTAGACGGAATGGAATGGTAAGTTTAGGAGTCGAAAATCTATTTCTTATGGTAAAAATTTTCCCTTTTTAATTTTTACCGGAATGACATTTGTACAATATATTTGATTTTTTTTTTAAACAGAACATATATTGCTTTACAATCCAGTTATTGACCGTAAGCTTCAAAACGTACCACGATAAAAATCTTCCAACATATTTTAAAGAAAAACATCATCAACGATGGGATATCTGTAACCACGCTTATCTGTCATTTATCAAGTTATCCTATGATGAATGGATGAAATATTTCGTAGGTAGATTTTTGAACAAATAAAGAAGTTCATTGGACACCGATAAGTGCCTAAGGTTCATAAAAACTTTTCGAAACGAGTGTTAATTTCTGTATTACCCGAGCGAGAGCAAGGGTTACAAACAAATTTGCACGAGATTCGTAAAAGTCATATGACACACTTACGAGTTTAATAATTTCTTTATTGCCGATTCTGGTCCATCTTAACATCTTAGCAATATCCAAGAAACGGACCGCTTCCCTTGTGACGGCTGGCGACAGTGACGTCACGAACAATGGTGTAATGACGTCACAGGCGAGTGATTATGGGAACTCGTGCTACAACAATCGTTGCTATGCAAAAGTGTCATGTGCTCATATTGAAAACATGTCACTACTTATTGTCAACTATATGGCTTTTCTTAAAAACACAATTTTTTTTAGATTGTCCTGCCAGACAAAGAACAGATGGAAAGAATGAGTGCAGATGCGCTATTCAAAACATATCACAGGTTAGTTTCTGCATTATACTAGAAACTTACAAATAAGCTTTAGTCGTCAAAGGTGCTCGAATAGTCAACGTAAATGTAATCACCATGGAATGAGGACCTTTTCGGTCACAAGAGTTGCGAAAATACAGTGAAGACAAGTTTTGGGAATGTAAAAATAATAAATCAAATTGTCATGTTCCCTTTATGTAAATTTCACTGAATGTTAACTTGTTTGAAATACACGATATCCGATGAAACATCCTTTCAGTCATCTTGACAACATTGACATCCGGTGCAAGCGGAAGTTACGGATGGGCAAAGTCGGGGATGGAGGATGGGAGATTTGTGACGATGTAGAATATCGGCCCTCAAAGGAGTGTCTCGTCTACTCGTTTGGGTAATTATTGTACAATAATTTAATGTCACTTTTCATTTTTACCCCCCACCCTTTTGGGGTATTTTTGTGCCTTTTGGGGTATTCTTATTTCTGGAGTTTTTTTTATTTTTGCGGTTTACACGTAAACGAAACTTAGAAATGTGTTTCCGGACCAGAGCTCGAAATCATTTAGACTTAGCTCAACGAAATTTATAGACCAATCATTACCCGAGTTGTGCCTATTGGGATTTTCAACTTTCTGGATTTTTTTATTATTCCAGTTTCCATGGAAACGAAACTTAGAATTGTGTTTCCGGAGCAGAATTTGAAAACCATTAGGGCTTGCCCAACGAAACTTAAATGAAAGACTTAGTATATTGACTTATCATGACATGTAGTTGTGTCTTCTGCGATTTCAACTTTGGAATTTGTTGTTTTTTCGGTTGCCATTGAACGCATTTTAGAAATCTTTTTATAACACAAAATTATAAAAATTCAAGTCCATTGGCGGCCATTTTTGAGGTAACACCTTTAATTCAGTTTGTGTAAGAAAAGGGAATCGCATGGCTGAACTTTACATTACATATTTGTTTTTTATTGCTTCATTTAATTTAAAACATTGTCTTTCAATTGGTACCATTAACCATTTCCTGACATCACCTCACACTTCCCCTAAATGTGATACTGCCTTTTCAAATGATTTCATTTTTTTTTCAGGATAAACGATGACTTCTCTTTTGATGACGACATATCGGACATTTACAAGTGCAACGTGATTTCATTTGATCCAAGGTTTGGTTTTTATGATTTTTCGGCAACAAAATTGCAACATTGGAGCACCTAGTGGTATATGATGGAATTAGTATTTCTGAAATATTATAACGCTTACTCATGTTTGGCAAATGCACATGTAAAGGTATAATATATAAGCTTTATCCTCTTAACAAATTCTGAACTAGTCACATTCATTGACGAGTTTATGTCTGCATTTTTGTTAATATGATAGATGAGGTCGATACGGCCTCTTAGGGCTGAAATGACCGATTTGGTTGATATTCTTATATTTTAGTATTTTATATATCATCGTAGAGTTTTCTTTAGAACATCATGTTCTTAAAATTTATCAAAAAACTATTCTTCAGGATAAAGAAAGTTTATAATTAAAAATGCTTTAAAAATGCCTGCTCCCCTGGGGATATGGGCTTCTCGGGCTGATATAAGGTTGATAAAAAACATTCTAATTAAAATCGACCGTGCCCTGAGGAATGAAATTTAAAAGATATTGGTTCTATTTTAATCCAGCAGGGATATCCTCTCCGACACATTCTTAAAACAGCCCATTTAACCGCATGTTACTGTAACCAGTTAAGCGCAGACAAAACCAAGTCATAAGCTATCCAATCACATCGTTGTTGTTTGGTGTTTCCACTGATCATGTATAATGACTGGTACAATGGAGTTATCTGCCCATAGCATAATATCAAAACTTTTAACGCCGTCCTTGCGAGTTGTTACATGATCTAGCATCATAAACATGCGACAAAGGTAGGTGCTTTCAGACCGTGTTTCAAACCCGATAGCGGTAATATATATTGAACTTTATTTATCGGAGTACGTTCCAATTTTAACAGAATGAAATAAAAATAAAGGTTATTACCTCTTAAATATTGTGTTAGCATTACGATTCCGAAACCATGAGTTGGAAGTAGAAAAAGAGGTCGACAATCATTAATGTATATTGTATATATGTTTATGGTTTGATGATAATAACTAATGAAGTAAAATATAAATTCAAAATAAGAGAAAGGAATAGACAAAGTCATACAATTATATTCATTCAAAAATATGTGAAAAAGGTTGGTTTGATTACTTAATTTAATTTACCTGTATATATAGGGACAAAACTGACCATTAGTCTTTTCAGTATGATATTTATATCGGTAAATGAGATTCGAAATTAAAGGGGCAGTCCTATTGGGGTATTGTTTTGGTGGAATGAATTTCAGTACTATCCATGGTTTGCTTGTTTCAGCCGATACTCGCAGGTTTCATCGCAAATCATAGCCACAATAGTGTTTCAGGCTTTCTCTCTGTAATAATACTAGTAGCCGTGATATTAATGGAATTCCATTGAAAGCAGTGATAAACCCCACATCACCTCACCTAACCTCACGTTTAGTTTATTTATGAAGATTAAATGTTACATTAGTTGTTTTACTTCACGATTTCCCCAAACTTTCAAAATTTGAACCGGATGTCGTAGGAAAGACACTTTTATGGATGTAAACAGTAAACTATCATGCACTTTCATAAATACCGAACAATGTAATTATATTTTAAATTTCAATGGCGAAACATAGAGATATGAAAAACAATTATTTTCTTTTTTTTTCAGTATGAAACGGAAGAGTTATCAAAGAAGCGAACGAATATTTTTCCTAAAGATGGGAATTGCTGGAGAAAACATTGTTAATGAACACAATTGGAAACTTCGTACTCTTGGATATTTCATAGATCATTTCAAGCATAAAAATGTAAGTAAATGTTTAATATTGCTGTGATTAATGTATATTTTGCCTGCATGCACCATTCGATAAAATCAGAAGATCAGAGTTATCTCCCTTGTACGTAATGTTGTTTCACGGTTGCCTTCCAGTCTAAGTAAACCTAGCCTCACTATTATCCGTTACACTGCTATACTGAGTCTAGAAAGGTCTGGTTGAGGGTCGCGTCAGCCGACCTTTCTGCGACCTATGACCCTCCAACGTTATACGTGCGAAGGCCGACTATTGTGGCTTGGTAAGATCAGCTCTCAACCAAGCCTTTCTAGACTCAGTATAGCAGTGTAACGGATGATAGTGAGGCTAGGTTTACTTAGACTGGGTTGCCTTCTTTAATGACGTCTCTTCGTCACAACACATAAACAATAGCTATTTACGATTTACACCCCCCCCCCCAATGCTTGTAAGGTTGTTAGGCAGTGGTTTCGTGTATGGATCGTAATGTAAAATTTATTAAACAACTAAAATGCATCGTTTCGAGTAACTTTGAAATTTAAAAGTGATTAGATGATTTTATTCAAAGAAGAAAGGTTTATAGGTGGCCAATTTAGATTTTGTCAAACAAAGGTCCATGGCTACATATTTTGTTGAAAAACATTTGATTCGATATGGTACAGGGAGAGCTCAGGCGAACGCTCCGCCATTTTGAAATTTTCACACGAGAATGAACCATTGTGATTTTGTGAAATGATCATTTGAAATTAAGGTCGCATGGCCGCTCTCACAACCATTCAAATCTCAGGAATATGGTTAATTGCAGAAATGTGAAATAATGTGAAATTCTTTATGTGTAACGGTCATTTCTGAATTAGTGGTTTGAGGTTTGATGGAGGACCTTCAACCAAGGGCTTGTCGGATGTAATGTTTTACTTCCTATTCATTGCTATACATAGATATTAATTCATTTTAATATGCTGAAATTCCACCCAAAACATAGAATAATTGATAATTACAGATTTTCTGAAGAAATGTTTCATGTATTTTTAATTCAATATGAATCTAATATTTCAGAGGGACATTAATGTTCTGAGGATAGATATAAAAATTCAATGTTATGCTTAAATGACATGATATTATTTAGTTTTGTTATTTCCTAATTTACTTATATCACTATATTTCAGAGAGTTATTAAATGATATGCTTAAATGACATCATGCGATTTAACGTTGTACTTTTCTGATTTACCTATATCCTTATATTTCAGAGAGTTATTGACGTTCTGAAAATGGATGTTGAAAGTTCAGAATGGTACGCGCTGCCAGAGATTATCAGATCGGGGCACCTTAGTCAAGTGAAACAGCTTCTTATGGAATACCATGGTCACCATACCAAGAAAGAAACTCTTCTTTCGGAGCTCATTATATTGAAAGATATCTACGATGCAGGTTTTAGAAAGTTCTATGTTCACAAAAACGACATTTGCGGAGTAAAGTTGGCATTATTTCCAGTAGAACGAACCTCGTGCTATGAGGTGCATTACGTTAATATAAACTTGCTCTGAAATGGGATTGTGATAAGTGAGTTTCTATTAAGTCTGTGCAATATAGAATCTCGTCTTCTTTGGTGGCTACGTCATCAATTATGTGACGTCATTATCTAACATTGTGAGGTCTTCGACAAATGATGTGATAACAGAACGCCGTTTATGAAGTACATACGGTTCTGCATGCTCGCCCCACAGAGGCAGATCAAGTCATGAAATGTTGATACAGCCTCTGTTATATTACGCCGAGTTTGTGGGAAAGAATGGGAGATGCCTGATTGGAGGCAATCAAAGTTAGTTTTGCAATCAGCGACGCTGTTCTAAAATCATAATTTTGGCTAATGAATCATGACAAAAGTTTTGTGATATTAACCACCCTTTCCATGCGAGAAGTGTCGTCATTTTCTAAATAGATTTAAATGGATTGTGTTGCTATTTTTTCCGCCAGGGGACACTGCCGGAACCCACGGATTTTTCCGTAATATAACAGAGGCTGCATCAACATTTTATAACTGATCTGTCCCTGTGGGGAGAGAATGACGCTTCTGTTGATTTTGCAGGTTTTTACGCAAAATATCTGTGGGAAACATCTTGGTGCTAAAGATATTTGGAAAATGTATTTTCTTGTGATCAAATTTCAATTCAATAAATTAGTCGTCCTACCTAGCTGCTTTTAGAGAAACTTAGAACGACAACTATTATAGGTGATAAAGATCAACAAGCCACCGATTTCTAAATTAAAGTATGCTCTTTAATTATCACAGTAATTGCCGTTTATGATAGATCGAAAACGGCGAGCTTATATTACGATCACTTTGTGCTATTGATCGATGTTGTTTCATCTAAACGAGTATTCCATTGTATGTATCTTATTTACAAAACTCCACAGGCATGACTTACATTTTTCATTTTTCCGAATTGCCCTCGTCGTCATGGTCTGTAGGGGTGTCTGTCCATTGGGAGGTAACCGCATATGATGTTTGTCGCTGTATAAGTCCTGATATGCTCTATACATTATTATATATATATGCTATCTGTGACTGTATTTGCAACTGACTTCTTTTTGTTGATATGCAATACTTTGTTGTGTCATATATGTATGTATATAATCAATACATACAATAAATGGGGTTTGTTTTTGGTATATAAAATGAGGAATTGAATATCGATTTCGATTAATATTATTCTTGATTATTACACGGACATGTTTTTCGCTTGTTGAACACCTGTCATGTCATCCTCGGTTACCAAGGGTCAAATATCTCTATGTTCTACATTTATCATCCCCGGGACTTTTCATCAGAATAATCTATACCAAAAGTGATGAAACAATAACCAAATGAAAGGTCTTGACGTGTCTTAGTGTCTCGGTTTTATTCATCCTGTACATGCTCAAGGTTTCATATATGATATTTCAAAGGAAACGGCGTTACAGGTCCTGTGCTCCGCCTACATAAGTGCCGCTACCTTCAGCGCCTCCCTGACAAAAGATAGTTCATAGATATATTTCGAAATATAACTAACTTGTGTTTATGTCCCCAAATCGGAGATTCCGGCTGTATATTGTTTTCGCCCAGTCCGTCTGTCTGTCAGTCTGTTTGTCACATAAAACTCTTATCTTGGCGTGTTTCCTGTTTCGTGTTCCGTGATGTGTATTGCGTGTTGCGTGTTGCGTGACGGGTAATGTCCTATCCATTGCGTAAAGAGTATTTTACACTTTGCACTTAAATATTAGATGTTCATTCAATGTACTCGTAGTGCGTAGTGCGCTATGCGTTATGGTAGTTCGTGTTCACTGGAATGCCAACGAGAGTATCCTAATTATAGGACATCTAACGAGCTTCCCTTTTCATATCAAGTTTATGTCCCAAGTGAAATAATTTTGCTTTGTTACGAGCCTTGGCGAGTGACAAAAACAATTATTTCACGAGGGACATAAACTTGATATGAAAGGGGAACAAGTTATGTCTCCTATTTATTACCAACTTACTTTCAGATAATGTATTGCTTTTTAAAACAACGTTTTAATGTGCCTGTAAAGAGACGGAACGGCGGTCGAATATCCAACCACGTCACAGCCTCAAATATTCTAATAATACGACTTTAAATACTTCCATTTCTGAATTCTATCCTACGTTAATTCACAGTGTGAGGTAAAATGTACTATGGTCATGAACGAAGCGTACGTAAAAAATAAAATCACTCTGAACGAGAACAGGTCAGAGGTACCTTTCTTTGATCAACGGCATGTCATGGCGGCCGCCATTTGCCTTTATCATTTCTCCAAATCATATAAACAACCGCCTTAAAAGTAAGTTTAAGATGCAACCATTGTTGAAACGAGCTTCATATTGTTTAAATGTTGTCTCAAGGGTTGTCTGTATCATTTGGAAGCGACACGGAGAACATTTATGAAATTCATTGAGCAATTGTGCTGGCTTTAAACCTTTTTGTTTCTATAAGTGAGTCTCGAAACATCAGTCAGATGTCTTATTGTATTTATTTTGTCTTCCCATTTATTCCTTATCAATGCGGTAGGTAAGATTCATACGATAAACTAGAAGTTTCAAGAATGACTCAGACTCACTCACTGCCGAAATTCGAAAGTTGTGAATGAAATCACGTTCGTTTTATGAATGAATAAACTAGTCCAGACAATGTCAAAGTTCACTGCTAGCAAATCAAATCACTCAAAGGTGTCATGACCCATATGTGTCATAACAAATTGTTATGAAACCCCTTTACGAAGTACCACGTGGGTTATAATGCGAAATACGCACTTACGCAGACCAAATAAGGGCATCACTTGGGATTACCCAACACCGGGGTCGTTGTTGCTGTTTTTAAAGGGGCAGTAGCACGTTTTTAAGGGGAATAAATTGTGATGTCAGGAAAATGAAAATAAATGGCTCCAATCTAAAGGCAATGTATTCAAACTAAATGTAGCAGAAAAAAATCAAAAAGCGTTTATTAAAATATGTTTTGCATTTTCTGCAGAAATATGAACTTGAATTCATGGAACGATGACAGAATATCAACCAAAAATGAAATAGTAGGTTAAAATTGATAACATGTGTAAACTTGTGTATGTTAGTAATTTCAAATTTACGTTATTTAAAACTCCTAAAAGATACCATTTTTTTCTCTCATTTGCTCGTGAAACCGCACAATTTACATTTATGGGAAGAGAAGTTTGATCAAAATGACTTAAGCTACGTAAGTTTGGCGAGAATAACAATTGACAATCTGGACTGTGACTGTATCAGCAATTTGGAGTCTGTAAGGTACGACTTTTGAACATTTTCTCTTAACATGCTTGGATCATTTATCATAGCACTATGAAAACATGTGTGAAATTCTGATATTAAGTCGCCAACACATTTGCACATCAGTTCAAAATTATCCCTTATGTTCAAGGATCAATAAAATAACAGAAAGAGAGGCAAGCTCACTATAACATATCATGCAAGTCACATTAATAGAACTACTTATATAATGGTAATAATAATGACTTCAAGGATACGTTATTCGTCATACAACAGCTACAAATCTGACTGGTCATTGTACAAGCTATACAACCACTAGTGAGTGAGTTGGGTTTACCGTGTTGACAATTGGAACTGATAAGCTAATATTAATATTATCGCGTTGACTCCACAAACAATATACACGTATATGAAAATCATATTGGTCTCAATATATAACATGAAGAATGAATAGATTAAACCACTGTGTAGATAACAGAGCCATACAATTTATCTATGTCATTAATATCATATAGCACACTATAACAAACTACAATAGTGTCAAAAAGAAACGCTACCAAATTTTCAAAGTCGTCAAAAACAAAATTCTATTACCTGACAGAGTCGGCTTTGAGCGTATTTGACAGCTATATGTCTTGTGAAGATGTATGCACATTTTCATTCTTCAGTAAAAGATACATGTACTTTTAATTATGTGCCTCTTTAAACGCACCTGGGGTGCATATATCGCAAATCTCAAATGGTCTTTTGCACAGAATGATCGACATTATCGTTCAAGATTGATTTAATATGAAATTAAGGTAAGAAAACTATCTTTGTGAATTTGTTGACGCGTCATTGTTCTAGAACGTTTAAAACAAGGAAAAGTGTTCAATTTCTCTCTGCTATCTCGCATAGTTTAGGAAATTCAAATTGTTTCTTCGCAAAATTCAATGTTTTCTCGCAAACATGAAAAGATAAAAGTAGTTGACTTCTATAGAAATGATAAGACTATACTTATCGCATCAATCACCTGTGGATTGAATTATCTTGCAATTTGTATGGTAGCGTTTCTTTTGGGCACTAGTTTACATCACTTTTAGATATTCATATCATTGTAACTTATTTTATCTTAAAGCAAGTATATGGCTATAGCTTTTTATCAATAAATACGGCAATTTCCTTGATAAGAAGCCACTGTTTATGATCTTCCTTGATAGATATTTTCAGACATTCAACATTGAACTGGTGACCTGAATACTCCAAGGTTCCATTTATGAAACTTCCAAGGACATCCTGTTCTTGGCATAAGACCGGTTCTCCCTGCACCAGTTTACCACGTATTAACACTGCACTGTTCATTCTATCCCTTTTACCTTGGAACAAGCCTGTTGTAATAACAATCCGTGAAATATTTTGAGTTTTTTTGAATGTCAAAGTAATCGTATCTCCTGATTTTGGCGTTTTCCCCCAAAAGAACCCTCCATCAGAAACTCTAGAATACGCTTTGTCAATTGTGTTATTTTCGTAAATATTTAAAGTGGTATGCAGCTCTGCCGGTGGGTTATCTCCCTTGTAAAATTTAGTTTCCCCTTCGAAATACACATCGTTGGCATCACGGGTCTGATTATGTAACGATGAATGGTATCCGACATGTTTGAAAAGAGTAGGAATCCGGATGTACCGAGTCTTTTGAAGCATAAGGCTGAGGAATTGCAACAACAGAAAATCACAGGGCTGTTCGTTGAAGAAGCTTTTCAACAGACTGGCAAGTTTTGGCAAATCAGAGTTCTTGTAGAGCTTACCAATGAATCCAAGAACAGAGAAGTCTATCATTGTCCAATCCTCCTTCCGGTCTGCAATGTATGACGTCATCTTGGCAATGAAACCAGGCGAAGCTATGACGTCATCTTCAAGTTGAAGGTAATATTTGGACAGGTTTGAGGAATAGTGGATAAGAAATGCATAATCCAAATTTTGTTTTGACCGCCATCTCACGCGATCCTTGCTATCCCCAAACGTCTTTTTCAAAGAAGTCAAAGGCGGGTAATAAGCACGAGGCGCCGTTATTACTTGTATGAAACCTCTTTCAAGAGATGGTGCGAATTGTGATGTTAGACCATTCAGCAGATGCTTCTGAAATTGTGGGTCTTGGTCGTTGATTGAAACTACTACAATGGTATTTTCACGTTCCCTTTCTGTACTGGCGTTGATTATTGACTGTAGAGTTGAAAACAGATATGAACCTCTTTCCCTTTTTACCGTTGGAAGTCCGATTGTGAGAAACACTGAAAGCGAAGCGACTTTCTGTTGAAAATAAATTAATAATGTGTACCAGTGTCAACGGTATTTTAATGAAGTAAGGGGGTTAAGACTCTATTCAGTATAAGATGCCACTTGGTCCAGACTACAATTACAAAGGTATTCTTACATTATCCTCTGACAAAACATAATTATATATGAATATTTTGATATATTGTTGGATAAAATGCAAGTAAATTGAAAAAAAACCTTTAATTATGCTTACATTTGTTCAAGCTATGAGATGAACAAACATTTGCTGTGTTGGATAGAATACAGAAACATAATACTTATATAGTATATTTGGTTTTAGCTTCGTTCTTCATACCTTTCTTCGGCTTTGGTCTTCCTCCGAGTATGATAGCCTCCATCCAAGGTTCGTTTGTTTTTTTCTGAAATCATAAAACCGTTTGGTATGTTATACATAAATAATTTCAAATTAGTAATTCTTTTTTGAAGAAACAATAAGTATGTGAAATTTATTCACGGTTAAACTGTTATTTCCTAAACAGTCTTTCAAATATTCGTAAATTTCATGTTTCATAAAATATGTATATTATGCATGTCATAGAAACAGAGAAATGTCAAAGATAAAGTTAAGCGGAACACAATACACGTTTGCTAGACAAAACGAAAATTATTTCTTTATAGAAACAGTGTCATTTACGTTTTCTCACTTGTTAAACCTTATCTTGTACTGAATTTCTCAAAGCAATTTGAAGAGCAAAGTAAAAAGGCCATGCATTGAAAATATCATAAATTTATAAACATATACATGATTTTTAAAAGAAGGAGGATGTAAATCGCCTAGAAACTCGTGCTCTTGCATAATGACGTCCAAACACACCACTGTGACGTCATACTTGCACTATGATATTAGGCGAGCCATGTTTTGACGTATAATCATGAGAATGCGGTATTATACACGGGCGAGTTATAAATGACATAAATAACGGTTATACTTACATGGAAATATCCAAGTTTTATTGTATCTGAAATGAAAATGTTACCCTTATGAGTTCACAAAATATTTCTTAATGCCACTGACATAACATTCTCTCCCCAAAGAGGCAGATCAAGTCGTGAAATGTTGATCGAGCCTCTGTTCAAATAAGCCGATTTTGTGGGTTAGAATGGGAGATGCCTGATTGGAGGCAAGCAGAGTTAGTCGTACAATCAGCGACGCTGTTCTAAAATCATCATTTTGGCTAATAAATCATGGCAAAGGCATTGTTTTTTTGTTTCCGTGCGAGAAGCTCATTTGTTGAAAAAATTCAAATGGATTGTGGTGCTTGTTCCGCCAGGGGAACTGCTGGCTACCAGATTTGACCTAATTAGAACAGAGGTGGAATCAATATTTCATGATTTGATCTACCTCAGTGGGGAGAGAATGCGGACATATGTAGTGATCGTAGCTACCGGCATTTACGTTTTTTATGTACATATGATTTCCTTGCGCACTATGTACAACAAGTCATTTATGCAAAAATATGTGCACATGTGGTGTCAAAATTGTTATTGATGGAATGATTTTTTGCATTTTAAAATGATCTTTTGCACCTTGGCCAAAAACAATTCCTTACAAAACCAGAGTATATATAAACACCTGTTATACACAACTATTGTATTCGGAATAACTATAGTGTTTGGCTGTAGTGTAAGTTAATATCATGTCAAATGTGTAAATATTTAACGAAATATGTCTATGATTTGAAACTGTCAAAGCTTCTAAAAGAACCTAATCAAAATAAATTTCGATCAACAGGCTTTTAAATTAAAACATACTCGTTATAAATTTATTCAGATTGAATATTTTCCCCGGATAATATATTTTTTTCTTACCCAAGCGGGCAAGGATATGTCGGGTATTAAAGTTTGCATAATGGTCATGGGAATTACAGTTTTTCTAAAAATAACTCGCATTTTGATTGGTTGACGGAACTATTTTGCATTCATTCATGATTCGCTTGGATCTTGTATTTCAGTTGAGAGATATAGATGAAAAGTCTTATACTTAAATTGCGAAAGTCACACACTACTACAACATTTTTAATGAGAAATCAATACCGTCTGATGTTTTCTTTGCCGTAAATACAAGTTTAATTAAATCTTCAAGGCGGCGCTAGGTGGGAGAGGCGCCGGCTGTACAATCGTTAGATCTACGTCATAGCTTTATGACGTCATTAAACATGACGTCAAACAGTGACGTCATACATTCCTCACTAGGTTTGTCAAACGTAGACGAAAGCTAGCGACGTCTTATTTTTTCTTTCCGGTTGTGCGCAGCCAATAAAAACGTTTTTTTAATGATATGAGACAATAATTGTTTTGATATAATGCAACATCAAAATAAAAAATTATTTCAAATTAGATTGTGAGTTGCGAACTACTTAGAACCGCCCATCCTGAAGTAGTGAGCAAAATTATGAATGGCGTATGAGTACAATTTGTACTTAACCGGTCGAGCGTAGTTTTTTAATGTTTCCCTGTTTCCACCCTTTTTACGCATCAAAGTTATCTTGGGTAAGAAAAAGAATAACCAACTCGATGCTCGGAATTACGGATAATCTGTCCCTCGTGAATTATTGTGTCAAACTCCTCGCTGAAGCTCGGAGTTTATCACAATAATTAACTCAGGACAGATAATCCGTAATTCCTCGCAACTCGTTGATTATTCTTATAATAAAACCTAACATAACATAAATGAAATCTTTAAAAATACATTTCAATTACATAATAAGGATTTTCTTATGAATCAACAGTTCGTTGTTTTATTGTACCTTTCCCGCATAATTACATCTTCTATTAATTATGATCATTTAAAATTATTTTATCAAAATGAAAGTTATACATCACGTAATAAACAAAGAAACACAAATTAATCAAAAGGTTTGTCTTACAGTGAGAAAAACAATTTTTCAAAAAAAGTATCGAACCTTTTCTTTCGAGGCAAACGCTCCCACCTCGTAAGGACAACATGGCGAACCCTGTCACCATGGCAACCAGGATAAGCCATACTTTTCGGGTGATGTTTGGAACCCAGCGTAGATATCTGCTTCGGCTTGGCATCCTGCTCTGCCTTCAATGTCTTTCTGCAGAAAATGAAGTCGGAGTAACTGATATGGCTAGAATCGTAATGCAGACATGTTTAAATGAAACTAGGGCGTGAGAAGTTTGAACGGAAATGTCCTTATATTTACGAAACTGCACACACGTGGCGCTGAGGTACGATTTAAACAGAGGCCTGCTTGCATTTCTTTCACACCCAGAACGCTAACATGTCAGTTTAAGAATATTTAGCTTAAAATGTTTCGCCATGTGCAAATCGTACGGTTGTATAAAATGCCTGAAATTTGCAAAATATTTTGTTGGCGTACCAAAACAAAATTACTGGATATAATTAACAAAGACAACATTTTTATCAACACATAGAGGTCTGTAATCCCTCCTTTATAAACAACAACGTAGTCTATGAGCACATTTTCTGTACAACTAATTTCTATTTACCACATTTAATGCACATAATTCGGTATACTTTTTATGTTGTAAGCACTGATATGAATGTGTTTCATTCTAATTTAGATAAACTCTCAGTCTCTGAAAGATGTTTTTGAGACAAAAATATTAACTATAAATTATTTCGAAGCTATATCAGAGGAATATTCATAGTTGATGTAAAATCCAGACTTGGCTTTCACCTAGTTATGCGCCATTCTTAGGTAAATAAAAGCCTTATTGTGAATGAAATTCAGACTTATATAAACGTTTGTAAGATGGCCGAGAGAGGCCATTTTTATTTCGCGTTAAAGATCAACATGAAATCGCGAAATCGCGAAAACTAAACCTCGAAATTGCGAAATGGCGAAACGAACACAAAGCGAAATCACGAAAAAGGTACACGAAATTGCGAAACATGTAAACGAAATCGCGAAACATGAAACGAAATCGCGAAATTGCGAAAGGTGCGAGAAGCGAAATCGCGAAACGTGAACGAAACGAAAGTGCGAAAGGGCGAAAGAGCGAAAGAGCGAAAGAACGAAAGAGCGAAAGAGCGAAAGAGCGAAAGAGCGAAAGTGCGAAAGTGCGAAAGTGCGAAAGTGTCAAAGTGCGAAATCGCGAAATCGCGAAAGTGCGAAACCAGGTGGTGTTTATTGCGCATGTCTATAATGAAAACGAAAACTTTATTGAATTTACGATTCACTGTATCTGGATAACCGGTTTTACAAAAGCTTACTAAAAAGGTTTTAGTCAAAAATTGAAAATGAAAGTCAATATTCTTTGCTGCAATGTGATAATCATTTTTATTCTCTTGACTGAATTGATGACGTTTTAGTAAATGACCTTTTAGCAAAAGTTAATCGTTAAAGGAGTATGAACCTTCAAAATCACTAAATTGTCAAAAAAGAAAACTGCACAAAGACAAAAATTGAACACTGTTAAAGATAATGGCTCATCTAAAGGAATAAGAGGTGACTGATCAACAAGGATCTCAAAGAATCTCAGAAGTACTCACCCATTTTAAGATTGTAGGCATTTTATCAATTTTAGATAAAAAAAGTACTGAAAATTCAATGTCTAAGTAGCCTCTTATAATGCATTTAAAAAATAGTTTCGTGTATGAATATCAAAAAGGGATAACACATGTTATTTATGGTGTAGTTTTTCTCTTATGACAATAGTTATATATGGCCAAATTTCAGTAGTCTCATTATCTTGGCATATTAATGATTTTAATTCAATTAAATAGTCAATAAAAAAGCAATTGTTATATTTGGAGTGGTCAATACATGGAATTAATCAAAATATTCCAAGAACACATTTAATCATTTAAAAAATAGGGGGTGCTTAATTCAGTTGAGTATAAGAGAAAACAGCACAAAAGAGACAGTCCTTTCGGTGTATTAATTGTGGAAACGGAATTCAAGACTATATTTCGGTCGCACACCATGCTGTTAGTATTTGATTATGAAACCAACATGGCTCAACCAACAGTTCTTTTACTAACTTTTGTATTTTAATATGTTCACATCTTTACAAGCGTCATTCGAAACGCAACATTTGGTATGTGCACTATATCACAAAAATGTGATAGTTAGAGATAAAGGAGTTATAAAATAAACAATTAGGGCTCTAGAAACAGATGAAGAAAAGTGTCTTGCATGGGAGTTCCCATAGGAATCAGGTACATCTATTAAATGATAAGATATAGAACAGTCTTCGCACTTTCGCTCTTTCGCAATTTCGCACTTTCGCACTTTCGCACTTTCGCACTTTCGCACTTTCGCGATTTCGCTCTTTCGCAATTTCGCTCTTTCCCACTTTCGCACTTTCGCACTTTCGCACTTTCGCACTTTCGCACTTTTGCACTTTTGCACTTTTGCACTTTCGCTCTTCCGCTCTTCCGCTCTTTCGCTCTTTCGCTCTTTCGCTCTTTCGCTCTTTCGCACTTTCGCACTTTCGTTTCGTTCACGTTTCACGATTTCGTTTTTTCGTTTCTACCATGTTTCGCGATTTCGCGATTTCGCCTCTCGCACCTTTCGCAATTTCGCGATTTCGTTTACATGCTTCGCAATTTCGTGTTCCTTTTTCGTGATTTCGCTTTGTGTTCGTTTCGCCATTTCGCAATTTTGAGGTTTAGTTTTCGCGATTTCGCGATTTCGTGTTGATCTTTAACGCGAAATTAAAATGGCCCCTCTCGGCCATCATACGTTTGGCATATGGTCCTTGATGCGTGAGCAAACAAACATAACGGAAAACTAATTTTTATTATTGACCTGTCATTTGAAAGAAGGACTCACATAGATTGGAGCAATAAATGTTAACATGCTTTTAAGACCCTCCCGTAAAGTACAGTAAAGATTTCATGACCTGCTATCTATCGATCGCCACCCTTCTGTATCCCGAAGCAATACATTGCATGTATCTTTGCGTCAACATATTCAGGCAATCGCAATTTGTTCATTGAAGGGTGCCGATAATTAAGTAAGTAGAAAAAATAATGTACATGGCCCATATTCTGGCTCCCAATATCTTTCGATTTCCCTCTCTTACGCGCTCTACACTCATTCTTTACATGTACATTTCTCTGTCTCTCTTTCTGTCTGATCATGTAACTCTCACTCATTCTTTTCATCTGTCTTTTGTATGTCTGTCTGTCTTCGTCTCTTTTTCCCTCTCATTCTCTATCGTTTTGCCTTTCTCTGTTATCCACTCAGTGTATGTCTCTATCTGACCTTCTCTGTCTCTGACCGTCTCCCGTTACCTACCTACCTTCCTGTCTGTCTATCTCTCTCGCTCACTGTCTCTGTCTCGGTCTTTCGCCCTGTCTCTCAGTCCTTGTCTTTAGATGTCTGTCTCTCTCTCTGTGACGCTGTCTATGTCTTTGTCTCTCCCCCTTTCTCTATTTCGCTTTGTCTCTGTCTAAGTCTCTCTCTCTCTCGTGCTCTCTCCTCTTTCCATCTCCTCTCTCTTTCTCTCCCTCTCTGTCTCGCTATCCCTCTATCTTCTCTTCAATTATTTTCATATTCCATTATCCTTTCTCCCAAATCTCATTTCAATTATTTACATCCCTGAAACTCCAACAACGCTATAATTATATCGGTCTATCCCTCTTTCTATATATATATTTCCCTAGTCTGTACCCCATCTTTTTTTACTCTCTCTTATTGAATATTGTCAGTCTATGTTTTAGTCTGCTCGGCATCAAGGGCAACAACAAACAGACGGATAGATTATATTCAATATAAGGCCTTGGGCGCAGAATACATAAAATACAGGGTTCCTGCGCATAATTATTTACTTACGGGTACAGACAAATAAACATGGCAATAATGCAAAATCTATAACAACAAAAACAAGAAACTCACACAATTAATGATGCTTAAGGAAATTGGTCGTGAAACCTAAAATACGATTTGACAATGTATGTGCCGGAGGCATTTAATACAATAACATATTTGCTTTGAGAACTCGGAAAGAGGGCAACTGATTTATCATATATAAGTGGTCATGCATCAATATGCCCGAGGCGAGGTAAAAACTTTTAACACTTTTATTTACTCCAATAAAGATTGATTTAATTGCCGGTAATTGTTGTACATAGAAAATGTAGCGAATCAAATATTCTCCAATCCATACATGTATAAATGAATAAAATATTTTCAGGCATACACGTTTAATTTTTAAAGGGGAAATTCCTTTCTCGAGTAAACATTCCGAATGGTTTTGATATGAATGTAGGTTTGGGTAATATGAAGTAAGATGATGAGAAAATAAATGAGGTTCCGAAGATGTATAATTTGAATTATTACAATTATCACATATTTGTTGCTTACATTGAGTAAGATATTATATTTTTTTTAATATTGCCAATTTACACATTTAATGTCGCTGAAGATATTTTAACGAAAAACACAATGTCAACTTCATAATTTTCTTCACTATGTAACGCAGATTATATGTGTGTAGCAAATAGATCATCTTTTATTAAGATTAAACCTCCACTTATGGCTGAAATATTGTCCAGGTGGCGTAAAACAATAACTCACTCATCACTTAAAGATGCTGTTTCATACTTGCATGCGGTTCTGGCTGAAATTTATCTATTGAGAAAAGAAATACTTCACTTTGTAGACAAATCTTTCGTCGAAATTTTGATATCATATTTAGATTGTTTAATCAACAATAACATACTTATTTCGACGCCCAAAGCACAGTACCCCTTGTAGAAAGGGCATAGCATTTAACGAATTTTCCCTAGGTTGGTAGCTAAATTTTTCTAAAAATACAACGAATACATTAATAATACTTTTAATAATATTGCAAGTATGATACAGCATCTTTAATAAGATTGACGAAAACACATTATATTTTCATATTAGATGAAACGCAAACAATATTATTGTGTATAATATTATGGGAAAGCGTTGGTGTTAAAGGGGCAGTAGCACGTTTTTTGATAATTTCATATTTTAAAATTTTCACTAATAATTGATAGTTAATGCTAAATGTATAATTTTGACAGTGTCAAAAATCTCATTACACAAACAAATCATCCATAGTCAGAAGACAAAGTATGAAAATCTACATAAAATCCATTGGCGGCCATTTTGTGTGAACACCTTTAATTCATTTTGTGTCACGAAGAAAAAGGAATCGCATGGCTAAACTTTACGTTATATATTTGAATTATTACTGCTCCATTTAGTTTAAATACATCGTCTTTTAATTGGAGCCATCATTTTCATTTTCCTGACATCACCTTATATTCCTCTATAAAACGTGCTACTGCCCCTTTAACTATAATATTCATCCTTTCGGGAGATTACAGCTGAATGTATTATGTATTATGTATATCATTCATAGTTAGATGACGTTATCGATGTAGTTTCATAACACATAAGCATATACTATTTTTGATGTACAAGTATGCAATGACATGTGACCGACAAACGTTACATGTTACAAATCGTAACTACATGTATAATTGATAGAGACATGATTATTACATCATTGACCTTTAACCTCTTGGTGACGATAACCAATTGAACTTCACTCTATGTCGGTCGACTAGGTAAACAAGACGAGGAATGTTCATTACGTGATATAATGAATGAGTCATATTACAAATGACAATTTATTGAATATTTCAATTTAAACAACAGGAAACCTCATTGTTTTTTTCCATGTTAATTTGATATTGTTTTACAGAAAACACTGTCAATTTTGAAATACACCAAAAACCGTAAACTAAAATTTATTCCATGAAATATTCAAAGTAATTATTGTACCTACATTCGTATTATTTTATTTCTGTAGGATCTAGACTATATTAAAGGCTCCTCCACACCCATGAAGCAGGACTAAAAAACAGTTTTCTTCGCCGATGTCCCCCTTCAAATGGCGATGATTTTAAGTTCCTCAAATTGACAGTCTGAAAGGCCTTCTACGGGACAAACGATTGCCCAAAGTGTTTTATAACATCATAAAGAGACCGGAAGCGGATCCAATCAATCAATGTAAATATAACACACAATGGTGGTAAATAAACATATTAAACAGGTTTTAGCACGATTTGGCAGAATATCCACACATTTTCAATGATATATTGTCAAATTTGAAAATCTGAAGTAATCACGAAATGAACATGGAACATGCTTCACCTGAATTTTGAAACATGGTTGTAGTTTCTTGTAAACATGCAAAAGGTGACATCGATTTCAAAATAAAATTTCGGTATGTGGTAGCCAAGCTATGGAAGTCATGATGTAACTTACCATAATCACTGAAAGCAAGCGAGACCTCTCTTCCTTGAGTCCCCTAGTGAGATTTGTCCGGAACTGATCCTGACCAGAGGCTATTAGTCGCCTCCTACCACCTTTACAATTACCCGTTGTTGTCACTATACCACCATTAAATTTACAGATCTCAGATTTGCGTACAATGGACTTTTCAATAAATGTAGGCCTCAGGGCATGGTTATTGTCTGGTAAAACATGTTTTGAGGATTTAAGATTAAGTAAATCACATTTTTCATAACAGTTTTAATGATGAAATATAGCACTGGATATTGATATAAACTATGGAAAATAATGTACATGAATGTTAACAGTCCATATAGCATTTAACATGTTAACTATTTGCGTTTTCAAATTGAAAATTAATCAAACCTTTAAAATATGTCATATATTGGATGCACATGACCCTGCTACAGATACAAAGTCACGTGACACAGAGCTCAAACCATCCTAATGATGGCCTTCGCAAATAGAGAAACTAGCAACTACTTAAAGTCACACAGTTAGACATGAGTTACCTATGTTAATGGACAAGACCGACCACATGGATACACATACTTCTCTCAGAAGAATTGTTATAGTTAGCATTTTTGTCAATACAAATAGGGCCAAAAATATAAGGGCAGAAACAGCAAAACCTAATGATGACTCGCATTCGCTTACGGTAGACCAACGTCAACGCTATCATGCTCAGGAGACCATTGAATGTCAAATGTGCCTTCTCAAGCGCACGACTGGTTATTTTAATATCTGACGGTTTTAGTCTCCTTCGTAGAGAAATGTTATTTGCATTATATTTCTTCTGTTGATAATTTTATATGCAATAATGGAGTGAAATATCGACCTAGAAATGACCCATAGGCTTGACAAACATTCACGCAACTATTCAGACTTCATTATGTTTGTAAAATGTCGCAAAAACATGTATATACAGTGGCGTGCCAAAAGTACTACAACAAACGTCATTTTCCCATAGGATCCCATGTTATTTCAGTGTAGCATAAATAATTTTAATTGACACATTCTATAAGATATTTTTGACTGAAAATTGACATGAAAACAGAACATCTACTCTGCAAGACGTACATAATTTCAGATTGTGGATACAAGTTTTTTTAACAAAATGGTTAAAAGATTACTAAGGGTATGTACAATTTTATCGCCCGTTTTCGGCTACTGCTACGTCACGGTAGAAATACCAAGTCATAATTTTGCTGTTTTCCAACACAATTCTTAAAATTAATGAAATTGAAAATTATGAACATGATCTCAAGTTGTTAGACAACAAACTTACCAAGTTTTATGACTTTTCTTTCACTATCATGATCATAATAATTATTTATGCTACACTGAAATAACATTGGATCCTATGGGAAAATGACAATTGTTGCAATACTTTTGGCACGTCACTGTACCTCGTTAGCCCCAAGGTTACCACGAAAAGACTCCTTATATAGACTATGTATGTTTTAATTAGACAAGATTGGAAGATCCACTCCTAACCGCAACCTCGTCGCCTACAGACAACCATATACCTGTACATACATGTGCATATACAGCTGCGTACCCTACATGTACGAATTCTAGATCTAGTGCAAATATTATATAATTCTTGATGTCTTAAACGCATGCTTGCATTGCGAAAACGAAACGGATAATGTTGAAATTCGTAAGTTAAGATTCAGTTGCGTTAAGACAATCGTATGTCCTACCTAACATATAATCGTAGCAATTTTGGCATAAAGTGATCAGGGGTGTCAAAATTTCGAAAACACTATTTTTTATTTTCCTCTTTAAAGAGATCCTACAAGTGATCAACAACTGTAGATCGAAGTCATATTTGTTCTTTTGCATTAAGGTAATGTAATTGTGCTGATTTTGGTCTAACAGCGTCTCTATGGAATATTTTAATCGAAATTTAAGAAAAATATGAAATTCACAAATATAACACAAACTGTCTATTTAACCATGCCAAATATCGACAGTCAGCACCAGTGACGAGAAGATCCCGAAATATGCTTTGAGAATGTTTATGTTACACGTGGACCATGTGTGATCCTTTGTCGTTGCTCCTGGAGTTGTTTTATTGGCGTCCGAAGGAAAGCCTTTTTTATAGCCCTAAGTTACACAAGCATGTGAACAAACTTAAGGTACGCAGCTGTTCGTTTATATGATGCAAGCTTCAAAAGTTTGGTTAACGATGAATGGTGTAGGTAATAATGACCGGTCGACCCGGTAGCGAGGGGTTATGGCAAATAAATTCGCGAGGACGTAGCCCGAGCTAATTTTATTGCCATAATCCTAGGCAATCGGGTTATGGTTTCAACTAAATATGTATATACACACTTTGCGAGTTATGTGTGTACTGACTAAACTTAGCACAAATCATACTATCAATAAATTTCTGCTTGAGGTTTTAAAACTAAAAGCTTGATTCCTTGAATATTAGAATTATTTCACTATGGATATATATTTATAGGGGGAAATAAACAGCAAGACATAAAACTGCACATCAAGAGGCATGGATCCTTGGTAGCTCGAGTGCTAAGGATCTGCTTGACAACATAGAGATCCTGGATTGGAATCCCACTTTGGATGTTCATAAAAATTTGATTAATTGTTTAAAAAAAAATACAAATTTTGCAAATCAAATTGTTTCTGTTTGTATACCATTCACAACCGAACAAGGTATTTACGAGATAACTACCCTACGCAGATGGAGCTCATGGCATATAAGCAACTAAACTATATAAACTAAAACAAAGGCAATAAATTCCTAAGGGGTGTAGAGAGTAAACACATATAGGAAGGCAGTTATACGGGTTAAAAGCTTTGTTAACACCGCCCAAGGCGTGTAAGCAGAATGTTAGCAAAGGTGTGTTATTAAATCCCACTGAAAAAATGTCTCTCGATGTGTAACCCTACCACATATCCCCTCCCCCTCCCATTTACCCAACCCCGGACGTTAATTTTTTTTAAGAAAACAGACGCCGGATATCCCGTGTACCGCCTGTATGGAAAATGTATTAAGCAAAAGTGACTCCCGAACGGTTAGAAGAGACAACATTGTTAAATCTCATGTTTTGAAATCGTGGTGAAACTTGTTCCATATATAGCAGGAACGTGCATACGAGTTGCCGCAGGATGGAAGAGCAAAATACCGCCTTGTACGTCTTGTTAATCAAAGTCCTGATGTCCTTTAACGAACCTCTCAGTCATTTTGTCACGCTAAACTGGTAACCAAACTGGTCATGTTGGTAGGGCAACTCATTACGTTTAGCCCAAGGCTTTATTAGAAACAATTATGAGGGACATTACGAGCTGAGTTACTTTGAGATACATGTAGGGAAGTTCGAAACTCTTCCATGACCATCATCTATTTTTCAAAAATGAAAATCAAATTATCCCATTAGGACTTTTTGTACAAGTACAAGTACAAGTTTAATCAAGCAGTTTTTTATAACATTGATATTACATTTTAGAAATAAATGTGTACATGTAATTAATGTTATTGGGGGTTTGTAAACTCAAAGCGTTTTGTTTTTGAGAAAAGTAGCCATTTTATTTTTGTAACATACTTTATGATCTAGAAGGAGGATATGAAAAAAAAGAGCAAATATTAGATAATATACATTATGACTTTTTATAAAAAAAGTCACACAAAGTTTGTACAGGTATGTAAATGTCCGTTCGTGTTGATCATGCATGTATGTCCCTTGGTGAAGATAACTTAGGTTTATTTTGTATTTCTCTACTGGCCATGTAAAATGAAAAGGTCAGATAAGGTCATGTAATATTGAATAATTGATTATGGTTTGATTTTTCTAAAAACGAGATACAAAAACAGTTCACGTGGTATTACTTAACGAAAGGTAAAGAAATATTTATGTTTTAATGTCAAAACACGAAGGAGCGCTCCAGATAAGGTCAAAATCCTTTAAAACAACAATTAGTTAAAACACTAAGAGTACAGATATACGCAGAAATTTTCTTGAAAACCCAAACGAATGTAATAGCTTGCGTACTGTACGCAGCGATTTGTAAACGCTAGCGTAGTTGAACCTTAACTTGTCACAAATGGATATCAAAACTCTTAAAAATATCAATATTCAGTACTTTTTACATGTTCGTAAGTATCATTACATTTTAATTGAAAATAATGTTTATATGCAGAGAAATACCCATGTATGTTCAGTCATGAGTACAATGATCTCATTTCTTATATGGAATACCCAATTGCCCGAAGGCAGTATAATTATTCGTAAGTACACTTTCAAAATTTACTCAATTTTTACCAAAATAGGGAGTTAATACTAAATAAGTCCAAAAATTATCTGGAGCACTGAAAGGATGTACAATATTTCTGATTTTGTTGATACAATGTATTGATGCATATAAGGCATATTTCATTTGATAACCAAATATAAACCATAATCTTAAACATGATTTATAAAATGGCATTTATCTCTAACGATTTATGAAACATAGAAAAGAAGATTTTCAGACAAGCGTCCCCATTTTTACATGGAGGCGAGAGTGACTGGAAAGCTTAAATGGTATAGGTTCGGTTTGTGGATAAGACATTCTAAATCACGTGACCGTAAATTGTCATAAAATAACCTCAGTTTGAAGTGTATAAACGCACCATTCAATGCCAAATTACAAAAAATGAAAACAATATACATAATGAAAACAATCAGCCCAATCTGTAAATGGACTTACCTTCAAACTTCCTCAAGGTGTACATTAGAGTATCTCTCTGATAGACTATAAAGATACTCCACTTGTTAGACATCTCTTCAAGTGGATAGACAAGACTTGAACTTAGAGGTTAGACAGGAATTATCCATTAAACAGGTTTGTTTGTAGTTTCTATGTGAGGTGGGAGACGTTGACGTCACGTGACGATTCAATCACTCGGATAATGAAATATTAAAAAACAATCGTGCCGTTTGATAAAATATTGATTACTTGACGCTGTGGAGTATATCTATTGTTCTCCTATGCATGAAACTACCCCACATGAACGGGTTGCAATTATTGATTTGACATATTTCCCCTACAAGTTTTTGTTACTTCCAGATTAGGCTATATGCTTGCAAAAAAATGATCTTTAAGTTAAACCTTAAATTTCCTGTCATATAACCATATATGGAGGTTATGATAGATATTGGGACTATTGGTCTCAGTTTCTCTGTCTCTCTCTCTCTTTCTCCCTGTGTGAGTATCTCCCTCTCTCTCTCCCCGTCTCTATTTCTCTCTGCCTGTCTATCTCACTCTCTAAGTTCTTCTCTCTGTGTGTCTCTCTCTGTCTGTGTTCCTCTCTCTCCCTAACTCAAATACTAACTATTATGCAATTCGTGAAGGAGGTAGTATAAGCACACTGTTCAACTTATATATCACTTGCTTGAGAACTATTTGAACAAACCCCTGCCTTAGTCAACAATTTCAAACCATCATGTTTACATAGTCACATATTGACATAACATTAGTACGACGTCAAACACAGAATTAAGCCACAACTAAACTAGTGTCCAAAAGAAACGATACCATACAAATGGCAAGATAACTCAACCCACTTCAGATTGATACGACTAAAACATAGTTTTATCATTTCTTCAGTAGTCAACTCACCTCTATGCAAAATTTCAAAACATTATCTTTTCATGTTTGCGAGAAACACGCATTTAAAATAAACATTGATTCGGAATCTCCTTAACTTGGCGAGATAGCAGAGAGAAATTGGATACTTTTGCTTGTTTTAAAACGTTCTAGAGCAGTGACGCGTCAACGAATTTATGTCACATAAAGTGCATTGTATCAACAAGATTGTATTCTTACCTAACTTCAATACTTTATCAATTTTAAAAGTATATTTTCCTGAAGAATGAAAATGTGCATACTTCTTTACAAGTAGACATATGCCTGTTCGGCACACTTAAATTCGACTCTGTCGGGTAATAGAATTTTGTTTCGGAGGACGTTGAAAACTTGGTATCGTTTCTTTTGGACATTAGTTTATATATTGTACGGACATGTTTACAACACTAAATAAATACTAAAAAAAATAAACAAGTAGTAACTGTACTTGCACCTAATTTGACCAGGTCTATTGTATACAATCAACTCAAGCATTGTGTTCAAATTATTCACGCTACTAATTGTATAATTATATATAAAAATAGAGCCATTGACTCTGTAGCTCATCGGGCTTTACATTTGATTTTGCTTAAGGGTGTGGCCAATGAGGTTCTCCCCTTAGTAGGGGCCACACGGTCACAAAACTTATAATTTATAATCCTCACTAGTCAAGGAGTCTGTACACAAAGTTTCAGCTTTCTAGGCCTTATGGTTCTGGAGAAGAAGATGAAATAGGTTTTAAGGGCGTGGTCCCTGTGTCCCTTAGTAGCGTCTACAGGGCCACCAAAGCTACAATTGATAATCCTCACTAGCCAAGGAGTCTGTACACAATGTTTCAGCTTTCCAGGCCTTATGATTCTCGTAAAGAAGATGGAAATAGGTTTTAAGGGCGTGGCCCCTGTGACCCTTATTAGGGCCACAGGGCCACCAAAGCTACAATTTATAATCCTCACTGGCCAAGGCGTCTGTACACAAAGTTTCAGCTTTCTAGGCCTTATGGTTCTTGAGAAGAAGATGAAAATAGGTCTTAAGGGTGTGGCCCCTGTGGCCTATTTTAGGGGCAACAGGGCCACCAAAGCTACAATTTATAATCCATACTAGCCAAGAAGTCTGTACACCAAGTTTCAGCTTTCTAAGCCTTATGGTTCTGGTAAAGAAGTCGAAATTCCACAAAGTTTACGGACGAATGGACCGACGGACATGCCATAACTGCACAAGCCCTTCGAGCCTTACATGCCAGATGAGCTAAAAATACCTATATACGCTTTTAACAGACTTACAAACCTCAAAACTGTTATACACCTAAACTTACCTCGAAGAATATCAACAAATCGGTAACATTGCAAATGCAAAATCAACAAAATAAATATTCAGAATACCAAACACGACCTTATAACCTTTTAATGAGAATATCAATAGTTTTAGCAAATATTATACAATATGCACTAACAAAATCCCTACTTACCTTCAAACTACTATACATCCAGAAACATACATATATACATGTAACTATAAGTATAAGTATGTAAGCAATAAAATACTGGCTTGATAAGCACCCAGAATTATTATCTGATAGATTTTCTAAGTCTTTTATTCTTGAAAGTGTACAATAGTGTTCAGTTTGTAGACTGAAAAACGGCTGCGGCCGAAGGTTGAAGCGATTTCGGCATTGCTTACTCCCTGGTGGGCCACTCCTATGGCCCGTTCTCTTTGAACGGTCGTCAACCTAGGCATAATTATGTGTGTTTTTTTGTTGCTACGTGTCTAAGCAGCTACTTTATACGATTTTGTTCACGTGCATTTCGTGGTTCTCGGCGCAAATGTATGTTTTCCATTTTTATCATTTTCTGTCGAAGTTTATTGAATAAAGTGTGTTTCGACGATGTGTTTCCTTTCTTGGATCACAGTTATACGTATATCTGTTCATTTTTACTTTAGAAAACAGCCCATTATTAACCAAAACAATTTTTTATTTTGTCAACTTTCTTTTGGACATATATATATCGTGTTTCTGAACACTATTCAAGCAAAGGTGTATCTATAATAGTCTATATCAATAACCAGATGTGGTCTTCTTATATAAGCCTTGTCTCAAAACTAGATTTTTATAGTAGGATTAAAACAAGTGTCGATTTTGAAACTAATATCACTAGTGTTAGCGCAGTTAGACAGTTCCGCATTTTACTCAGTAGATTTCGCTGTTCAGATCATAATCTGATGATAGAATATGGTAGACATTTAGCAGTGTTTAGGTCTTAAAAGGGAGGATCGCTTTTTCCCGCGTTGTATTGTACCTCATATCGAACATGAATATCACTTCTGTTTAGAATGCCCCTTTTACCAGAAATTGAGATGGGATATTCTTCCTAAATATTACCATTTATATCCATCAGAATTAAAACTAGGCCAATGATTTGCGTAAAAATTTATTTTTATGTTATAAATTCCCCCGCAAAATACATATTTTTGGCATTCAAACAAAGAAATATATTTCTATACTGTGTTACCACTACCAACTTACAATATACTTTGTATCATGGTGCTCATGTACAATATGTGTACAATCTGATGTATAATGGGCCTGTGGAAAATGAATTACTGAAATACACTCTCTTATTGAATATGTTGGTCCAAATCGATGGTTTAAATTGACTGGCGTAAATTATGTACATCAAAGTGTAATTTGTTAAAAACAGTTCTTTCATCACCATAGCTACAAATTGACGGGGTTAGTGCTGTTAACATGCTTCGTTAAGTATGTAATTGTTGAATTTTGTTAAGAAGAAAACTTAAGTAATGTTTGAGTTCATTATATATTTGTCAACGTTGGCGTTTATTTCGAAATGACTTGTACCATTTTGAAAATAAATTATTGCAAATGAATTTGTAAAGATTTTTCCATAGAAAAATAGTCCATCTGAAATCGGCTGTGTCCAAGCTTGGCATGCTTAGAGGGCGCATATTCTACCAGTGGCCTGAATGAATAGTTCTTTCGCTGCCGCTATTCAGTGCTTCGGAAGACCGTATTGTTCCATACCTTCCCGAGTTCGGGTACTCTATTGTGCATCTGGTTGGACTGAGTGCAATGTGGATAAAGTGCCTTGCCAAGAAACATAACCCCGTACAAGGCCCAGGTCACAAATGTTTGGTGCCTCCACCTCGGGTGGTGCCACGGGATTCGAAGCGGGACGAAGGCGAAAGAGGCAAGCATGCTTATCACTACACCACTGTTGTCCTCAGAATTTAATATCAGTGATTCAGAAGTAAAACAGTATTATATGAATGTTAGCCTATTATACCACCATCATTGCTCCTATTAGCATGACGCGTACGGTGGTAAACATCTGGTTTATTTTACCATCTACGTTATCTGTTCACTTGGCATTAGAGTAATGTTAACGTTAACTGTTCCGTGTTCCATGAAGGTAGTAACTGTAACTACACTGTATATTATTGCATCCATATTTTCATTTTCATTTTCATTTCAATGTGTTGATAATGATATGCTTGATTATTCAATAATATTATGTATATCAATATTACATATTCATGTAAGGCAATACTGGAAACTTTTACCTACAATTTATGTACGTAGTAATCGTATCAGTACCTAATTTGACCTGGTGCATTGCGTTCAGATTATCCATGCTACTAATTATATACATATATATATATATATATATATATATATATATATATATAATTCCCATATTCTACATACACTTTTGACAAACATACTTTCCCCAAAACTGCTGTATACATAAACTCACCTCGAAGATTTCCAAGAACAATGCAAAAGCAATATCGTCTAAATGTATCTTCAGAAAAACACGTCCTTATAACATTTCATTTAGTATATCAATATACACTAACAAAGGCCCTACTTACGTTCAAACTAACAATCCATCAACTCGCAAAGTTTTCTAAAACATCCAAAGTTCACGTATTCCAATATCCATGTGTTTCCTCATTTCGTCGGTAAAACCTCTCAATTATAAGTATCCGGAAATTCCTCACTCTGTATCGTACTCCAACATCCGCATTCGTTATCCAACTAACGGTAACACCGAAAGTTTTAACGGAATGTCATCATCACTGAAGCACATTAAAGATTGAGCAGCCTGTATACTCCTGATAACACCCATGTTTTCTTGTGATTCTGAAGAGGGCACGCAACTGCCAACTTCGCTGCGTCGAGAACATACATGCTAGTGCATTTGTTCTATTTTTATACAATGTAGTCTACTTGGGAGCAGAAACCTCGCTTAAGAAAATCATATAACCCTGGAGCGAATAAGCGTGTGGTTTATTGATTCAAGGTTAGAGTTAGCGATCTAACGTGCTTATTCTAAAAAACGTTCCTACTTACTTGGTATCTGCTATGGTAACCACTTATTACGCATATGACGAAATATCCTGAAATGTAATATAATGAGACAAATCATTGAGTGATTTAGGGCAGATGTACAACGTTTTTGAGTGGCTGACGTTCGAATCGTTTTATCTTATGACAACTAATGTACCCCGCGACTTTCACCTGAGGCTCTCACGGTATACAAATTTCATGTACCCAGCTGCCAAAACAACAGCTCCTCTCTGCATAGCGCGCGCGTAAAGATGACGTTACCAATTGACGCACACGATGTGCAGAGTTTACATAAGTTTGATTAGTTGTTTTCATGATTTTTAATCATAGATTTGTTTTCTCAT
The DNA here is from genome assembly GCA_916613615.1 of Steromphala cineraria. Lineage (NCBI taxonomy): Eukaryota > Metazoa > Mollusca > Gastropoda > Trochida > Trochidae > Steromphala > Steromphala cineraria. The sequence goes on along the minus strand of OU744735.1, from coordinate 15,761,614 downwards.
CTGTTTATGTTTTATTTGGAAACATATTTGGTGCATTACTTGCACATACTATAGAATCAAAATAAAATAGTTTTAAAGCATGTTTCTACTTGTAGTTTTACGTAACACGATTCATAACATTTCAGTCGAATTGGATGATGCCAGTTTATTTACATTAAGGTCAAGGCCATTCAGGCTCACCCATTAACGATAGTAACAGTTAAATATATATATATATATATATATATATATATATATATATATATATATATATATATATATAGCTGTCGTTTCTTACGGCATGACGGTAAAATAAATACATTGTATGCTTCCCCCTCTGGTGATACGGTCTGATGTACCATCTTTGTAGAAATGTTGCCCGAGCCGCAAGGCCGCGTATGAAGCATACAATATATAATGTAAACTACTATGTTTTAAAAAACGAGATATATCAATTAATAATATAGAAGTTGTCCTTCCCGCATGATGTCTTGTCAAGCGTTAAAAGCAAAAAAGCGGGATATGATGAAATAGCTCTTACTGACCTCCTTTATATTTAACGGGTCAAATGCAAAGTAAAGTAAACAGTTCCTAAAAGGTGCAGATCTGATGTCCTCGTATAAAGGGTCCACTAAAAGTATGTGAATTTCGTTTTCTAGGCCATTATTACAGTTGGAGCAGGAACGTTCTTGAAATGGTGTGTTGGTTTGTTGCATATTACACTGTTCGTATATGATAATAATCATTAAAACAATAGTTCGCTTGTAAAGCAGGCGGCATGAGAGATCACCCATCCTATATAGCCAAGCAAATAATTTTCTCGCCATCTTCTCGATAAAATTTCAACGAGAAAATTATTTGATTGGCTACATCCCAAGTCGGGCCGCACTATCGAATCTAGCTTCTGGGCCCAGGGTACAGATTAGTAAAGTTAGCGTAACGTTCGTACCCTGAGAAAGGATGGAGATCACCTTGCCGGAATTAATAAGACTCCCAAAATATTATTCATATTATGTTACGAACACGAGTCATACACTTTAATTGAAAATGAATACTGCTTACCAGTAACTGATATATATGAGCGGCAAATCGTAAATCAAGCTGTCAAAATCATATCTGACCCGACACATTACCTTCATTCAGAATATCACCTTCTCCCTTCAGGCCGCCGCTACAAAGTTCCAGTTTTGAAAACTAAGAGAGCCCGTACATCTTTTGTTCCAAACACAATATGTCTATTAAATAAATGTGAAAAGAATTAAATGCATGTACATAAATATTTCATATGATTGTTCTCCTGTTCAAGCTCTGTGTTGATGTAAAACAAATTCCTGAAAAGGCAATAAAGTATTATTATTATTATTATTATTATTATTATTAATACACGCCAGGACAACGTCAAAGGGAAAATGAATGATGTGAATATCTACGATAATATCAATCATGTCTAAAGCTATATATTAATTTCAAATCAATGAATTGATAAAACATTATGCCCAATTTGACAAAATTTGATATGAAAGTTACATATAATAGAGTACAGAGTACATAGTACATCTTCTGTCCCATACAAATATTGAACCAAACTCAACGGCTGTTTTACGGTATATTGATTGTAATATTGATATCTCCTGTAAGTCACAGGCTTGTAAATCGTTACCGGAAGAGAAACAATCTCTGTTCTATACTGCAATCATGCAGTAAAGCAATACGTCTTCATGTAATTGTTCGAACGTACACAGACTGACCTTTTTATACCTCGAGAACAGATTAAGGACGAAAAGGCAATAAATGCATACATTGAACTGAATTCTCTGGTCCAGATATGTGGACCATATGTTTACGCTCTTATATCGGTCTTCCCAAGGCATAAAGAGATGGCAAAAAAAGGAAGTTTCTCTATAAAAACTCCTTTTTCGATAATCGCTGCAAGACATATTTAAAATATTTTCACCTAGCGACAGAACTTGTTTCACAAACTATCTAAAATTTTATCCGCATTAATAACTAGCTTGTTGTTATCGAGATATATGATGTGACTCGCAAAATTAGGTTAACCCTTTCAAGTGAACGTTTGAAAATTTAGAGTGCATATTCGGAAACATTTCATTTTACCCGAACCATACCGAGGCTTTCAAAATGATTACTTTTGAAACAGCGTCTCTGATTGAACAACCTACTTAGGCTTCTTCCTTTCTATCCCGAGAACTGATATTATCATAACAGAGGTTAGATCAAGTCATTATGACTTTAGCAACCTTCGTTCTTCTAACGAAAAGCCTAAAACGCCAGTTTCCGAACTGTCAGTTTTATGCCTTGCTGCAGACCCGTGATTTGTTTGTGCTGATATCAGCGCCCTTACAGGCGATTGTCAGTAACCTCCAGTTACTTTCTGATTGGACTATTGCTTTCTGTCAAAGTAAGCTAGAAGCAATGCAAGAATATTGAAGATGAATGCCATGTTTTATAACAATGCCCTCTGTATTCGCGTGCAAAGAGATTTCTATTAAAAAATGTGAGCATTAATGATTATTTTAATGATGTTGATTAATGTCCAATCTAAAAGTGTCTTGCTGTACAGCTATAACCTGCTTTGTTAATCTAAAACGGGAACAAGCCCTTTCGTACTCTTAAATGTAATGATGTAAATATGTGTATTATGTGTCCTTTAATCCAAATATGTATTTTTTAAACGTTTAAAGTCACTCATAAACCGGAAAAATTGACTCAACATATTATATATGTTTAAAGTGTTTATATATATAAATTGTGTGTGTACTTATGTTGCTATGGTGAGACTCAAATAAAATATCTGTCTGTCTACAAAGATTGTTAGCAGTTGTCTTGGGGACGGGTACCATTTTGGTCTGCTTTTATCAACATCATCAGCCAACTTTTTAACTTTCACAGTTTACGTAAGTTTATGCATGCAATCCCCTTAAAGGGACAGTAGCACGTTTTTGGAGGGAATATAAGTTGATGTCATGAAAATGAAAATTGATGGTTCCAATGGAAAGACAATGTATTTAAACTAAGTGAAGCAGTAATAATTCAAATATATAATGTAAAGTTTAGCCATGCGATTCCTTTTCCTAACAAAAACTGAATAAAAGGTGTTCACACAAAATGACCACCGATAGATTTTATGTGAATCTTTATGCTTTGTCTTCTGACTGTTATTATATTATATTACACTATTAAACAATTATCATTGAACATTTTGAAATATAAAACTTTCAAAAAACGTGCTACTGCCCCTTTAATTACCATATGAGTTCCTATACTTGTCTCCCTTTTCACTCAACAAAAACCGTTATCAAACTATCGTCAAGAATGACATCAAGAGGACCCCGTTAGACCATGTTCTACGATCATGCATTCTCTCCCCACAGAGGCAACTCAGTCATACCTGAATTAGCTAACTGGGGTATGACTGAGTTGCCTCTGTGGGGAGAGAATGACGATCATGAAACTCAGGTATTAAACATTCATCTAAAGGATACTATTACTATTATGCAATTTATAGAAATATCTTAATTCTAGAACCTTATTTTCTTAAGCTACCTTTTGATATTAGATTTCGGTCTATTTAACTTTGGACAGCAAATTATTGATTACATGTAGTTTTAGGGTCCTGGCTAAATACGTATACTCAAAAGGAAAATCGACTATATATGTATCTATATATGTTATCTATATATATATATAAATGAAGCTGTTTGTTACTTATTTGTCCCTTAACCAATGTTCAAAGAAGATCGTGCCTACCAAAATACTTTTGTGTCAATATTTTAAAATTAATGTCCAAAATGAATTGTATTTACGAAGCACTGATTTGCAATTTGTCAAATCATAACAAACAATGTCTGAACCTATTCAAATAATACTATGTAAATGACCATTCATATAATATTTTCTTGACAAGAAACCCTGTTATGGTCCATTTCTGTTCTGTCCTGTTTTAAATACAATGCCTGGTTGATCAATGACAATAAATCCAATAACGACTGATCATGACCCGACGCTTAAATCCAACCACACTACAAAGTATTATTGAATTTGCTACTTCCCAGGAAGACTATGCTCAATAATACTCGATCCGTTTTCCAATATCTTTGTTATCATTATGATAATGCTGGTATTCTAAGATCATTATGGAATCCAACTTGTTTATTTAATATTATTGGGATGAAAGTGAAAAGAAATGAATTTGAAAGTAGGGTGAAAGTTATATTAGACGTTATATTTCGTAATCTTCAAATTTATAATAGTAAAATTTATACACAATTTGATTTTATATTCCCTTAGTATACAAATAGATTTTGAAGAAACCTCGCAATGAATTATGTTAGGTTAAGTAAATATCATAAATGCATGATATTTGAAGACCATATTCGATTAAAAATTTTGTATAACCTTTGATAAATGATCATCGTAAACTATCGCGTCACATGTTTGTCTCTCGTGGGGAAACCAGTTATTGAATATCGATGACCGAAATATGCTTGTATATTGAAAAAAGGTTTCATGACGTATTGACTAATAATAGTGTGTAAGCTACATGTATAGAAACTCCTTTGTACTAACAAACCTTCACAGAAATGGGTCAACAAACAAGGATTGTCAGAGGTTGTCATGGAGACAGTGTAACATATTGGTCTGTCTTTGCCAACATCATCACCCTATCTTATAACTTGCATAGTTTACATGGTGTAAACCTATTTGTATTCAAGAAAATGAATATGGATGGGTAAACAAGCCGCAATGGCTTATATAAAATACCTCTCCATTAGAAAATAAAATAACAAATATTATTAATAAACATTATATGATACATGAAGGAGAGCAAGCAACCTGCGTATTGAACTAAATAAGCAAAGTTAATCATTTCTCAAACCTATGCGAGTTGATAATTAAGGCATGGACAGATTTAAGAATCATAGAATTTATTAATTTGCTTTGATTGGGAATTCCATTTAAAACAGAATTTAAAGTATAGCCGTGATTATAGAAACACATTTGATGTCTTCAGGTGGAATAGTTTGGACAAATGAAAAAATAGAGTATTGCGTCTTCATAGGGGTGACCACAGGAGCAGGATGAATCAAGCGATATATGCCGTTCAAACATATGTGCATTCAGATCACTGCACCCAAGTCTGAGGCGTGCATGGACTATTTGGCAAAATCGTGTTCCAAAATTAAGGTCAAATCTTATGTGTTGTTTTGTTGATTGCAGCATGTTTTTGAAGTTGGCAATAGTTTTAGCACCAGAAATGTTCTCAGGTAAATTATTCCATAGTTTTATTGTATAATGTAGAAAAGAACTACTGTACAAATTACTGCGGCAGCGTAAATTCTGTATGTTATTACGGTTTCTAAGTCTATGGTCACTCAACTGCGATACTCTTTCTGGTAAAAGATCACATAAATATTCTGGTGCCATACCGTTTGTCATTTTGTATAATAATGATAATTTACTTGCTATTCTACGGTCAGCTAGGGGCATGGAGTTAGTTTCTCCGTAGATTAAAGCATGACTTGTTCCTCGAACTGTTCCGCAAATAGTCCGTAAAGCATCTAAATGTAAATTTTCATAAACAAAATCTTGTTCTTTAGTGCAATTATCCCAAATGTGCGAACAGTAATCAAACATTGGTAATATGTAAGACTTGTACATTTGCTCTAATGATTTTCTTGATAATCTATATTTAAGGCTACGAAGGCAATTTACTAATGGACTTATCTTTTTAACTAATTCAGCAATGTGAGAATTCCATCTACAGTCTGATTGTAATGTAAGTCCTAAATGCTTGTGTTGATCAACTTCAGTAATATCTAATCCTTGCATTGAAAGACTAGGCATCGGTCCTTGATTACGTCTACGCGAGAATAAAATTGCTTCACTTTTACCAGGATTGAAATCAACTTGCCATATATCAGCCCAGTGCGAAATCTTATTTAAGTCATTATTTAAGGAAGCGGCAGTAAAATCATGGTTATCATCAATGACATACACTGATGTGTCATCTGCGAAAAGACGAATATTATTATACAATAATAATACTATATAATACCATCGATGATATCATTGATGTAAACTAGAAACAATAATGGCCCCAGGACGGATCCTTGTGGCACCCCAGCAGTGATAATTTTTGTTTCTGATTGGTAATTGTCAATGGATACTCTCTGAATACTTTCAAGATAATTAGAAAACCAATCAAGTAACTTGCCCTTTATGCCGCATGCTTCTAATTTTACTATGATCCCCTTATGCCACATTTTGTCAAATGCCTTACTTATATCACAGAAAACTGCCCTGACCTCTTTGCCGCTGTCTAATGCACGAGATATAAATTCATACAAGTATGTCAGCTGATACACAATAGGCTTACCATTCCCGGGCATGAAGCCAGATTGCAAATTAGTTAATACGTCATTATCTCTAAAAAAAGTTAAACACGTGTTTAAAAATACATTTTCAAATACCTTAGACAAGCAGCTGGTAAGAGCTACGGGTCCATATTTTTTGCATTCATTTAAACTTCCCTTTTTATGGATAGGAATAACAGAAGCTTAAATTTAAAATTTACAGTTAATTAGTGATTAGTTGAATTTAGTAAGAGGAATAAACATGGATGAATCAATCATTTTGATAAATCTGTTACCTATTTTATCCGGTCCATTAGCTTTAGAAGAGTCTACTGATACAAATATGTCTCTCACTTCTTGCTCAGTCACTTTCATTGTCTCAAGTGAATTGTCTACTTTACATTCAAGTAAAGGAGTTTCCTTATCAGGATCATCAACCTGTGCATGATTAGCAAAATATTCGTTGAACACATTGGCTTTGGCTTTTGCATCATTGATCAAATTATCATTATGAACAATCGGAGGAAAATTTCTAGATCACGTTTTGTTTTCATATACTTGTTCACTAAGGCCCACCAACATTTAGAATTTCCCCCTTGATTGACCTTGTCATCTAATTCTGAAATATACTTCGGTTTCGCTGCTCTCACAGCTGTTGTAACTTTATTTCTTAGGAATCTAAAGGTTTGCCAATCTGAATCAAAATAACGAGTCTTAGCTTTTCTATGCTGTCTATTTCTTTTTCTGATTATTTTTCGTATAGAGCTATTCATCCATGGGTTGTCTCGAGGTCTAATGATAACCACATTGTTTGGGACATAAACATCACATACATTTCTCAGGATGTCAACAAAGTTGTCTGTTAGATTATCAACATCATTACATTTAAAGACAGTGTCCAAGTCTATGTTGTTGAGGCCTTGATTAATTCCATCAATATCAGCTCGATCATAATAGTAAACTTTTCTTTTGAATGGTAAAGGAATTCGATCGATGCCCCCAACACACACAAAACTGGACAGTGATCACTGCAAAAAGGGTCAAGCACACCTGAAGTACAAATAAAATTGAAATTTGAAACAAAGATTAAGTCGATTAATGTACTAGAGGTCTGAGTGATCCTTGTTGGTTCAATTTGCTGTAAGTCAAATGTATCAAGAAGATTATCAATCAAATGGCTCGTCTGATTATGTATATTGATATTAAAGTCACCAACAATAATAGTGTCCATGTTCATTTCAATACCATTACCTATTGATTGGAGAACTAGTTCCCAGTAATGATTGCTTTTATCAGCTCTATAAAAATTCCCAATTAAGTAACTCTTACTTTTACACACAACTTTAACCCAGATTGCCTCTAGCCCTAAGGGGGTCAACTTATCGATAGGCGTAACAAACAGGTTCTTTCTGACATAGATAGCAACGCCACCACCTCTCGTTGGTCTATCCTTCATAGTCCGCTAATTCTGCCTGGATCAAAGCTACCCTTTCTCTTAACCTACGCACATTCAAATGAACAATTTTAAGATCAGTATCACCAACTGGGCCCGGGTTTGGGTGTACATCACCACAACAAAGCAGTAACATTATCATCAAAATCCGAACTTGCGCGTTGTACAGGCATAAGGTCTTTAGGGACACTGAAATTTTGATAAACTTTGCAAAGGAATTTGCTTGTAGAATCATATAAAAAAACAATTGTCTGTCTATATAACGATATATCAACCGGCATCGTCATTTGGGATAATAAACAGATCAAAGTGGAGACAGACGGGGTTACCTGTCACACCGTGTACGATACGCTCAGGTTGTTGCTTCCATTCCATTAAGATAACAAGTTCCACATTTGCCAACTCAAAAACTGTATACATGTAAACAAAAAACAAGAAACAAATAAACAAAACAAAATTTAAATTTTTTTTCCCATAAACCATTATGGAAAATCTCAATCAAATAGAAATACCGTTGTAGGATAAGTACTTGTTGAGGTACTAGAGGGGAGGGGCAGCAATAGACTGGTAAAACAGCGGTATCAAAAACGGAAAAGGGAATCAAAATCAAGCGTGGGATCACCAGGAAACAAATACAAATGATAAGAGCAGTCTTTGGAAATCACGTAGATTTCATGATGTGAGACGATCTTATCGTAATTGTTACATAACAGATTCACACTCATGATGAGAATTGCAAGATGCACGTACTTCTGGTGCTAACAGAAGCTGAACCGCTAAACAGATACGTACTGATACATCACGTGACATCAGAGTCAGTTAAGGTCACATTGGATTACAATGTGTAATGAGAATTTCACACAAAAGTCAACAGTAAGTTATTTTGTGAAATATATAGATACTATTTTTGGTATTTTTGTATGGTGAGTACTTCACCAGTTTAGATTGTCCATCATGATGTCGTTGAAATGAACAACTTCCAGGGAAGCAATAGGGATTAATCCATAACATGAAAACGTAGAAGGCACAGTATATTTAGCTTTCGTCAACACATTCATCAGGAAGAAATGAGATATATCAAGAATATCAGGTATGAGGTTTAGGTACATGTTTAGTCATTATCACTATCATCAGCGTCGGTATACTCCAAAGTTTCCCTGGGACCCTGGTTGAGTTTTGACTTGATCCTAAGCTTGAGGGATTTCGTGAGTTTTGTAAATTGTGATCTCTTGGTGATCAGGACCACGGAACCATCTAACTTCTTGACATAGATCACACCGTCACGTGCCCAGGTTCCTGCTAATCTCTTCTGAGTGACTAATTGGCGAGCTTCGGTGGCTAGACGGGCCTTTTCCTTCGTCAGATCAGCGTTTACGAAGACTTTGGGGGTTCGATTCTTCAACTTAGCCAAGTTTGTCATCACCTGGCGTTTAACTCTGTAAGACGTGAACTTGACAAGTATCGGCCTCGGTTGGGCCTTACTGTACTTGGTTGGATCTCCTGTTCTAAGGGATCTGTCGATGTCCTTCACTTTAAGTGTGAGACCTAGATCTGTCGTCAACTCTAAGACTAGGTTGTCAGTGTTCTCATCTTTATTCTCCGGCATACCATACACTCTGATATTATTCCTCCGACCATATTGATACAACTCATCTATTTGAGAGTCTTTAGACAAGAGACTATCGTTCATGGTCTCAATCGTCTCTTCCAGGATTTTTATTTTAGAAGAATTTTGACTGACGGTTTCCAACAGAGGCTTCAATTTTATGTCGAGAGTTGCATTAATGTGTGGCATTAGAGCTGTTGTAAGAGTTTTACATAGTGATTCCAGTACAGTAGGCGAATTGAGAGTCTCAATAATCTGAGGGGTAGTCACATTTGCCATGTCTGTTTCCTTGCTTTCAAACACCTCACTATCGGAGAAAGATCTCGTTCTCTTACTTAAAGTGTCCGTTTCGCCTAGCACAGATGAATCCGGAGAACTACGACGACGTTTCGAAGTGAAGGGTGTGAATGACATTCAAGTTTTATACTGTCCAAATTTGTATCGAAAGAATAGTGGGGAAAACTTTCCTCTATATACTAGTATATTACAGATAGAGTTTCAGTGATTATTCAATTTATGAAGATAAATGAAATTCCCCTTTAAATGCAAAGTTACTCACTCAAAAGCATGTCATCCAATATGTCTCCCAGATGAAATCACAGAGTACACACAATCCATTTGAAATTAACACACTATTTTCGCCATCCGTTGATAATTCCCACTCCAAAGGATAGTCATAACACATTTATAACATATCCCCCATGTATTTCAACAATCCTCACGGTATTTTCATTGATTTAGCATATCAATGTCGGAGCTCAGTGAAAACATGTCTTGTCCCATCTCCCATCATGCATAGTTTACATAATTCGGTGCACTTTTTTGTGTGTAAATTAGGAGATAAACATACTGTGTTTTGACATCAGCGCCAATTACCTCCCTTGCGTCCATGTTATCCAATCCGAAACGAAACGCAGACACCAAGTGCGTGATATCAGGTGTTGTTAGAAAACAAGCGTTTTGCCGAGTCATTTGAAAGGAAAGTAATTGGGTTTGAGGTAAACCCCCGTTAAGTTTTCCAGGGCTGTGGTGTAGATTTATGGAAACTAAATCACTGGATTATCGAGGATGTTTGAAACTTGATAACTGCGCTGTTTTCCGTTTTGCACTATCCGAAGTTCTATATATATACGCTTTGGCGTACACGAGTACCCTCTTCTATGAACTTTTAAAAATCTCCTCTTAAGTCCTGGTTAAAGCTACAACGAATCATGTGCATGCTAATTGGTTCAATGAATTGACAATCTCAATTTCTCCCGCAAGTCATATCTCGTTCCAGTCGGAATCACTAGCTTATCAAAGCATCGCAGCCTTTCCGACCGTCCTGGTGCTGATCCTGATACTGATACCCATCTTGATACATATACTGATACTGGTACTGATACTGGTTCTGGTACTGGTACTGGTACTGTGATCCTGATCCTCATCCTGATACTGGTACTGATCCTGACACTGGTACTGATACTGATACTGATCCTGATCCTGATCCTGATCCTGATACTGATACTGATACTGATACTGTGATCATGATACTGATACTGGTACTGATACTCGTACTGATACTGATACTGATACTGATACTCGTACTGATACTGATACTGATACTGATACTGATACTGTGATCATGATACTGGTACTGATACTGATACTGGTACTGATACTGATACTGATACTGATACTGTGATCATGATACTGATACTCGTACTGATACTCGTACTGATACTGATACTGATACTGGTACTGATACTGATACTGGTACTGGTACTGGTACTGATACTGATACTGATACTGGTACTGATACTCGTACTGGTACTGATACTGATACTGATACTGATACTGTGATCATGATACTGATACTGATACTGATACTCGTACTGATACTGATACTGATACTGATACTGATACTGATACTGATATCATGATACTGATACTCGTACTGATACTCGTACTGATACTGATACTGATACTGATACTGATACTGATACTGATACTGGTACTGATACTGATACTGATACTGATACTCGTACTGGTACTGGTACTGGTACTGATACTGATACTGATACTGATACTGTGATCATGATACTGATACTCGTACTGATACTGGTACTGATACTGGTACTGATACTGGTACTGGTACTGGTACTGGTACTGGTACTGATACTGATACTGATACTGATACTGATACTGTGATCATGATACTGATACTGATACTGGTACTGATACTGATACTGATACTGATACTGATACTGATACTGATACTGATACTGTGATCATGATTCTGGTACTGGTACTGATACTGGTACTGGTACTGATACTGATACTGATACTGATACTGATACTGATACTGTGATCATGATACTGATACTGGTACTGATACTGGTACTGGTACTGGTACTGGTACTGGTACTGATACTGATACTGATACTGATCCTGATACTGGTACTGGTACTATTTTATTCTGCCCTATACTATAGATATTTGAAGACATTAGTGTCCAAAACAGTTTTTTTTAAATTTCTATTTTATGTTTTCTGTGCAATAAGGTCTATCAGTCAGTGAAATTGTCTACATTAATACAAAATAGTAAAAATAGTAGTTGAGTAGATACGTAAAATAATCAACGATCTCACGAATCCAGGACGCCGAATGCGTTCTCCATGTTAATCATTGTATCACTTCACCAACCTAAAATCTGTTTTTTTCACAATTAACTCCCCCCCCCCCCCCCCCCCCCCCCACGTTTTACAGGTGAGGTATACCTAACTTGCATGGCAAGTTTAAAAAAAAAAATTATTTTAAAACTTTTTTACTGTGCTTGTCGAAAAATGTAGCATATTTGCACCTTTGCTTATCCAACATGTATATTATATCATCAATATCAATCATATAATACACGATACGACAAATATTTTGTATAACATAAATTTCAGATGTCATGTCAATTGTGCAATTGATTTCAATTTTTCGGAAATGATTGTTACTGACTTTAACCATGCTGAGATCGGGTCATATATCATAATGACAAATTTCAGCTCGTGACAAATTAACTTCTACACAATGAGTATCACAAGAAATAAGAAACTAAAGAAATTTAGTGACAGTTTACTTAAATTCTTTATTTCATTGTACTGTCTATGGTCTAAACAAAGTAGTCTTAGCTGGTACAATGTCAGTATTGCAACCATCACCAGTGCAACAGAAATGACATGCCAAGCGCGGAACGAGGAACACAGAGTCAAAATTAGTGCAGGCTTTTCTGTCGGATGTCTCATCAAACCATTTGCGTGTGCACTCCAATTTCTGCACACACCTGGAAAAGATAAGGACAAAGTGTACAGCCTTGCATAAACCCTATAGCTCATGTTAAAAGTATCTGAAATATTAATAGCTATGGAGGGTTACAATATTGAGTGGGTTCGTTACTTTTATTGAAAATTATCATTCAAACGAACCTACATTGGAACTCACAATTTTTGTGAAGGAGTTATATCAGTTAGGATATTAGTGACTCTATTTAGACAAAATAAAAGTGACGATCTATATAAATTTATAATGATGTAGTTACTTTTCAATATTCATTCAACGTTATTCAAAACTATTTTAAATGAGCACTTATAGTTAAAACAAATGATTTCCTTTCAGGTATACACCCACATGCGATCATTTGTTTCGATCACTCAAGGTCCGAGTGTGAAGCGCACATAAAATATTTCATTCAAGCCGAGCCGAGCTGAATATATGTCAGATTCTATACAATGGTTACCAAACATCTATGGTCTTATTGTAGATTCTTTGGCTACGAAATGAAACGTTCTGGTTCGATTCGTGCAATTTAATTTTTGAAATTTTGTAAGCTTTTAACTATCATATTTGTACTTTGAGTAATTTAATCAATAGAAGATGTTGAAGATGATGTTGAAGATATTATAAGTTTTATCACTCTTAACGTGGACATAACGTTTTATTGTAATAAAAGCCTGTAAATTCGTGGGCAGTAGCACGTCTGCAGGGGGTATATAAGGTGATGTTGGAAAAGTGAAAAAAAATGGTTCCATTTGAAAGACATTTTATCTAAACTAAATGAAGCAATACTAAATACTAAATCAAATGTATAATATAAAATTCAGCCATGCTATTCCATTTTCTTACACTAAATGAATTAAAGGTGTTCACACAAACATGGCATCATTATAGTTTGTTCTTTGACTATGGATGATAGGTTTGTGTAATTAGAGTTTTGACACTATATCAACATAATACTTTTAGCATTAACGAAAATGTACAATTATCAGTGAAACATTGAAAATATAGATTTTTAAAAAATGTGCTACTGCCCCTTTAAATCTTTGTAAGCGATATTTTCTGAGACAGCTTTTTACAGAGGTTATCAACCCTAAGATGTCTGAGCACACCAAAATCATTTCCACATAAATTCATGAGTTTTTTGAAGACTGCAATGTGGAAAAGGAAATATTGAAAAAATGGAGGTTACTGTTATCTCACCTTTTGATAATGTCAGAGTCTCCTGTGAGTGTGTTATATACATCAGTCATACAGTAAGCTCCGTTGGCACAAGGAGTCGGGGTGCCTAAGGCGAGCTCAGCCATAGTGCAGGGATCATTTGTGTTGTAGTCTCCACACTGATAGCACATGTGCTGTTCTTTATAGAAGTGCAAAAATAAATTACCAACCCTAATTGAAGCGTTCGTAGAATCTCAGAATCTCGAAACTAATAATTACAAATAATGCAGGGATCATTTGTTTTGTAGTCTCCACATGTGCTGTTCTTTATAGAAGAATATAAATAAATTAACAACCCTAATAGAAGCGCTCGTAAATTCTCGAAACTAATAATTACAATTAATGCAAGGATCATTTGTGTTGTAGACTCCACATTGATAGCACATGTGCTGTTCTTTATAGAAGGGTATAGATAAATTAACAACCCTAATTAAAGCGCTCGTAAAATCTCGAACTAATAATTATAAATAATGCAGGGATTATTTGTGTTGTAGTCTCCGCACTGATAGCACATGTGCTGTTCTTTTTAGTGGAACCTCAATAAATTAACATTCGTAATTGAAGCGCTCATAAAATCGCGAAAAAGATAACAAATTATGATGAATTATTTAAATAGAACTAAAGAAATATAGATAAAGGTATTCACAGGTAAAGTGTGATCATTTGTTTTCAACTGGAACAATTGGATCTTTTGAGCACGTTTAATTATAAAATTTAATAATATATCTGAATAATTTTGGATATGACGTAAAATATATTTCATATTGCTCATATTAGTATTGCACTCACTTGCCGGTTGATGTGTAGTCGGGGCACTTGTTTGACCTAAAAGCGAAAGAAAATAACAGATATCGTTCCATGTCACAGGTGAATATGTCACAATGGTATATCAAAATTATACCAAACATGAATCAGTTAATTGATAACAGGACACTACTTATGTTGGTTAGCATTGTATATGTGGCATACCCATAGGCACCGCTTCATATCCTTTGCATACTTGCAAATGTATTTTTGTGACGGCAATTAATTAATATAAATGTTTGAGTGAGGTAGTGTTTTACAGAGTAAAACCTTTACCTTATGAGTGTAAATAATGTCTCTCGAAAGGTGATTTTGAAAGTGAGAAACAACAAGATATACTCACTTTGAAACGAGGTATTTGCTGCAGTAACTGTTTGCTTCGTCGAACTGGCAGCTGCAATTCAACAATGCAGTCATCATTGGTTCAGCGTGGGATTATTACCGAATATTTAATTCAATTCAACTGTGTTTATCTTTCCAATAACGATGGCGGCCCTGTCCGTTTCCCTTTATTGAGAGCTTACAAAATAAAAGCTCTGACGCGTTTTCTTTCCATTACTACTAATTGTAAAATTAACAAAAAGGTATGTTGTATAGTTTTGGATAGTTTACCTAACAACCATTAGCTAGTCTTACTGACCCTTTAAAGAGTCAGTATAGCACGTTTTTAGATGGAATTTAAGCCAGGAATATCAGGACAGTGTATTTAAACTAAATGAAGCAGTGATAGATGATATATGATGTAAAATTCAGTTATGTTTTTTTTTCTTACACAAAATAAATTAAGGGTGATCACACAAAATGGCTGCCAATGGACTTAATATAACTCTTTATAATTTGCTCTCTGACAATTGATGATTGGTTTGTGTAATGAGAATTTTGATTCTATCAAAATGATTTATTTCGCATTAACGTACAATTATAAGTGAAACATTTGAAATATAAAATTTTCAAATAACGTGCCACTGCTCCTTTTAACGGAAATAGAGTGACAACAAATTACTCACTATGTCCGGAGGTGGGTGTTGTAGTTGGCATATGTGAGGCACCGGCTGTAGTTGAAACATATTTTACATGTTTAGGTTTCAGATTATTTGCTGTTTATTTTAACTTAACTATACTGCTCACTATTTAACATAGAAAAGGTTACATATTGAAAGGAAATTATTGTGACACCTTAATTTTTTAAAATGTCATGTCCATGCAAACTGTTCACGTGATCTCCGGTTCTGTGCATACATTGGTCTTTTTTGTCATTCACTAGAGAAAAAGTAAGATGTATTGAATGTATTCCATCGCTTATAACCCTTAGCTTAGTATCAAAACGAAAAAAAGATTCCCAAATCACGGAGTGTCTCTTTTATATTTGAGCATAAATGTTTCATTTCAAGTCATGAAATGTTGAGCCTCTGTTTTTATTAGACCTAATTAGTGGGTTCCGGCTGGTTTCCAAGGCGGAAAACAATTGCACCACAATCCATTTAAATTTCCTTAGTAATTGACAGCTTTTCTTGCCTGGATAGGGTTCTTCACATCACAATGACTTTGCAATGATCAGTAGTCAAAATGTTGATTTTAGAATAGCGTTGCTGACTGTACAACTAACTGTGACTGCCACGGTCTCCAATCAGGCATCTGCCATTTTACCCTGCAAACTCGACGAAAAGAACAGAAGCTCGATCAACATTTCATAACTTGAAATGCCTCTGTGAGAAGAGAATGGTACCTTACGGTGTAGTAATGGTTAACAACGTGACACTTACCTGCACAATTGCTGCAAGTCAAAGGGCAAATGACATTCCCGTATGGGAGGTTACAGACGTTAGGGTCGGAACACTCGGCGCTATGGTCCTGACACACGCTGTCTTTAAAGTAATTAATAAATATGACATTAATTTTATCCGGTAAATAGCGGGAATCTATCAATGAAAATATACTGTGTTTTCATGAATCGAAGAAATAGAACTTTTGATAAGCCACTATGGACTGATAACAGCACTGTTCTGACGTCATCACACTGATAACATAAAAGGTTCTGACGTCATCAGAAAATGCTCCACCGTAATGATAGTTATATTCATAAAGTTCAATTGTAAATGCAAGACATTAATCACATTTTACAATCGGAAATTGCAAAATAACATGTGTTTCTCAGATCGTGAAAAAAACCCATTGTCATCACTCATGGCCAGCGGAATTCGTAATTTTATTATTTTTTGAAATCACGCCATGGAATAAATATGGTATTTCTTAAAGAAACCCCTTTTACTTGATGACAAATGTACTTTCTGGGTATTGAGAAATTGTCTCCAATAAATTCTCTCAAACTTTAAAATCTATTGAACCAGTCTCTCCAACTCCAAAATCTCAAACACCATTCTCTAAAATTGTAACATTGACCTTACTTGTTTGTGGCTTCGATGAAGCAATTGTCGTGGTTGCTGCCGTAGATGGTGCTGATGTTTGGGAACCTTAAAAAAGAAAACTTTAACATGATTTATTTGCAGTTATGTTATTTGAAAATACCAAAAATGTGTATAATGATATCCGAAAACGAACACCCTCTACGAAGAAAAAGTACCTAAAGCTGACGTATTGCTTCACTTAAAAATGTTGTTAAGAGAAGCAGTATCATTCAAGGATAAACCCATTCTCTCCCAACAGAGGCAACTCAGTTTTACCTTAATTATGACTGAGTTGCCTCTGTGGGGAGAGAATGGGATAAACCTATTTACTTCCAAACTAAATAATATTCAAGATACTATCTCTCGACTATCACAGATGCGGCTATGTCATACTATGATTAAATTAAGATTTACTTGATATTTTCAACTAAGGCAAATTTCGTAAATGTTTAATTATCATCATGTTAATATACGGTAAGTCGAAGAGAAGAATGTACAGCGGTTTTATTTTACTTAAAAAGGCTCAATGACTGTCGTTGTCTCACAAACAAGTGAAAGAGATGTCATCAGTATTTAAATTGTTTAGCAAGTACGAAGATAACCTGATGCCATTATAACCCAGATATGATTGTCGTCGTAGTACTCATGTCACTAGAACCCCAATGTGATTATCCTAGTAATACTGATGTCCTTTGAACCCAGATATGACCGCCTTGCAGTTCTGATGTCATTAGAACCCCAATATGATGGTCGTCGCATTACTGATGTCATCAGAACCCCGATATGATTGTCGTAGTATTGATGTCATTAGATGCCCGATGTGATTGTCGTCGTAATAATGATGTCATAATAACCCCGATATGATTGTCGTAGTATTGATGTCATCAGATGCCCGATGTGATTGTCGTCGTAATAATGATGTCATAAGAACCCCGATATGATTGTCGTAGTATTGATGTCATTAGATGCCCCATGTGATTGTCGTCGTAATAATGATGTCATAAGAACCCCGATATGATTGTCGTAGTATCGATGTCATTAGATGCCCGATGTGATTGTCGTTGTAATAATGATGTCATAAGAACCCCGATATGATTGTCGTAGTATTGATGTCATTAGATGCCCAATGTGATTGTCGTCGCAATAATGATGTCATAAGAACCTCGATATAATTGTCGTAGTATTGATGTCATTAGATGCCCGATGTGATTGTCGTCTTAATAATGATGTCATAACAACCCCGATATGATTGTCGTAGTATTGATGTCATAAGTTGCCCGATGGGATTGTCGTCGTAATAATGATGTCATAATAACCCCGATATGATTGTCGTAGTATTGATGTCATTAGATGCCCGATGTGATTGTCGTCGTAATAATGATGTCATACGAACCCCGATATGATTGACGTAGTATTGATGTCATTAGATGCCCGATGTGTTTGTCGTCGTAATAATGATGTCATAAGAACCCCGATATGATTGTCGTAGTATTGATGTCATTAGATGCCCGATGTGATTGTCGTCGTAATAATGATGTCATAATAACCCCGATATGATTGTCGTAGTATTGATGTCCTTAGACGCCCGTTGTGATTGTCGTCGTAATAATGATGTCATAAGAACCCCGATATGATTGTCGTAGTATTGATGTCATTAGATGCCCGATGTGATTGTCGTCGGAATACTGATGTCATAATAACCCCGATATGATTGTCGTAGTATTGATGTCATTAGATGCCCCATGTGATTGTCCTCGTAATAATGATGTCATAAGAACCCCGATATGATTGTCGTAGTATTGATGTCATTAGATGCCCGATGTGATTGTCGTCGTAATTATGATGTCATAAGAACCCTGATATGATTGTCGTAGTATTGATGTCATTAGATGCCCGATGTGATTGTCGTTGTAATAATGATGTCATAAGAACCCCGATATGATTGTCGTAGTATTGATGTCATTAGATGCCCGATGTGATTGTCGTCGGAATACTGATGTCATAATAACCCCGATATGATTGTCGTAGTATTGATGTCATTAGATGCCCCATGTGATTGTCCTCGTAATAATGATGTCATAAGAACCCCGATATGATTGTTGTCGTTGTATTGATGTTATTAGAACCCCGATATGACTGTCGTCGTTGTATTTATGTCATAAGAACCCCGATATGATTGTCGTCGTAGTATTGATGTTATTAGAACCCCGATGTGATTGTCGTCGTAATAATGATGTCATAAGAACCCCGATATGATTGTTGTCGTTGTATTGATGTTATTAGAACCCCGATATGATTGTCGTCGTTGTATTGATGTCATAAGAACCCTGATATGACTGTCGTCGTAGTATTGTTGCATAAGAACCCCGATATGATTGTCGTAGTAGTATCGATGTCATGAGAACCCCGATATGACTGTCGTCGTAGTATTGATGTCATAAGAACCCCGATGTGATTGCTGTCGTTGTATTGATGATATTAGAACCCAGATATGATTGTTGTCGTAGTACAAATATCATTAGAACCCTGATTTGATTGTCATCGCAGTACTGATGTCATTAGAACCCCGATATGATTGTCGTAGTATTGATGTCATTAGATGCCCGATGTGATTGTCGTCGTAATAATGATGTCATAAGAACCCCGATATGATTGTTGTCGTTGTATCGATGTTATTAGAACCCCGATATGACTGTCGTCGTTGTATTGATGTCATTAGAACCCCGATATAATGTCGTCGTAGTATTGATGTTATTAGAACCCCGATGTGATTGTCGTCGTAATAATGATGTCATAAGACCCCGATATGATTGTTGTCGTTGTATTGATGTTATTAGAACCCCGATATGATTGTCGTCGTTGTATTGATGTCATAAGAACCCTGATATGACTGTCGTCGTAGTATTGTTGCATAAGAACCCCGATATGATTGTCGTCGTAGTATCGATGTCATGAGAACCCCGATATGACTGTCGTCGTAGTATTGATGTCATAAGAACCCCGATGTGATTGCTGTCGTTGTATTGATGATATTAGAACCCAGATATGATTGTTGTCGTAGTACAAATATCATTAGAACCCTGATTTGATTGTCATCGCAGTACTGATGTCATTAGAACCCCGATATGATTGTCGTAGTATTGATGTCATTAGAACCCCGATATGAGTGTCTTTGTAGTATAAATATCAAAAGAACGCCTTCCCGTACCAGATTGACAAAGGCCACAGAACCGAGGACAAATTTGGGGAGCCAGTGAATTGGCACAAACGTTGGGCATGGTGTGACAAATATCTTCCTTCAGATGATCCACACATTTAGGTAGAGGAGTTGTTGTGCTTGCACCTATACATATCAACAATACATTTCATTAAAAAATTTAAGTTGTGTTTCATTTCAATTTTATGTGACGCTGTTAAGAGCTTCTAGTAATAATGATAACCGAAAATCATCCATATCTTTAAAGATACATGTACATGTATATGAGAGTGACAGATGTAAAGCTATGAAAATATGACGAAGTAAAATTTCTACGTCCAATTTAGATGAATACTTTGTTCTATGACCTACTAAACATCCATCAATATGTCCCTTAAAATACATACCACAAAGACCACAATACTTCTTGCACACGAGGTTGCCATACTTCATAGTACACACGTTCGCTGTTGTTGCACAGTCAGTTGCAATATCTTCACACCTGCTGTTGCACGAGGCAGCTGGTTGGGTTGTTTGTGGTTGTGGTGGCATGGTTGTAACTGCCTTTGTTTGTTGTACGTGTGTTGTAGCTGCGGCTGTGGCTTTTGCTGTTGTTGTAAGAAGATTCGGGGCTGGCAATTGAGAACAAGGATATGTAAATGAAGAGAGTACTATAATGAGTGAGTTGGGCAATATTTCAGACATTCGGCATAGAGTACCATAATCAATATGAAATGATTCGCTTTTAACATATGTATTTTAACATAATTTTTTATCTTAACATTATATCGACTTTGAAACCATTATGTGTCAAAATTGTGAACAAAGGTTGAGAAATGCCGATTCTCGAAGTTATCTGCATAATAAATAGGAACTGGGTATATTGGAACGGTGCGTAATTGTATTGTTATATAACTTGCACATGCTAAACTGAATGTTTCAATTGATGTTAAGAGCTAACAGGCTATTCATACATGCTCAATGGCTCTGAGTGACAAGTTATGAATTATCAATTATAGATTCTTGTCGACTTTATTCAGACATGATTCTGACAAGGTATATCTATGCTAATTAAAGCATCGCGATCTCACAAGCACCATTTCCATAACGCACACAGTAATCACTGCAGGAGGCGGGGACTGATTATCTTTCATCTTTAGCTTCTTAATGAACTTTATCCTTAAAGGGACATTACGTGTTTTAATGTTTAACATTTTATTCAAGTTATATTAATCGGTAGATAAATCTTTTAACTACAATTAGGTATATGAAACTTAATGTCCCTTTAAGTCATATTCATTAGAAGCTCAAATAAGAAAAATACAGTATTGTGCAGAATAAAGTATACCAATTTCGCGAAACATGCTCTAAATGAACGCGCTCTAGGTGTATTTAATTTTGCACAGCAGAGTACGTGAACTGACAACTGTAATCATACCGACTATATTGAGAGCTCGCCTGACACAGTCTTCGTCCTTGCAGCAGAAGACACACTCCCCGTGGAAGAGAGCCAGTCTGAAGTCCGCACACCAGTGCTTCATGTCGTGGTAACAGTGCTGACATAGAGGCAAATTTGGATACCGTTATACATATTCATCACAAGTGCCTACATATATCACCAAGAGCGCCAGTCTGAAGTCCGCACATCAGTGCTTCATGTCGTGGTAACAGTGCTATATTGGAGGCAAGTATGGTAAACTATATATTCATTACTGGTGCCTTCATTTGTATATACCCGAATAACAGATTTTCAGCGCGTTGAGCACGCTTTATAGCATGTATCACAGGAAAATAATCAGTGTCATAACTCATCACTTAAACCACGCTAAAACTCATGTAGAGCACAATTTTGATTTTTGATTTTTGAGATAAAATGTAAAACGCTGCAATCAGCAACCCTTTTTGATTAGCTTCTATCAGCAATTCATACTGTTTCTAGCAGTGATGTTGAAAAGGAAAGTATGATTACCATTCCTTGTGTTCATTACAAAGTTGTCTACCTGGTAATAAAGCATCTTCATGGAACCAGCAGTCGTTTTTGCATGTTATCAAAATCTGCTAACGATGGCATAAATCAGATGAGGATAGTGATAGGCCAATAAGCAGTAGGCCATATGTGTTCACTGTATATTTTAAAATAAAATGATTCTAAAACCACCGTGGGTCTGATGAGTTCATTATATTTTATTATATATAAATTAGTTCTAAAATCCAGTGGGTCTGATCGTTATTGTATTTTAGAATACAGAGGTTCTAAAACACCAGTATGTCAGATGTGTTCACTGTATCTTGAAATAAATGGTTTTAAAACAACAGTGGGTCTGATGTTTTCACTGTATATTTTATTATAAAATGATTCTAACACCCCAGTGGGTCTGATGAGTTCATTGTCTTTTAAGATAAAGTGGTTCTAAAACACTAGTAGGTCATGTGGTTTTAAACAACAGTGGGTCAGATGTCTTCACTGTATTTTAAATAAAGTGTTTCTAAAACACCAGTGGGTCTGATGTGTTCACTGTATCTTAAAATAGAGTTGCCCTTAAAACCAGTAGGTCAGATGTATTCAATTCATCTTAAAAGAATTGGTTCAAAGCAACAGAGTGTCAGATGTGTTCAGTGTATTTTGAAAATAAAGTCGCCCTTAAATGCTAGTCAATCATGAATCAGGGATATGACCAATTGATCAGTATTTGATTAAAACATGTTTAGGTGTAGATTCAATGATGAATTTTGATTTATATTGAATATAAATATTGATCACATGATGAAATAACAATAATAAAAATCAACACATCCCGAACTTATTTTGTCCAGTATACATAACATAGAAAGGTCACTGTGAGTTATGTTCTACATAATCAACTATCAGGCTGTTACATGTACCTGTAGTCCCTTATCGTGGTGGTCCAAATCCCGACACTCTCCTTCAACCCTATAGTCGTGTCCATGGACCTTTAGTTTGCAGAACTGTGGGCATGAAAATGGGTGCATTTTGAAGAAAATATAAATCTTGAAAAGACAACATGCAAGAATCTGATAAATCAAACAACGTAGTAAACCCAGCACAAATGGCACAAATATTTTCACAAATAAATCGACTAAAATGTGGGAAATATCTCGTAAATAGAAACGTCATAAATGTTTCTTTTGTCAAATTCGAATGATTTCTCTTCAGCTGATTTAAAGATGCTTAATCACCTTAACCCTATTGAGCAAATGATATATTTTAATGAGTCTTTTGAAAAGGCTTTAAAATAATTAACTAGTAGATGCTATTTGAAAGTTTATTTATAATCGTAAAGTTTATGCTTGAAAAAATAATCTCCACTTCCATGGGTAAGTAGTAAAAGTTGAAAAGATATTTCTCTGTGTGTATTGCAGCCACTCAACCACATTGCAAATACTAGGTTATTTACCTTTAATGACTCTTGGTGTCATATACATGTAACAATACTTAATTGCATGCTGGAACTACAAATTATTTTTAAAAATCAAATAATTACAAATCCACTTAATAAGTAATAACAAAATAAGTTTATATTGGTCCTACCTGGTTATGACCACACTGATGTACTGTACACGCGTGGGCATCATAAGTGCCATGATGGTGGTGGTCGTGGTGACATGACAGACATGACATTGACGTCACACCTAGAGGTCAAACGCGCTATTGTTGAAGTAGTCATAATCATTTTACAAAAAGTATCACTAGTTTTAATGAAGATAAGGGTTGGAAAGGTGAAACACACAGCTGTCAATCAATTATATTAAGAAGAGGAATTTATGGATGACAACTTCTTTATTCATGATATGCGATGTTTCGACGTAGGTACTTGTGGTCTCACGAAACTGTGTCGAAACATCGCATACCATGACTAAAAAAAAGTTGTGATCCATATACCTCTTAATTATTTTCATTCCAACTTAAAAATGCTTTTTAAAGAAGTTGTTCTATAACGTTCACTTTGAATTTATTCAGGCGCTTGTTACTACAACTTAAAGTTTCAGAGAGTTAAGCAAATATAAATTAATGTTTTAGTACAAGTAATTTAAACCGCCAGGCATAAGAAAGTACACACCAGAGTTTGTTTCAATTTCCTAGATATCTAAGAGACATGTGTATTAAGTTATGGCAGGTTAACAGTCCCATGAATTTGCAGTAGTGTGAATAAAATAATTGCTGACTGGTTAATGATTTTTGAAATAGCTACGAAATAGGATTTACACCATCAAGACCCTCACCATGTTTTAAAGGTTTCTAATATGTACATATAGGTACGTTTATTGACTTTCACAAAGAATATGTCTTCCTTGTTGTTGTGTGTAATATCAATTTAATTTTGGAACAATTTATGAATGCTAAAATTTAAATTTTTGAAAGAAAATAAAAAACACTCTAAAGTATTCTTTGAACGATGATTAAACTCATGTTCTTATCTGTTTGAGAATACGACACAAACAACTTGACACAGACGATAAATGCAACTGAAGTATACTTTCTTTCGCCTGTCAGTGTATATTGACTTCAAAAGTGCAATATGGCAAATCGAAAAAACATAAGTTTTTTTATATTTCATTACATGAAATCAAACCATTATCTCGGTCAACACCTTTTTATGAATTTGTTAACACGATAATTGGGTTAGATTCAGGACATAGAAATGCAACCAAATTAATAACCGTCTGAATTCCACACAATCTCAATAAATTAAGATCTTCATTGCTCCACTACGTTAGTGTGATATAATCAGCTGCGTAGCTTAGTGGAGCAATATTGATCTTAATTTATTGAGATTGAATTCCACAAAGAAGATACTTACCTTCAAGACTGATAGAAAGAACTAAAAGTAAAACCAAAATCATAGTGAACTATTTTCTACTGACTAATTTTTCGCAGTAAAATAGCACACTTATGTGGCTATCTCGAGTTACTTATCAGTTTACCTACATGTATGTACTTGACCCTCCTTTTGTGTCTGTTAACAAGTAGGACAAATGACGACATATGAAATACTTTTGATAAATACTTGTAAGAAGAAAACATAAAACTGTTACATTGCTATCCGTTGTAAAGCTGTAATTGTTAGATCATTTGATGACTAACACGCATCTCAGAGTACAATCCCGATCATACCCGTACAGCAGTTTCCGTTTAGTGTCCTCGAAGCAGATTAGTTCAAACAAATAATAATTTCACACTCTGAAGTATACACGTATTCCCGAACGCATGGTGATGTGATCGAACTTTCATCGATTCATTTCTCATGAACTCACAAAAGAATTGATCATACTTGTGTGAACGTTTTCAAGTCGTGTGAACATTTGTGAACTACTTTAATTCTTCATCCAACATCAATTCAAATGTTATATAATAAATCTTTAATATAATTACATAAGACACTTTAATAAAAAAAATT
This sequence comes from Steromphala cineraria, assembly GCA_916613615.1. Lineage (NCBI taxonomy): Eukaryota > Metazoa > Mollusca > Gastropoda > Trochida > Trochidae > Steromphala > Steromphala cineraria. The sequence goes on along the minus strand of OU744735.1, from coordinate 15,735,859 downwards.
TCACCAAAAAATATATTAAAACTAGGCAAAAATTAAACAGACAAGTCGATCGTTAATAAACAAATCTGATGCTTCTAGAAACTCTGCAAGTACACATTGAAAAGTAATTGTCAAGAAACACTTAATGTTGAACGTCAAATGAACTGAAGTACTTGCCATAATTGAATGATTACTAATTATGTAAAGCACAAATGTCCACCTCAGCATGTGCTGCTCAATAATGCTTTGTTTTCTCTTGACCATGGAGTATCACTTTACATGTCGCATACTTGTTGCAATCTCATCTACCCGGGGATCAAACAAATCGTTTAGCCATGAGGCATGAGATATTGCGCTTTCAATCCCGAGGTACCAATATGTGCAGTGCAACTAGAACAGTGGCTGATTGGTGGATACATGAACACGTGCATACGCTGAGCTGTCGGTTATCAGCGTTCAGCAGTGTTAGACAAACTGCTGTGACTATGTGTCTCAGTTCACCCAGCTGTGAAGTGGTACCCTGTGAGGCATAGAATGGTCCCTAACCTGTGCGCTACACATATGGATGCCGGTTGAATACTCACCATGGAGTTGAATTGGAAAAATGATCGGACGGTGAAAGAATGCCATTGACCAGGGGAAACAATGTAAGCGCCTTGAGCAACCATGAGTGGATGGATATGTGCACTATGTAAATATTCATATAATAATGATAATATGAAGACGGACAGACTGGGACACATATAGTGTTTTGTCCAGATTTTTGCATCTTTCGTTACTCCACAAAGGTGTCTGTACGTTCTAATCTTGCCACCATCTGGTAACGTAACACAGATTGTGGATGGTGTATTCAGTTTTCTAGGAGTAAATATACTACTATGAGTAAAATTGGTTGTAAACATGGCACGTTTACTCCCTGTACATGTAAGTATGTTTACTTATAGGAGTTAGGCTGACATCCCATACGTCCGTAGTGCACTTTGTAATGCGTGTTCAACACTAGTACTTAACACTAAAATAGTAGAAGTTGATTTCAGGTATGCGTAGTGCGTAGTACGTTTTCGCCGGAAAGCTCACGAGAGTGTCCGAATACGCAAAACGAACTTACGCAGACCAAATAAGGGCATCACTTCACGCATTACGCATAACGTATCATGCGGACATGGAATCAACTTCTACTTATTTAGCGGAGAGTGTTAAATACTTCTTGCGCATTGAATGTAAAATTGGATACTCACGCCATCCTACTACGGATATATGGAATCGGACATTACGCTTTACACAACACGCATATAAATCGCAGAACACGCATCACGCACACATGGAATGCCAGCTTAAAAGAGTTAATGTATAAAGGGCTGTAGTCGGTTTTACGATCAATCTCATTCAAATCAGATCGAAACTTTCACTCCTACGTCGCTACGTCTCAAGAAACGTAGTGACGTAGGAGTGAAAGTTTCGATCTGATTTGAATGAGATTGGTTATACGATGAGCCGCGTTGCGGCGAGTGTTATAATGAACTATGTCGTGGACTATCTGAACAACACGAGTCGTATGAATTACTTTTACCACGACCAATACAACAACAAACATAAAAAAAGCATAATTTTGGAAATACAATAAGTAAATTGAAAATAATGTGTTGTCTTTACCAAACAATGTGCCTCATCACTCTCTCAGAAGTAACCAAATATTCTGTAATAAATGCTCCTAAGCTACTTTGACCTTAACTTAATTAGACTGGAACTACACCATATGTGATTTTCCAATTTTCTGTGGCAATCCTGTTTAAATGATGACAAACAAGAAGACTTTTGGGTTTTTCTGCGGGGGATTTTCACCAGAAGTTTACATACACTATGGCGTCCACAGCCAGGCGAGAGCGGTCGGGAAGTATGTCCTGCCGTAGCTGGACTCCGGGCCTGTCTGCCACTTAGGGAACATGCACGAGTATTAAAAGATTTTTACATAGATGGACACTGAGGGTCAAATAACAGGAAATTTACATAATGGATGTCAGGGAATGTCCAGATAAGGAATGGCAGATGTTCTCAACATGGGGCCTCGACCTTTGATATGCGTGGCGAGGGTTGCTGAGAACGCCGTCTTTTGATAATTTTTTTACTTTGAGAGAGTCTGTTTTGAAATTGTAATAAATGTCAAATGCTGGCACTGTCATACTACAAGGATCGCTATACTAGATTATGGTGTCTCCATCATTACCTAGAGCATCAAGCACATGAATATGCAATATGACATTAGTAAAACGTCTGTCTGTCTGACTGTCTGTCTATCAACTCAAGAAGGAGACAAGACAACATTGATCATGCCCTCTAATAGTACACTGGCTTTCATGTGCTGCCGCCAACAGTTATGACAATAGTTTATTCGTGCGTGACCTACTAATGTCAAGTTGTTTGAAATGTTGTGATGTATTGATTCTCTCAGACAGAGATTAACACCATAGATAGCTACATCGCCTGACCTTGTCTAAAACCGTGACAAATAATGTGTTACACGCGTATTTTATATGACCTTTTTGTGTTTCTTTTTTTATGTGATTTTTTTAGGAGGTATGGTTAATTCATGTAGGCGAGAGGGCGATCTATCATGTAAAACGTTTAAGTGGAATGGCATCGAAGGCACTTGCCAATTACAATACATTACAAAGTCGCCAATCTTTAATTGTCCGTTATTCGAATTTCACAACGATAAGCCAGCCAGATAAGCTTCTACGTTTGAAATTTTTCTTACTGTTTGTAAATTATTCTAATTAAATGACTTTAGTGTCAGAAATAGTTGTGCATTTAAAACGGAAAATATAAAGATATAGAATTTACGAAATATATAACGAAATTGGCGTTATGATTTTTATCTGTAAACGTTGGAGCTTATTTCATGAGACGTTTTCCAAAATTGTTGAAAGGAAGCCTTTCTAGTGCATATGCCATTGACAATTCTTTTTATTATTTCTTATTTTGTATTGCAACATAATGGCTTTCACATTTCACATTTCATAATATAAAAAATACACAATATTTTGTAGCCCATTTTCACAATACACTTAATACCTGATTAACAAAAAGGATTTTAAATAGGCTGATCATCCACCAACATCGAAGATTTAGCGACTTAAGGTGAGTGATGAAGTTGTCAAACTTGACAATGTTTCATGACCTATATTTCACTTGAACCTAACTGTGTTGAATTAAAAGTCAACGTCCTCACTACTAAGTTATGTCATGATAAGACAGATGATGTGGATCGCAAACAAATTACACAAGAGTTTAAGATTGGCATTTTGTATAGTTGCAATTGGCTATGGTTTTAAGACTTTCTGATTTAATCCAAATACTTATCACCTTATCACTTTACCTACGAGGGTAGTAATTACGGGTAAATATCACTTTTTCCATGCGACGTATTTTAAACGGTTATTTCGATGTCGTGGTTCTTCTCTGACGTTGCGATTTATAGGTTTGTCCGCCTATGTCAGCCAGTAGATTTTAAACATTTTTTAAAATTGCGCGACTACGGAACATATATGAAAATATCATATTTGTGCCCATGACATACCCCGTTGACGACACTCGTGGATAAAGATCTGTATACTTATCGCTCTCGCTAAAAGGATACTAACATTAAGAGTCTCGCGTCGCCTGACCTTGTCTTCAAACCGTGACAAATATATATTATGTTAAACTCGTATTTTATATGACCTTTAATTATTTTTCGCATATGATGAGGTCGATTCACTGACAATTCATTTCGTAAACTGGATATATAGCCCAGATTGTGTCTCAAGCTGTGACAGATATGCCGATTTTACTAAGCCATATACAGCTGTTCACTTACCTGCGTATTCAACTGCAAATATCATGATGTAATTTGGAATGTCTTTTTGGTTTTTATTTTGTATGTCATACCAAACAGTTAACCGTAGGAAGTTTTGACATTAAAGTGACCAGGGGTCGAAATTTCGAAAAAATGTTTTAATTTTTTTATGTATAAAATCCTTATAAGCAATCCTCAGCTTTTGGTACACGTCACTTACTTAATTGCATTATGTCGATCTTATTCTCAGAGAGTCAATATGGAAAATTTTAATCGAAAATTAAGAATATCGAAATTTCAATAATATTACCCAATCTGTCTTTTTGCCCCTGCCAAACTTTGAATTCTGCACCTGTGACCAACACTTCCAGAATAAGGTTTGAGAATGATTATTTAACACGTGAACAATCGTTGATGCCTTGTCATTGCTGTTAGATTTATTTGATTGACGTTCAAATTAAACCCTAATTACATGATATTTGCACTAAGATACACTGGGCAGGTGGACAGACTTATTGTACGCAGCTGTAGAGTATACAGATGAGAGCTACCCTTGATGAAGTACATTGTAGGTAGTGAAGTCGATATCTCAGTCTGTGACTTGAGCCTTGCCTTTGCTCAACAAGTAAATAATTCTAATGCAAACCTTATCATTAAAACCAATCTAAACTATCAACATGAGATAAAATATTGACGTATTAATCTTGTTGATTTTTTCGACAATAGTTTAGGATGGTGATATAAATACAATATAGGTTATACCATTCAGACGAGGGGTTACGGGGATATATCATCCTTTGGCTTGGTGTTTTGCGATGAGCCGAAGGAGTAAGAAAAACTGCGTAAGCGCTTTGACAATAATTTGGTCACAGATGTTACCATGCTGTGTTAGAGGTAACATACATTGTACATTTCCAGACGCTCAATCTGCAGGATGTAGGATAATGTCTCTTACCTACCGTACAATGGGTTGTATTATCAAAGGGTATAACAATTATTAAGCTGTTGGATGACTGTTTGTTGTATCAAGGAAGTTTATAGTAAGAACTACTATGAACTATAGTAAACTGGCGCTGCAGTGTGACTGTCCGATGCCTACGCCCATCCCGATTTCACAATATGTTTCTACTAAGTGTTTTTATGCGTGCAATTGCAATGGTCGTAAATTGACAGGCAAAACAAAGTGCACACGTCCAATGAATTCATCATGTAAGGTTTTCAATTACACATATTTCGAGTTTTTGATGTCGTATTCACAAACTGATAAGAGTAAGATTTAAATCGTCGTATATAGGAATACTTTAAGTGTTCGGTTATGTTAATCAATTGTTCCAAAATTAATTTTGATATAACACAAATTTTCATCAACAAAGAAGACATATTATATGTGTAAATCAATAAAGTGTCTACTTGTCACATATTGACAACATGGTACAAAATGCAGGGGTCCTAATAGTGAAAATTCTATTTCTTACCCCTGCCTACATTTAACAAAGGAAATAAAGGATATTAACCTCTCTCTCGATTTTGGTTGACAATTTAAACCTTCCGGGGGACCTTTGTCATTTTTAAGATTTTAAAACCACTCGTCCTCTACTATTCCAATCGTCTTCTCACAGTATGAATAAATACATCTTCTTGCAACTTCAAGACAATACTTGTCAGAACAATAACACAAAGATCGAAGTACAATCACATGACAAGACAAACCATCGAGTCATGACACTGACTTAAAGGGGCAGTAGCACGTTTTGGGGGAATATAAGGTGACGTCAGGAAAATGAAAATAAATAGTTCAACTTGAAAGACAAAGTATTTAGACTAAATGAAGCAGTAATGAATAAAATATATAATGTAAAGTTCAGCGATTCCCCTTTCTTACAAAAATGAATAAAAGGTGATCAAACAAAAATGGCTGCCAATGGACTTTATGTGAATCTTTATACTTTGTCCTCCGACTATGGGTGATTTGTTTTACGAAATTTTTGACACTTTCAAAATTATACAATTAGCATTAACGAACAATTATGAGTGACGAATTTAAAATAAATGTTTTTAAAAAAACGTGCTACTGGCCCTTTAAAAGGACAGTCCTATCGGGGTATTTATTGTGGAAACAAAATCGAGGGGGTATTTTAGTTTATGCATATCATCCTAATGCCATATGTACATGATCATATCACAACTAAGCTGAAACATGTTACTGGGAGCAAACATTTCATCCAAACTAAAATTCCTTGAAGTGGCTTTAAGTGTAGTCTCGGACTGAGATTTGGTTCGCTAGCCCAAATCGATGCTCGCAGGTTTCACCGCAATAATTTATTTTCACATCATCTCACCTTTTTCCTTACGTACCAATATATCACTTGAACAGCACATAATATGCGTGGTATCTCATCACTGTGTTGAGGTCAAATACGGAAACCAACAGACACCAACATGGAAGTTAACATTTTTCGGACACATACGGTGCAAAAGTAAACTCAAATTTATAGGCGATTCCGCATCACATTCTAGGTTTTCTTAAAATCTTAAAGGGACAGTAGCACATTTTTAGGGGTAGTATAAGGTGATGTAAAAAAAATGAAAATAAATGCTTCCAATTTAAAGACAATTTATTAAACTTAATGAAGCAGTAACAGAAAAGATATATAATGTTCAACCATGCGATTCCTTTTTCTTACACAAAATGAATTTAATGTGTACACACAAAAAAGGCCGCCAATGGACTTTATGTTAATCTTTATAATTTGTATAATCTCTGTCTATGGATAATTGATTTGGGTAATAAGATTTTGGACACTTTCAAAACAATTCATTTAACAACGTACAATCATTAGTGAAAAATTTGAAATATAAAATTTTCAAAAAACGTGCTCCCGCCCCTGTAATATTCTTTAATATACAAAATGGTAACAACAAAAACACTCTTTTCCAACAAGGAGTATAATTGCTATGGATACGCAATACTATGAATAATTTAAGTTTACACACAGCTGTAACACGTTAAAAGTAATTCCAGTAGAAACGAAACGTCGCATACATTGAACAAAGAAGTTGTCATACATATATTCCTCTGCAGTAAAATTCCAGTAGAGCCGAATGAAATAAAGAGTTGTTTTTCACCTATTATAATTTGATTAATTTCTCTTTTGCATGTTTTTATTAGTTTTTCCCAGTGAATATCAGTTTAAATGCAAAATGCGCTATCTTCAATATAAAATATATCATATCTCAGCCCGATTATCAGACGTCGCGGAATAAATTATCAAATATAAATTTGAAATTGCTTGCGGCAAAATAGGGGTTACAAACAACTCGCTATTTTTATGTTGACTTCATTTGATATAAGGAAATGGGTATCGTGTAGGTTAAATGAACATGTTACGTTGAACTTCCTTTCAGAAACGCTCCCTTTGATTCAAAATCATTGTCATTGCAATAATTGACCATTATTTTCGGTTTGCACATCGAACAAGTGTGTGTTTACAATTGGCGCAAAGCTCCTAAGGCTAATGTATTGCCCGAAAAACTAAACCGACAGGAAAAAGAAACTACTACACCATAGTTTGTTTTAATGTTCTTAATATCTAAGAAACATAGATAACATTGTAATAAGACACATTCACAACAACACGTATTTGCAGTAGTTTGAATAAAAGAATTGGTGTCTGGTTCCTGTTCAATATCTTCGTCTTATGTCGGCAGGGGTAAGAAATCGACTTTATCATAACCCCCACAATGTTTAAAGTATTGTTAATTTATGAAAAAAGAGGAACGATTATCAATTTTTATATAGAATATGTTTATTTTGTTGATGGAAATTTGTGTTCTATCAAAATTATTTTGAATAAGTTATCAACGAAACATTAAATTTTTGGAATTTTTTTTTAAACATTTCAAAGTTGTCTTTGAACGATGACTTACATCTTGTTCTTATCAGTTTGAAAATACGGCATCAAAATCTCGAAATATTTGTAATTTATTATTTTACTTTTTGATAAATTCCACTGAAGTGTTTACTTTCTTAACAGTTTATAAACGAAATATGCAAGAGTTAGTATATATAAGAACGTCAAAATACCTGTACATGTCCTGAGATAATCCTTCATCCTCTATATCATAGTCTATATTTGACAAGAGATTATATTGACGATAATATGTATATGATGACCTTTGAAGGGTCACTTGTTCTTTGCGCAGGGTCAAACATGCTTGTCTATCAATCAAACATATATTGGAGTATAAATATCCTTCGGTTTCCTTTTTCAAACCATACATTGTGTACGTGTATCTACAACATGAGAGGAATATTTCAGGTAAGTTCTTGAGACATACATAAATGATTTCCTCTTATCTTTTTCGGGGTGTTAAATATACTTATGTTTGTTGTGAAATATTCGAAGTGATATGTTCCAATTCTGACAATATAATTTTCGTGGAAGAATTGAACTTATTAATTTTTTTTAGTTTACCTTCAATTCCAGTCAATTTGCTTTTAAATATAGGTCTATGAATTTACAAATATTTTATTCATGAGAAAAGAATCAGAATGAAGACATCCAACTAATAATACCCTCTCATATGTATTTCCAAAGTGTATTTAGATTTTAACAAACAGATGACAGATAATTAACAGGAGAGCAACACAAGAAAAAGACTAAGATTATTGGTTTGTTTGTGCGAGTCAAACAAGACATTTCGAAACCAAGCCAAGTCAAACAGGGGTTTTGATTGGATGTTATAATGTATGATAGATAATGTTTTCGATTTTCATTGCAACTATATGTTAATATTGTTTTCGTCTTTAAAACAATAAGATATGTCTAAATTGTAAAGCATATATAAAGTGCATTTGATCTCCGTAAATATAGAGGCACAGGTAAGTTCAACTTTGAAATAAAATGTCATTAAAGGGGCAGTAGCACGTTTTTAGGGAGAATATAAGGTGATGTCAGGAAAATGAAAAATTATGATTCCAATTGAAAGACAATGCATTTATACTAAATTGAGCAGTAATAATTCAAATAAATAATGTAAAGTTTAGCCATGCGACTCCTTTTCTTGCACAAAATGAATTAAAGGTGTTCACACAAAATGGCCGCCCATGGATTTTGGTACTTTTTCATACTTTGTCCTCTGACAATGGCCAATTGGTTTGTGTTATGACATTTTTGACGCTATCAAGATAATACATTTAGCATTTTCGTACAATTATTAGTGAAAATTTTAAAATATAATATTATCAAAAAACGTGCTACTGCTCCTTTAAAAGAGAATTTTGATATTAGACTATTGTATTGTATTTAAACTGCACTGAATAATTGTATATGTTGTCAACTATTCTCTGTAATACACTAAATTGCTGAAATTAACCCGTAGAACGCCTTTGCTTGATGCAGCCTTCCCGGATAAAATTGTAAAAGATTATGATTTTATAGTTTTTGGGAAATAGTTATTCGCCAATATCACTACTGCAAAGATGAATGAAATGCTTTACATGTTATTTTGACAGTTTACGCTTGAGCAGGAAACATTTAATGTTCTGATATTGTGTGGGGGAAAAAAGAAACTATCGCTATCGAATATTTAGAAATATAGTTTTAGTTTTAGTTATTAAATTTATGTTACATAGCACTTTCTTGTAAGAAAAACACTATTTTGCAAATTTGAAATAAAAACGAACATTATGTTATTCAGTCGAAATGTAACAATTATATAAAGGTCATCATAATTGTATACATAGGTTTACAGTGTACGACACAACATCCTCCTACGCAAAGCCTAAAACCCCATTTTCCGAACTGTCAATTTCACGCCTTGCTGCCGACCCTTAAGCTTACTGTGCTGATATATTGTTAGCAACCTTCAATTACTTTCTGATTGGACCTTTGCTTTCTCTCATAATAAATTGGAGAGCAAACACAGAAAACTCAAGGGTCGGCAGCAAGGCATAAAACTAACAGTTCGGAAACTGGCGTTTCAGGCTTTGCGTAGGAAGATGTTTCATGCCTTGCTGCCGAACCTTAATTTTTCTGTGTTAATATCAACGCCCCTACAGGCTATGATATAGCAACCTTCAATTACTTTCTGATTGGACTATTGCTTTCACTCATAATAAGAAAGAGAGAGAAAGCACAGCAAACTCAAGGGTCGGCAGCAAGGCATAAAACTGAAGTTCGGAAACTTTTAGGCTTTCCGTACGAAGATGACGACACAATTGATGCATTAAGACTCTTATAGCATCTGGTATCTCAGAAATATTTGAGGGCCACAGGTACACTTACCAAAAAGGTTTTAGTTGAGCCAATGAGAATTGTTTGAAACGAAGTTGTGTTTAGAATTAAGGAGCAATGACGTAGTGTTTTTTTATTTGTTAAGTTGAAGTTAATGTCCATAGAATTATTTTTAACAGGTTACCCAAAGTTTAAATCAATCTTGAAACCTTCCATCAGTATTGCATTTGGATGATATCCTTTATTCATAAATAATTTGCCGAGTGAATGTCAAATAGTAGAAAATACAATAAGTTACCAAAATATGTACTTACATCGCCGTTGGACGGATACAAGTCGTGGTGGTAGGGATAAGTGATTCCAAATATATACTACTCAAAAGAAGGAACACTCAAGTAGTAATATCATTTGCACTTACTTTAAATGTCAGCAGCTCAAAGAGAATTGTTTTGTTTGAAGTTTTGATCATACCAACATGAATACCTGACATTGGGCTCCTGATTTTTAAACTTAAAAAAAATGAATCATTTTGGAACGTTGGTATTTGACTTCATCGCGGTCATCATTATCAGTGATATCATTTCCAAAGCAATAAAGTCACCCAAGACAAGACCGTAATGTTTTGAACATGAGCCATCTGACATCATGTGAGTTTCATTTTCGACCCCTGTCTTGTTTTTGACATCAAAGTGTAATACAGAAACTGCGTCACGCGCAGAATTTAATTCCAATATGTCAGTAAGATAGTGTTTTTTCATAGAATACAGAATACACTAAACAAATGTTCCTTAGATTCTTTTGAGTAGTATTCTTTAAAGTGTTATTGCAAGGTACTTTATCAGACAATTTGTAGCATTTATGACGAGTTATTTTGGGAAATATGTTTCATCATATATACTCGATTTTGTAAGAGAATAAATGTGTTTTTATATTTCTTTTCCAACAGAACGCTCTGCCATGTTTGATGTTACTGATACTGCTGTCAAGTCCTCTTCTTTGCTTCACCAATAATCCACCATCAACTGCAATACCGAGCATCTTTGACATGATGGCGGACATAACGACACAACCAAGCATCGTGGCTTTGCCAACAACGCAAGCGCCACAACCTCCTACCATTCCTACTACGAATCAAATACCACAGCACGTTCTACTGGCATTTGAAATTCTGAAACAATTTACTGCTCAAGCAGGTCAAAGTTCTCAGAGTAATGCTGCAGCACCATCCCCACCTGCTGGCCCTGTGAATCAAGCGTCTCAACAAGTCACCACTCCAGGAGGTGTGAATACCGCCGGTGCGTCTCCTCTTTCAAACCAATCAACCACGGATCCAGTGAATTCAACGAACCCAATCCTCCCTGCAAAATTTGCATCATTAGCCGACTTGATATCACAAATTGGAGAGGGTGGTGAGGGTGGAGGTCTTGCAGACATGATGGCCACGTTTAACATGCTCCAAAGGAGCAACCCAAATATGAATGGTATGAACCAGAATGGGATGAATATGAATGGAATGAACATGAATTCTATGCCTCAAAGACCAGGGCCTGACGTTGAGGCGCCTGAACAAGCAGTTGAGGGTCAAGCCACCGTCAGATCCGAGGGAAAGGCTCCGACCCCTCAACACTGTCCTTTTGCAGAACCAGCTCATGCAAATGGTAACGTTCAATCCCAGACTGGATTAGTGCTGCCTGTTGATAGACCAAGTAATGGATTTGGACCAAGCAATTCACAGAATGCTCCTACTCAGGCATGGGATTCTAATACTGCTCAGCAGTGGCCGTCTTACAATAATGGGATGTTAAATTCAAATAATCCATCGGTCCAACAGCAGCCTTATCCTAATCAGATGACAAATACTTTTCAACAACCTCAGTCTAATTATCCTAACCCTGGTGGCAACTCCCCTCCAAATGTGGTTTCTGTACAAGGTGCTCAAAACCCTGAAATTGATTTGCGTACTTTACAAAATATGAACACGATCGGAAACAATAATCAGCCGTTTTCTCAAAATCAAATCTACAACCTGCAAAATTTAGCTAACCAGCCTGAAACTCAACAGCAAAGCGCGCAAACTTCATCATCAATGCTGATGCCTGGACCAAATCCTGACCCAAATAATAACATTTTTCAGTCCATACTTGGAGGAAACAATCCTTCCTCAAATCCCTCACCAGCCCAACAGCAATTTCAAAATCAACAGCAGCAACCGTTACAACAACAGCAGCAACGCCCAGAAACAACTCAAAATATCCAGAATCTGGATATCAACGCAGTAGGAACTTCTGGACCTGCTACCATCAAGGATATATCTCAAATAATGCCAGGAGGAACATCGGATGTTCCCACTTACTACCAAACAGCTGACGGGAAGTTAGTACGTGTGATTCCATATCAAGCAAAATCGGACCAGACCAAAGGACAACCTACACCAGTGAATCGTATAACATCTCCTATGCAAAGACAACAGCTAAATGCAACAAGACAGGGAACTCAAATCAGAAATCCAGTACGATATGTTCGGTTGCCACAAAATAATATCAGAATGAATCCATTCGCACCAAGGCAGGTTCGACAACAGTCTTTCCAGAGAAATTCTCAACAAAATCAGATGTTTCCTGGATCACAAAGGTATCCTTTCAACCAGAGATTAATGCCAAGACAACTACAGCTGCAGCAGGTTCAGCAACAACGGCGACTTTCACCTTCGACACAGGGACAAGTTCAAGGTCGTGGGCAGCTTCAAGTTCAAGGTCAAGGAGAGACACAGGAATCTGCTCAACAATCTTCTCCTCGACAACAGCAGTTCTTTCATCCTATGTTCGGAATGATGTCACCATTTCAAAGTAGAGGCGATTCGCCAATCATTGAAAAGATTACAGATGGTGCTTCAAATCCTCGTGACGCTCAACAAAATACTCCGTCTCAGACAACATCGGCTAAGCAGGCTTCCAGTATCAATCAAATTATCACGCCAGGAAATGCTGTTGCAAACAATCCAAGGGTAACTCAAAATGGAGGTCAGTTATCATCACAACAAAATGCGCCCCTGAAACAGATCACCTCCATCAATCAAATCGTATCAGCAAGGGCCGACAACTCTAATACATTATCACGACGGCAGACCACAACAAATAATGGTCAACAGTTGTTTAGAGTTAGAAACAGTCCACCTCAGTTCCTTATGTATCAAAATAGATCCTTTAGACCTTTTCAAGGTCAAAGTCGTCAACCATGATGATACTTGTTAACTGTGTTATCCCTTTTATACTGAAAATGATAGAAAACATCTTTTGTGAGTTTGTATTTGAGACCGATGATTAACAATTGTTGTTAAATGTATTATTCTCTGTACACTATAATATTGTCATTATTGATTAAACTGTCCGGTTTGAATTTTGATTTTGTTTTGTTGTCTTTTGAATTGAAAAGAGAGGTCACTTGGCAAAATAAGTTTCCTTATTGCTAAACATTTAGTCATATGAAATGCGCATACAATTACCACGCTACAATATATAAAGTAACAGTTTTCATGTCTAAGAATTTTAGGATATAGCTATAACTTCGAGCAATGTAACGTCCTTAAAGAGGCAGTAGCACGTTTTTAAAGCGGAATATAAAGTGATGTCAGGAAAATGAAATTAATGGTTCCAATTGAAAGACAATGTATTTAAACTTAATGAAGAAGTAATAATTCAAAAATGTAACGTAAAGTTTAGCCTTGCGATTCCTTTTTCATACACATAATGAATTAAAGATGTTCACACAAAATGGCCGCCTGTGGGTTTTATGTGAATCTTCATACTGTGTCCTCTGACTATGGATGATTGGCTTGTGTAATTAGATGTTTGACACTGTCAAAATAATACATTTAGCATTAACTTACAAATATGTGAAAATTAAAAAAAATTAAAATTGTCACAAACGTGCTACTGCGCCTTTAAGATAGAGAACCTATTTAGTGTCAATCTTAAATTGATTACATATGAAACATATTTTACTACACTTTATCAAGACAAGATCCCTGTTGTACACAGGTTGTGCTAGTTTCTTCTCAATCCGTTGAAAACCTTTCAATGTTTTGTCTACATCTAAAGATATTATTCATAAAGTGCAAGATTTGTAATTTGTGTGCCGTTAAACCGTTGTCGAAAACTACCAACGATGTTTTGGGGCTTCAAAAACGTTAATCCGATCTAACAAGTATACGTTATGCTCCTCACAATTAATTCTTTTGGCATACACATGTATTTACAAAACTTCATCTCTCCGAGTCAGTCTCATTAAATCGGCCTAGTTCCGAGGAACAAAAGCTTTAAAGTATTGACCTTATCGAGAATGGAACTTGTCGCGTCCAGTTATTCTCTCCATTAGGTCTGACTGCAGCCAGCAGGTCGCGTGTTCTGACGTACACTCGGTTAACCAGTATTCCCACTTTGTCCGGCAGAAGCCTTCGACTTCAGAGGGGCAAGTAATTCCTGTGAACCATGCTTTCAACTATTTCACAGCTTTCATAGGTCTTATTAGCGCGATGATGCGACTGGTCAGCTAAGGACTTTGTTTCGCCTGCACTTAACTGGTAAACCATCATGTGGGTTGCAGTCAGACCCAGTAAAGAGGATTTCGTATCCCGATAACGTTGATATTTTAAACGGAACTAGGTGGATTTTAATCAGATATTGTGGCTTGATAAACAGTTGTAACACGACTTCGGTAAATAAGTGTTTATGATTGGTTGATTTGTAGCATTCCCAGTGTTGAATGACAATGAACACCCGCGAATTGGCTGAGGCGAATCACCGCGGTCCGCCGTAACATAAATTGTTCTTATTCTCCCAATATTCGGGCGCTACTCAATTTTTGTAAGATCTTATCCTTACGAGTGTTTTTCATTACAAGTACGCAGTTATAAACGTTTATTACGATAGGAAATCCCATTTTTCACCTGCCTACACTTCTTACAAGAATGGAGCAGTCCCACAATCCCTCCAACTCAAAAGTTCCTTCGCAAAAATACAGTTGGCGCATAAATCATAATGACTTACGATCATTTCGATTTTAAACTATATTTGCTGGTGTTGAATACAATGAATACCGGCAATTTTACCAAAGCAACCAATGCATCTTTTTAATTATCTATTTGGCAGGTTGGAGCCAGGCAAATGTTATTGATCATCTAATTACAATATAATGAAGCGCAGTTGATTAACCTAATGAAATTGACGTCCATGATCGAAACGATATCCAACTGCCATGTATTTACATGACATTTGCACTCACATACTACAGGGTGTGAACAAACTTTTGGGATGCAGCTGCAGTGTAGATTGCCAAAGTCATTCAATGCAAGTGAAGCATAATAATTCGTGTTAATAAAGGACTTGCAATCGGTCACTTCCTACACTTTATCTACAATGAAAATTTTAGTGGGAACAATTGTTTTGGGCATAACTTAATAGTTATACAGGAATTATGCACAATGAGCAGATTGCGAAAAATAATAACAAACAGTATTTGTACCTAATATGATTTTCAATAAACATGTTATAACACAATGGTGGAAATCATTCTAACACACTTAAACAATTTAAGATAAACTTAAAAGCAGATTAGCCAAACTTTTGTAAATTTCGCGTTTGTCAAATATCAATAGAAGCTTGCCGACAATCTAGTAACCATTCCCCTTGGAAATAAATCTTTTGAATGTTCAAAACTTTTACAAGTTTTTTAGTTTCTGCTAGTGATGTAACATTTTCTTATCAATTTTGCCATTCGCAGTATAATAATCTACGTAAACATTGAATGCAAAAGGAAAATGTATGATGCCTAGAACACAATTATTTGTGCACGATTCAAAATAACTGCAACAGCTATCGCCTTAAAACAATTGATCACAACTCAAAATCTTGCACAATCAGGTTAATTTATCCACTTAGCTTGTTCAAGCCACTGATACACTGACAGCTGGTTATTCAGCGTTACACATGTGTAAAGAGGGACGACGTACATTTTCTGAACTAAACGGTCTTGTGATCCGGGAACTGCAATTTTTGATTTCATCACATTGTTGATTATAGCGATACCAGGCATATACCTGTAATTGGTTAAATGTATCGAATGAGCCTTGTGGATAGGGATACCTTTATGAAGCAGGATATCAGCTCAGGTGATTCCAAACACAGCATGAGCTGCATCAACCACTGCCCATTAGGACGGTAGGCTTTCGAGAGAATCTGTGCACAATTCTATGACCTCCAGGTCTCCTCTGATAGGGGTCAGGAGTTCCGCTACGTCCGTGAACACGTGGCTTAACGTCTGTCTGAGTTGTTGATCTCATGACTGCAGGCTGAGTTCGACGAACATTCTGTCTTGCAGGAGTCTGTTCCCTTGGTTTTTTACTTGTTCTTCTCTTCGGGTATTCGTTTGGTATTTGGAATGAAGGCACATTTTGTAGGTTTCTAGAGGGTTGTCTCGTTGTGGAACTTCCTTGATTCCTCCCAGAGTTATTTAGTGCTTGTTGTTTTGCTGTTTGTTGAGTTGGCGCTGGCCTCTTTCTTTCTGAAGTTCCCTGTCTTGTTGTAGTTCTTGACTGACTCCTTGGGTTTTGCGATGTTACTTGTTTGTCAGATGCCTGACGTGCAGATCCCGTGGTAGGTTGGTTCTGTCTCGGTGAGTTGTTACTCGGAGCCTTTCGTGTTCCTGGTTTATTTACTGTTTGACCCGTCGGTGTTCTTCTCTGTTGTACATTTCGTTGACGATTTGGTCTATTGTTGTTTATGGTTCTTTTGGCTTCAGATGGATTGTTACTATTTGTTACCCTCTGTTTTGGTGGAGTTAACGTCTTTATTGGAACAGCTTGGTTAATTGGTCGTCTCCGGTTAGTGGGTGTTGGAACAGATTGCTGTTGTTTAGAATCTGTTTGTCGATTAGCCGTTGCCGTGCGAGTAATTTGTTGTTGATTTCTTTGTCTTGTAGTAGCACTTCGTTGTGTCTTTGCATCGGGCGTTACTGGTTTTGAAGTATTTGGTTGTTGTTGAATAGGCCTTCGATTCGATGTGGTTTGTGTGCTTTGTTGTTGTTGAATAGGCCTTCGATTCGATGGTGTTTGTGTGCTTCGTTGTGTCTTTGCATCGGGCGTTACTGGTTTTGAAGTATTTGGTTGTTGCTGAACAGGCCTTCGATTCGATGGTGTTTGTGTGCTTTGTTGTTTTTGATCAGGCCTTCGATTCGATGTTGTTTGTGTTCTTTGTCGTTTTTGATCAGACCTTCGATTTGATGTTGTTTTTGTGTTTTCTTGTGTTTGATCAGGCCTTCGATTTGATGTTGTTTGTGTGCTTTGTTGTGTGTGATCAGGCCTTCGATTCGATGTTGTTTGTGTGCTTTGTTGTGTGTGATCAGGCCTTCGATTCGATGTTGTTAGTGTGCTTTGTTGTGTTTGATCAGGCCTTCGATTCGATGGTGTTTGTGTGCTTTGTTGTTTTTGATCAGGCCTTCGATTCGATGTTGTTTGCGTGCTTTGTTGTTTTTTATCAGCCCTTCGATTCGATGTTGTTTGTGTGTTTTGTTGTGTTTGATCAGGCCTTCGATTCGATGGTGTTTGTGTGCTTTGTTGTGTTTGATCAGGCCTTTGACTCGATGTTGTTTTTGTGTTTTCTTGTGTTTGATCAGGCCTTCGATTTGATGGTGTTTGCGTGCTTTGTTGTGTTTGATCAGACTTTCGATTCGATGTTGTAAGCGTGCTTTGTAGTTGTCGAGTTCTTTGAACGGATGAAAAGGATGTTCGCCGAGAGTTTCTGTCAGTGGAGCCTCGTGTAGAACTTGAGGCAGCTTCGTTGTTTGAGCTCGGTTGATTAACTCGAATCGGTGCAGACGAGCTTCCCTGGTCTCGACGACTTGTCTGCAATTTGGTTTTTGTTGGTTTATTTGCTTGAGATTCTCGAGGAACCTGTGATGTTTGCTGTTCCTGATTACTCCTGCTCATACTCAGCTGGTTCAGAGATTGGGGCTTAGAGGAACCATTTGAAGGATTTTCTTTTTGAGACTGTTGTGATGGATGTTTTTGAATTTGTGGTTGGTTTGTTCCTTGCGTATCATCATTCCTGTTCCTTCGACCCTTTTGAAGGGATGTATTTGTACTATTTGCAAATGTTGAGTTTTGCTGTCTGGCGTTCTGTATCTTCTTTACCAGATCAATGTATTTCTTCATACGATCAATCTCACGTTGTGAAATAGTCGGAACCGAAGTAGTAGTCAATGATGATCCTGCAGAATTGCTTTTATTGCTATTATTCGAATCTTTGCTGCCTCCATTGGAAGTTCTTGTATCTTTGGAGGGGTCAACGGAGTCCTTTTTATTTTGCCGTGATGATGTCACAAGGCTTTCCTCTGTTATCGACTTCTTCTGGTCCTTACTAGCACCTTGAACATCTGGTGTTGAAGTGGTTGGACTCTGACCATCGGCCTGAACTTGTTGCGTGGTTAAATTCGTTTGTGTTTCATTACCAGTCTGTGATGTATCTTGTGCTCCACCACCAACCATACCCTGTGTCTTCATCTCAGATGGAAATAAAGAAACATCTTTACTAGCCACAACTTCAGAGTTACTCGCCTTCCCTGTGGCGGCTGATGCAGCAGTGTCAGCAGCAGGATCCTTGTACTGACCGTTCACTAATGGTAAAGGTTTTACAATAAAATCTAGGATTGTTTGTATTTTCTTTTGCTTGTATTCAGGAGAAGATGTGTCTTCCCCTCTTGACATTGCCATAATGTCAGCAAAGACGTTCCTATACTTTACAGACCTTGTGGTGACATGTTTGTACGGGCGGGTAGTAGTATATTGACGTGTATTGTAATGACGATTTAGATGATGTTGATGAGGGTGTTTAGTCAAGTAACCCTTGAAATGGTAGCCTTTTATGTCGTCGTTGTTTAGTTTGTAAAGGATGCTCTGGGGTATGTTGTGAGTTAAGATAGTTCTTATCACTGATGATGTTGACTTCTTTGGTCTATGTTCAGAATCAGATTTCACGATCACAACATGTTTTGACTGCTCATATTTTCTTCTTGCTGCTTCAGCTTTTACATTCCGTGCCTTTTTCCCTATTTTTTCAACATCATTTATATCGATCGGCTGTATAATTTTTGGAATCTTTTGAAGTCTGTTGATGATTTTAGTATGTTTTATACTTTCACGTGTGCTTCCAACTAGAGATTTCGATTGCTTTTCATCAGCAGCATTCCGTTCCAATATGTTTGGTATGCGATGTACCTTAGTAATCATTTTATGATGTAGTTTGATTTTATGTGCGCTTCCAACAGACTTTTCCCTCTCTACGTGTACTTCATTTTCGTCTGGTTTGGATATATGTGACAGCATGGAGTGGGAGTATTTGTATCTTCGTTGTCCAAGACTCGACTTTGATAGACGATGTACGCCATTATATTTCGAGGAATATGTCCACTTCATTGGCCTACCTTTCCACATCGTTCTTACAGCTGGTACATCTCCTTCGTCTCTAACCCTGCTGCACTCCGCGTATCCCCATAAGACTAACACCGCCCAGAGAAGGGGAGCCTGGAAGGAACAGATAAGGATTAAAGTGATAAAAGATTAACAAAAAGCTTTAATCCCAAAATAAACACCTGCAAAGTCAACATTACCAAAACTGCGAACCGCTAATGAAGAGATTTAAAAAAAAAAGCAATTATTTCTAAAGGTGCGATATTAACATATTCTTGATATGTTCAAATAAGGTTACCCCATGGATGGATAGAGACTTTTCAAAGACTGACAAACTGATAATTTGATATATCCTTGACAAAATGGAGGGATATATGTAAATTTGAAATTATAAATACATATATATTTATTCATGGATTCACTTATAAAATATGAATGATAGCAATCAAGTATGGATAAATAAAAAAAAATGATACAACAATAACTTTCATTGGGAGAAACATTATTTTAGGATTATGAAAAGAGAAACTTTATTTCATATATGATTATGTCTATTGAAATGAATAGAGTGCCAAATTTGAAACTCACAAAAGGAGACATCAAAACAAGGTACCTTGATGACCGCTATAATTCCTATTCAGAGTAAAAATATGACAACGTTATAAAGTTATTGACAATATTTCATAATCTATTCTGAATAATTTTTGTTACCTTTATTAGCTATCACTGAAGTAATTCGAATAAATGTCTGTTTTCACATTATGTAATATAATTAATTTTTATGTAAATCATTTATGTTACATTGTTTAGAAATGATCTGATTGAATGATTTTTGATAATCGAGAATACACAAATAAAACATATCCCCAACTATGTTGTTCAGCAGATATCGTTTGTACTAGTTTTGGTCTCAAGAGGATTTCTTTTTTTTTTGCTGGGGAGGGGAACAAAAAAAGAGCTTACACGTGTTTTGTTTGTGTTTGGCGATTCCAGTTATACCAATGTTAATTCTCCTGTCTTTACCAAACATTGTAGAATTATGTTCTTTAGTAATTGCATGCCAACGACTTAGCGATATTGATAGAAACGTCGGACTTATAGAATAAAGAAATTATCAATTCATTAACACATAAAGAGTGTCCTAAGTGTAATAATCTTAATTTGCGTTCCTTTGTTACAAGTATTTCCCTTTCCCTTTAAAGCCATCTAAAAAAAGATAATATCATATAGTTTTATTATGTGTCACCTCCGTGATGCAAATAAAACGGTTCGCACTACAAATTGTCACCTCATGCATAAGCATCATAAAACTCGACTCGATGTGACGGATTTAATGATTAATGTTTAAAATTTCAGATTATAAAACTTGATACAGTGTGTGTTATTGTTACATTCTTATCCTTAAGAGGTTACAGTTTATGAAGTAGCAAAAGATATTTTCGCCATACAAAATACTTTAAATGCATAAAAAGATTTCTTAACGGATCAAGGAGTCTTAAAAGTGATTGATTCATCTGTCAGCTCAAAAGAATATTTGGAGTTACTTCGTTGGTCACATTACAAACATAAAAAAAACGACATAAGAATGTACACACTTCTGTTGAATTTATAATATGTAAATTTTCGATTACAAATATTTCGAGTTGTTGACGCCGTATGCTCAAACTGATAAGAACAAGAGTGAAATAATAATGATAATAATAAAAATGACTGGAAATTGCGATTATTGACGAAAATCGCCGATATTGACGTGTTTGTTTCGGGGTAAAAGCTGCGCTTTCTTCCGTTAATGAAGCCTTTTCTTTAATCATACAACGATAACTTTCAATTTCGATGCATTTCAATGCATTTACTAGTGATTTTTGTGTAAGTTCATTGCATGTGATGTCAGCATGTTGGTAATGCCTTTTTGATTTTGGAATTGTATAAAACTAACAAAACAATTAGGTGTTTCTATGAGAGTTGTTTATGACACTGAAATCAACTGAAATACAGCCAGAACTTGTATGTCTTTTAATTGTAAATGTCTGGTTGACCGATTGAAGGGTCTATATAAGGGTAGGACACCCATGGCCCTATCGAAAATGTACACTTTAGGTTAACGTTTATGCTTTACGTTTTAAAGGGGCAGTAGCACGTTTTTTTATAATTTTATATTTTAAAATTTTCACTGATAATTGTAAGTTAATGCTAATTGTATTACTTTGATAGTGTCAAAAATCTCATTACATTAGCCAATCATCCATAGTCAGAGGACAAAATATGAAGATTCATATAAAATCCACTGGCGGCAATTTTTTGTGAACACCTTTAATTCATTTTGTGAAAGAAAAAGGAATCGCATGGCTAAACTTTACATTATATATTTGAATTATTACTGCTCCATTTAGTTTAAATACGTTGTCTTTCAATTGGAACAATCAATTTTCATTTTCCTGACATCACCTTATTTTCCCCCTAAAAACGTGCTACTGCCCCTTTAAGCACACGAATATGTTTCTTATACGGTGAAGTGTCCGCACGCCACTATCGTTGGTTATGTGGAATATCAAACTTAATTTTTTAAATTTTGAATTTTAAATGTACACACATGAGTACAAGAAACGTAACCATACAGGATTGTTAAATCACATTTAACTTTTTTTCACATTTGACATTTAAACAAAACATTTTAAAAACTCAAACTATCTCTACTGTCATTATCCCTATAGAATGGAGACCATGAAACAGTAAGTTAGTTTGAAGAGCTTTTGCAGTGAGGCAATGAGCAATACAAAACAGTACGAATCATTACAAACTTTTGCACTCGAGAATACATCGATATATCGCTATTGGGACACCATGACGGTAACACCTATAAGTTTCATTTCGAAATATTCAGGCAATATAACATGAAGCAATTTTTTTAGAGGTTATCGAAATAAACTGCCAGGCACAAGAAAGTACTCATGATCACAACTGTTTGTTTAGATTTACTTATTTTCTAAGAGGCATATGATGTATTTGATTATGGCAGGTTTACAATAACACATATTATTTGCAGTAGTTTGAAAAAAATATTAATGGGACGTAAAGTGTTTGTTATAATATTTTTGTTTAATGGAGACAGGGCTAAAGAATAAAATGTACACTTTCATATCCCCTACCATGTTTAAAGTATTGTCAGTATTTGAAACATTAGGCACGAATATTGATTTTCACATTAAATATGTCTTCTATGGTGATTAACATTTGTGTTATATCAAAACTAAATTTGGAAAAATTTATTTGAAGGCAGATTGAGCTCTTGTCCTTATAAGTTTGCCAAATTGAAAATCATACATATGATAAATTTACCTGAAGTGAGTACTTTCTTTTACCTGACAGTTTAATATCCAAAATGACGCTTACTATTGAAAGAGAATGAAACAGTGTATTTTGAAGAGGATATTTCATATTAGATAATTTGCTTGCGCAAACACATCACCTGTCTAAAGAATTATTGGATGTTGCTCCTATAATGTTTACTTGGCATAATGCTTAAAGTACTTGGTTTTTTTCCCATTCGGATTTACATTTTTTTAAAATCATAAAAGGAATAACGTACCACATGAAGGTCTTCTTTCGGTAGAATTAAAAGTAATGATGATGATCTTTTCACTGGTAAATACACACGATTATTGAATAAAAATACGTTTTAAATAAAAAATTTCATAATAATAATTGAGAATACATCGTAACATAAAATAAACAAATAATACTTACTAGAAAAAAGATTTTCATGTTCACCACAGCTAGTTTTAATCTCCGAGGATTAAATTCGTAGCCTGGCGGACAAAAAAACTCCTGACCTGGTGTTAGGCAGGGGGATGCCTGAGACTGATTGTGTTAAAGCATGTTGCAAATGTTGCAAGGCGTTATAGGATTGACAACTAAGGAGGCATTCACTTGTCATCCTGTCATTGGTTTGATGAATTGAGACGCTCCTACTCAACTGGTGTAGCCCCATACCTGATCAGAAGCCATCGGTGTTTAATGAGATTATTTACCCGCAGTAAACGTCACAGAGAGGGGTTTATTCGTGGTTCAGGTGTGATCAGAGTACTAAAATCTATTTTTAGTATCATGATCTTAGAATTGTAATTAGATCAACGGCATATAACATGTGCATAAGATAGGACGCAGTGCATATGCGAAAAGTATGCCACATATGCATTTATGATCAGATGTTACCGTAATTTCTCTATTAATTCGACATCTCTGATAATTCGACAACCTACGTTAATCTGAGGTTAAAAAGTTCAAATCACTCTTAACATTTCAACCATACACCAGATGGTAATTTTCACTTTCCAATAAATCGACCACAGTCGTTAAATTATCAGTTATTTATACATAAATATTCTATTTCAGCCATACAACTTACAAATTAAGAACGAAATCGTCACTGAAAAAAAATAATCATGAAACGTATCGATCTTTTGTTGTTCAATCAAGATCAAGAAGTTGTATTTCTCAATTAAGGCGACCATTCTTAAATTTAAAACCATTTCTTTCTTAAGGAAATGCTGTTTGAAAGATACTGTAGCCGTGATGTATTTTTTACGAATGGGTACTTATCTTCTTTCTCCCGTTATGTAAACTATCCTAAAATATTTTTTCTGTTCTGTTATAATAGTGGTATTTTGAAAATGTGTGTTAATTTTTATTATTGAAGTGAATTTTGCAAATTTCTGTCAAGAATCTGTGTTTTCATTGCTTGTAATTCAGTCATCTTTTTTATGTTTTAATGGTAACCCTCATCTAAGACCGTTGATATAAAATGACGTCAATGCATCAAATATTGAAAGACACACAGACAAGGACAGACCAGTGGCAAACCAAATTGTTTTTGCTCCATAATCTCAATTGTTTGTTTGTATTTGAAAAAACACATAAGATTAACAAACACTAAGCGGACAAACTGGACAATAGGTTTCAGTTTTACCTCATACTATTATTTATGATTTCACATTTTGATATAAACCTTACATATTTTGTCCAATAAAAATCAATATCTGCATTGTTTTTGAATAGATGATAAATAAAACACTTATCTGTTTTTGGTAATCATTCATTAACATATTTTGTACACTTTTACTGTTGGCATTTACTGTTGACATTAATCTACGTCGGTATGATGTTAACTTTTACTGTTGTCCATATATGTTTACTTATTAATATCGCTTCCAATAATGAAAACGTCAATCAATAAGTAAGTATGTCATGGAAAAGTGTATATTATTACTTATAACGTGTTTTTGATGACACGTTCCTACGTCAATGTCTGTATTTATGGTAACAGTACAATACGTAAGTACGTCTTAATGTCGTGTATGATCTACATGTTGCGGATATCTTTAAAACACTTCAGTAATATCAAAGCAAAAGACGCAAGAGACATTGTGTTCACCCTAAGGGGCCATATCAATCACGTCACGTGACAATGCGCTGTCAGAAGGCGCTTCGTACAACTTACGTATTACATCTGTCCTGACCCTTGTGTTGTTAAACAAATGATTATCGTGACTGGTATTATTGGACTAACTAATGATGACCTACAGGTTCGAGTCGAGAAAGGGTGTAAAAGGGGCAGTAGAACGTTTTTTATTTTTTGTTATTTTAATTTTATAATTTTTAGTTCGTTAATACGTTAATTCTAAATGTATTATTGGTATTGTCAAAAATCTTATTACACAAAGCAATCATCCATAGTCAGTGAACAAATTATTTAGATTCACATAAAGTCCATTGGCCGCCATTTTTGTGTGAACACCTTTTATTATCCCCCCGGCATTTAATGCGGGGAGATATAGTCGTTGGCTCCGTCTGTCCGTCCGTCCGTCCGTCCGTCTGTTTGTGATCACATTGTTTCCGGAGCAGAATTCGAAAACCGTTACAGCTAGCTCAATGAAACTTGGTATATTGACTGATCATCGCATGTAGTTGTGCCTTCTTGGGGTTTTCAACTTACTGGATCTTTTTATTTTTGCGGTTTCCATGGAAACGCAACTTAGAAATGTGTTTCCGGAGTAGAACTCGAAAACAGTTAGGCCTAGCTTAACGAAACTTGGTATGTTGACTGATCATGGCATGTAGTTGTGCCTTCTTTTTTTATATATTTTTGCGGTTTCCATTGAAACGCAACTCAGAAAGGCGTTTTCGAAGCAGAATTTGAAAACTATTAGAGCTATAGCTCAATGCAACTTAGTATATTGACTAATCATTTTCTTGACATCACTTTATATTACCCTAAAAAACGTGCTACTGCCCCTTTAAGGTCAACTGGTCAACTTTATATGTATGATATTCTGGGGTAACAACAAAAAGAAAGATGGTGAAGGCATCAAAGAGTATTCGTCATAATTTCTTTTGAGACTTAAGGAGGTTGGATACAAAATATGGAGGTATTAACAAATAGCTATATTTGGTTTAATTTGTTGAAAAATATGTCTTGAATCTAATTATGTCACACAAATACCATGTCACCACACCATTTGTTCAAGAAATGCCCTCCCGTTTGGGCACCCAATGATGAAAAAAGTACATTAACAAAAATCTCTTCTAAAGTTAACTTTTGAATATAATTATTAATTCTATGTCTTTCTATTAAGGCATTGCAGTATTCAAATAGACGAATGCAATTTTTAGGGAGCTTGAGCAAAATGAAGTAAATCAATACACATTTCCATTTTAAAAAAAAAACTATTTGTGTAAGATATTAAGTTCAATATTTTAAAAAACCAGTCAGCAGGAATAACAGAGATATTCACAGTCAAATATGCATTAGCAACAAAATTCAAAATTCAGAGGAGAACTCTTCATTGACAACTTTTTCATATCTTTCCGTCGAGTTTAGTTTATAAGGTTGGTTAGTAAAAGAAATAATATCATCAAACAAATATTTAATGTTACTTACTTACTTAACCTCTTCGCCCCTTATGGAGCATAAGGCAGGTAGTAAAGATCGCCATCTGTTTCTATCCCGGGCTACTGACTCTACTTCTCTCCAGCTGGACCAGCCCATGGTGTTCCTTTCTCTTTCTGATGTTCTCCTCCAATTCTCTTTTGGTTTCCCTCTCTTTCGCTTTCCTTCTGGTGCCCATGTCAGCGCTATCCTGGTGTCGCCCTTCTCTCTCCTCAGGATGTGACCTACATAACTCAATTTCCTCTTGCGCAGGTTTTCCTCAACAGTTTTCACCCGGTTCTGTTCCTTATTTCCTCATTGCTTATCTTGGTGGGCCAGAAGATTTTCAATATTCTTCTCAAACATCGGTTCTGGAACACTTCGCATTTCTTTATATTAGCCCTAGTGAGCTTCCAGCACTCAGATCCATACAGCAACACTGGCATGACATTATATGTGAAGATCTTTATCTTTGTGTTGATGCTGTATATGTGTGATTTCCACACCGGTCTGAGAGCCGTAAAGGCATTCCTGGCTTTTTGTATTCTTGCTGATATGTCCTCGCTTGCTCCGCCATCTTTGCTGACTTTTGATCCCAGGTATGTAAACTCTGGTACATCTTCAATTTCCTGGCCGTCTAGATTGATTGGGCTGTGTACCTTTGAATTGATTCGCATGGTTTTGGTCTTCTCGATGTTGATTTTAAGTCCCACTTTCTCGGTCCAGTCCTTTACTCTGTTGGTCTTTTCTTGGAGGTCTGGAAGTCTACTTGATAATAGGGAGATGTCATCTGCGAAGTTTAGATCTTCTAGTATTGTGGTGAAAGTCCATCGTATTCCCGTGTTTCTGCCCTCTACGCTGTTATTCATTGGTAGTCTAGTGCTATAAGGAATAGGAAGCCTGACATGTTGCATCCTTGCTTGACTCCACTTTCGATCTTCACCCAGTTGGACTCGAGTCCGTTGTTCGTCACACAGATTTCGTTGTCTTTGTAGAGGCTTTGTATCACCTTGATGATCTTGTCTGGTATTCCATAGTTGGACATTATTTTCCATAGTGATTCTCTGTGGATGCTGTCAAATGCCTTCTCGAAATCTATAAAGTTGATATAAAGGGGTGCCTGCCATTCAATACTCTGTTTAACGATGTTTCTCAGGATGAAGATCTGATCTGTTGTTCTTCTTCCTTGCCTGAATCCTGCCTGTTCTTTCCTCAGCTGTTGGTCTATTCCTTTCTTCATCCTTTCTAGGAGTATGTTTCCTAAGACTTTGCTTGGTACTGACAGTAGCGTGATTCCTCTCCAGTTTGAGCAGTTGGTGAGGTCCCCTTTCTTGGGTATTGTTGTTATTATTCCCCTTGTCCATTCTTTAGGTGATGTTTTTTCTTTCCAGATTTTATCATACATCTTTTTCAGCCATATTGCTGATATATGTGGATCGGCTTTTAACATTTCGCTTGCTATGCTGTCTATTCCTGGAGCCTTGTTGTTCTTTATCTTCTTTAATGCAGCCATAATCTCACCGATCCTGACCTTTTAATGTACAAAGTCCTTTTTTTATATCAAACAAAATCACTGCCTTATTTTTTCATCTTGTTAACCTTACACTTAAAATAAACAAAAAGTTTTAAACTTTTCTATACCCCTTCCTGACCGTTAAGGATGCTCACAAACAAAGTTATCCATCCTCCTTAAATGAGAGCATTACATTAATTAAGGTTCACAAACAAACATGCCAGATAGTTATTAGTAAAGGTGTCATAGAGTACTCATCATAATTTCTAATGAGTATTGAATGAGAGTCGAAATACCATATGTCCTTAGTAAATATAAAATCATCTGCCTTAACTTGCATGTTTTCTTAATAGGCCAAATTTGTTGTGTGTACGTGTTTTCAAAACTGTCATGTTTATATTACCAAGTCTAAATTCTACGTCAAATTGAATATTATTTTGTAACAGCATTAACGGCACCTGCCATTTACAATTATCGAATTTGTCTTCGACGTTCATAGTACGTCTCCGTGTTCAGAGAGTATATGTTTGTCAACCTGGTTCCCTGGCCTCGTTCCGCATGCGCTACAGTAAGCTTACTGTAGCGCATGCGGAACGAGGCAAGGGAACCAGGTTGACATGTTTGTTGGCTTGTTATTGTTTTCATAAGCGGCAGGAGAAACCAGGGAAAACGATTGGTATATGTTTGCATTGCAAATAAACCTCTTTTGACGTCACGTTTGTTTCATATTGCCACAAGGATATATTATTGATTGTCATTTTGCATATGCTAATTATAGTCTTTGTATTCTGGTGATTTTTCATTTCGATCTTGGTTACCTTGGTGAATAATCCATCCACTGAATTTCAACAATTGTTCATCGTGATGTCCTTGTATATGAGTATAAGGGTACATATCTTACAAAACAAAGAACAAACAAACCATATGTAGGCAATGTTTTTATTTTGTTGTATAAACAATTCAGTGTAAAATAGAATTACAATTTCAAATGTGATCATTACAAAACTCGCATGCGTATGTACATCAACACGGAATGTTGAAAATATAAAGATATCTGTGTGTTAACATTTCAGCAAGAAATACTCGATGTGCCTGTGACACAACATTGACTCGATTGCTTTATAGCCCCTGAACCAAGAACAACCGGGTACCCAGATTAACTGCTGTCTCCTTTCAAAGACAAGACCTGCCACCTTCGTCATAAACAACCATATATACACCAATGAATTAAGATTCTGTAAAATAGTTGATACAGGACTTGATTACTTAGATAATTTTGTTGAGAATGATTCTTCCATTTTCATATTAGTTGTTATGGTCATTACTTTTATTACACCATTGAATTTACAGAAAGTCAAAGGAACTAGTAGACATTTCTTATTTTTTGGGTAAATAGATTTTACAAATCAAAATTCTTTAGAACGATGCCTGTTATATCAGTCTGATTAAAATCGACCATGCTCCGAGGAATAAAATATCAAAAATATTAATTGTCTCAGACCGACCCAGTCGTAAGCTATCCAATCACATCGTCGTTTTTAAATAGCGTTTAGCGGCGATTATGTATAACTAATGGTACACTAGAGTTACCTCCCCTAGTAGGATACCGAAGCTTTACCTGCGCCCCTTTTGATTGGCTAGATGAGCTTGCGTCAGAACATGCGGGTAATATGGGTGCTTTCAGACTGTGAATGAGAGGAAAGCCGGGCTGGATGTGGTTTGAACCCCGCTAGAAGTAATATTTTTACACTTTTTTCCTCGAATCACAGTTGATTTTAATCAGACTGCCTGTTATATGACATATTTATATATGTAAAAATGCAATAAATGACGCTTTCAAAAATACTTTATACGCTCTCGACTTTCAAACTCACCCCTAGCAGTATTTGGCGACGATGACATATTTAAGACATTGATACTGAAGGACGCATAGATAACAACACGTGGTGTGATTCCTGTGCTTTGAGCTAACATTAAATCACTTGACATTAGACACCAAACAGTTTGCACTAACCACATCACCAGCTTAAATCAATTCCTTTTGATTAAACTATAACAAAATCTGAATAAAATGATATTAAATTATTTATTCTACATAAAACAAGTTTAAAAAAAAAAAATCTTGTGAAATATGTTTGTTATGATACTTATTTCCGTGGTAATAAAGGTGACCATTCGACAAAAAAGGCTTATTTACTATTCCTTAAGGTCTATTTTGAAACCTCGCCAATGCACCCTTAAATGTAAAAAAATATTCGAGTCAACATAAAACATTTTGACAAAAGTTATGAATAATTGTTTTGAAACTTTCTAAAACTAAGGAATCTCGAAGCCTACAAAAATGAGCATATATTGACGTCACGATAAAAATATATTCATTTTAACGTTTTTGTGGAATGAACTGAGAAAAGTTAACATGAATGACTCATCTTGGATAAATAAAGGTTGAAATGGATACCTATCTATTTATATTGGTAGATATGCTCGAGCTGGTATCAGCATGTTATCAGTCATGTTTGATCTAAACGTTACAACAAATAAAACAGTTAAAATAACAACAATGATTTAACAGTTCAAACAATAACAATAGCAACTGTGTAGTGACAAACACTTACTTTCAAATGCCTCTTCTCATTCAACTTTATGTTTTGAAACTTTGTGTTCTTTCAACGTATATAACATAATTACTCATTCAGTTTATAATACGAAGATATTTGTTTATTTTTGGGGGATACACTTTTATAACCAATCCAGTCAATTTTATCAGGGTATACGTAACCAGCTTAAAAAATCTAAAAAGCCTTGATATTAAATAATTTATTTTCTAAAAAACGAGTTTTTAAAAATATAAACAAGTGAAATATGTTATTTAGCTGGATAGAGTTTTAGCTTACGTTTGGTAGTTTAGACCAAAAGTTTTATTAGCCATCCTCAAAGAGACTTGAATGATAAGTTTAAGATTTTGACAAATTTTGGCATCAGATGTTGATAATATTAAAATGTTCGAAGTCAACTTTATCAAATGCTTTAAAGTTACTAATTTTAACATGAATATTTGATATAACACACTACTAAATAACTGAAGATATTAACCCTGAGGAAAGTACAATTTTGATTATTTTATAATATATATCATAATTATGATACACATGTCTTGTCTCAAGCATCAATTCCCATGAACTAAAACATCATCATGTATTGAGGGATAAAAACACTTTGGCATTTCGCTAAATCCACTGTCCTTTGAAATCATCCTATTACATAAGATATTTGACATTAATAGATGAGAACCACTCCATAATTTACAATACGAGAATTATTGTATAGTTGCCATAATGTAGATAATGGAGTGGTATTATAATCATCGATATATCCAATTAGAGCACCTTTCGCCCCACTCTATAAAACATAAGTTTCTGATAAATGTAGTGTTGCTTAATGTGTCTAATATAAATGAACTTTTCAGAGATTCAGCGAAATAAACTCGACAATTCTGTTTCATCTATACAGTGACTTCCCATTTCCTTTTACATAATACATATATATTGAGCATTTTCCACCATTTGGTAAAAATATACGAAATCTGATATATAGAATACTTTAGATATACGATTACTGCAGATCTACAATCCTGGACACAAATATTTGGTCTTTGATTTGAAACATATATTTGAGCATTTGACTCAAAGTTATATCACGAAGATCATTGACAGTATATACAGGTATCAGTTAGAAATATCAACACGAACCACATTCAAAGTTTGAACTTCAATACTTTACAATTTTACAAAAAGCATATACATATATTTATATATATTTACTGATCAATAATTACTGATCAATAGATAGCATGATTTGACTTTATTCAAACTTTTCTATTCACTCTTTACATATCATAATTGACTATATTCACAAAGTTCAATCACTTGAAAATATGGTAGACATAATTCGAACTGATCTCATCTGGCTTTCAAAATGATGACTGTATTCAAATCTGAGACGGACGGTATGCAGACCGTTCTATTCATTCTTTTCATATGAGATTGACTGTATTCACACTGTTCCTTTCAATAGTCTCTCAAAACATTTATCAACATTATCACGTTCTTCCGTTCAATCTCTACATATAATGATTGACTGTATCCAGACTTTTGACTTTTTCCATGCTTCTCATACATACACATGAACATGCCGACATCGACACGTCTTTTATATATACATTACTTAGATAAAGCCACACCTCATTCGTCAACAAAGACATATTTCTAATTTTAATATAAAACTTAAATGTAATCTGATGTTGCAATTGAAATATACATTTTATTTTGATATAAACAGTGTTATATATTGTATAATTGTATTTCTATATTCATTCTTTTCCCCCTCTTGTATATGTTACGCTCTCTGTGTTTCTCTCATGTATTTTTAGATAGACATTCTCTTAAGTTCACAAATCAATATCCGTTAGATATTTACATATATATCGAGCCATTTTACCTTGATAACCTAACCAATATATAGACAAATTCAACAAATACCCTTTTGTAGGGCAAAACACTTTCATTAAAGCATTAAGCGATCAAAACATCAGTGTTTTATATACAAATCTCTGAATACGTTTGGCATAAACATTTCTATCCAAAACTTTGTGCCATCGCTGACAAGAATTCATGGTTGTTCATTTTAGAACAGATTTCAACGCCTTAATGTCATTTTCCAAAATTGTTTTGAACAATATTTCCATTATATTTGGTGTCACTATTTTTCTTAACAATCTTTTCATGTGCATTACTTGCTTGGTACAAACACACTGCAAATACTGGTACATAACGAAAACATCCCACTTCCAACATGTACATTGATTTAAAATATATATGTTTTCAATTATATACATTCATCAGGAAATGAACTTAACATATCTCTGATGTTATATCCCCATTTATGTAATGAATCATAAACACAATGTATGCATCATATATCTATTCGAATTAGAGAGACATTTTATGATCGTTTGATTTGAAACTTCTTAACAAGAAGAAGGCAGTGCTTCTCGATTCAACGAGTTAGTTACTGATGATATTTTCTGAGAATTGTCGGAAACATTTGAGAGATTTTTGTAGTATTTTCCGTCAGATGTATCCACTGCCCTGCAAAATACAGACAAAAGAAACCGTAAAAGAAACCCCCACATTATAAGCACAAATAATCATTGAACACACACAAAACATCTTGTAATACATCCAGATCGTTTCATTCCAGAAGTTATCAAGATCCATATGCTTCCACCTCTCATTCACGTACTTAAAAGCTCATACGATGAATCTGGCACCCTCTACGTTCTACATGATATGCATACATATCACCGGATGACGAACATTTCACTGTCGACAGTATTTACACACTAAACAATGCACAGAAGGACTATCAAAATGGGTTGTCAGAGTACCTTGCAGTGTTGCTACCGACCTGTAGTAACTCTACCGGCATGACGATACGGCACATGGTTTTAATTTGAATTAGATTTATCGTTTCCCTATAAGATAACACATGGAGCATTCTCCTTATTAACGTCTGTCTAAAGAAGAATCACTCCATATGAAAGGATTCACTGACGGGAATGTCGATCACAAAGATACAAAAAACAAGGAGAGCTTTTCGAAAAGGATCACTCCGCATAAAGAATTCAATGATGGGTGTTTGGATCACAAAGATACAAAACTCAAAGAGGATTTTCCGAAAAGAATCACTCCATATGAAAGAATTCACTGATGGGTGTATCGATCACAAAGATACAGAACTCAAGGAGAGTTTTCCGAAAAGGATCTATCCATATGAAAGAATTCACTGATGTGTGTTTGGATCACAAAGATACAGAACTCAAAGAGAACTTTCCGAAAAGGATCACACAGTTCTCATGGACTCATAGAGACAGTTCTTCGTGAACAATGGTACTTCATTCCAGGAATTCCATGTAGGTTGAAACTTCTTTATTTCACGTTGGAAAGATTGGAAATTGTATGCCATCAGCAAAAAGTGTTTTCTCAGATGGTAAACTTGGTTTGGAAAGCAAACCTTATCAGTATTTGTCAGTAGTGAACGTTACCTTGGATAAAGAACATACTTTCGTCATAAAAGTTGTAACATTCACCATACAGCATCCAAAAGGAAATGAATTTGTTTTACACATATATGAGGGTTTGTCATTGTAATCCAGTCGGAGAAGGGAGTCAAAGTTACTCTGAGGCAGACAGCAGTGGTGATAGCAGTTGTGCGGAGAAGATGAGTTGTTGATTCTGTTGTTATAATCGAGACAAAAGATCTGTAGACACTTTCCTCGTAGAACAGCAATGGTAAAACCGTGTTCCTTGTCGAATTGTCAAAAAAGACTTCACTTGATTAATAACCAAAAGAAAATCTGAAGATGATCTCAGGACACCGAGGTCATCAAACAATTCGGTCTGTTTTCTGATATTTCGTTACATCTAACAATAACCAACCACTTTAATCACCCACTTACATAACAAGAATCAATTTCCATTGAAACTTTCATCAATGCTTCAATTGGCCCTTCACCATTTAGAAAAAAACATGTGCACACACACGTGGTTGGTTAAAAAGTCAGTACTCATTACAGCTAATAGTTGTTTCAGATAATACCGAAACTGAAATCCCCGATGAGCAAATGGTTTGGGTAGCAAATGATGTAAGTATAAATGTAGATGAGATGGCCATTCCACAGCCGAAAACATCATGCGAATGAGTCTGTAGGTGTGATCAAGTGGATGAGATAGACATATTCTTCATCAAGAACAAACAAACACATGGTGATAATCCGGACACAGAAAAACTCAAACCGAACCAGA
Source organism: Steromphala cineraria (assembly GCA_916613615.1). Classification (NCBI taxonomy): domain Eukaryota; kingdom Metazoa; phylum Mollusca; class Gastropoda; order Trochida; family Trochidae; genus Steromphala; species Steromphala cineraria. The sequence goes on along the minus strand of OU744735.1, from coordinate 15,701,048 downwards.
GATATCTGACTTCTTCTAACGTGCAGAACTCAAACAATGATTTTCATTCCTTCACACAAACAGAAGCGTCTGTAAAATCTCCTCCTTGAGCACACTGACAGTTGCTCTTAGTCTTCTTCCGTAGACGTAGACTTCTAAATAACGACACGTCTTCCTCTCTGGAAATAATGTGACTTTAAATCTGCAGAATATATTTGACAAGATCTGTCCTTGATCTGCATCTGGATCATCTAAAGACGAGTGGACAGACCCCCATCTCCAGGAAATGATAACATAAAGGTGCGTCTGTTCCCATCTCGGCACTACATGAGGTCGGACTTTCAGTAGTCCACAAATTTGTGTCTGTTCCCAAGTCGGCACTAAATAATAACAGTCTCAGGCTCCGAAGAATCCACAGATGTGTGTCTGTTCCCAAGTCGGCACTAAACAAGATCACTCTCAGGCTCAGAGTAGTCCACAGACGTCTGTCTGTTCCAAAAGTCGGCACTAAACAAGATCAGCCTCAGGCCGGAGTAGTCCACAGAAGTGTGTCTGTCCCACAGTCGGCACTAAATAATATCAGTCTCAGGCTCTGAGTAGTCCACAGACGTGTGTGCACAGGCAAAGGGACTGGAGGGAGGGCTGAACTCGCTGGCTCGCAGGATGGTGATGCCGGAGTCGGAGCTTGATGAGTCGTGTCTGTCCTTCTCCTGTACCGAGAGATAAGCATTCTACACTTCAATATTGCATCACGTCTCTACATAACTTCACATTGATATTGCAGCACTTCTATAATTAGCTAAACTTTAATATTGCATTACGACCATAATTAGCTAAACTTTAATATTGCACTGCGACTATACTGAGCTTAACTTTAATATTGCATCATGTTTTCCTACACTTCAATAATGCATCACAACTATACTTAGCTACGCCTCAATATTGCATCACGTCTATAATTAGCTAAATTTTAGTGTTGCACCATGTATTCCCACCCTTTAATATTGTATCACTTTTATACTTGGCTAAACTTTAATATTGCATCATATTTTCTACACTTCAACACTTCATTATTGCATCACTTCTATTATTACCGGTGATATAGTGTCACGTCTCTAGATAGCCTCTCTGTAATATTACAACATGTTTCCATACACTCCATTATGTTTATCCTACACTTCAATATTGAATCATGTTTTTCCTACACTTCAATATTGCATCATGTTTTTCCTACACTTCAAGATTGCATCACGTGTTTCCTACACTTCAAGATTGCATCACGTGTTTCCTACACTTCAAGATTGCATCACGTTTTTCCTACACTTCAAGATTGCATCACGTTTTTCCTACACTTCAAGATTGCATCACGTTTTTCCTACACTTCAAGATTGCATCAAGTTTTTCCTACACTTCAAGATTGCATCATCTTTTTTCCCCATACTTCAATATTGCATCATGTTTTTCCTACACTTAAATATTGCATCATGTATTTCCTACACTTCAATATTGCATCATTCATATTTCCTACACTTCAATATTGCATCACACTACAAAGATCGTTAATATATTTTTGCTATTTACATATTGAGTATGATATACCCTTCCCCCAATAAAGACTCCTCTAACCTCATCTCGACCCGTAAACGAGGGGATTTACTTACTTTCTCTGAAGGCAGACTTGAGTGTTGCCTCTTGGTTCTGATAAGAGGACTTCTCTTGGGTATCCCCGGGGAGCGTTCCCCATTGCTGACTATGGGGGCCAGGAGGGTGGACTGGGGGGTGGAGCTAGAGGCCGTGGTCCGGTCGACGGTCATCTGTCCAGCCAGACAGGTCAGGGGAATCTTGTAGAGGTTCATCATTGGGCCCGTTTTAGCTGCAATGAGATAACAGTAGTCTTGCGTTCAGACTGTAGTTTATATTATTGGACCTGACAAAACCCCCCATAAAAGCCTGTCTAGATCTGCAGTGAACTGCAGCTGAAATTCTCTGAGGCTAATTTCTTATGTTTAATAAAATAATTGGTTTTTGGAGTTATTTTCTTTCAAAGACTGGATAAAAGTTTGAGATAACAGTAAAGACGGGGTTTATATTATGAATAATTCAAAGTCGTACCTTTACGCCACCAAATCTAAGGGTTCTATTATCAAATCTGTACTTTTTGTATCCGGGTATGTGGATGTTATTCCAGTACAAAAACAAGTACAGAAATGTCGGATCCGGAAGTATGAGGTCTGAATATGTGAGTACATTTATCTAGGAAATATTCGTTTTACTATAAAATTGTGCTGAAAGCTGGGTTTCCGCTTTCAGAGTTATAAGAGGTTTGACTTAATATGACTTACTAATTAACTGTTTTTCAAAATGCTCCAAAGATAAAGCGTATATTGTTCACTTATTCTGAGAATGCATCAGCGTTGTGCTGTTTGGTATGATTTGAAACATAGGCTGCTTTCGTAGGCTCAGATAAATTTCAATGTTTATGAATACATTTTATTTTTAGGTTACTCTCTGAGAAATTATAGTCAATCAAACGTTATTACAACTTTGAACTAAGAAATTAATTGATTATCTTTGTGATTTTTACGTTTGGTTTGTAAATGAACATGCGCAACTTATGTATAACGAATAAAATGAAAATTATTGATAAAACATATATTCAAAATAAAGAGATAAAAAATAGCTACATGAAAACAAACACAGGATTAAGCGTAAATCATTCAATGTACCATATTCAAATAATCGATATAGGGAAGGACAAAATATATACTCGGTATCTCTTTGATATTTTGAAAGCGTTCGTAAAATCTCTCAAATACCACGAGTAGCCTCCCTTCCTTAATAACACAATCACGTGGCTTTATTTAGTATTATAACAAAATGCTGATATCTGTTCCCTGTAATGATCCAGTGAAAGTCATCTTGATATTAAATGTTTAAAATGTCTTTGGTAATAAACACCTGGAAAGAGATACATGGTATGTTCTGCGGATATAAAATGAACATAACCATACGTCATTCCCTCGGAAATGAAGCATGGTTTAACGGTATGAGGGCTTGCCTACCTTTTATCAACTCTCAAAGTCAATTTGATCTTGATCGATATGGATATTGATACATTATCATGAAATAAGCTAGAGACAGGGTAAATTGCAGTGATGGGGTGGCGTCGTTGGCTTTTTGGAATCACACAAATTATTAAAAGTGTCGAGACATACTGCTTTTACAAAGAGTAAGTCGACGTGGCATCAACATCTTTTTCATCAGCCAAACTCAATTGTCATTGCCATTAGCTTATATATATTTCAATGCTGTAGGATGATGGCAATAAAACGCATGACATTGTGCTGTTTTAAGTTTTTTTTACCATAATCATGCTGAATCCTTATCGCCTCTTAGACTGCGTTCTGGCCTATGCTAATCTGATATAATGTAGTGTATGATTAAATGGCATTGTACAAACCTAATGTCTAAACGATATCCAAGGAAATATTGCTTGATTTAGCTTATGCAATAAATAGTAATAAAGTCAAAATCATTTTTTTAAAAATCCAATGGACCATGGAAAGTCATTACTTACATATAATTACTTATTACAAATCGATCCAACGTCAATTCTGTAAGAAAAGTAGTAACAGGACAGAAAAGGGGTCATTATATATTATATAATTACTTATCTAGGTGTTTTACCTATCCAGCCTTATCATGAAGTTAATATATATGTCTGGGCATTATCCAAAATACCCTGTCTAACCGATAGGCAAGGAGATATTATCTGAATGAGCTCCAAAATATAAATCATTATCATTAATATGAGAAAGATGGTTTCCTATGTATCCATCATTCACCACTCACATGAAGGAGAGGGAGGGGGAGAGAATGAATTCCTCTCTCTTGTCTTCTCTGTCGGGGTGTGAGTCATCGCAGCAGATGAGGCAAAATATATGTCACACTGAAACATGAAGAGAAGAAATTCATAATCTATTACTACTAAAAATCACAAACAAAAGATTGGATCCGAAACCCTTTCATGTGGTGGTCTGAATTATATATCTAACAATTTATTTACATAATCTTTAAAATATTGTATGTGCTTAATGTTTTGTTACTGCCGTGATGTGAAAGGTTATACTCATATGGTATCAAATGATGATAGAATAAAGTTTAATACTTTGGAGGTCTATGATGTTTTTCATATAATGATTATTTAGTGCCATGTCTTAGGTGATAAGGATGAAATCTGGCATCTATGATGTTATTCATTTAACATAATCTACGATGTTATTAATGTTATTTAGTTTTATACCCTTGAGGTGATAAGGGAAAGATCTGGCACGGTCTATGGGATCACCTTGGAGGTGATGAGGCTTGAATATGACATAATCTATATGATGTTATTCATATAATAAGTACTTACTTTACATCATCCATTATGTTAACCTCGAGGTAATGGTGGTGAAATCTTGCAGGGTCTATGGTGATATTTATTGGTTAATTATCAAGTCTGATTACCTTGGATGTGATAAGGGTGAGATCCGGCATAGTCATGGTATGAACCAGGTTGCCATTGATGATGAGACGGATCTCAATCGTGTCGGGTGTGAAGGCCATTATATATGGGAAGGCACAAACTGGACAAAATAAATAAATGTTGATTGAATAAAACATATTTTAAAGAGACATTGGCACATTCTTGAATAGAGCAACCTAACATAAATGTAGGTATATGTTACCAAGTGTTACATAATTTTCTTTATAAAAATGAAATAACAGTTCTGAAACGATTGTATCATATCACTAAACGAGTTCATATTCCTACCTTAAAGGATTGGGAGATGATCAACACAAAAATGGCCGCCAGAGGTTGTTGCTTTATCATTGATCATTATTCAATGATGACAAATTGAGATTTTGACCGATGATACATGAAGATAGGACATAAACTTTTTATTTATTTTTATATTTATTTTATATTCATTGTTGTATAAGAAGACATAAAACATTGTGCTACCGATCATGTTATATAGTCCATTAAAAGGTTATATCTATGCGCTTCTGTGTTAAAACAATCCCTAGCGGAATGATGTATATGGAATATTGCCCCTAGTTCAATTGAGTCAAAATCAACACCATCAACAACTATTGGTATGAAATAAAATCAACAAACCTATTGAGTGTGGTTCTGAATTCCAGTGAAAATCAAAATCGTGACACTGCTCTTCCTTTAGCTTCTGAAAGTGGCTGACATCTGCAAATATTTAATAAATCGTCACCATAGTAGTAACACTAGTGCTCCACTAAATCGCAATATGATTTAATCCAAAAGAAAAATAGTTACATAACTTCCCCAGAACCAAACTTACTTTTTTCATGATTTGGAATATAATTTTGTTTGTGAAAAACCCGCTTTAAAAAAACCCGTCAAATACAAAATAATATCAATCAAGACAGTCACCGCAAACTATAGTATCTGGAAACATCAACACATCATAAATTAAAAAATAAAATATGACATATGACATGCAATAAATCGATATAATTTACCGTGTTTAAATATACCAATCAGAAAATCTTTCTGTATGAGTTTTGTTCTTACATTGAGATATACAATAAACTTACGGTTGTAGCACAGAATAAGCTCCGATTCATCGTCTTCATATATATCTAGAGCGGCAACCAGATTTACCTGTAGAAAAATGTGCTGTATAGATAGTATCAAAGAAAGTGGTACCTTATTCGACCTATTAAGCGCCCATGGCACTTAAAACATTGACCTGGGTGGGCGCTTATTTAAATGTGGTGTGAATGACGATCGAAAATTAAAGACTACTGAAGTGAAAGTGCGTTTAGATTGTCTTTGATAACTGATACAGGCATTCAAAAATACTCACACATTATTGAGTAGAAAACACATATTGCTGCTAATGTATTCTTTAATTCCTCATGAAACAAAGTGAATAATATTATTTTAGTACCGCTTGTACATGTACATAGGTGGGTATTAGACCTATAATTACAATTCTCTTTGGGTGCTTATTAGGTCGAATACGGTATATACGTATACGTTTGAGTGAGTGATTGAGTTAGAATGACACGCAGTTTCGATATTAAGTTTTCAGCCATTAGGGGCGTCATATTTGTTTGAACTTAACTATAACAATTAATTGCTCTTTCGCTCCATAATGCTAAAAGCGACGTTCACGACCTATGGAAGTTTAAAAGACCTACTGTTGATGTAACATTTGAAAAATCACTGTTTATTTTAACTTTATTAAGCAAATTACACAGTCTTAACCTCCATTACTTGAAAATTCTATTCTTACAGGTTCTGGACAACTTAAGATAGCTTGGACACTCACCAAATTCTTATAGCTCAGAACCCGATCAGAGACATGTTCACACCAACATTCACGTTTTGTAGTCTTATCGGTTATGAACATAAGAGTATATAACTACTTCGTATAAGATAGCATCAAATCTATACACAAAAAAGAACATATGCAACCGGAGGATAAATCTATTTGACTGTCTCAATTATAAAATTGATGACTAAGCTATACCAACGACAGAAAATAAAGGAACTATGAACTTGCATTGCTAACGTTGAGATGGATATGGTTGTCACCTTGCAACTACAATCACAAAGAAATTTTACATACTTTCTTAAACATCATGTGATTCAAATGCAAAAAAAACACAGTCGTTGTCGTAATATGGACCAAACTCAACTATAGCTGTCACATTCTGATATTGACCCTATGTAATAGGTTCAAGCAAGCACTTTAAAGAGGCTTCACTGAAATACTAGGACGACAATTGTTAAGCCTCAACGTGCCCTAAAGGTGAGGCACATATAGTTGACATTTTGATTTCATCAGTTCCCTTATTTATTGCCGACAGTATATCATGAACTAAGTCTGGAAATCCTCATTATGATAGAATTGTACCTTGTTTGCCTCAACGTGGTACAACTGAAGCGTATCCCCATTCTTCTCGTTGATGAGGTCATACTGGTTCTTGTACCCGATACAGATCTGGTTATCTCCCTTTATGCCGTCGATCAACGTGATGAGCTGGGGTACCTCGAACGCCGGTAGTTCCTGAATCAAACATATGGACAGTCTCAGTAAACCTAGTCTCAATAACAACCGCTTCACTCCGATATTGAGCCTAGCAAGATGTAAAAACGAGTCGCGTCAGCCGATCAGGGATCGTCTTACCTAGCCGCAAGAGTCTGCATTCGCACATATAACGTTGGAGGGTCATGGGTCGGCGAAAGGTCGACTGACGCGATCTTCTACTACATCTTGCTAGATTCAATATCGGAGTGAAACGGGTATTATTGTGGCTAGGTTCACTTAGACTGATAATATAAAATATATAGAATGAAATATACAATAATATAACATACATATTGATATTGATTTGAATTATTTATATATTGATTTAGCGTTACTAACGATACAAACGAGTAAAAATATGCCTCCGGATCCGAAAGAACGAGGTCCAGATAAGTGAGTACATTTACTAAGGAAAATATTCACTATTAAATCGTCCGGAAAGCGAGGTTTCCGGTTATCAGAGGTCCGAGTAAACAAGGTACAATGTACAGAGGTGACCAGCAACATGTTGAATGTAGCACTTTACCGTTAATATGCTGGTATGAGACAAATTTGAGCATTTTTTAAAACGATTTCATAGTTCTGCTAAATATACTAACGTCTTATGCTTATTTGTGAAATGCAACTTGAAATTATTAACGAATTATGCTTTTAATTCTTCAAAGAGTGCGATACGAAGGTAAGACAGTAAATTGTCATAACGTTTCCTGTGGACATTTTAAATATAAATCTAATTTCAACTTACAAATAGCCTGTCATTGACATAAGAAGACTATGGGAAAATGCTTTAAGCTACGTCTTAACTAAATCTTCCAAGTCTAACTAGGCAATCATTGAACGGGAGGTATAAGAAAAGACTTGTTCATGGATAACATCTTGTGAGCAGACAGGACTTTTAGAAGAATGTGCTTCTGAAGGTTGATTCAAAGAAATATTTTGATTGATGATAACGTTCTGCTAGCAGACAAAATCTTACGGAACAAATTCTTGCTCTCTCAACAGAAAGATTGAGGGTGATTGATGGTTCGCCTGGACAAAATAAATCTATAAATCACAATATGTATTACATTTTATGCTGACATTGCATAATTTGTTTCTCATTTTACATCGTTATTCAGAAATAACAATGTTTCACAATTAAACTTAGCACAAGGCGCGAAGCGTCTGTTTGGTCTATCCAATGTGATCTCTAAGACTTAATGAAGCAGTAGCTGGATAATACTTAACGCCTTCTGGTGGGGTGGTCTCCAAATGGAAAACATGTTTCTGATGGACTTTGCGTTAACTAAACTCACACTAGCTAATGCCATGTGGTATTGGTGGTAATTCATGAGAGTAAATGAAGCAATTCCAAAAACATCACCAAAAGGAAATTCAAAATCCTTTTGAATCCAATAGCTCGCTACAAGTCTTGACTGTTCGCTGAGGTAATTATGTGGAAGTTCCTTCAGTTCATCAATGGTGAGATAATAAGCGCCAATAAACACCTTCATCCTTAACATCTCTCCTATATCAGAGACGGTAATGCTACAGCACGATTCCTATTAAATCTTTCCCTTTACCCGGGTGATAACAGATTGCGATTGTGAACCTTTGACTTTATGTAAATACCTTGACGTTGTTCGGCAGATAAATATTGATCCACCAATAAATTGTGCAAGAATCGTTTCATCTCTTGACGAAATGGGGTGCTATTCGTGTCATATTGAATGAAAGTAAAGAAACAGACGATTATTTCCCATCAGTTCAAAGTCTTGATCTTCCTGTGTTATAAACGATAGAGTCGTAATTAGATTGGGGGATTGTTTAGCTTGGGGCACACTGGAAATGTCTGGCAATATCAGTCTTTGATCCTGACACTAACTATCTGTCTACATTTAAGACGCAGAGTTCAAACTTACAATTTCCATACACAAATACGTCTGATACTATAGGTATGTCTCTAGTATTGATATCGAGTATATACACACGTAAATTAATGGGTACTTGAGTTGCCATTGTCACGATCCTATGTTGATCCTAAAGGACCTTTAGAAGGGCGGAAATCGTGCAGAGAATAGGTAGGGACATAACATGTTGTCTTGTGCCTCTGTTGAACTCCTCAGAACTACATTATCGGGTCTGCTTTCAGTGCATCATGGGATTACATTCCTTCACAATATATATTTATTTTTATGAGTATAACCCATCCCCTTTTACCATCAATCTTTACAAACACACCATAACTGAGTTCTGATCTACTGGCTTATATGTTTAAGCTTTCAATTTAGAATAACATTTGATTCCACAATCCAAGGCCTTAGCCATCTCAATGTTGGACAAATGATTAAATGTGATGTAATCATCTGAATTGCAAAATACGTAAAGGAATGAAACCTTTCTCCTTTTCAATGAGTGTCACATATCTATTCAACATGCGCGCTGGTTAATATTCAATTTGCTTCTAAAGGATCAGATAACAGGGAATAACTCCATTGTCATGATTAACATTAAGAGTTTGAAAACTTATTACATATATGATTAATGACTACTATTATGTTAAACTTGGTCAAATTGTTTGGCTTTGTAACATTAAAGTTTGAAACACTAGAGCAAGTATGATACATTGCATATAAGAAATATTCCGCTACCATTCAAATACAATTATTATGCAAGTATGAAAATGAACTATTCATACAGCTACGTTTCATACATTTTTGTACATACAAGTTTGAAGTTATCTTGAAATACAGGCCATACGAAGGTGAACTGGGCTAACATACCCTTTTAAAGATGAACCATTCATACTCGTAGAAAGTGTAACAAAGCCTACATACCCGTATGAAGATAAACTAGGCGTACGTACTCGTATTAAGTTAAACTAGACGTACGTGCTCGTTTTAAGTTAAGATGGACCTACAAACCCGTATGGTGTTGAACTAGACGAACTTGTATAAAGTTAACTAGGCCTACCTACCCGTATGTTGTTGAACTAGACGAACTCGTATAAAGTTAACTAGGCCTACCTACCCGTATGTTGTTGAACTAGACGAACTCGTATAAAGTGAACTAGGTCTACCTACCCGTATGAAGGTGAAGCCGTCGATGGTGTCCAGGTCCACAGAGGGACACCAGGCCGACCAGGCCGCAGAATGCTTCCAGTGGAAGACCAGCAGACGCTTCCCAATAGAGACCACCATCCTCAGGTGACTGCCGCCTGGCTTGCTTAGTGAGTAGAGCTGGCAACCTGTAACATGTAGACGTATCTTCTCTAAGTGATTTCCCTTTCCGGTTCCCTAAATGTATCCTTATGAGTGCAGTAATGTATTGAGAGTGTATGCGGGGTGGCGTAAGGGATGGTAATGTGGTGAAAGGTGGTGCGAAATCTGGAAAATACAAATGTGTTGTTGTATTTGTTATGAATTTGGAATTGTGGTTGTATGTTTGTGTCTCGTAAGCCTTATTTTAGACTTTTAACAACATTTTATATTGTGATATATATATATATGTGACACAAGAATAAAATACTCTTCTTCTTCTTCTGTATTACGGTGCGTTTCGACTGGCTACAGACACTTACAATATACATGTATACATTGGTGATGTAACATATTTTAAGATGTTTTAAGATATTTGAGATACATGATATATTAGTTCATTGTGCTCTGATGAATGTGCCAGTACCGAAAAGTCTCCGAAAAACGACTAAACGGCTGATTAGATACATCCCCATGCTAAAAAAATGCTAAGCCGCCATGGACGCGTTCATAAGATGGATCGCCGAAGCGCAGCGTAATACATTTGGGGAACCATGCAGTAATACAGTATGATAGTACTCCCCGCTTCACCCGGTTAATAAACAACACACCTTTCATACTAATAAACTTACATGGCAAAGTAGGTAAATGCGCTGGGCTAAAGTTTCGAGGGAAGCATTCTTGACTCATGATATTCAATTTTTTTTCAAATTGGAGAGGTTTTAAAATTGTCATTCCTGAAGCATTTGAGATGATATTATATCATTAAACATCATAAAAAACTAATACCCTCTTGGCCGGAATAGTGAAAGAGAAGTGGATTACTTAAAAGCTAATCAACTGTTAACAATATAGAGTGACGTCATCACCATGGATTACCCATTACACGAAACCGTTTTTTATCTTTTTCTACCAAACTCTCAAATTGTATGATGGCAATGCGATTTAGAATCTATACGCTTTGGCATCTTCCGTCTTCTAAAACTTTTGTAATTTGACGATATCATCCAATTACTGTGTCATTCAAAATTGGATCATCTTAAAATCTCTTTCTTAAGTTCTTAAGTAATTCAAATATTTAATGTTGTAAAACTCTGGATTATTAAAATCATGTAGCCGAGATAGTGAGCTACTTGGCCACTATTTTTACATATACGGCTCGCAATATTCATTGAATCATTTCAGCATAAAAATCAATATGTCTTCGCCGCAGGGGTGCTAAGATGTACTTTATCACATTCGTGATGCCAGGATAGAGGAAGCAGTTTTCATCTACGATATTTTGATCAATGTTTTAAAGGGTCAGATTTTTAAGATTTCATATTTTCAATTGTTCACAGTAAATTGTACACTAATGCTAAATGTATTATTTAGATAGTGTCAAAAATCTCATAACACAAACCAATCAACCATAGTCAGAAAACAAATTATGAGGTTTTCACATAAAGTCCATTGGCTGTCTTTTTGTTTGAACACCTTGAATTCATTTTGTTTAAGAAAACTGTATCGCATTGTTGAACTTAACATTTTATATGTGATTTATAACTGCTTCATTTAGTTATAAGTCATCGTTTTTCACAATTCATTTTCATTTTCCTGATCCACCTTATTCTCCCCCTAAAAACGTTCTACTGCCCCTTTAAAATCGTTATTTCAACAATAATAACGTCAGACACTACCACAACTACCAAATCTGTTATAAATAGCGATTCCTGATCATAGATCTTACTGAATAAGTAAAAGTTTACCTTTTGTCCTCTCCAACTTATGTTCCCTGCAGTCGGCTTTGTTCCTAGTGAGAGATTCGTTTATTTCTCCTTCGAAGTCTGTCAGACGAAACACGTTCACGCTTCCTCCTTTTCCTGAAAAAAGGAAATATAAAAATAAAAATAAAATGATAATTAATAATGATGGTTCATTTGATATATTTCGTAAAACTTTTAATTTCATTTTTCGGTACATTTTTGTCAAAGCAGATTTGAATAAATCTTCTTATGATACATTAGTATGAAGACGCCTGTAACATGTACATGTATACACTTGACAAAATAGGTCAGGGGTACTCGACTTTTATGATAAACACTTCATCGAAGTGTCAAATTTAATTTTTATTTCAAAATCGTCATTACATCCTTGCTATTTTGTCAGGTATATGTCACTTCCGTATAACAATTCAAGAAAAAACTTTATTCACAAAATCATGAATTATTTAAATGCCTTGAGAGCTTTGCAAAGACAAATCAGACTTTAAAGTAAAAGTTTTGCTCGCCTTTATCGCAGCGCATGATGAGCAGACCGTGTGCCTCCACAACACTGATCTGTTTGACGGCCACGGACTTTTCGAATATGGTACGCGGCTGAAGACCCTCTGAAACACCAACATTGATAATAATAATAATAACAACACCCCATTGTCCTCAGTACATTTACATTTTCGGAAATTTGTTTTGTGCCGAACATAAAAAGATTGAAATTCATTTCCTTTTTCTGGCTTTACAAGTTTTTATAGTGGAACAGAAAAAAATACATTATTTGCAAAGCAACATCGATTCAAAACGCGTTATATTGTATATCTTGGGAACAATAATGACTCATAAGGAAGACCAAGAGAAATTCTATGGGTGAACAACCTCTTTATGAGACCGTGTCGTAGCGATGTTCATCCATAGAATTTCCCTTTGCCATCCTTGCACCACGAAATTCTAGAATGGCACTAAAACAGTTCAATTATGATTCACGGTGAATAATATATTGATAACATATTACATTACATAAATGAGTAATACGATACGTATCCCTAGAGGTCAGATAAGACAGCCATTTATTTGATTTATGGTTTCTTTTTAATAAGGTTTTTGTTTCTGTCCTTTGATAGTGCTATTTCTCATCGACCAAGGCCATTTGATGGAACTAAATTAGGTACTGTTTCTCCTATCATTATCTAAAGCTTGATAAACAAGATGTACTCATGGGAAAAACCTCATATGTCACTTATATCTTCGCAAGATGTCATTTTCTTCATGTCCATAATACAAAGTTTGACGAAACTATTTCGATAAGCTATAACCTCATTTATGATTATGAATTTTTCAACGCCCAAGCATATGATGCCCCGGCGGAATGATGTGCTTCTTGCATTCTTGTAAATAAAATAAATCTGATTCGATTTGTTTGTGTAAGTTAAAGTAATAACTGATGGTTTGAATAAACTAGCGATGGTCGATGTGAATATCCTAATCGATATAATCATAATCCATCGACTTGTATACCTCACGTATATATCTCTAATACGCCTATAATTTATACTGATATTTCTTTCTTAAAGAGCCACTCCGTGAGTTGTCAGGGGTCATATATGCCAAACTTTACCAATAGCGTAAACTGATCGAGAAGTATTGATTGTTGAAGGGAAGTATCATTCATTCAATCAGTCAAGCTTAATTTTGGAAACTTATACAAAGCCGTTAGAATGAAAGTTACAAGTAGATCTTTCAGATAGGTTATATAACTAGTATTTATGTAAGTTGGACGTGTGAAATTGGGCTTTTGCTAATATATATTACAGTTTTAAGAATGTCATTGAAAACAAGTCTTTATCATATAATTATCATATAAGATAAATATGTGAAATATTATGAATAAATATCATTAATTACTGCATTAACGTTCGTATCAAAGCAAAACAGTATGTCATGAACATCACGAACGACTCTTTGACAGCGCCATGCCGCGGGTATGCAACAATACACCTCGACACTTTGAACATTAAGCCAATGCCCTTTCCCTCACAGATAAAATTAGAAAAATGAGACACGGGTAAAAACGTAGAAGGAATACAAACCCTCCAAAACCATGGTGCCGGATTCTGTGGAGACAATCAACTTGTCACCTGTAAGCAATAATTGTCAGATGTCATTATTCGAGTCCATCTCTGGTCATTATGAGCTATTCCTACCTCCAGCTGTGTTTAAACTAATGAGGGTTTCTCGCGGCGCGATCCGTAAAGAAATACATCTCAATGGACACTTCCGTTCCGTCTGTAATGGGTCTCGTCTTGGCAACAGAGGGACAATTTCAGCACTAAAATGTTCAAAATGGTCAATGACGTCAGAGAGAGTGATCATAAGTCATTGAGGCTTTACAGCCTTCAGTTGGATAGTCGAAACATATTTAACGAATGTGTTGATGAAATAGACAATTGCCATTTCCAGCTTCCTGGTAACGTAGAAAATAACAAATTTACAAAGTTTTAACCTCATGTTTTCATTTCAGATTTTGAGAAACTTAAGAATGCAACTATGTATCATTTTGTCAAAATGCGATTTTGCGTCTCCATATTTATGTGGGATCATATCTATCATCCAAACTGATACCGTAGCATGTCGTCATTGTGTTTATGATGACATTGTGACGTTGTTGTGTTTATGACGACATAGCATAGAGACATGTATTTTCAGGGCATTATTGAAATATACTGTCAAACGATATCTTCCACGATTGATATCTACTTTGTAATACGGTTTTGAGAAGATAAATGAATATTCATACTGATATAAGATTCCTTACCCCATGAGTCTCCACACACCACTAAATGAGGGAACTCACTGTAGCACTTCTGTGGATCCCAAGGCTGAAATGAGACCAAGATAAAGATATTTACCAATGTCTACATTCAGTTTAAAGGGGCAGTAGCACGTTTTTGGGGGAATATAAGGTGATGTCAGGACAATGAAAATTAATGGTTCCAATTGAAAGACAATGTATTTAAACTAATTGGAGCAGTAATAATTCAAATATTTAACATAAAGTTTAGCCATGCGATTCCTTTTTCTTACAGAAAATGAATAAAAGGTGTTTACACAAAAATGACGGCCTATGTATTTTATGTGAATCTTCATACTTTGTCCTCCGACTATGGATGATTGACTTGTGTAATGACATTTTTGACACTGTCAAAATAATACATTTAACATTAACTTACAATTATCACTGAAAATTGTAAAATATAAAATTATCAAAAAACGTGCTACTGCCCCTTTAAGTGTCTGGCATAAATTTCGCTTCAGCAAGACCCTGTGGCAAGGGTATAAGAGGAGATAAGATATACATGTATAATATTTTTCATCATACTTCATTTTTTTGATGACTTAATTGCTTTGTATGTTTTTTTCAAGTTTAGTTGGTTTAGGTTAGAATGAACAAAACAAATTTTGCGAGGTTCATTTCTTCAAAATTCACCAAATTGGTAAAATTCTATGACAACTGTATCATCTTTAGAGGTCAAACTTCTCATGATTCGACCCCGGTCCATAGTTGTTAAAGAAAATATGCTTATTGCATTGCAATTCGTTGGTGGATTTGTTTTGTGAAAAGCTTTTATTCAGTTGAGGTCTGAAAAAATTCGGGGAACCAAGTTGAACTCGTTTTAGGGATATTTTATTCGACTTACAATCTTTGTTCTTCGATTGGATTTTTTTGTTCGTTTTTGAGAGATTACTACTTATTTTATTGAAAAAACAATCTACTGGTGCTTTAATCATAAATTACTTGTAATGATGATAAACGGAAAAATCACAAAAATCCATATATATGTTGTTCTTACCTCTCGTCGCAGCAAACTCGAGAGCCCGGAAGTGATGAGACTTGTGGGAGCGTCCCCCTTCTCAATTGTCTTCACTTTCAATCCCTGTAGTAATTCGAGAAAGTCATTTACAACAATTGGGTTATCAAATAACGTGTCAGTTTCACCAATTCCTGTGAAAAGTTGAGAAAGTGTTTTTGCAACGATAGGGTTATCAAATAACATGTCAATTTCACCAATTCCTGTGAAAAGTTCTAAATCTTAAATCATAAAGCATATTCTTGCTGATAATAGATAATATCAAAATAATTATAATTAAGATGGTGGTATCTCTCAATGATGTATTTAATTGCCATTTCATAAAATCTTCTCTAATGAATTCATTTATAATTTCATCCCTTTTCCTTGAATTTGATTTATTGATGTAATGAGTGTCTCTTATTTTACAGAAATGAATTAAAGAAATTCAATCATGAAAGGTGCAAACATCAATCATATTTCATAATCAGCATAAAATCGTAATATCAATTGCCTTCATTTAAACATCTCAGCGGGTATCATGATAAACTTTAAGTTATCATTATGCATTGTCTCAATTGTTCGTGAAATTGGAACCATAGATACAATTATTAAATTAACAAAATATATTTCTATACAGCAACAATACGGATGTAATTTTATATAAGTCAATTTTCATATAAAGGATATTTTTCATCAAATGTGGATTCAATAGATTATTTAAATATCACATTTGCTTGGAATACATGATGATACACGCAAATGGCGCGCGATCTTTTGGTAATGATGTCAGAAAACATCCATAGTTCATACACATGATTTCTAAAACTTTACTTTTTAATCTAAATTTGCATATGTGGTCTTTTCACATAAATACAAAATGCCCACCGTGGCTGAAAGTGGAGATGGTGAATAGCACTCGCTTCTGCCTAAGACAAAGTGTCATTTCTTTACCAACGAAGGCGGATATAAGAGAAATATAGAGACAACACGGACACATACTTGACTATAAGAGAACTACAGAGACAGCACGAAAACCTACTTGGCCGACAAGGACGAACTCAGCTCGACGCGCATCTTCTTTCCGGCGCGAACCATGCACATCGGAAATGACGTCACTGAAGGCCCTCCGGTACAGCATGTTGTTCTGAAGAATAGATGGGGGCAGTAATAGGTTAACAGTGTAAACATGATACTATTGGCTCTTACGGATACAAAAGAAGAGGAGGGTTTCCATCCCTACTTTAAAAACGATTAACTTATAAATGTAACATTGAGGTGTTAATGTTCCTACCTTTTATAAAGATGACTCCATCGTCTCCCAATATATCTTAATTTACTGATTCCCCCTTCCCCTCACCCAACCCCACCCTATCTCCAGCCAAACGGTTTTTGATAGGTAACTCCAAAATCTAACACTTTTTATAGATGTGCATTTTCCGTGTTATCATGAAAAAGGTTTATGTTCGTTTAATAACCGAGTTTAAATGAGAGGAGAAAACATGATCGCTATCATTTTTGCGTTCAACATAACATATCGGTTTTTATCATCATCATTATTGTTAAAAGCAATGTCACTCAGTCAGCAAAGTCAGTCATTGGTGTCATCAACTTTGTTAGAAAATTGATTGATTGAAGACGGTCCGACGAGATGTACAATAAAAGATTGAGGACTTTGTCAAACATATATATGTAGGCTATTGAATATATAACCAGAATAAGGATGTGAAGTGCAGTACATGTATGTATCTTTGTTATTTTCTTACATTGTATTTTAAAGGTTATGCTTATGATGGATCCAAGATGGCGGCCAACCGTGAAAAGCGATAAATTCTTTGGTCCGTTTTGAGCTTTATCCGTGTTATACTTCTAATGTTGTTAATTTTGTTGTTGTTCTGTAGAAAAAAGATAAATCGTGCTAACAATGATCGACATGTTCGCAGAATAGAATTTTAACGCCACTTTCAATTAAATAATCCTTATGTGGTTGTATATAAAAATATGTAACCCTCACTACATTTGATAGACAAATATTATTACTCCCTGAAATATTTTTAATCATGACGATAATTTTTATTTTTAATATTCGACATTAAATCGAACAAAAAGATGTCCTAAACAAATTAATTTCAATCTATGACTAGAAAATGTTTTTACGCGTTAAAAACAGATGTCTCTCCCATACACCATTTCAGCTGAATGTTGTTTTTGAAGACTGCTTATAGTTTTTTAAACTCAAATAAATAAATGTTTATGAAAGCAACCCTTCCCTTCAAAACAAAAAGTCCAAACTGTTGCAGTGGAAACTCTAAGATGTGTAATTTAAAAATATTTGAAACCCCTAAAAGGCACATCTACATGACATGAAGAGGATGTATAGCAAATGTGATAAGTTTGGTCAAGTAGTTTCGAGTTATGCTCTGGAAACTAACCATACCCTTCAAATTGACAAAGATCAAACTGTCGCCATGGAAACCCCCAACAAACTTTAAAAGGATTTAAAACCTCCAAAAGGCACATCTACATTATATGAAAAGAATCTACATGTATACCATATTTGGCGGAGATTGGTCAAATAGTTTCAGAGTCCAAACTATTGCCATGGAAATTAAAGAAATAAAATTAAAAAAGAAGGTGAAGCCTCTAAAAGGCACATCTACATGAAACGAAGAGTATGTAAGCCAAATTTGGTTATGCCCCGGAAACTTACCCTACCTTCAAAATGACAAAGTCCAAACTGATGCTGTGGAAACCTCCAAAAATATAATGGAATTTCAGAGTTATGCTCCGGAAACAAATAGGAACGCCAAAGCCGACGCCGACGGGAACTCAGCCAAAACCAATATGTCTCCGGACCCTTCGGGGGGAGACATAAAAACTATACTTCTTGGTGACATTATCTTATTCATTTGTGTATAGTCCACAAAATGTTGAAAAATAAATGAACCTCGTACAGTATTATACATGCAACAATATTGTGCAAGCATGTTTCATGATGGTTAACTTTTAATTCACGCTACACTAGCCCTTTTTTTAGTTTAATAATGGCGGTTGAATGGTGATGCGTTTTTGTTTTGAAACCAATCCACCCTACTCATATTTTCCCAATTTGTTTTAAATTGTTTATAACTTGAAATTTCACTCACAACATTTGTGTCACCATTTCGTTTGTGCTATGTTGTTTTTATAGATAAAGTTTCGGCATTATTCTTTTGATGCATTTCATCTTTAGTAGACTATCAAACATATCAATGAAAATCATGCTGCCATTTCAATATTTGTTAATCATACCAAAAGTTGTTGATTTAGACGTACACACTTATTATTGCTCTGTTCTAGTCAGAGATAAGACTTAAGATATTTTGAATTACGCATTTTTTGCGCAAATGTTAGAAAAACTTAAACTTAACGTTTTCATGTTGCATCAGGATTGAAATTGCTTATCAAAGAACCACATGCAGGTCAGAAATTACGCATCAGTGATCTTATTATAAAATAAACTAGTTTATACTCGTCGACACCAATTGAACCTGGCACTAGAAAAAAAATTACGTTGCAAATTCACTTAATGAAGTATGTGTTGTGCAGGCATAGCCATGTTAAGTGATAGTTGTCACTGCTTGAGTGTTTATTGTTTACCTGCTTTCTCTATAAGGAGAAGATCGTTACTTGAATCCAAGACAAATGCATCTCAATATAGAATGATTACACAAAACCATTAGTTTCCTTGGTGATATGAGATAAACACCGTCATTGGATCCGACATGTTCTTAACCAAGATACCAGGTCGGTAAACATCAAACAAAAATCTGAGAGGTGACTGACCCTAACACAAGGGAGGATAACATATAACTACTGGATATACATAGTATGTTTAAAATAATTTCAGTGCGAACGACCGTGTCAAAACCACCAGAGCTACGTAAGACTTTCATCAGCAGAATGGTGGCGACGTGATGCATTGTCAAGCTATAAGTGAGGAACTAAACCCGATTGAACATCTAGGGGATGAAATACAGAGGAGACTGAATGACGTCACCAAAAAAACCGTTTAATTGTGCTAGCCTTTCCTAAGAGGGTGGTTTAAGGTACCCATGGAGTACAGAAATCTACTGGTACAATACATGCACAGCAACGCTGTTGTTATTTACTCTCTTGGTGGACACACCAGTTAGTGAAGTAAAGACTGTGCATACAATTCGTTGGCAATGTCTTGAAACTGTTCTGAGTTATTCACTAATGTTTTAACATAATATTAAAAAATATTTATCTTTGATCCGACAATTAAGTGGATCTTTTTTATTGTTTGATGAAAGTGTCAATACAAGTTGATCATACTGACGCTTTTGCTGCTGGCATTGTTAAACTGTACTGACTGATGTTGTAACTACAAAAGGCTCTGTTAACATCATTTTATCCCTACAGAGGCAGCTACGTCATGTTACTTTGACCTAGCCTCTGTTCCAATTTGCCAAATAAATGGGCAAATGGTACAAGCCTGATTGGATGCAATCAAAGTTAGTTGTGCAATCATAGTTTCAAAAGTGGTCTTTCACAAAGCCTCGGTCATTTCCGCATGCATCAGCAAAACTAAAGCAATGAAATTTAACATCCAGAGGTGATATCCCGTCCTTGTACAAGACATCGCTTTTCACCTTCTTATTAGTTTTTAAGATCATTTAGTTAAATGAAATTTATCATGAAATAATAATTAACACTGTTGTTAAACAGATACTTTCTTCCATATCAATCCATAATTAATTTTTCAAATCTTTTCCCTCACACTGTTAATGAAAAATACACATAATGGCATAATATTATCCATGTCACTTAACGATCGTTAAGGATGCTCATAATCAAAGGTATCCAGGACATGTTTTCGTTGGCTGCAAATAAGAGACATATTGTGTTCAAACTAACGGGACTGGGGTCGTGTGTTCAAGTTTTGCGAAGGTTTCTTCGTTAAATTGTACATGACGAGTTTGGACGTTAGTGAGAAAAGGTAAAAGGGCCAACATTTTAAGAGATATTTACCTTGTTTGATTCGCTCATGTAATCCTGGTAGAGATTCCGTATCAACATCTCCAGCGTTCTCTCACGCTTTTGAGCAAATAATGGGTTGTTTACAGCCGCCTTCTCTCCGTTGATGACTGCAATAAGTAAACATTACTGTCTGATTTGTAAGCTTCTTCTCTAGCTCTAATTATCACCCTGGCCGAAATAATAAAACTTATCAACATACGATATATTTGCAACACTACGCTTCTATAATCAGCGTAATGTAGTCAAGAAAAGTATGACCTTGTTTAAAGAACATTGCATCAAACCTATCACGCAAATCTGGTGATTTTGGAAATGTTCTCTTCAATCAAAAGAATTGCTGGTGAAATATAGGTGTAACATTGAAACACGACTGTCATCAAATAGGGTAATATTTAAATCATGAGTGGATCCTTAATATTGATGACTCATTGCTTGTGTAGCACATCCTCGAAAAGATCTTGGAAATGCCTTTGATTGATTTTCCTGCATTTTCATGTGCTCATTATAGCGCTTCAGAGCAGTATACTGGTTTTAGCGCTTTACAAATGTTTTATGTATGTATGTATGTATACAGCTGCGTATCTTAAGTTTGTTCACTTACCTGCCTTGTAGTGCAAATATCATGTAATATTTTACGTCTTTGAGGCAGCCTAGCATTGCGAAAACGAAACGGATAATGTAGAAATTTGAGTACATAAGTTAACATTGAGTTTGCGTTAACATATTTGTATGTCATACCTTAAAGATAACCGTAACTATTTTGGCAGGGCATTGAAATGACCAGGGGTCAAAATTTCGAAAACGGTATTTGGTATTTTTCTCTACAAAATCCTTCAATAGTGTTCAATAGCTTTAGATCTTAATTATATTTGTTCCTTTGATTTAAGGCAATGTAATTGTACTGATTTCATTCTTACAGAGCTTATATGGAATATATAAATAGAAATTAAAGTAAATCTGAATTTCACAAATATGACCCCATCTGTCTATTTAATCATGCCAAATATCTAAATTCAGTTCCAGTGACAAGACGATCCCGAAATATGGTTTGGAAATGATTATTTTACAAATGAATAATTGGTTGTCGTTTGTAGGTTATTTTGTGGACGTCGAAAAGAAACCCAATTTACATGATATTTGCACAAAGATACACAGGCAAGTGAACAAACTTAAGGTACGCAGCTGTAGTACAACTTCAAGTAGCCTTGACATTCAACATTTCTAAAATAATTCAACGAATACGAATTCATTGAGAAATTTGAATAATGATTTATTGGTAATAGAGTTCAAACTCCACTAGCCATTGGACATTTTTGAGACGACGAAGACTTTACTTACGTTTGACGAGAAGGAAATCCCGAAAGTCCTGATGATTGGAGAACACTGGGGGTGAGGGGAGGGGCGGTCCGAACAGGGGGACAGACTCCTCACTAAACACTGTCAGTCTGTAAACAAGAGTTTCACATATTAGCTATATATTAAGGATGCGCGGTATTATCGATATATCGATACATTTCAATACAGGAACAACATGATACGAATCGATAGTTACACACTTATATCGAATCGATGCACACTTATATCGAACGTTTTAAAAGGAGCTATTTCCATCTAAGATTGCAAAAAACACAACCACATAAAACATGATTGACGGAAAGTTCTTTACAACGTTTAAAGTTGTGTTGAGAAAATAGCTTAAATATGTATTTATACATATCATAAACAGTGATTGAAACAATATCCCTTTCCAAAACGGCTCATAGCTGAGCAATTATGATCGGTCTAAACGCTCATATTAAGACAAGATAGCATGCACATTCCTGAATTAAAGAAGTACCAATATATTGCAATACATATTGCAATACGCTTTCCTGTATCGCAATATATTGCAATTCAGAAATGAGGAACGATACTCATCCTAATATATATATACGTTCAAATTGTTCAACAAGAGCGATTATCTGTTTGATGTAATCACAGAATCTACAACATCTTAGCTTAGTAGCAACAGGCCACTTTCACGATTCTACCCTTCGGGAGATGGCAAAACTCAAATCAAATAAACTCATGGAATAATGCAGATAATCCCATATATACGTATATTCGATTTGATGTGGAATCTCCACACGTGTACAATTCCATATAGGATGTTGACAAGAGATTCAATGTTCTATAACGTTGAATATATTTAAATTATGAAAATATAATTATGGTACTTACTTGTAAGTATCGTTGTCTTTGTTATACATAATCACAGCAAAAATATCTTGTTCATAGTTAAAGAAAGCAAATGTCAGATTCATTGCAAATATTATCTCCGATCTGTGCCATATATGTAGGACAGAATATGGCATGCACGATCTTTCAAATATATCTAATACAATGTTTCAAGTAAATTAAAGCAAATAGCAGATTGATTGCAAATATGATATCCGTTTGGAAAACATAGAGACTGAACCTTTCGTGACAATGTCACGCCACGAGATGAGATATTCGGCAAAAACAATGAACTATTCTAAAAATCATAAAATGCAGTTGTCAGATATCAAAAAGCAAAGTGAATGGCAAATTCCTTTACTCTTCCACGTTAAAAAAATAGTTTGATTGAAATAAATCGATTTTAAATCGGAGTTTTCTTAAAAATATATAATTTGTACATTTTTATTGATATGAGATTTATATAATGTTTTTGATTATTACTTGGTGAACTAAAGACTTCTTTTGCTTTTTTAAAGTCAGTTTTGAACTGCTACAATACAGGGCGTGTAGTTGTCATCCTGTGTGATATCTCTCTACCCAAAGCAAACCAAACTGTTGACTAACTGAAAGTTTACCTATGTAAGTAATAATGTGTTCTCATTAATTCTTGTCACGCAAAGGATACGAGTAAATCTTGTTTTCATCATGGAAGGCTTAAAGGTTGGTGACTTGTCAAAATCCCCGTCTATATACACGATGTTGACAATGTCGTTACCTACATGCCGCTTTCTTTCAACCTGAAATTACCAAAGGAATAAGTCATTAGCAAATAATGGTATTACAGTGTATACTCATATGTCCTTGAAATGTATATATCATTATTAGGAGTAACATGTCATGTTTTGTAAACGTATTTTTGGTTGATAGGTCTGAGATTTGTGAGATGAGAAACAAAAAGGCTGGTTATGAGAATGACTTAATGATAATTAATGAGAATGGTTATATTGCACTGGACTCAGAAAGTAGTGTGCTCAAAGGACTTGATGCTATGTCTGGAGAGAGATTTATCAATTTATACTCTCAACCCCATCGGTGTATACAACTCAGCTGTTAAATTGAGGCGCTTATCGTCATACGCACACTTACATCGTAACCAGGTTCCCAATCAAACCGCTGTGTTGAAGCGGCACATTTTGAATAACGACTCATGCCCAAGAGGACTTCTCAAATTTCTTATCTCGTCTCTGAGTATGGGCATTATGAAAACACCAACCGTTAGTATTCGGCAGATTTAAACGCATTATCTGTACAACATTTTAAACGAGTAATATTGATAATGAGAATATTTATAGAACGCCTTCTCCAGGAACTAACAATCTGCTCAAAGGGTTACCTACATCGCTACCCTGATGGACAGGATACAAACGCTAAGCCCGACCCTGTTGTCCAGTTCATTTGTTTTCAGATAACAGCTGGGTGGACTGAGTGCAATGTGGACGAAGTGCCGGCATAACGTAATATGAGACCATGTTAAACAATGTGTTGTCTCCATCGGATTTCGAACCAGAGTCGTTGGCGTTAGAAACCAGCGCATTTATTTTCGAAACTCTCTTAGTGCTAAGAAAGTCGTAAGTATCATACATTAACATTGGCCTAAGACTATCATAGCACTAAGAGAGCTTCGAAAATCTAAGCCCAGCATGCTAACTACTACTACTCGACTGGGCTCCACTGTGTACATTAAGTAACCATGATTGCAAGTGATGTCAGTACGCACCTGTTGTCTGTTATCTTTAGAATAAGGCAGCATTGTTGATATATGAAACATGATTTCATGACCTTCATATATCGTGTACACACTCTCTGCTCCTGTCGTGTCCGCTGCAGACAGACATGAAAACAAATAATTCAATAACTAATAAAAAGTGAAAATTAAAACAAAGGAACATATCACTAAGGTAATCATTAATGCATATCAATTTGAAAATTCCATAACTTTATGAATGCCATATAGTACGTCTTATTCGCATGATCTACAAATTATGCCAAAATTCTTACGTCTATAGATAAACAAACAATATATAATATCAAGATACATCCAAAAGCTGCACTTCATCAAATGACGCCGTGTCCAGCACAATCTAGTTAAAAGGAGATGTAATGTATACGTCCCCTAAGTCCTCACGTTACATCTAGCTGCTAATATAACCCACCTTGTCCGTGTCACGCATGCGCGGAAATATGCCAAGAGATCAGCCATTTCTTTTTCCATTGGTTGATTTCCGCGCATGCGTGACACGGACCAGGTGGGTTAGTAGCTAGATGTAACGTGAGGACTTAGGGGTCGTATACATTACAGCTAGTTACAACTAGATTGTTTCCAGCAGCAAATTGTTCACATTATTTGCATCGAATTCCCTTTTATGACATCGGTCGTATAATTTTTAGCATAACCAATATTTGAAAGTTGTTATGGGGTATATATAATTGGCAACTATCAACTAAAGGAATTGCAATATTACCTTTGAACGATATATTGTAGACAACGGTTGCGCTGTCTTAATTGTAACAGCCACTCAGAATTACTATGTGAGTTATTTGTATAACATGTTTCCCATATTCAGTGAATATTATAACCTTAGTCTAAAAATGAAAATGCCACACACATAGCGTAAAAAGACTTTTGAAACATAAAAATAACAACGTCGTTCTAAAAAATGGAGAAAGCGTCAGAGTAATATGAAAAATAAAGTTATAAAAATTCTCATCAAGTTATAAATTTCTTATGCTTCTAGATAATGCTTATTTGATGTTTAAAAACCATCTTAAATTGAATTTCATAAATATTGTTTAAAGTTTCGAAGATGCGGTGTCAAGAAAACATGAACCAGAAATTCGATTAGTTGCCATGGAAACAATGGAAATGAGCTTTAATAAAGCAAACATGGCATTTTTGAACCTTAATGTTTTTCTTCAAAAGATAACTACTCCAGGCTCAAACATGTAGCTATTTAGAAAAAAATCAAGAGATTACCAGACGAATGAGAAAATATGCTTCGAATACATAAGGTTTATACATTTAACATCAAACATGTACCTATTAGAAAAACATCAAAACATAACCAGATGAATGAAAAAACATGTTTCGAAAAGATTAGTTTGATACGTACATTTAACATCAAGACCGGCTTTGAACTTCTCCCAGCCCTTGAGCGATATTCTGTCTCCAAGAAGACTGATGAAGTTTTCAAATTCCTCGCTTCCCTCCTCTGAAAGGGAAAGAAATGATGAACAGTGAGGGAGTAATTTACCATCTCTGCAGCAGACCCATGAAACATTAATTATTGTTCCAGAAACGGCCTATGTTGTGTAAACTGGAAACCTAATATTGAAAATATAATGAACGCCTGGGGGAGCAATTCACAATACCAGATATATGTACAAGAACTGGCATGAGAATCACAGTATAACTATAAAACTGAATCACTAGATATGATACGAAATATGAAGGTGAAGTGATCTGGGGTTAGCGCCGCTTTCAAGAGTATTTTACTTATATCGCGGCTTCTAGTATTATTGCAGGGAGAAAGCCCACAACACCATTGTGGCTATGCATTGCGGTGAAACCTGCGAGAAACGGCTGGAACTAGCGAACCATGGGTGGCACTGCGCTCAGTATAGCATTACACCCAAACCTGACTGCGTGTAGAACAGTTCTCTACCGCAGACAGAGTTGCCGAGCCCCTAGCGGGAATCGAACAACGGACCTCCTGGCCTGATCCGAAGCCGAACGCGCTTACCACTACGCGATACGAAATGTGAAATGAAAATAAAATATGGAAGGGTACATGTATATAAACACATAAATGGACATTTTCGCTACACCAACAAAGTTCGTTTCGGAAAGACAGGATATGCATATCAAATGAATATGACATGTTTAAAATGATAAAATAAATCAAAATGTTGACTAAATCATAAAACTGCGAAATTATCTACACCAGGCACGAGAAACATCAATTATTATGTGAAACGTCTTGTGTTATGAACATTGTTTATTTATAAACAAAATTGCCTGACGTTTTTGAAAATTAATTAAATATACTACTCAAAATATATTAAAGAACACTCAAGTGGTATTATTTTTAATTTAATTTAATTTAATTTTTTAATTTTAATAATTAATTTGTATAGCGTCTCATATCCATCTCAAAGCTGCTCATTGACGCTTCACAGTTAATAAGAGGGGGGGGGGGCTTGTGCTTTCATAAGCTTATTTGGGGAATAGGAAAGTTTTCAGCTTTCTTTTGAAAGTATCCTCGCACTGTATGGAGCGAAGTTCCATGGGAAGATTGTTCCACAATCATTGGCACCAACGTTAAATCTCCGCAACTCACAGCGAAGTTTATTGTTTGAAGTCTTGTTCATTCCCACATGCATACTTGACATGGGGCTACTGATTTTTAAGCGTTAAATAATGTTTTGAAATTTTGTTTAGATTTTGAATTTGTTTTTTATCACATTTTGTCTTCATCCAGCTTTTCACTACCAGCGATTCACATTCAAAGTGATAAAGTCACTCAAGACGAAACTGCAATATTTGGACCTTCTGACATCATGTGACTTTCATTTTCGACCCCTGCCTTGTTTCCGACATCAAAGCGCAATACAGAAACTGCGTCACTCGTAGTATTCCATTTAGTGAGTCAGATAGTGTTTATTTCATAAGATATATAACTTTAAACATGCGCTGGGGTCTATATAGGTATATATAGGGGTAAATATACAAATGTTTCCTGGATACTTTTGAGTAAAATATATATATACCAAACATATTAAACAAGAAAAATAAATAAAATATAGTATATATGAAAACGTAATAACTAGAAAGTTTAAAAATATGAAATGGAAGTAAATGTGGTATACAATTATGACCGTCTAGGGGAGTAATTCGCTATATTAGACATATATGTTCGAAACAAGAACTATGCGCCATGAGCAGGTATAAGTATCTGGAGGTAGGCACTTTATATAAATATCCATTACATATATTGTGAGAAAATCGTTTCATATCAAAACTGTATCAAAAGGAAAAAAATTAATCAAAACACAGAAGTGCAGTCAAAAAAACAATAACTATTAGGGGAAACATAGCTTTTGAACTATTAATAATCCCAAGAATTTGACAGTGTGAATTGTCCCAAAAGCATGTATGGTTTTGAAAATTGCATGATGTACATCTAACATAAAACATGACATTTGTAATTCAAGAAAAACATTCCGTGTTGAATCTTTCGAATGCTGGTCTAACTATTAATAAAACAAATCATCGAACAAAGTTTGAAACATGTGCAGTTTCATACTCAGCATGATGAGAATTACCGGTATTTAATTACTGTTAACAAAAATTCTGAAAATCTAATTCTACGGTTACCCATTATTATATCAGGTGCAAGCATGTCGAAGCGTTGCTTACAGCTATTAGAGGTTTACATTGTACATGCATTGCAGTATCATCTAACATGGAAACCTGTCTAACAAAAGTGATTAAACACCTGATGCATATTTGGAGAGCAGTTGAATCACCGGTAACTCGTGGTTCATTTTCTCGAGGGAGTTATGTAATTTGGCACAAAAATCGATGAAAACATGCGAATATCAGGGTTGAAAGTTGGCTTATTCAAAGCAAATATTCTAAGGGATTAAGGAGTACCATTTAAACACATTGATTACTGTTGTCAATAGACTAGATTTTAATCTCTGAGATGACAATATTTATTAAATGCAGCTATCTACTATCAAAATTGAAAGGAGCCAACTGAAGCTGTTCATTTTCAGCCTGAAACAGCGGTGATCTCGACTCGCTACAATAACATTCCCTTGTATGGGGCTAACATATATTTTGTTTCATGGGCTGTAGGACAGACTATGTTGTCAACTAATATATCAGAGAT
Source organism: Steromphala cineraria (assembly GCA_916613615.1). NCBI lineage: Eukaryota > Metazoa > Mollusca > Gastropoda > Trochida > Trochidae > Steromphala > Steromphala cineraria. The sequence continues at coordinate 15,671,920 of OU744735.1, read as the reverse complement.
ATATCGATAACAACTTCTTTCCTTACAAATCCGAGGTGTTCAGATTTTCTTTGCACTTCAAATGCGTTCAACTTCAAGCGTTCAAATGTGCCAATAATAAAATCGGTAAAACTAAAAAAACTATTTCATGTCCTGGCCTCCTACTTAATTTGATAAACAGTTCAGTCAAGTTCAGGTTTTATCACTATCTTATGCTGTCAAGTGACACGTAGACTCAATGGACGAAAATTGAAACAGAAGAAACAAAGCTAAGATAACTCAATCAAATTTCTTTGAGAGGAATTTTAGAAGTTGGAATGACAATAATGCAGAGGAATATATGGATGACAACGTCTTTGTACATTAAAAAAACGTTGCATACAATGAACAAAGAAGTTGTCATCCATATATTCCTCAGCATTATAACTCAATCTCAAAGTCCAAACATTTGAAATTAAATCATTAAGTGCCTATCTGTAGTAGATGTAAAGTCGAACTTATATTTCATTATTCTACTATAACTCACTGTTCTATGACCTATAAGGTATTTTATTAAAATACATTAAGAAGGATAAGATGGGGCACATTGGCAATGGGTTTTAAAAAAGCTCCTGTTTTATTAGTTACTGCTCCAACGTTAAGGGTAACATATAGTTCAAAAGGCATTTAAAAAAACTAAGTTTTACCCTTTTTTATGATTAGTGCTTTTAATGACGTTGCACGGAGATATAAAGTGTTTAATCTGTAGTATTAAAACGTGATAACTGTAAAATACAACTTTATTACGTGGAAACTATGAATGTCATCGTCATTGAGAAAAATAGAGACAAACAAATGAACTTCATGTACGATAGAAAAAAGAAGATATCCCAGAGACACAGCAAAGAAAAAGATCCGGATCACACATATCTTTGATGTCTTCAATGAGATTTAAAATCGGGAAGTTGGCGTGACAGGTCAGCATGCTTACCACAACACCAATGTGTTCCACAATTCCATTTCTGTTGGACCTACCATTTCTTCAGAATTCGTCATCAGTCGTTTGGTTCCCCCTAACATACAGTACTAAAACAATATCAGAGATACCGCACAGTAAAATATATCTTCAACGGGATTCGAACCCGGGAAGTTGGCGTGACAGGTCAGCATGCTAACCACTACACTAATGTCTTCCACAATTCCAATTCTGTTGGACCTACCATTGCTGTAGAACTCGTCATCAATCGTTTGGTTCCCCCTAACAAACAGTACTAAAACAATTCCAGAGATACCGCATAGCATAAGATATCGAACCCGGGTAGTTGGTGTGACAGATCAGCATGCTAACCACTACACTAATGTCTTCCACAATTCCAATTCTGTTGGTACCTACCATTGCTGTAGAACTCGTCTTCAATCGTTTGGTTCCCCTAACATACAGTACTCCAGGGATACCACACAGTATGAGATATCGAACCCGGGTAGTTGGCGCGACAGTCAGCATGCTAACCACAACACCAGTGTGTTCCACATTTTGTTTTCTGTTGGTACATGTACCTACCATTGCTATAGAACTCGTCATCGGTTGTCTGACCCTCCTTGACATACAGCACCCCTATCTTGAAGTTCACAGAACCCTGAAACAAATAGAAAATAAAAGTTTATCAGAACTGTAAATCACAGACGAATCTTGTGTGAGATCAAAATATATCTGGTTTTATTTGTATAAAAGTGGCAGTAGCACGTTTTTTTAAAAAATTTATATTTTCAATTTCCGTCATAAATTGTACGTTGATGCTTAAGGTATTTTTTATAGTGTAAAAAATCTCATTACACAAACCAATCATCCATAGTTAGAGAACACATTATAAAGATTCACATAAAATCCATTGGCGGCCATTTTTGTGTAAACACCTTAAATATTTTTTTTGTGAGAAAAAAATCGCATGGCCAAACTTTCATTTAACTAAAATACATTGCCTTTCAAATGGAGCCATTTATTTTCATTTTTCTGACATCACCTTATGTTCCCCCTAAAACGTGACTCCTACCCTTTAAGAGAAGAATTTGGTTATGTTTCATGTCAAGTGCCTGACATTATTATCACTTTGATAACTAATTCATATGACATCCTAACTTTCTATAATCAGATACTCTATGACCTGTGCGGGCCGTAATAATTGTCTATGACGCTGATATAGAGAAGAACATGCATTATTGAATAGTAATGATTGTTCCCTAACATACCCGCAATCGTTGATAAAGAAATATAAAATTGTCCCGTGTCTCAGAAACTAATTTTCATTATTTCAGCATTCACCTTAATGTTAAAATAGTGCTATTACGATATTGCCTCACAACGTAATTGGGGTTTAACCATGGGAGGCTTGTAATGTTATATTCTACGCCGATAATATTGTTTTCCCTTTGAAATTATTACGAAGAAATATAATATTATATTATGAAACTATACACGTTGGTTGGTTTTATCATATGACTGATTTTCGAAACAATAAAGATACATGCTCATGTACAGTTTCTGACGTCATACTTAAAAACTGATAATTACAGGAGAAAAATCAGTAAAAGAGTACATCTGAGTGGTTTTTAAATTTTAGTACAATAACTGATTTTTTGATAAAAAAACAATTTTAAAAAATTAATTTTGATAAATCACTACTGTTTATAGACATATGAGACATTGTTTACGTCATTTTAAACATGGATTGGGTCATGTTGGTGAAAATTTTGATTTGTAAATTTCCTTCATTAAACAAAGATATGTTTATTAAACAGAAACCAGACACCTTAAAATTCGTTCAAACTAGTGCAAATATGTTTTAATGTGATCGTTAGGTATTTTAGTGCATTTAATAACGTTTAGAGTGTTAATAAATGGAAACAAATCGTTGTGTAAAGTTTCTTTTGTGCCTCACTGTAATCAAGAACCAACCTCTTGTTCTTCAAGAACCAACAGCTCCTTCTGAATATTAGGATCAAATATTTCCTTCGGTCCTTTTTCAAATTTGTGCAAGTCGAAGTGACTGTAAGATAAACAAATAATTTCATAAAGAAGGCATGCGTGCTAAATAGAAAACAATCTTAATCAAGTATTCATTATTTACTCTTATTACTGAACCTTAAAAAATGAAATTTGAATACAAATTTATTGAGATTTTCTTTCGAGAGTAAAGTTAATTGACGACTGACTTACCTTAAAATGCCCTTCACTGTTTGAGGTTTCCCTGGGTTGTAAGGCAATGACAACTTTTTAGCACCCTGGAAAAAATACCAAAATTAACAATTAAACATTCATTAGATGATAACAGTTAAAGGATAAATGATTTTGATAAATGAAGAATTGACAGCCATTAAACATGATCATCTGGCTTTGATTTACTATATCAGAGAATGAACAACTGACACACAAATTAATAAGATATGTGGTCATTGCCAATATGGTATAAATAACTATTTCGAGAGAGACCAAACGAATATGGACAGTGCAAACATACATATGTTACGACTAGCAAACCACAATTTACCAAAATATCTTGGAAGATGAAACCATAGGGTTAATGTCTTTATAGCTTGACCGACCTGTCTATCACAAGGATATACAAAGATCCAAAATATCAGATGGTCAGTTTGACTAACCGCCATGAAATCTAGGTGACCATACACGCACACACACCATATGACCAGACACATTCATTATTGAAATTTTATTCTTCAAAACACTTGTGTTTTGTCATTTCTGTTAGGTTTGCATAAACCGTCTCATTAAATACGTGGTGTATATAATGTTAAATTGATTATTGTGTTACTTCTTTGAGAGGCATGTAGAAGTTGTAGGGCGAATAAGAAAGAATTCTATGGATTTTTCAACTTCTTTATTACATGAGTGCGACGTTTCTGTGAAGAAAGAAACAAATGATGAATGGTGATGTAATTGTTTCGAGACCATTCTAATAAAAATTATTATAAAGGAAACGTAAGCCTCAGTTAACAAGTGATGCCAAAACTTGTTATGATTTCAAAACTTGTTTACAAATACTGTCCCTTTAAAAATCGTGATGTATAAAAGAATGGCATTAGTTGTGCCTTCAATCTAGATTTGTAAAGTTTGTTAAAGATTGAAAGAAATAATTTTCAAGATTTGGTCATAAAAATCACATACAAATCCATGAATTGCATCATACAACATTTTTTTATTCTGAAGAAATACTGGCTAATTCAAACTTGTCAGCCATACAGTCTATGTGTTACATATTCATTTTATGTAAATCAAACGTAAAGCTAATGTTAGAAAGAAACGACAACGTGACAATATTTCCATAAAAATGTTTAAGCTGTTTTGTTTTCATAATGAATGTGGGTTACTTCTTTGAAAACATTATGCGTGTTCTGTTAAAGCCATTAAAGGGACTATGAATAAAGTTACTTAAATTTGTGGGCGCCGTTTTGTTGTCTTGGATCTTCTTTATCAACTTCAAAATATTTGCGTAATGTTATTGACAGAATCTAAATGTTATTCTAGATTTGTGTCAACATTTCTTGGTTTATGTAGAAATATGTTTTCTGTTTTGTACAGTAATTGGCCTAATTTGCTCCCTGTACCCAGTTTCCGGTACCATTGCGACACCAATACTAATTTTTTGACATCATTTGATTTGACATCACACGTGCATCTTAATTACATAAGCGTTATGATGTCATTCAAATATTACTCCAGTCTCGTGTTAACATTTGATATAATAAACCGAGGAAATGTGTAATGACATTTACAAAACGAGTGAAATGTGTTGTATTACCCGCGCGAGACGAAGGTCATACACAATCTTGCAAGAGTTTTGTAAATATGACAGACTTTGATGACACACTTTGAGTGTAATAATTTCGTTATTATCCATTCTATTCCATTTTAATTGCATGAAACTATCCAGCAAACAGCCTGCTTCAGCCCGCCATATTGACGTCACGAACAATTGATAAATGACATCATAATGACGTTATAAAACTCAGTATACAACTTACAGATTTCCTCCACAAAATGGCCCGATACTGAGGAACATTGTGATTGTTGGCGTCTGTCACAATCACTGAGAGGAGAACTGTTTCCTTGTCGAGGTCAACTCCAACATAGTTTTGGTGCACTGGTGGAAAACATGTAAAACTTAGCCACAAGAAATACGATGACATTGAATGAAAACATGTTATTCTCTTTTGGAGGATTTAAACAAGCAAGAGTACTTCACATCTAATAGGAAATTAATACGGCATTTTCCTCCCAACACGGTCTAAGAACGTTTCGTTTAGTTAGGATGCTAGGCCATTGATGATTTGTGCCTGAATTTGAGGTTGTTTTTGCAATTACGAAACAGGAATCGTCCAGACTGAATGATCCAGTGATAAAATACTAATTATAAAAACTATAATTTGGCGATGTGATATATAGTGCTGAGTCATCAACTATGATAAATCGCCTACCAAGTCAATCTGACGTCTTCAGATACCTACTGGTCGGTTATCAACACCGGTTTAAAAAGAAAATTTCCTAAAGCTATGTTCTCAGAAAAAGGGAGTAACATAATGTTTGGATTTCAATGGTATCATGATTTCTCTCAATAATTCTTTCTTGATATAGTTGTTGTTAGGTGTATCTCAAACATGACAGTTGGCTGTTATTATTGTTGCTAAGTATTACCATTGTATTGGGTAAACCATGACAGTTGCTTGTTATTATTGTTGTTAAGTATTACCATTGTATTGGGTAAACCATGACAATTGGCTGTTATCATTGTTGTTAAGTATTACCATTGTATTGGGTAAACGGGACAATTTATTATTATGTATAGTATATTCAAATATATATTTAAAGAGACACAGAGTATGTTGATAGGATCACATATGACAAAGTTTGAAATCGATGTTATTACATCGGGAACCACTATCTGTTACTGAAAATAACAAGTTGAAGGTCAAACAGTACATTAGAGCGAAAATACGGTCATTCAAAGTCGGGATTTTGATCGAAAACCGGACAATGTGGCTCGAGTGGCGCGCGCAAATTCGCCAAACGTAATCTTAAAACCTTGTCATAAGCTGACAGGAAGATATATTTGATTCGATAGTGTTTATTAGGTATTGTTACTATTAGGTAGATTAATTGGATGAATAATTTCGAATATTAAACGTATTTGAGATGTTTTCTTGATTTTTTCATAAATTCAAGCATTTTATAGATATTATGCATAAATGGATATATTTGCAAGTCCAGTGATGACATATGAACTTCAATCAGGTTAAAGGATTTTTTTGTAACTTATCAAAACCTAATAAAAATTTAAGAAAGATACTCTGTGTCACTTTAAAAGAAAGGTTAGGGTACAAGTAATCCAACTAAGTGGATCCCTCTTCTATGTACATTGTTTACATAATATTGACATGACAATATCATTGTTGATAATTATTACCATTGCATTTGGTAAATGATGACAATTGACTATCATTTTTGTTGTTGGTTATTACCATTGTATAAGCTATTGACTGTTGTAAAGTATATATTACGATGCCATTGTGTAAAACATGACAATTGGCTGTTATCCTTACTGTTAAGTACATCATGGTATTGGATACATTCAAGCAAGACTTACATTTTCCAAGGAAATACTTGAAGTACCATCGTGTCTGAAACTCGGGGTTCTCCAGATGTATTGGGCTGTTTAGAGGACTTGACAACTGTGAAAAGATCGCTGACATTGAGCACAAATACAAGACGTCTGAATTTGATGATATATCATGTATGTCTTAAGCAAATTTTATTCATGATAGATTGTCTTCAAAATGAAATTTTATAATGAATTATACCTTAACGAGGTACATGTATATATTCAATGAATTTCTACATATAATGAAATGTTTTAAAAGAACCTTGACTTTTAAGCATCGTTTAATGAAAACATTAGAAATAAATAATGACAAAACACATAATAATTCAAGAAATTGCCAATTTGTTCAATTATACATAAAAATATTAATGCAAAACATCAAATAACTAGAAATATGTGCTTTGCGGGAGACATAATTAAATACAAAAGTGCTTGCTGATATGTTGTCTCAAAAACCTTTGATTCCTCAGGTTATGTACCACCTTGTATGATATAATGTTAGTGGAGGAGTCATTTGACATCAATGTATTAACACTCTTTTTTTATCCACAAATGAATATGATTTTTTAATTAACTTCGATAGTTGGGTTGGAAGGTATGTTCATGGTAAAACGGTAGCATGTGCGTAAAATTGTTTGGAGACGACAAGGTTCCTGATTTAAAGGAATATTCTGTGTGAAGTGAAATCAGATCTTGTGCCGTAAACAGCCTAGCAAAAACATCAGGTTTGGCTTGAGGATATTTTGATCGATGTTTTGTTGCCTTAATTTTTTTGGTTAAAATACGTCAAATCGGTTCCGACGCTTTTGGTCTTGCGGTCAGTCCATGTACAAAGTCAAATATCATTTCTTAACTAAATGCAGACATACGTTATAAATGCGGTTCAACGTATTAACTAATGTTACAAGTACTCACTGTAAACATATGAACCAATGGTCACATAACATTGAATAACGGTATGGAAGAGTCATAAAAATGAATTGGAAACTGTAAAGCGGATTTCAACCAGTATCTATTACCATACCTTGATTAACAGTGTAGAAATAACCCGTATCACTGACATGAAGCCAGCCAACCAAGAACAAACATAATAAGAAGAGGTACAGATTACAAAGCTACTCTTCCGCGATATCGAACATTCACAAAAGTGCTTTATGTTGTCTGGGTATGATTACAGAAGAAAGTGGGTACTTATAGAAAGAGCTACGAAGCTTTATAATTGCATCCTATATCAATAAGTCTTGTTATCAGAGGTAGAACCAACTAACTGACGTTGGCTTGTTGGTAATGGAATCATGGTATGATTCCAAATGACTGGAGAAGCCTTCAGGTCTAGACGGTGCTTAGCAGGAGAATATCAATAACCCCAATAAAAAGAATGCGGTGATCTTTTTATGCCATATCCATAGAAATGTCGATTTTAGGTTTGCTGATGTTTATTTCAATTATCATACGAAAGTGAATCAATTATTTGTCTGTATTGTCGATTAGCGAGTCTTGTATACTGCCAATATTATGCAATTCAAAAGTCAATTTCCAGTTATAGTGTTTATTTCTGTGAATCATTTGTAGTGTTTTCAATTGAACTTCCTCTTTCAAAGGCTGTCTGTAACGCATACTTTCTCAGACAGCATTCAATATAATACAATTATATTCAAAGCATTTAGTTTAAAAAATGAGGCTTGTTTATGTTCTATTCAATTATCATAAAACAATGTTTTGTATATTTAATTGTTTAACGTTTAACAATCATAACCTTAAAATTCTCTTCATTCCCCTCTCTAGTTTATAAAAACAGGTTTTGTTGCCCTTTTCAATTATCACACAAAATCTTTCTCTCATGTACCAATATGTTTATTATTAATTTTATGTGTGCGCGTATTTAATTTTAAAAGGAAATCAATTCCAACCATAGTTAGTACCCAACCAATTGTTCGTGTCTATACATTTCATATACATGTATAATACAGTCGATTTCAGGTTCGTTGTGTATGGATTTTGCTTATAATTTTTCTATATATGCTTGTTAAGGAAACTATTTTCCTCCATAATGTATACTTTATCATCGTTGAAAGTGAATGAACCACTATTTCGATCTTATATTCGTTTATATTTTATCTATATGTTACTCCGTTCATTAACATTTTTCTGTCAATCATTGATTGTGTATAATAATTTGCTTTCCTCTATTTCAACATCAGGTCATGATTACCTTTTTAATAACAAGAACAAACGAACAAATCAATAATATTCATTCTTACGGCTTATTTATAGAAGGGTGTAACTTTTAAATACACTATAATTAGTTCTCAAATGACAAAAAGTTGTTTTAAAAAATATAAGTGGCTTTTACACTAGACAAACTACGAAATGCAATAATTAAAGTACATAATTTCTCACTCGATTTGTGTATTCAGCTGAAAAAAACTTTTCACTGTATTCATTTTGTAATTATTCCTTATTAATTTGCGTTGATTATAGTTATTTTTCGGATTTATTTAGTTCCTTAAAGGAGCAGTAGCACGTTTTAGGGAAAATATAAGGTGATGTCAGTTAAATGAAAATATATGGTTCCAATTTAAAGACAATGTTTCCAAATTAAATGAAGCAGTAATAAATAAAATATTCATTGTAAAGTTCAGCCATGCGATTCCTTTTTCTCAAAAAAATAATTGAATGTGTTCACACAATAATTATAATTTGTTTTCCTAATGAGATTTTTGACACTTTGAAAATAATACACTAAGCATCAACGTACAATTATCAGTGAAAATTGAAAATATGAAATTTTCAAACAACGTGCTACTGTCCCTTTAAGATACAATAACAATGAGGATACTTATTGACAAATATCGGTGTGCAAAATAAAGTACACTGTCTTCGCGAACTGTTCGTTTTCACTGTGTTCTAACAATTCAGGGCATTGTAGGATAAAACGTATACGTCGAGGCATAGTTATTAGAATATCAATTTGTAACTTCTTAATGGATTAAATTGAAACATGATTGAATGTGTTGATTAGGTTGTGATCGATCTACAGATATGGTAATCACATCATGTCTTGTTTATAACTTTCTCATTAAAGTTATAGACAGAAACTTGATTAGTTAAACTCCTCAGATGTCTACATGTACGAAGCTAATTGATATTCTTGCACTTGGTTCATCGATCTAAATGTCTGATAACAGTGATGCTTGAAATTCATTCATTGATAACCATGCCACTAAAATTGCCTATTTGAATGAAAAATGAAGTTGATTATTCATAATGTAAAATGTGAGCAAATACTCTGGGGATAATCTTATAAGTATGCACATTATAAAGAAGTCCAAACTTTAGTATTACATTTTAAACCCTTAGAAATAACAATTCATTGAATGAGAAAAGGGAACCGTACTTTTATGATAACAACAGTCAATATGATGTTCTGGCTACAATGATATTTGTTTAGTGAGAGTATTATCAATAACGAGGGATGTTAATAGCAAACTAAAGATTATGTGTAGCGGTGCAGTAAGGTAAAAATAGTATGCAGCGGTACACATGAGTTATATAAAACACATTTGTAAGAAATAATGAAATACATTGAATAAGGGCTGGTTTGTAAATAAAGTCAAACAAAGCACTGTGCACATCATGCGTATAATTTGTTATTATTGATAAACTTCTTAAATGATTTGAAATCATCTATCACGATACAAAACGATCTGAAAATAATTTGCAAATGATTTGTAGTAATGAGACATGATGTGAAATAATGTAAAATAATGTGAAAAATGTGAAAAATGTGAAAAATGTGACATCATGTGAAATAATTTTGGAAAGAATAAGAACAAAATTGGGAAATGATTAAAAAAGATTTTGCAAATTTATTGTAAAAAATGTGAAATGATTTGTTAATTAATCAAAAAGCGTGAAATGGAATAAAGAAGTGAAATGCGTGCAGGGAGCGAATGTAAACTGTCTGAAGTTACATGTACGTGTGGATGTCTGTGTAGTCCACTCACGCCGAGGGGGTGTGAGTCGTCTGTGTCCCTCTCCCCCGTCTCCACCCTGAACCTCCCTGCGTTCTGAGTGGACCCGTCCGAATCCACGGACGTGAGCTGAAAAGTTGGAAAAGTTAAATATGAGCTAAAGAAGCAATGATATTTCTGGAAACACTATGAATAACCATATACTGAATTTGCTACATTGCAGGGTAGCTAGGATAGTGGTGACTTAATATGTTCTGACATTGTAATGAAATGCTAGATATACAGTTTGTAATACCGTTTGCTCCTTTTCACCATGCGAGGTTTTACCCTGTAATATGTCGCAAAAACATACACCCAGGGGCAAAAGAAACGATACCAACTTTTAAAAATAGTACAAAACAAAATCCTATTGTAAATATAATATGATTATGAAATCTTCTGATAGGCACATCAGTTGTGAAGAAGTACTCTCAATTTCAAACATCAAAGTATGATAATCATAATTGTATGACTGTTCAAATACACGAGGGGTCCCAAAAGAGCTTTTTCAATGTTATTTTTGGTCATAATCTTCAGATTTGGGATTAACAAATTATGAAATGTAAAAATCTAATAAATTTAAGATGTTATCAATACATATACATGTAAATAATATATTTCGTTCTGCGCATCATTTTGTAAGCTCTTTTATATCTTGTTAATCGCTTTTGTAACTTGAACTCAACAACAACTAAATGCGTTACAACATCAATATTATATTACTGAACAACGCAACATATGCTTGAATAATTAACATTAGAATAATGGACATCTGCTGAATACTGACACGATTCCCCACTTCGATTATTAGTGCAAAATTGTCATCCTTTCCTGCATATGTTCTAATCGCATGACTAGGCTCAGAGTCTATATATGTTATATATAAGCAATTAGTGTTTCTATAAACAGGCTTGAGGAAGCTATATTCTAGGATTAACAGAAGGTGATAGGTCTCATTCATTCTATAGAGCATTTCGGGAAGTATAGAGGAAACGAATGGAAATAGACGCACCAACGCGTCATTCGTTTCCTTATTGGGGTAACCTAAAGAGCAATCCATTTTCTGCCAGAGCCGATATTGGTGTCACTTTGACATGCGTGGGTGGGGACAAATAGTCCCGGTATACTGGAATTACTTGTCCATTGTCCATCTGTCTATTTCTTTGAGAGCAATGCTACACTGAATTTTAGCGCAGTACCACCAATGGTTCGCTAGTTCAAGCCGATGCTCGCAGGTTTCACCGCAATGCATAGCCACAATGATGTTGCGGGCTTTCTCCCTGCAATAATACTAGCAGCCGCGATATAAGTGAAATACTCTTGAAAGCGGCAATAAACCACAGAAAACCTCTCCTCTGTCTATTCCATCAAAGCCTTCCCGATGTTCTAGCGTAGTTTAGTTTAGTTACTTGTCAGCTGGTTGTTGGAGTTCGCATCTGGGACTTTAGAACAATCCCCTCCGCAAAACAAACAGAAAATAACTGAAGTCAAAGTCACAAGGTTCCTTCTACCAAACGTTGATAAACACCATTTGTTATACTGAGAGCGGTTGATTGATTGTGTATCTATAATTAACATTGCTGATATATCTTGGTGCGAGTGTCCTTAGAACGTATGTGATTAACACTGTTGACTCTCAAACTTTCAAGGCCACTATGTCTAACTTCCGCTGTTGATTTTAGGAAGTGATGTTACTGAACCATTCGAATTGATAGATGCAGGTAGATAGCTACCTTACAATTCGAATGAATAGATGCACGAATAAAGCTATCCTTTTCTTTAAAATGACAAATATACATTATACAACTAAATAACTATCGTTGTTGTTTATAATACTATTTTGTATTTTGTTCGATTGGACCGTAACTTTGAAACTTTGTTTCTGTTAAACGTCTTATAAGAGATACTTGCAATCAAATAAGCAATGACATTATTAAACAAATAAGACAAATCGAGCAAATTGCATGTTTTGTACAGACGGCTTGTGGACTGGCTGTAAGAGAGCAATTACGAATCATGATTCTTGAATCGAACAAATTCGAGTAGTGTGATTCGAAATAAAACCGTAATCTTATAAGCGTTTTATTTTCTAAATTTTTCTTATCTGACTTTAGGCAAATTTCTCAAAATGTCCTTCAGTAATATATTATTATATCTGGCTTTGGAATAAAAAATCACCAGTTATAAATGGGATGCTACAAACAGAAAGTTTACAAGAATAATGTAGTGAATCTAAATCATCGACAATAATTTGCACCACAGCATCCATGTTTGACCTAGGCGACACCTCATTAACGGCTTGTTTTTGTTGCAGGAACATATGATATATGTGACTGGATTGTTACATAATTTTATGATATAATATCCACAGACAGACTTCCTCAAGGATCAATCTGACACTCACGGGCTGAGCGGGGTCGTTTCATCTAATTATCATGCCTACCACGAACCAATATCGAAATCATTATTTATAGCCATTCTGTGCACAATCCGGCGTTGGCCAGAATCTCTCAACACTCGAAACAAGAACGAGGCATTCATGAAGAGGTAATTGTTGTTGTGCAGATACATGTACAAAACAACTTTTATATTCAAGTTTAAAGTAAAACCAAACAGAATTCAAAGTAATTCATATACTCAAACAAAATGGCATGTTATCACGACATTGTTTTTTTTAACTCGGTAATTAAATGTGCGGTTCATATAAAAATTATTCAAACCAATGCTTAGGCTATCAAAAGGCAGACAGAATTTCCTTGATGAAATGGTCCCAAGTTGCACTCAATCGATTAAGGGTCTTATATGACGGTTATGGGATAAACGAATGTACGGCGCTGCTCAACCAATTGATTTGCTATCGCGCAACTCATATATAAGCGTAGCGTGACATCAAACTCGATATCGGAATGAGGTTACCAAGAGACTTTATGGAAGCCATTGTTGCCAACAGAAGCCCAGCGGATCCTGTTAATGTCATTTGTAAGCAAACAACCCTTGACTTGACAAAACGTTTCACTATTCATGCCATCACGTACTTCTATCGATCAGATAGTTATATAAAAGAACATAATCAGCAGATGGTTAGGAATCAATCGTACAGATGATAATTAATCAATTACCTCAAACAAGAGGTACATCGTTCTATGACACGACATTTTCAATTTTGTGGGGTTCACTTTTTAACAATTACGAAAGCTACTGAAAGTATAACAGAAAAATCGACCGCAGCCAACGATGGCTTAAAGTTTTCTTACTTTTTTTTTGCTATTCTAAACAATACAATGCATCAGTTGTTTTCATATAAAGAATCATAAACCCGCAATCTGAAGAGAAAATCTAATGTGTTCCGGGATGTTTATTTACAACTAAATCTTCTACCGGGATACGAGGGGTTCGTTGGTTTGAATTCATGATCTCGTGTGTTTCATATCAATAATGATTAATACATAATAATGATCAATTCATGTATATTCAAATCGGTATGTTATACTGATATGTGTCATTATAATGGTCAAATGTCAGTAATAAAAGAGATACTTTGAGTATCATATAACCTAAACATGACCATAATGTTTTGTACAACTTTCTCATTGTCTTCTATCTCAAAAGACTTCATTTATTACGTAATACGATCAATACTTATTACCATTATTATCAACATAATATGTTCCATGATGATTATGTTATTTCGAGTTTAAATGAAACAGAAATTGAACAAAATGAAACCGGCAAGTTGAGTACATCCATTCTTTAGATAATGAAAAGACCTTTTTTCCAGTTTGTACCAAATGGACTCAAGGTACGTTTGTTTAATACGAAGGGTTAATTATTGATTGTCATTCGTCACAATCAGGGCTTATTTTCAATATGAATTCACTTTAAAAAAACAGCACGTTTACGGAAGTTAAATACTCGTTATTTCGTTTGTCCAGTAACCATGGAAACGAACACTTTCGGGAAATGAAAATCCTTATTGGAAATGCTAAAATGAGATGAATATTGAAAATCTCAAAAGTGTCATATGGAATTAGGAAACTATCAATCAAATGTCTTAAGATAACACTAGCTCTGTCAAATCAAATCACGACACAGTTTTAACTAGGCGAGTCATCAACAATTCGGAATTTATCACCACACCACCTTGAAAAAATGTATTTGCATTTCAATTTTTATTTTCATATCATACTTACTTTTCAAATTGACAAGAAAAAGACAATTTACAAATGAATGTATTAAACGACTGACTGTCATTTTCTTTAAATGCTTATTGTTTTTGAGCAAATTAACTGTTTTAACCAAAATACTTAATTCGAAATTGTTTACTTGCAATTACATTCGATCTTTAACTTTCTTTTATTTTAAAGTGCAGAGGATAATAAACAATTACAAAACGATTTTCTCGTACATTCATTTGTAAATGATTAATCGCAATGTTTGAGATTACAATTTTCTTATGTTTCCGTAATTTAACTGTTATTCTAAAATCAATTAATTGACAAATTAAATTTAATTATATTTCAACATTGATCGTTAGATACAAGGGCTTCCTTTTGAAAATGCAAGAAGCCTCATGCTTCGCAAAAAAAGCAATTTTATCATTCTTTAAAAGATGCAATATTGTATGAAAGTATTCTTTTTCTCCCGATTTGTTACACTGAATGAATGATTTTTACCATTGTAATTACTACATAATATGGAAAAACTTTAATGCTGAGTAATGTATGGATGACAAATTCTTTGTTCATTGTATGCGACGTTTCGACACAGATTCTTGTGTCGTTCCAAGTTGTCATCCATATATTCCTCAGCATTATTGTCAATCCAACTTCTAAAATGCCTCTCAAAGAAGTATGGAAAAACTGTACACATAATGTATGTACTTGTAATTTTGTTTTTGTAATCTTCGATTTTTAGTTGAGAGAATAAATATCTCTCTCATGTTATCTGGTAAGACAAGAAACGCAACTATCTTCCAACACGTAACTAGCATTATCTTCTGGTAAATGGGTCATGTAAAGAGCTTTGCTAAGAACTCTTAGTGCAAACATTGACTCAATCATTTCAGGATCACTTGCTAGAGTGATAGATCAGAAGTAGATGCTTCCTTAGAAACACTCACAAGCATCAATCAATCCTCTTTAGAAGCACCATGAACGTTGTTGGTTCTTCTACATGACTTTTATCACGAAATAATAATGTTGCTTTTACCGTCTCATGTGCTGAACTTATATTATTAAACAAGAGTATGTAATTCATTATAATGAAAAGATTGTAACCAAAGCAAGTTGTCAATTAATATTGACGTCAACATTTCCTATTTCATGATCGACTTTCGTATTAATAATCATTGTAATAATAAGATTTGGTGCAAACGTACTCCCTACCATCGCTTAGAAATAAATTCATCACATTTTCCCTTGTTATCTTCAACTGTTAAAGAAACAGGCTAGCATCAAAGAAAATATATCTTCATAAAATACAATTTGTTTTCCATTATGAATTGCATATTCATAGACATTAAAGAAGTGTTTGATTCTTTAATTATAAAAGTAAGTACAGTAAATAAAGTAAGGACAGCTCAATGATAAGACAGAATCGTGTTAGGTGGAAGTGATGTACCATTGTAGTAATGTGATGTAACAATGTGCATCACTTGTATGTGGCGTGTACTTATGTTTAAAGTAATAGTAGTCATGTGAAGCCTATAAGAAAGTCTATCACTTACTGATGACGTCACTAGTTGTGACGTCATTTCCCATCCTTGCTCTGTATAGTTGGTAAATTTTATAACTACTTTCGCATAATGTATAACGTTGAACAATATTTTGCACACGATTACTACATTGTCACTACATTATTGCCTGTTATGTTTAAGAATCGTTTATTTTGTTATTTCTTGTGGCTTCACAATGATGGATATTTAACTAAAAACAAAATATATCTTAGCAACAAACAATTCGTTCTTTTACCACTCTCATCTATCTGTTGCAACATTTAATTTTTATAACCTACAAAACCTATTCACATGATGCAGTGGCTTGACATTTAAATTAGAATATAATTTTATACATGTATAGGAATGAAGATGTTAAATATTTTTACAATAAACTACAATAAAGCAAGAATACTTGCAAATGATTGTTTATTGTAAAATCCTTTAAATATCCCCGCGTTTTTTTCTCATGCAAAGGTTGTCTGATTAAAACGAAGACATTGTAAAAATAATTGTATTTGTACCACTGCTTTGGGAATACACATTTTAGGTTTAACATGGTACTTTTTTAGGGTAAAACGGATGTTACATTATTCTGAGAAATGATATAAGTTCAAATGTTCCATTTCAAAAAGCTACATTGTCTTTTAAGAATGATGATTTCATTCAAAGTATCATAACTTTTCTATTAAACTCCCTGTTCGGTTTTGAATTAACGGGTTGCGTAACCTTATTCGATTTGTATATATAGAGAGAGCATAAATTTGTAGAATATACTTTAAAATAAACAGAGTCGACCATCTCCCCCTAATTGGAAAAGTGTAAAACATAATTAACCTTTCGCAATATCATTATGAGATGAGAAATATCTGAAGCAGATCATTAGTTATTTAGTCATTCCACACAAGATAATTAATAATAATTCTAGGTTTCAGTGCCATGCAAAATGTTTTATAACTTGCATTTTAAAGGAAACAATGTTGCGTGTTAAGGAAAACAGGATTTTGTGTAGCAGTTATAACGATATATTCTGATGTTTCATCATACAAAGTTTCAATAGGCTTCATAGTTTCTAAGGTCTGGCCCAAAAACATGTAAGTTGTGTTTCTATGGAAAAGGCCAAACAATTAAGGTACATGCATGAAGAAGTTGAGAACTCCAAAAGGCACACCTCTACATGACATTCCATGTTTTAACAGTTTCAATATTTCAGGTCTTAAAGTTTTGGAGTTCAGATTCGAAAAGAAATTCAAAATTATGTTTTACATGAAACCGCCAAAAAGAATTAAAAGTTAAAAATCCAAAAGGGCACCACTGTACATGATGATATTTTCTTTACGGTAGGTCATATTGTTTTTGATTTCTGGTCCAGCCGCTAGATAATAGTCCGCAAAGAAATGTAATTTTTCGATATTTTCTCTTTAATTGTATCGTATACAATACAATAAAAAAGTCATCCCCAAACCCACCATAATGGTAACAGTAATGACCTATATAGGTTATGTTTACAAAATAACTGGTGTTCACCACCCTAGTTATTTAAGAATGTCTATGGTTCTTCTAAGTATTTTGGCACACTTTGAAAACTGATAAATGTAGAATTTCATGGTGTACATCAACTTGTTGTTTGAACTGATCAAATGACCTTGTAGAACTGGGGTACCTTGATCTTAATCTTAATCAAAGAGTCAAGTCGCATCAACAAGAGTTAATTCAATATAAGAAGTGCATTTCGTTATGATTGAATCTCTGACATTCACATCACTTTCTTCAAAGTGGATAATCGAATAAACAAACTGCAATGAATACATGCATGAAGATACTCAAGTAAACAGTAGCTAAATGTACATAAGATCACCCCGAACTACACTTAACATATCGGACTTGGAAACGTAGGAATTACTCGGTGGTTAGGAAAGGATGTTTACCTGGTCTTTACATTTATTTATGTGACTTTCATTGTCAATTGCTGTAGAATAAGTATAATGTTATGAAAAGTCCATATGACAATCTTTATTCCTTTGCAGTGGAGGCCATAGGCCCAGTCCATATGCACTAAAGGTCCCCAGGAGATGTATCGGAATAATTTGTCAATTTGCAATGTAAATTTCTAACTTGATGTATTCATAGAATCTATACATTAGTTTCATGAATTTTATCATTTGT
The DNA here is from genome assembly GCA_916613615.1 of Steromphala cineraria. NCBI lineage: Eukaryota > Metazoa > Mollusca > Gastropoda > Trochida > Trochidae > Steromphala > Steromphala cineraria. Next base: position 15,653,399 of record OU744735.1, on the reverse strand, counting down.
GTATTATCATTATTCCTCAAATATGAATTATAAATTTAAAATTCTTGCATATGAATAACAATTGCTGACATAGGATTTGCTGCAGCTATTAGTGTTATGACAAATAACACTGATATGAATATGCAATCATTTATCATACTAGAATGTTAGAGACGTAATTCCAAGAAGCAAGCAGAACGAAATAGCGCCTAGAAGACTAATAAGATACTGATAGATAGGCAATTCTGACAGAAACAATTACCTATACAGGAAATAACGTTGTCAAATCATTAAATTCTCATTTACAAAAGAAGGAAATGATTCCATTTCTATGTTTTGTGTTATGGAATGAGGAGGACTTACCAATTCCACGGAACCATAATGTCTGCGACTGAAGACCCCTCGTCTGGCAGCAAGATCAGACGCTGGCGAACTGTAAGAAATCAAGATATTGTTAGAAACTTTCAGAAACATATGAATAAAGAAAAATATGTGCAATACACATTACCTGAAATTACTTTCTGATATTTTTCGTATCGATGTCTTGATTAATATGAATTGAAAATAATATTAGAGTTTATATTTAGATTGGCTTCAATGATTAGTCTTTATATGACTTCACTGGTCTCCAGCCCTGTGGGATTGATTTATCTGAGACCCGTTGTAAATCCTTGAGAGCTAATAAACGAAGTGCATGAACTTAAGTATTTTTGCCCTTGTTTCCCACCAAAATAGCTCTTGGCTTTGACGGAATTAGCGTTGAAAGAGATGAACAACTCAAGCGATTTCAAAGCAACATTGGATACTAGGGATTCACGAGAATTTTCAAGAGCTTATTTTTGATATTTCTTTCAAATGTATACACTGCACAATATAAGTGAAAATACTTATAATCGCCATGATGATTTGCATAGAAAACTATACATAAAAATTGTGAACTAGTAAACATCATTTTGGCCAATTGTAAACACACAAAACTAGTCCTTGAGATCGAGTACAACCAGCATGGAATTGAGGATCAACTGAAGCGGTTTCAAAGCAACATTGAATGCCAAGGTTGAACGTGACCAAACTGAGCGAGAATGTTCTTTCTGAGTGATATATGGAGGACATGTAGTCCTATTGTGGCAAATGTCATTGTGGATTTGTTGCAAATGTCAACTTGAAGAATATTAAAAAAATGTTAGCAATATCTCCTCTCATCCAATATACTACATTATAAGTTGTATGCTTCTCACGATGGTAATACGGTCTGATGTACAATCTTTGCAGAAATGTTGCCCAAGCCGCAAGGCTACATCAGAACGTATTATCACAATGAGAAGAGTACAACGTATTTACCTTATCGTCATGTAAAGAAACTTCAGCTAAATATATATTTTACTTTGACGGATAGGCCATTGCCGCTTAAACGTCCTTGGTCCTAAATGTCAACAAAATGCCGTCATCCATCCTTACTGAAACCGTTACATGCTTAAAAACTATTTGATGTCAATTCTATAGCATGTGCAAGTAATGCATCACTGAGTTCCAATTAAAATGTACATATTTGAGAAAACAAATATACAAGTAATAACCACGAAAACAGCTGATCCAACTAATGTAACCTCTGCACACCGCGTGCGTCATTTGGTACGTCATCTTAACGTTATGTGACAACTCTTCTCGACGAGGAGCTGTTACTATGGCAGCGGGGTACATGAAACGGTACAACGCTAGAGGTCAGAGCCAAAGAGGTAAATAAGAAACCCGAGTCGATCGTCAGCTTATCAAAATCGAGTATTTTACATATACGTAAGACAATGTCAAATTGAGTTTAAAAAGGCAAATGTTATCAAGTACAAATATGAGCATGAAAACAAATAAAACACCACAAAATCAATATCAGGGAAAGAAAAAAGATAATGAATTGAAAATCAGAAAAGTTATTCTTAAGTAATATTTTATCTTTGGGTAATATAATCCTCTGTACTAGGAAGTGCATTAACTAATTATACAATCAATAAGAATGAACTCTGTCAAGATAGGGCCCTTCTTCATGAAAGTATGTGATGAATCACAAGGATTCCAAAGCAACAAAGCAACAATTGCAACAATTTGGACATGCATGGGTCGCACAGGGCGGTGGGTTTTGTCAAGAACTTTATGTTAATATTCTCTCAACGCCTTAAGGATGCCGATTTACACAAATTGGAATTCACATATCAAGGAAAATCAAAAACTAGAATTCTTCTAACAAGTACAATCACTGCTTCAAACAGAAAAACAACCCTTTTATGTATTAAGAATCGTTTCTTCAGAAGATATGTATGTAAGCTTAGATCTGCAAACCATAATCTACGCATTGAAATTGGAAGATAGGAAAATATACCAAAAGTTTAAAGCTTTTGGGAATACTGTTCTACAGATAACACTTATGCAATTGAAGACATCACTCATGTTTGTATCAACATGTCCATTTTACGACATCGTTAGGAAACGCTACCTTCATAGATAGTGTTACTTCAACAACAACATAATCATAAACATAGTATCAATATGTTTAAGGCATTTGAGTACATGATACTATAACTTATTATTGTCGTTATTTTTTATATGTATCACAGTGTTTCTGGCTTCTAGATCACAAATGTTTTGACGTCTATTTATTGTCAATTATTGGCTGAAACACTTCAGAAATAAGGATTTTTATTAATCATGTAATACAATCAGTTCCAATAATGCAATGTGTAATAACATCAATCAACATGTAGCGTAGAAGATACCAACATGTCTTATCCATATTCACAAACACAAATGCAGAACCATCAAGTTTGGAAACCAAATTTTTATGACTTCAACGTTCACACGAATCGATATTATTAAATGTGTTTTTAAAAACACACGGGACGTCGTAAACAACTTTTCGTGCAGCGTATGCTATAAAATTCCTGAAAACTGTAATTAATTCTAACCCTGGGGTGTACTTTAAATACAATAGCCTTATCGACGTCATTACTTATACAAATGTAAAACAGAGCTTTGGAACTTTAATGCATGTAAATCCATTTGTTTGTTTCATAATATCTTAAGTTACGAGTGTTGTATAAAATGTAAAATTGAAAAAAGCTAAAAATGTAAATTATGTAGAATGTCCGAGGGATTTTCTAGAATGTCCCAGGAATGACCGATGTGACATTGAAAGTAGGTTTACCCAAGAAGAGAATAACCTCCAAAATGACACAAATATGACACCTGAGGTTTATTTTACCTAACCAAAGCCTCAATATCGTTTTTATAATATTTTTAAATTATTTATAGTTTATTGGGAAATAAACTACTGGCCATATCGAACATCAACCCTCGTCTGTGTTTGCCCTTCATGCACTTACGACTTGGTTTCAGCACTAAGGACTCAAACGACCTGGAATTGTAGCATGTCAAGTTAGGTAATTACGCGTACATCATTTCCCGAATGCGTTTGGCATGTTGTGGTTAATATGACCTTCACGAAATTTGTCCATCAATCAACCAAGTCCTTATTATGTTATATTCCTCTCATTAGTGAACTCATTACAAAGGTTAAAAAAACTGTCCGTGACCACACGTGACACCCGATATATGTCTCTTTCTTCAAAAGGCGTCCTTGTACATTTACTTACACCATGTCTGATGTGTCTCCTTCATGGAACAAGACATATAAGTGAAGGCAAATCTTAAAACCTAATTGAAACTCCGTTTCTGGAGATTCAGAAGATGTTATGAATCTCTTATTAATTTTAAAACTCTAAGACAGAACCTAATTCCGTGATGAAAATGTCATAGTTAATTATTCTTTACGGAGGATATGAGTAATTCTATGGATGAATAACTTCTTTATTTGACAGTAGCGACGTTTCGGCACAGAGGCTTATACCGTTTTCAAGCATATGAGGATGTATTTTCGTAAAATAATGGGAAAAAAACAACTATAGAAACAGGATAAGGTAACAATTACATCAAAGGATAAAGTTTTTCTTTTCTTTTTTTTATGACAGCAATAAAGTGTATCACCGTTTAGTGCTTTTCGCACCGTATGGGTACAGAGTAGCGCCAGTGGTTCTCTTCTTATGAGCTGAGTGTTTGAAAAGGGAGCATCAACCCTAATGACGTCAACATTATTTATCGAAAAGCTGACATGTCGATTGGCTGACGCAAACCAATATTTCAAATGTACATTTTGGAAACTAGACTGTATCAGACAATAAGACAAATGTGGATTTTAGAGAATCATTGAAATAACGTGTATTAACGATTTTTGTTTGAAAACAGGAAATTGTCATATACATGTATCTGATATTTCTTGAATGTGCAAGTTGAATAAGGAAAATCGAAGTTAAATCAGTACAAATGATAAATTCAAATATTTCATAGCCAAATTAGAATTTTATGAAAGGAACTTTTTCTTAATGCTTATCTGATGTATGAGAACTCAAATTCAACAATATTGAAACCAAAAACAGAAAAATGCTTTCAAGATATATAATTTTTTTGGCCTAGCCTTAACGAATTTGGTTCGTCTGACTGCTGAGTCACAATTTGTACTGTTTCTTTCATCCTCTGAGCTATGGTTTAAACCTTTTGTTCAATATATGTCGAATTCTTGGCCTGACTTTTAGAAATTTAGCTCCTCTAAATGTCGAGACAACTGCAGTACTGTTCTTGTCATTTGAGCTGTGTTTGGGAGAAAAAAAATCAAAATATGTCGCATTTTAGGCCTGGCGTTTGGAAATTTGGCTTATCTGATTTTTGAAACCAACAGTTCTGCTTTTATCACCATCTGAGCTGCTTTCTAGGCCTGGCGTATATACATTTGGCTCATCTGACTGTGGAGACATCTGCAGTACTGTTGGTGTCATCCAATGAGCTGTGGCTGGATTTGAAAGATGGAAACAGTGATTAACTGTGATGCCCCTACAAACCTACAGGCTTTATTTCTATGGTAATTTGGCCGCCTCTGTGGCATCTGATAGACGTATCGACGGTTTTGGTTGCTTAATGGGGAAAACCGAGACAGTGAGAAGAACCTTATTGTCCAAAGCCACGAGACTGGAGCAACGGCTTTCAGAGGCATTTTAGAATGTGGTATAAAGACGCATGGCAACCGCTAACTGATTCATTTCGTTAGAAGCTACACATTAGATATGATATGATAAACAGTATAATAGAAGCCACTCCGATGTCGATCAGTGAGAGAGTAAAGAAACCCAACTGTCCAAAGCCACGAGACGGAAGCAACGAGGCATTTTAGAATGTGGTATAAAGACGCATGGCAACTGACAATTGATTTATTCAGTAAGAAGCTACATATTAGATATGATATTAAAAACAGTATAATAGAAGCCACTCCGATGATATGAGAGAGTAAAGAAACCAAAGCCACATGGATGGGAGCAACGTCTTTCAGAGGCATTTAAGAATGTGCTAATGGCAACCGCCAACTGATGTATTCAGTTAGAAGCTATATATTAGATATGATATGAAAAACATTACAATGGAAACCATTTGATGTCGATAAGTGAGAGAGTAAGAAGACACAAATCGCACAAAGCCACAATATGAGAGCAACGTCTGTCAGAGGCATTTAAGAATGTGGTATATGAAGTTGGATAACACGCGCTAACTGATTTATTCAGTTTGAAGCTACATGATGATTATTATAAGAGTAACCCCGACATCGACAGATAAAGAGGAACAGATCTTATATAGTTAAAACAGTAGTAAAAGTAGGAAGTAGTAGTAGTGGTAGTAGTAACTGTAGAAGTTGTAGTAATTGTAGTAGTATTTATAACTGTAGAAGTAGCAGTAACTGTAGAAGTAGGCGTAATTGTAGTAGAAATAGTAATTGTAGTAGTAGTAGTAATTGTAGTAGAAGTAGTAATTGTCGTAGTTGTAGTAGTAGTGGTAGTGGCTGTGGTAGTGGTAGAAGTAGTAACTGTAGACGTAGTAGTAATATTGGTAGTGGTAGCAGTAGTAGTAACTGTAGAAGTAGTAGTAATTGTAGGAGTAGTAGTAACTGTAGACGTAGTAGTTATAGTAATAGTGGTAGTGGTAGGAGTAGTAGTGGTAGTGGTAGGAGTAGTAGTAACTGTAGACGAAGTAGTAATAGTGGTAGTGGTCGGAGTAGTAGTAACTGTACAAGTAGTAGTAATTGTATGAGTAGTTGTAACTGTGGACGTAGTAGTAATAGTAATAGTGGTAGTGGTAAGAGTAGTAGTAACTGTAGAAGTAGTAGTAATTGTAGGAGTAGTAGTAACTGTAGAAGTAGTAGTAATTGTAGGAGTAGTAGTTACTGTAGAAGTAGTAGTAACTGTAGAAGTAGTAGTAACTGTAGAAGTAGTAGTAACTGTAGAAGTAGTAGTAATTGTAGGAGTAGTAGTAACTGTAATAGTAGTAGTAATTGTAGGAGTAGTAGTAACTGTAGAAGTAGAAGTAACTGTAAAAGTAGTAGTAACTGTAGAAGTAGTAGTAACTGTAGAAGTAGTAGTAACTGTAGAAGTAGTAGTAACTGTAGAAGTAGTAGTTATTGTAGGAGTAGTAGTAACTGTAGAAGTAGTAGTAATTGTAGGAGTAGTAGTAACTGTAGAAGTAACCGTATACGGTTTTCATCAGCTAAATAAATACTTATTTCAACAAAGTAGACAACAGACATCTGGTATTTCATTTCAGCTTTTTATTGTCTCCCTGACATCTTCTCTAACTTTATAGGCTTACAATCAGTATAAATAAAAGAAAATTTCCATTAGGAGAATGACATACATCATCATGATTACTCACAAGGCAATTCCTCTTAAAAGACATGTGACATTTATACAAGAAATTAATTTTGATTTGATGCAAGTGCAGTGTGATTGAAACAAAAGAACACCAATCATATCAACCCCATACAAGAGATTGGGTTTCAACCTAATCAGCTCTTCAAGCTAACACAGCCGTCACGTAGAAGCAAAGAAATGGAAAATGAATGAAATTGATATTTAACAAGGGGAATTGATGGTTGCGTGGAAGGAATAATTGAAGAATGAATGTGCCAAATATATGTCTGGAATTAGGAATGGCAAACATAAAATTATACATTCTCGACTAGTTGCAATTGTTCATCATTGAGATCATAGCATATATGCAACAATAAGCTAGTATATGATGATAAAATCTTATTGCAAAATATGTAAAGAAAATTTATATTCCCACTCCTGCGCAAAGATGAATGACATATAAATTATCAATATTAATGAAGTTTATTAACTTGATAGGAGTCAAACGTTTGAAATAAGAACTCGCTGAAAATAATTGCTTCAAACGACAACCCTAGAACCCTTCAACGCGTAAAGGAAAGTCTGATTCTGAGTTAAGAGTATTGATTTAAAGAGATGTCTGTATCCTATTTCCACGGAGATGAATCACCACCACCTATCATTTACACTTCATTGGTAGGTTTGAGGGCTCAATTTACCATTTGTAAATGATTCTTGAGGACACCGAAGACATCATCTTGTGATCGTATGTTATTCTTTGTGGAAGGGAATTGGTTTTCTTATTCTATTTTAGTAATTGACCACTATCCATAGATCCCCAGAAAGTTAAGTGTGTAGTTCGTTGTTATTCCAAGGATAAATGTTGTAGTATCTTGGTCAATGGAAGAAGAATGTTAACTTTGAATGTTTCTTAGATTTAAAAGGATGTCACCTTTCACATATGTGTTCTTATTTGGTTTTGGGAAGAGGGGGGGGGGGGGTGATGTTGCAGGCAGGGGTTAGGGAACACGTTGATTCATTAGTGATTTGACAAAGTGCAAACTGTCTCCTTAATTCTTGTCGGCGGAATGTTACAAGTCAAATGACATTACAGAAGTGAATATAGCTCTCAGAATTTGGAAATCTTCTTATACGATAAAGGATAATGCCAGTTTCAGAAACAAGCTTTGTTTACAAAAGTCATATTTTCAGCAAATCGAAATCTGATGTCTATCTGTTCTTTATTATAAACGACATATGTATCCAATTATCGTAGGATCTGACAAACACATGACACTATAGGGCAATGCCCTTCGAGTTAATTGCTTTCGGGTTCAGATGGCGCGATCTGTGCTGGCAATAGTAATCAACAGGGATTTACAAGCAAAACATTTATTGATTGGGCAAACATTCAACATGACCATATTGCAGTAATTGTCTCCTAAAATGCAGATGTCACTTTGCGGACGTCAAGCGACATGCTATCAAGAAAAGTCAGAAAACAGAACGTTTTTGCTAATCTTGTAAAATCCTGTGAAATAGGATTTTGAACAGAAAACATTTCTCAGAGTCTAATCTTATCAAAAAGTAGGAATTTAATCTGGGATGGTGAAAAAGTCTTGACATGGGAATATTTCAAGTTTAAGATGTGCGTGCCAAATGTTCATTTCAAGGTTAAACATGTTATTGTCATTTGTGATACTATTTGATGAAAACTGACGACTACGTTAACAAAATATGCAATGTTAAAACATGTTTATTTGTTCAAATAAAACGGAAAAGAATAATCCAAAAATATAAATCCCCACTTAAAATGAGTTTGTGATAAGCCAGTCGTCCTTTGTGAAGTGAGTACCGAACGGATTCCTGTGTATGCAATATTGGCTGAAAAGATCAAAAACAAGAAATCAAAAGAAGATCTTACTTATTTGATAATATTTAATTATGAAAGAACCTAGTCTGTTATCCAGACCCTAAAGCAAACAATCAAAGGGGCCTTCTGAAGTTTAGAAATTGTTGGCAAGTCTAGATGCCTTAGTTTAAGAAATGAAATAATTATTGTTCAGAGCTCCTTTTTTATCATAAACGAATTCAATAAAAACTCACATGTTCTTTATTGATCACAACCAATATGACAAACTATCCTTTATTTTATGTCTCTTGAGACACGGAAATCAATACATACGAATTATCTCGCCATAAATTAAGGTCAACGTCTGCAATAACACTCCATTCCGAAAACGATTTTAGAAATCCCTTACAGACACTTAAACTAACTGGAAAGGGAAATAGAAACCCATGCAAAAAACGTAGATCAATTATTTATCCAAACAGCCCTGTGTGGTCTAAAGAACGCTTGATGAGAGGTTTCATTGATTATTGTGTAACAGTGAGTGTTGGGAGGAGAGGGGAAGTGCTTGATGGTGTCGAGTAGCCGGACAATCAGAGTTACTAAACCGTGAAAACGGTTCCGCTATTTCGGGAGATTGGATGTCTCAAGCTACTCCCGAGACGGTTGGGGGAAACCGACGTTTTTATGTGAAACATGTTTCTTCTACGTCTAAAGTACTAAATTATTCGAAAAAAAACCCCATTATATTTTGTGGATAAAAAGAAAGCATTTATCTATAATGCTTAGAAAATATGCATGTCAATGGTATGCCATGTGTTGAAAAGAGTTGGTAAATTATTTGTATATCTCGAGCGATAACGATGGATATACGGTCGTCAGGGGGTGTCTTATATGTACTTAAAAGACTAGGTTGTACCTTGCTTGTGATTGAGATATCGAACACACAGTCTAAAATGAATCAAAGGTGAGCTACATGTACTAACAGACTTTATTTCATCTACATTCTTCAATCAACAATCCATGTTTGGTAAACTGAAATAACATCTAAAACGAACTACATGCATTGACAGAAATTCGTATGACCATCTGCAATCTATAGTCCATTTTTTGTACAATCAATATGTTTCATGATTCAGGCTCTTTTCTATATTTGCGCATATACCAGAGATGTAATAAACTCTTATCGAACGTCCCCTCAGGGCTGGTACATTTAGGTTTTTGAGAGCATAAATAGAGTTTTAATACGATCAAAGAACTGCACTACAGATGTGGGGACATGTAGGAGAAGCCTGCATACATGTATATAGGTTCCATGCTTCTCTTAGCAAAACTTAATATATCGTGGAGATGAGAATTATTATGAATTATATCTACCTATTATGGTGTCCTAAGGTGGATTGTATATATATATATAATCCTGCATTATGTTTTTATGTTTTTATGTTTTTACCAGAAAGTCATCTGCTAATATACAGTAAACGAAAACTAAAATATGTTTACTCTGCTAAATTATTTAAAATATAAATCCATGGGTTTTATTATTTAAGCGGACTATCACGGAACAACAATAGCTCTAAATTTAATTTAAAGTCGAATCTTCGCTTCATGTAAACCTTTCTTTTTACAATTCAATTAAAAATAGATGTTTTTACAGTCATTGCTCTATCCACGAATAAATATCAATCGTTATAATTCCCTTGTGAAGAAACATGGATTTACACAGCTTGAAGATAGTTTGGTGCATAAATTATTCTTAATCAATATTAATCGTGAGGGATCGGGTGATTTAAGGACATCGTTTTGTAAGTATGTGTAAAATGGTGATGTCATCTTCATAGAAATATGTTATGTTTTACAACGAATGAAAATATAATAAATATTACTAAAAGCCATAATGTTATAAATAGAACAGCTGCGAAAATAAGCTACCAAAGTACGATTAAATCAATTGAACATCCTCCAAGTAAAATATAACCGTAAAAATGTTTAATAGTGCACAATTAATTCTAGACAAGGATACTATTTTGTGTATTTGGACACATTGCTCATACCACAGTAGAGATAAAAAACGGAGGTTGAGATAAAGTGTGTGACAGGTTATAAAGCTTTATAGCGTTGGATTCTTAACTGTGCTTACTAAACGTTCGTACCTAAGAACGTCCGCAACAAATAACGTTCGTAAGCAGTTACGACCGAGACTTCGATTTTGTCATAAAAAGATAAAATCGTTTTACTAACCGTTCGTCAACCGATCGTAAATTAAACCTTGTGACGGTTATCGTATCTCAAAGTGGACTTTTACAGAGGTGAAGGCAACATCAATATTACGAATTTCGTAAGATTCGAACGATACGTGAACCGGTTCCATGGTTTTAAGCCTGCTCCCCATTCAAGCCCTCTTGTTGGATATCCTGTTAGGCAATAAAGTATGTAAAATGTCGCATCTATTATTGCCAATTTTGCTAAAGGTTATATCGCAATCATCTATGTTACACAAATCGCATGAAATCAAATACAGAAAGACTTCGAAGGCGTCTCTTCAATAGCAAGGCTCAGCATTCGAAATAGACAACTTGTTACTGGAATACTTGATATTATAATCATTTCAAAACGTTATTATAAGACTAAAATTCGAAAAGATTAAGCGACCCAAAATATCAAATTACCATATAATCAAGAGTTATGAACATATATGTGATGACAAAGTGAGTATATAACACTAATTGCGTGATGTTGTTCATCATTATCACGCTTGCACCAATTACACAAAGTGAAACTAATTAGATGAACATTTCTATAAGCGGGTTTCTCCTAATTGTCATCCCCATTTGCACTAAAAAGGGGAAGGATTTGCAAAGAAAGCTTCTTTTGTCATTAGGCATCATCTCGAGCCACTTTTGGCAAGAAAAGTATACAGATATTACCGTAAAAATAAGTCACGATTCTTTAAATCCCTGTCATCGTCATTACTTTCCTTTGTCACAAATAAATATCTCTGTCTAATCTTTCCAGTAGGCACGTTTATTGTTGTCGTAAACAAATCAATTGACATCCTCGTGGGCGTTTATTGTAGTCATTAGACTAACATATTGTAAATATCACACGATTCGGTATCACCAAGTCGTATCATTTGTTGGCAGTCTGTCATGTTATGTGCCACGGTTTTGTACATCAAAAGGATCTCAATGTTCTTGCACACAAAAGCCTTCAATTTCACATATACATAACGGTAAAGTGGTCGCAAATGTGATTTCACAAAGAGAGAGGAGAGGAGAGAGAGAGAGAGAGAGAGAGAGAGAGAGAGAGAGAGAGAGAGAGAGAGAGAGAGAGAGAGAGAGAGAGAGAGAGAGAGAGAGAGAGAGAGAGAGAGAGAGAGAGAGAGAGATAGAGAGAGAGAGAGATAGAGAGAGTGAGAGAGAGTTTTGTAGACATTCAATTCAAAAAGACGTTAACGTACATTAAATTCTATATGCAAACAACATATAGATTTTATACAGCGCTAGAAGACATGGTCTTTGAGCGTCAAATACATAATTACTGCATTTCAAGTTTAATAATGGGTCTTAACGTTACACTGCATGTCAAAGCTGCCCGAGAGCACCCATCATTGTCACAATCTACTACAATTGTAAGGAATAATATTAACAAGGTGGATGAAACTATAAATTGCATAACACCGGATACCAATGTTATGCACATTAAACCTTTGTACCATAAATGCATGGATATGACTAAGAATGATATAAGAACCTTTTATGAAGAAATATTTTACCAAAGAAACAAGATAGCGTAGCAATGATCAACAATGCCCAAAATATTCCCACGGGTAACACATAATACAGGGGGTATGGTCAATGTTAGTAGTTATAAAGGGGGTCTGGACAATCCATAAACAACTTTGTATCAATAACTCTCAAAATTAGTATTTCTGATCAAAGAGTGAAACAAGGCAGCCACACGTTATTAATAACAAATTTAATTACATATATGTTTGTGATCCCGACGGAATATAAATATTCAATAACGTCAACACAGGATTCAACATAATGCTTGTAGAGCCTTGGAGTTGTGAACAGATAGATATATGTTTATTTAAGTCTCACCTCACAAATATATACACCTTAAGATTCATAATAGGGAGCCAACCATTCAGGGTTTCGAGAGACTATAAAGCAAAGATAGAAATAGATAGAACATGAACATAGACAGATGATAATGTAACACAAAATTAATATCCATGGTAAGAATATAAATTCCTATGACCCATATACAATACTTCTATGTTTTCGTAACACCAATTCTCACGAAATGTGCACAGATAGTGTTTTTACCTATCTTCGGCACTTATTTTGAGTATTTGAGCATTCGTTAACTATGAATTTTATGAATGAGCAACACATTCTACCTCTTATTCCATATGTGTAGACATATGTGTACATGTATACGATTGCAGGTTTCAAATATCACAGTTGGGCTGGAGAGAATAAAACAAACGTTCTGAGTTTCACTAAAATTGATGATATTATCACAGGTCGCTATACAAAATTCTATAAGCTTTTGTCTTATTTTCTTGTATAAAGGACAATGGAGTAAAACATGGGACTCTTCCCGCAGTTAAAAGTGTGCGATCTGCAAAACTAAACGAGATGGCCATTCAGCACAGCGGTCATCAATTATAAATCATTTCACTAATTAGATAACCTCACATCATGCTGTTATAATCGATACCCTGGGCAGACTATCGTCTCATAGGGGTCAAAGGTCGAGCGAACGGTGTGTAAACACACACGATGTGAGATTATTATCAATCCGAGTCACATAATCAATTGCAATTGCAATGAGTTAAGAGTTTGTCATTTCCAAAAAAATTTTTTACCAACTATGTTACAAAAGGATAAGATGGAAACATGTTAAGTTCATCAAAATTTGATATTCAAGTTAAGAACATCTCCAAGAATTTAAGAAAAGATTAAGGTTATTTTCTAGTCTTATATAAATGCAATTTACAAATCACTTTATTGTCTCATTTCTATCGGTTGTTTTTGTTTTAATCAAGTACCTGGAATAGAAACCTATCCAGCCCAGTCATGAACATTTTGGAACAGTGGATAAGTTAGCAAACATAAATACTCATTTGCAAATGTTTATATTTTACCGCTTGATGAATAATAAATATGACAAGCATTCATTTTATGAATAGGAACGTCATTCGTTTCGCAGTGACCGAACATTTAGATGCATTTGTGGATAAAAAAAGTCATTTTCTCTTAAACTTAAAGTACACATCGCATGAACTCGCAATCTGTCAACTGTTATCTAATTTGTAGATTCTAATTGAATTTATCAGAACAGATTTGTAACATCAGGGAATAGATGCCTGTAAAACGAATAACTTCGTGTCATTTTGAGGTTAAATTCGAAAAGATAATGTAGTTAACATACTAGTAGAAGGTGAGTCGCCATTGGACAAAATCATTATTGTTTCACATATGTATACGTTGTGTTGATTAAATCTACTGTTCGGAATGTTTGATCACACATTTTATCGTTTTATCGTAAAGTATAAATAAGGGGTTTAATTGCTATGGGACATATCGCACGTGTTTATCAAGAAATACACATATATGGGGAAAGATCACGTTTGTACGTTTCTATATGTGATGCTCATTAGCAGTTGTCATAATGTCAATCGCGTTTTAGTCGTACTTTCCTTTAAATTGAGCCACTAACAAACAAAAATAAGTTTCAGTTGCAATCTATTTCTAAATTGACACACACCCACAACCAATTAATTTTCCTATAGTTTCGTATATACAAATTGATGATTTGAGTGTTCGTTGACAACCATATGACTTCTTAGCTGGTATAACTCATATAAAGTTTAACAGACGAGGATATTACTAACTATGGTTCATAATTAATTGTTTAAACTATCATGCTAGTATATACAATATACATTTAATGATCAATGTCAATTCATCGGGATAGTAATGCATATATATATATATCATATGTTAACCAGAATGCCAGGAATCGACCGTAAACAGCCGGTCATAGATATTATCGCCATCTTGACATCTCCCATCATTGATTATCTGCAAGGTAATGTGATACATGGTGGGAAACTACAGGTTATTATCAGATCGTTATCGCCTTTTTGTATAACAGCCTGGCAGTGATAAACAACATACCCTGAACCCCGCCCATATTGTGAATAGTCCCTTCTACATAATAATCGACGAGAAGTGCATTATTGCTTGAAATGAAATAAGCTATCATATGAAAAGTTGTTTTTGAGGCGTCGTATGTTCAATTTCACAATATTAAGTTATCAGTCGTTTGAATTTATAAAGAAATATGTTGACCACTAGAACGAACAACAATCAAAACACGGAAAGAATCATAAGAAAAAAGTCATTACAGTTTTGCTAGAGTGCACATTTTGACCAATTTAATTTATAAGGGATTGTATCATATATATTTTCTTACAAAAAACGTGGCACTTTCAATTACAATATTATTCCATGGTGAATTGGACATTATTGCATCGTTGATTAAACCCATACCATACAATTACACTTATTAACATGTTATGGACCCTTGCAAATGATTATTGCATTTGCATGCATAACTGGCATATTTCCACACGAAGATAGGTGAACAACGTATATTTCCTTTCGATTACATAGCAGGGACTTAGAGAGAATAGATACACATTTCTTTATTTTGTACCTTACAATCAAAAAGTTGAAATTCACTGAACAAATTAGGTTATACATACACTTATAACAAGATAATATTCTTAAATACCTATGTGAATGAAAGTTCTTTTCATTTGTTGGTTTGACATTTTTTATCATCTTTTTTTACGTTAATGCTATTTTTATGTTTCCAATATAACAGTACAATATGTCATTCTTTCACCAATGTCAACAATAATTTAAGAACAACAATTATATCAATATCAAAACTATATAATACGATGAGGGAGTTTATCATAATTAAGCGGTGAAATGTCAGTCACTTTTTTCAACAGTATTTGACATATGTCAATGTAATCAGTAATTCTTTCAGTAATGAATAACACAAATTTAAGATATAAAATCAAAATTATCGACAGGAAATATGAAACGACGAAGCATCTATCATCAATATATAAACCGAAGGTTCATCGGTCTGTATACACGAATAAAGCACAAACTCAATTACCTTAGGGCTCTTTTACGGAACACCTCCTCGGGGATCGTGAGACGTTTCTCGTAATTAGCCGAAGGCGGAGTTCTTGTCCCTTTCTGTCTCTTCACAGAGCAGGATTTTGAACGAAAGCGCATGTATATAGCAGCCATATTCTGGTTGCTTGTTATCTCTGTCAAGGAAGTGAAATCCAAGTTTTCATAGAAACGGAAAGATGTGGTAAGTGGATCCGGGAGCATACAGCCATATGCTATGACTAGGGACCGGTTGGTATACACATCAGATATGCATAGTGTCACCCAACGATGAATTGGACACTAGACTCTCTGGGTCGTCCATATAGATATAGTCGAGTCGGGTTTCTGTTCCTTATGAAATGTACTGTTGGTTTACTGAATGACTTGAAAGTGTTGTTCTCTCAAGAAAGAGTCCTGTTGTAAAATACAGATCGATGGTATTTCACAGTCTCAGTTGCTTCAATTCTCTCGATGAAAGGTTATCCTTGCCTACCCTAAACTTGTCGTCTCAATGATGATCATATTCGGTCACTGTTCATCCATTGTCAATATTAGGATATCCGTGTTGGTATTTCAGATACCGGGGATACAGACTCTTAACTTCAGTATCATCATGATTTGCAATGCGCGAGGAAACGTCAAAGTGATTTGGCAGCAGAAGATTTCTGTTATGAATATTCAAGCAAAAAAGACCAAAATTGAATTTCGGGAAAGATTTATGCCTGATTAGCTATCAGCACTCGCTTTTTGCCTTAGAAAACGATAAATCAGCCCCGAAATCGAAGATAAAATTTCTTACAAGCTAGACGATAAATCCAGTCATTTCAAGCGAAGATAGCATGTTTGCCCATGCAGACGATAAGCAATCGAGGAAAGAATGTCTGATGAAGCAGACGACAATCAAAGAGACGGCGAGTTCAATCCTCTTTGGTTCTTAACACACTAGTGACAGCCAGGCTTGGAAGATATTTTCAACATCACAAAAGTCTGCCACTATCTGCTCGAACCACTCGTTCAATAGGATCACCTCATAAAAGTCGCAGAGTCAGAAACAGTTCATTTTCAGTTATAACTCCACACGGCCATATAATTATGGAGTCTCGGCGTCTGTAGGCACTTCATTCACAGCAACACAAAAGTCTGACTCGTGCATCGATCACCCGTACCTCCCGTTATTCAACATTTATCCTGCATGTACCACTTGATCTCAGATAAACTGTTGGGAAATGCCTGCCTGCACGGTTTACCGGCTTTACTCGTAAACCAACCTAATCAATAGAATACTTCATCTGCGCTATATACACAGTGTTCAGCTTTATATCACCTATCGTGTGTTAAACTCAGTAGTTAATTCTAAACTGCAAACCATGCCTAATTTCATCGAATTCCGATCACAGACGTACAATGCCGTATGATGAGGTGAACTTCACTAGAGCCATTGTAATCAACGTACACTGTTATATCACTATCAAATTCACTATGGAATTGCAGAGGTGGCATTTGGTTCTCCAAGATTTACGGGATCCAGATAGAAACAATATCGCCGTAAGACGTGACTCATGACTTGAGGTCTTTCCTCTGTGTGTATCCAATTGAGGCAGGTGAACCGTCCGCATCCATGGACGCAGCAATTATCACTTCATTGTCGATAATCCACACTTAAGTCCTTCTGCTTCACGAGAAGTCACATGACTTGATCACGTGACGTATTAAAGAGTCTGAGGCTGGCTGGAGAAGATTCCATTGACGAGCAGTAACTGCCTCCAGTTTCACGGACTCACTGGATGGACATCGATTTTTGTAATTCCTCGTGAGATGGCTGTACAATGGTGTGTATCGAACAAGATTGATTGGAGGGAATCGTGAGACATTTTAAGAAAAACGGTAGATATCAAAGAGGATTTAGTCGAAAATAATGACTTCATCAATATGAGTGCTACCGGTATCTTGCAAATACTGAAGGTATAACATATTCCGGTTTTGTTGTTGGAATGTTATATTTGTTTTCAAAAAGCATTAAATATATTGACATTGAATCAGTTCTTTCAATGTTAAGTATTTTGTTATTTTATTTCATGTTTTGTATTAGTTAAAATTGTTGCTTCGCGAAATGTCGGTACCTCAAGGATGGCTTGTCGTTTAAAAACTTGGATGACCCCAAATAAACCGATTTTACATTTTACATTTGTCGATAAAGTTGAATAACACATGGCTGTTGACATACGATACTAAATATCGTTTTCTTGTTTTACGATCAGATCGTCTTGGCGTGCTATATCATTACAATGAATGAAGTACGATGTTGAGAAATCGGCAAATTTTGATAACTAAAACCAGAAATACTCGATCTTTGGTAGACAATGAAACGTTTCAATGGAATAGGTTTACGCTTATACGTTTTTGAAAGACGAAACATTGACATATACATCCCGTGGCTAGCCTCACACGGGATGCACCTTATTTCCCCCGGTACATTAGTACATGTAGATACAAGGAGGAGAATGCTTATAGGATAATACTTGAAGTATTTCCGGAAATTGAGGAACAGATGCGTGGCATGAGTACTGAATAAGTGTGCGTATGCACTGCAGTGCACAATGCTAAGTACTACTGCGCATAATGTACAGTTATTCAATAATATAATTACCCCGTTTCTCGAAAAATATTCTGATCCTTATCCTTTCAGATGTGATTTATGTATATCATGTTTCATGATATTTGCACTGTCTCGTAGGCTATGTTTGGCAGGACTCTTTTAGAATGACATTAAAGTAAAATATTCATCTTTTTCACGTCCTATA
Source organism: Steromphala cineraria (assembly GCA_916613615.1). NCBI lineage: Eukaryota > Metazoa > Mollusca > Gastropoda > Trochida > Trochidae > Steromphala > Steromphala cineraria. The sequence continues at coordinate 15,634,804 of OU744735.1, read as the reverse complement.
TAATTGGATATCTATCAATTTTTGCAGTTCATGTCCACATCAATTCATATGAATTATCTTGATAAATGGTAACACTTATTTGGTGAAAATGGTGACATAGCTTTATCTTAACATATGATTAATTTCTACTGACAGCTTCTGTATCATTTTAACTCCGTAAATGAATTTCAAATTAGTGTGATCAACCTTTATGGCATTGGATATAGGATTTTTATCAGCATAGTTTAATTTGCAAACATATCCTGTCACATCATGCAGATAAAATAACAATGCTTGCACATAAAAGACTACAAATGCGTGTTAGCATCACGGTATTAATCTTAAACACTATGCTGTGGTGAGAAATATGTATAATTGACTATGGAGAATGACTTTTGGCTCTAGAATATCTCCATCATGTCAACAAAACAACGACATTACCAAGTTGCATGTCTTCCCTTTTGGATTTTAAAGGGGCAGTAGCACGTTTTTTGGATATTTTTTTATTTTTAAATTATCACTGATGATAGTAAGTTTATGATAAATGTATTATTTTGAAAGTGTCAAACATTTCATAACACAAACCAATCGTCCATAGTTAGAGGACAAATTATGAAGATTCACCTAAAATCCATGGGCGGCCATTTTGTTTGAACACCTTTAATTGATTTTGTGTAAGAAAAGGGAATCACATGGCTAAACATTACATTATATGTTTGAATTATTAGTCCTCCATTTAGTTTAAATGCATTGTCTTTCAATTGGAACCATCAATTTTCAACTTTCTGACATCACCTTATATTCTCCCTTAAAACGTCCTACTGTCCCTCTAAGAAAAATGTGATAATCTCTATGTCCTATGTACCAATTTCTAGCGTTCTAGGTTTTCAAGGCTTAAACGACCTCCTGCAAGATATATTGGTTATCCACTTTGATGATATTTATCTATATCAACGTAAAACAAGAATGAAAAATGAATCATAAGGCAATATGTTAAACTGAAAATGTATTCTGTTTCGTAAGGCATTTATCTTGCACCAAAAGTGCTTAAACAACTTTGTAACAAGATTGATCAAAGGACATTCGAAATATTAGTTCTTCCCTTTTACAGCTATTTCATTTTCGAATTGTATTTCACATCTTTAAATATGTCTGCATATCGAGATTCCAATTCATGTACAATTGGACGTTAAATAGAATTAAACGCCCTGGATGCCGTTGCATAAAGCAGGTGACCTTAAGTAACAAAGGTAGCCTTAGTGCAGTGTTACAAGATGGTACTAAGGTTAACCTTAGTGTTAAGTCTGTCTGTGCAACGACCTCAAGGTCAACCTTCAGAACGAGGTTCTTACTCTTCAAAATACTCCATATTGATCATTCAGGATATGCAATATTACATCATTGTAACACATTCAGAAATTTGTCCAATCACTATTGTCCCTCTGATTAGCCAATGGAATCAAAGGGAACAGACTAGTATTTGATTGACTTTCCAATCTCCGTCTGTGTCTTAGTGTAGGAGACCACTTAGAGATCGATCGTGTGTTAAATGAAGGCATAGATTGTCTGGTATATACTGATTGATTTCCGGGTATGTCGTCAATTGCTTTCTCAGATTACCTCGTTTGGAATTGACGGGATTTCTAATACTCCAGAAGACAGTTTAATGTAAGATATAGGCGTCGTATAATTGGTAGTGATGACGCAATGTGGATATTTTTGTCAACATTAGATTTCGTCTGAATCCTGCTTACTAAAGCATTTTCATTGGATTTGCTGGATTGTATATGAAATGGATAAAATTTTAGCTAACCAAAAGTGAGCACACCTACGCACATCTCAGACTAGATTTGTGACTTTCGTTATACTTCATATCCTAAGTACATTTGACGCCTTTGAAAAAAACCAGTATTACAACATTTCAAAGTTAACAAGTTAAGCACTAAGGTAGACTTAGTGCTATATTTCATCTTTTCAAAAGTGGTACTTTGGGCTGAACGTAAAAATAACACGCTCATTGAACCCCACACAAACGCTTTAAGAACGAGCTTTCAGAACTCCTCCAACGCCATTATCGGCGTTGAATATAGAATGCAGTGAGTTTTAAAAGAACTAACACGCACTGAAATATCTCTATCCTCTTTGTAATATTCTATTCCGACATCTTTCATTCAAGTATTTTAATCATTACTCTTTTAAAAACTGGGAAGGGTCAAACCAAAAGTTATATACTGCTAAGACGCTTTCTGTTAAGAATCCAAATATAACAATCATTGAAAGTGTAACAGTGTGTGGGAGGGAACCAATGCTTCCTGAATCTTAGAATCCTGCAGGTTATTACGCCTCTAATATATTGTTTCTCTCAGCGTAGAGCGAACGTATATAATACACAGCAGGTTTCAACCAGTTTAGACTGAAATGCAAAAATAAAGTCTAAAGACGCCACTCCATCTTTGCAAAAAATATCTTTCTATGACATAATGCGGTGAGATTATTTTTCTAAAAAAAGTTTCATCAGACAAATAGACTTGTTACCAAGGTCTGAGAAAGACCCAACTTTACCTTCAAAGTGAATTTGCCATCGATAGAAGTCTACATCTGTAGACAAAAGAATTATGCAAGCTATACCTTTATAATAAATTGATCGTTGCTAAATCTGAAGCATTTATTCGTAAAATAAAATGTCTATAACATGCCTTAACACCAAACCACCTCATCTCTCTTATCAGTTAAGCAGGATGCACTTGTTTTTACTGATTAAGGCATCGAAAATTGCCAGCAAGCAGAACGTTAATATTTTTCTAAAGACACGACGACCAAGAATGTCAACTGTGAAAGGAAAATTGTATAAATAAATACTTTGCTAGTCGAAATGGCAAGTACAAATACGGAAATTGAATTTTGTATGAGGGTTAAGGTCACACGGTAACAGAAACATGTATTCGGTTGCTGTATATTGAACTGTAAAATAACAAGGAAATATATATATATATATATACATATTATTAACAAAAAGTTAACTCTCTAGGTGTATGGTCCAACCTTGTCTTAATAATTTATAATTAATATTAGATACAAACATAATGCCGGGATGTTCTCCTACCGGTTTCATTTTTAATCATCAGGGAAAATGAAACGTTACAGAAGTCTATGACCAGTCCAGTGGTTTATGAGATATCAAGTAAACAAGAGTTTCAAAAATGGCGAAAGTGGTGACCTAGAAATTAGGGTCAAGGTCACCCAAAGTGACTTGTGTCTACATAATCCCTCAATGTAGGCTGTGACCAATTTTGATGACATTTCATGAATCGGTTCATAAGATATAAATAAGATGTTTCAAAAGTTTTCAAGGAACCGTGGTGACCTTGAAAATTAAGGTCAAGGTCATCCAAAGTATTTGGTATAAGCTTAGTCTCACAGACTGTGACTAAATTTGAAGATATTTTGTAAAACGGTTCAGGAGATATTTTGTTGACAAGAGTATCAAAAGTGTCCAAAGTGCCGTAGTGACCTTGAAAATAATGTCAAGGTCACCTGAAGTGACTGGTGTCTGCGTAATCCTCCAATGTAGGCTGTGACGAAATCTGAAGACATTAGGTGCAGTAGTTCATAAGATAACGAGTTAACAAGACTAACAATAGTTGCCAAAGTGCTGAGTGACCTTGAAAATAATGTCAAGGTCACCCGAAGTGACTGGTGTCTGCGTAATCCCCCCAAGTCAGCGGAGGCAGTGACCAAATTGAAGACATTGGGTGCAACGTTCTTGAGATATAGTGTTAACAAGAGTTTCAAGAGTGGTCAAAGTGCCGCTGTGACCTTGAAAATGAGGTCAAGGTCACCAAAAGTAACTGGTGTCTGCGTAATCCCCCAAGTGAGACTGTCACCATTTGAAGACTTTGGGTGCAACGGTTCTTGAGATATCGCGTTAACAAGGCTCCGGACGTACGTACGTACGGACGGACGGACGCCGCTGAATACAATGTCCCCCGTTCCGCGTTGCGGCGAGGGACAAAAACATGTACATGTATATATATATTCTTGAAAAACTACAGTGTTAAGATGAACCCTCATATAACTTTATTACATAACATAATATAGCTATTTGAAGGGTCACCTCCCGTCTTTTATTTTTCAAATATATATACAATATAAACGATGAAAAATATAAAGAGAACCTCGTCCGGTTTTTTAATGTATTATATCCTTTATTCTTTGCATTTTTTTAATGTAAAAAGAAGCAGTTGTCAGAGGATAAAGAATCTTTAATTTAATTTGTTTTCAAATTGACAAAAGCGAATTTACAGGAGATTACACTTTTGATGAACTGTAGGTCTTGATTGACCCCTGTGACACACATTAGAAGCAAGAGAGCTGTTAGAAATACAATAAATTAGCCTGATGGTGGTATTCACGTGTTTGCCCTACGTACCTAGGGCAAAAGAGTCCAACAATATGTTCTTTTATGTGCCTTTTGATCAAGAGGGTTTAAGTACGTACTACACCTGATTCCAGTTGCTTCGACTGTAGGATAATCATAGGATAACGAAGCCGGGTCTGAGACACTTATCATGTCCTGTTTGGGAAAATTAAGTATGATATAATTTTGAATCCTCAATGCTCAATGAATCCGTAGTTCACCTTTTGAGGGTCATGTAAATCTTGAGACGATGACTTAAAATTGGAGTCAACGGCACACGTATACAGTTTATCATTTTAAGTTGAATTGTTGTTATTTACAAGTATTTATCCCTCATACTCTGTTTCAATAAGAACATCACAAATGAATACAATTTGCAAATAGATGCACTTCGCACCCCTTACGGTGTCGAAAACCGATTGGAATATTTTGCAAAATATAGTGAATATTCCACATTCGCATACAATTATACGCAACGTTAATCAAATCTTATAAAAAACACAATGTCAAGTAAAATAGCCAAAATACTCGTTCTTTATCGCAAAGATGGATCTGTCTTCACGATTGTCAAGTAAACAAAGTCGAGAGACAGCGTTTCTACAAAAATCAAGGCTGCAGAGGAAGAGAGCTGAGCGTCAATGGTTCCCCTCAGGGAAATCTTGTTCTTCCGGAAGTCCATGTACTTTATTGGTTAATGCTTGTAATGGTCACAGCTGATAGAGTTAATTCAACAAGGGACTCGGTAGCTCGCTGTTATTGATTACGGACATCTAGCAGGAGATAATCCCGACATTAACATGGCTTATCTGATTTGTACACACCAGAAAAACACTTCCTGTTTATGCAGGACATTTATCACTGAACTTCCCTATGAAACATAAAAAATACATTGTTCAATCCTCTCTATTCCTACATATATCATTCGAGATCAATTTGGACAAACTCCACTGCATACTAAAGAGAGTCGTAGATTTGGTAAAAGAATAATTTCTGATCACCTTAGGTTAAGGAAGCTTAATGTTTGTTAGCCTTTCACTCTTCGTGAAAGTCCAAATCTGAATTTGGTGTTTTTTATGACAGTAAATGAACATATAAGGATTACTCCACTGTACAAAACCAAATGGACAAAGACATCGTTATAATTATTACCTTTCACAATAGTTCATATAAGTACTTTTTTACCATAGCTGGAGTCTATGTTTAGACTTACGATGGCGTTGATCATTCTTGTAATCAACTCTGGTTAATTTTGGTTAATGTCATTTGTACAAGTTACTGTTTGTGTACATTAATTGTGTAACGTATTGTAACGTAATTACGCCGCTAATAACGGCGCTGAACAATAACTCACTCACTAATTACATAATTAACAGAAAACAATAATTGCAGCTACATGATATCTACTTCTATTTGATAAATAATATCGACACCGAATATAATCATCAAAGACCAATTTGAGAATTTTGCTGTAAAAGATAATCATATCAGCTCCGATATCGTGTTCTAATTGAAACCCCTTTGCATGTAGCTCGCACGCAGATAGAATGCAATACATTATAATCTCTGAGCATTTGGTTTAAATCCGTGTTGATGAAGACCTTTTAACCATATTCATAAACATGGACTTATTTTTAATTATTCGATTGGCTCTTTCTTTTGCTAAGTTAACAACCGTAGTCAGGTTTCAAAGTAATGCAATTGAGACATCAAATAAATCCACTTGCGTGTTATTTGCATGAGGTCAGGAACCTATTGTTTCGTCAAACATTTTGCTTATATATCTTTCAAATGATTGACAGAAAGACATTTTGTTTAAATGACATTACATTAAATCGACAGATTGATGTTCTGATTGGTATCATGCAAATTGGATGGGTCTGGTTCCTCATTTGATTCAATTGCTATATATGTGCCCTGTATGAAAAACGTTTATGGATAGTATCAGCTGTTGCAGGAAAGTATCATTAAAAGATAATCGACGTTGTATAGTGATGATTAAAAGGTCGCGATTGTGATCGAAAATCGAACAATGACGAGCGTCAATCAGTCAAACGTAATTTGGAAAGGTTACCGAAAGCATTTAGAATGACACTTACGTGTTAACACTGTTTGATAGAGTGTATAACTACTATCCATGTGATTTGTAAATTGTTTTGATGTATACAAATGATAATTCCATTTCACGTTTGTATCAAAGCAAAACAATAAATTACTAAATAAATGAATGAAGAAATGAATGAATGAATGAATGAATGAATGAATGAATGAATGAATGAATAGATAAATAAATAGATAAATAAATAAATAAATAAATAAATAAATAAATAAATAAATAAATAAATAAATAAATAAATAAATAAATAAATAAATAAATAAATCACGTGGCTCTTCAATGTACGATGGTCACGTGTACTGAGGACATGGTCAGACTAGGAAGTTAATCTTATTATGCTTTCATAACTTTCAATATCAACATTTGAAAAACCGATTGCCAAACATGACAAAATAAATTAAAAGTAAATGATAATTATGGTTGTTCTATTTGTCTATCAAATTAAATGGAGAAAAATCCATTGAATACGGATGGAAGGTATGTAGTTTTATGACCATCCCATTGCCATCGTACAATATTCGTTCATGCTTTATATGTACACTTCAGAATTTTTTTTTTATCCTTACTACTAAAATGTTCTCATATTTCAGGAAATGTTGAGTGGATCCAGAAAACACAAGCAATGTCAAACCCCTTGTCCCTATGGAATGAGAGTTGCCAATTTCGCTGCTACGGCCTTCTATTACCCTAGAGCTGCATTTTAGCACTAAGAAACCTCATTTAAGCTCATTCATGAAAGTAGCCAGAAATTGCCTCTATTCGTCTGAATACCTTTGGGCAAAAAATTACCGGCAACGTGAAAGAGTGCGTCTGATTTGCCTTTCAGTTTCCTTTTTGGATTATCGGTTGTTCAGCCCACGAATCTTTGAATATTTCATACTGACTCAGAATGGTGTCTGTATGTTATTCGAATCTATTTTAGTTTTTTTATGCTTATAACTGATGTTGTCATTCCATTTACCATAGAAAAAAATATATACATGCTAAAATTATTCACGACGAGCGACTGAATTTCTTCATATGCTTGACCATATTCAGGATTTATCCTCTTAAATAACATGGAACTTGACTGCAATCATAAATATATAAGTCATGTTTATACAAATTAGTTCTAATTGTATACTGTGAACGTATACACCTGTGTCCCTACTAATTACAGATAACAACATGCAATAACTATGGAGAGCGGATATCGTTAGCAAAAGGTTCTCGTCCAATAACACAATTTGTTTAAGTAGAAATAAGCAGTGCACGTGTCATGTCAAGGACATACATGTATGCGAAGTTCAAAACTCATCCTTAAAGGGGCAGTAGCACGTTTTTAGGGGGAATATAAGGTGATGTCAGGAAAATGAAAATTAATGGTTCCAATTGAAAGGCAATGTATTCAAACCAAATGGGGCAGTACTAATTCAAATATATAATGTAAAGTTTAGCCATGCGATTCCTTTTCTTACTCAAAATGAATTAAAGGTGTTCACACAAAAATGGCCGCCAAGGGATTTTAGGTGAATCTTCATACTTTGTTCTCTGACTATGAATGATTGGCTTGTGTAATGAAATTTTTGACACTATCAAAGTAATACATTTAGCGTTAACATACAATTATCAGTGAAAATTTTTAAATATAAAATTCTAAAAAATCGTGCTACTGCCCCTTTAAAAGGAAGAAGAAAAAGTTCTCATGGATGCACAATTTCTTTATTGCATTTCGGTATAGATACTAACAAGCAAGTGTTCTTCTTCAATGGCATTTTTTAATGATAAAAATCTAAATATCGCATATATCTACCCCATACGGCAGTTATGTGACAAAAAACATGAATTCGTATCGTATTCAAGTATGTCAAATTTAATTGTCAAATTTACACAAGTTCTCGTTATATTACCTATCATTAACCTAACATTATCAACTCATAATTGTCGTAATAAATGCTTTAGAAAAGTTTCCAAAATTATGTTCGATCGATTGACACGCGTCGTACGGTTTTCGAACATTATCACGACTTAAAACCTTCCTGCTGTCACTGTACAATGTCGATTTGTTTTAAAATGATACTTTCCTTCTACAAGCGATACTTTTCGATGAGATTACACTGTTGGTAAAGATTGGAAAATATAACCCAATACACCTCACGATGGGTTCTTTAATCAAAACCAAAAATCCCAAAATCCAAATCAGACTTAAAATGACAATGAGCTTGCAAAAATTGTATAGGAGAAAACAATATTCACAATAATATAGTAAAATATATCAAAAGTATTTTCAAGGAAATAGGCTAGGTTTTTTTACTTGTTTTGATTTATGAAAGCAAACGTTATGTGCATGTAACTAGAAGTAAGGTACCTACAAAAATACCCACATATCGACTTCTTACAAATATATGCTTTACAGACAAATAAGAGAGAAAAGCAAGTCGTATGAGTCATGGCTTTGCCTAAGCAATCACACTTGCTAGAATAACTGCAGCACCAAACTTAAGCAGCATTGAAAAACTATGGAATTACATGTCACTGTCTGTGAGGTTAATGTGATACCAACGTGACAAAATGGAAGGCAAAGTAGTGCAATGGGTACATTGATCATTGCAATAATGACTCAAAAATTTGTTTTTCTGTTGTTAAAAGCATGTTTACAACCAAACACGTTTTTCTTGAAAACAACATCTCAACCACAGACGTTATGGAATATATGCTTTATCCTTCATTAATATTCTGTTGTTTGAACGTTCTGAAATACTCAACATTTTTAATGGAAAACAATGTCTTCTGATTCTGTAAATTGTCTTAGTTATCGCCATATTGTTTTGGTTTCCAGACAACCTTTAAAGTTATTCTTGAGAAAAATGTCTTGCTATAGGGTGATTATATTTAAATGTGATATTTTACATGCTGCCTCTGGGGTTCGGTCAAATTTGTTTCAATCATGTTACAAATTATCCAATCGATATTTTATGTAATAATGTGCACTGTTTGGAAAGCAAAGGAGACAAGAATGTTCATGATTCATGGATATATCGGGAAGAACATTTCATCTTTACATTTTACCATCTACAATTCAACATGGAGGCAAAAGTTACATGAGTTCGTAACTTGATTCAATTGCTATCGTTGTCATTCAATAATATGAATCGTTGAGTATTTGTCTACTTTCCGAGATTATCTTGTAGATCCAGGGTCCCTATAGACTGTCGTGTGTTACAGTTGAGATAACACAGGATGCCAATTACCCCGGAGCTGTCTTTTAGCACTAGCATTCCCATTTACGTTAATTCATGAAAATGACCAGAGATTGACTGTTCTCGATGGCAGACTGGGCACGGAGTCCCTGGTGGTCAGGAATTACAGCCTACAAGACTGGGGGCATCTGATTTACCGTTACCATGTTCTGTGAGGTTAAGGGTAAATACCTATCTGGTGTGTGAATATGTTGTGACACATCGTTCCTGACCTTACCCGTAGCTTTATGAGTTTGTATCCACTTATCAGAAATAATTTGAGGTAAAACAATTCCGATGTCTTGAAGATGACATTAGAATGGTATAGTCACTTCTAGAAGCTATTATGAGAGGTTGGAATTTTTATCTCTACTTACAGTAATATATTAGCTAAAGCATGCATGTTGTAAAATTTTAACTGTACATTAGAATGTAATATGAATATTTTACGATTTTTCTTGACAGGGACACCAAGTTAGAGAGGTGGACAAACGATAATTAGATATATCCATCAATGACAAGACGACCACACATGAATTTGGTCGATGCATGTAAAGACATTATCTCCACTAAAAGAATTCTCAGTACTCACGTAGTACTTGCGCACTAACTGAGAAGGGGCTCCTTATTGTGAAACAATATAGTTAACGTCAACAATTGGTTAAACTGTGTAGTACTAACGCACCCACTGAGAAGGTTCTCCACATTGTGATACTGTTAACAACACCAATTGGCGAAACCGTGCAGTTCCAACGCACTTACAATATTTCTTTGGAAATAAAAATATTTGTTTAACGAATATCTAAATATTTAATGCATGTTGATTGAGTTCGTAGAAGCATACACTTTGTAGCTAATGCTATCAATAGTGTGCAATATTGTTATCCTGTTGGACCTTGTAATGTGACCTACAAGTTCATCTGACAATGTTATTACATCGCTGGACAAACACGGTGTAACTGTAAGTATGAAGTTGGCTATTTGTGAACTCCTTGGTTTTAAAGTAATTGATTTTCTGCTACATACACTGATATTGTTATAGTTTTCTATAGCCAAGAGAAAGTAAATTTCAATTCATGAATTCCAAATATGATTCCTCTGTCATGCTACTGATGATATCAAGGGATTTCACTCATGCTGCGTTTATTATTTTTCGCCTTTCTCGGCAGCGAGCCTATGACGTTTAAGCCGATTTTCACATCCATTTATGTAATGCGATATCTGACTGTGTTGTACCCTGGTTGCTAATCAGCTCACTGGCAGGAATGTAAACGCTTTTGAACGGGCATGTAAACAAAACAAATATAATGCATCAAAATCACTATGCTTGTTTACCTCATAATTCAGCTTCGATAATTTTGAAGATATCTTGTATTTGATAGACGACATTTGAGTGTTGAAGTTTCTTTACACACAAAAATTGGCTAAACGTAATATCCACCTATTAGTAATAATTTGATGTAAAACAATTCCCATGTCATGAAGATATCATCAGAATGGTAGTGTATAGAAGCTATTATGAGAGGTTGGAAAATAAAATAGTATCGAAGTTATGAAAACATTTGCAAGATCAATAACATCTTCCTTAGTTTTGCCTTGGTAGTGTCATTATCCTTTCACTTGCTGGGATCATTTGATTTTCTTCAATTATGCATGGGTTCATTAAAACCTTGCTTGATGATTTTGAGGCTATAATAACTTCATCCACTGCTAGAGATTGCAACGTTAAGACTGAACATCTCGCTCTTGCAACTGATGGTGTCAAACATAAAGATGTGTTATCGACAATAACCACAGAAAGAGCTGGATGAACAAACCAGCAAGGAAATATCAGAAGTTCGCGATCAATGCCACTGTACACTCAGGGACACAGTTTCCTATGAATATCAAACAGAGTTGTCGTCAGTGATTCACTCCTGCGTCCACTGTAATCTAAATATTCCCACACCATTAGCAAACACCACAGAGGTGTCTCAAGCTTCTTCTCCAGAATAACCAGAAATGTATCTTATTTGGAAGTACTTCTGATGAACAAAATGCGTCATATCATATCCCTTCCTGAGACGACATGGAATTCAGTATGAAAGCCACTCTTCTCTTCTTCTGTTGATAAAACGTAATTAAACAGTAAAACAAGGAAGAAAACAGGAACTCTATTTTGACAGATGAGACAGATCTCTGAGGGACATTGATAGACCATATCGTAGCAACTAGAACCTTTACTGGATATGTAAGGATTTGAGAATGAGCTTTTTAGATCAAGTATCAAACCATGAGATTATTAATCACAATCTCACTTTAAAGAAAATTTGATAAAATTCCTTTCCTTTGCATTGAATATGCATATTGAAAAATGATACTTGAAATTATGTATTGTTTCCAATATGTTTAAACTAAAAAGAAAATGTTTCCAACTAACATGGCAATTGCCCCGCCGTTATGAGATATTTCGTACCAATTTTATCAAGTGATTGAAAAGCCGTCGAAATGCTATGGTAACCTTAGAAATATAGTGAAGGTCACCATAGTGAATAATTGTTTGTGTAGTCTGCAACTGTAGGTTAAAAAAATTAATCTGAATGCAACAGTTACAAGGAAAATGATAAAAGTGGTGTGGTGACCTCTTTGCAAATGTCGCAATTAGCAGAAGCTTTATTCCCAAATCTATGCTGTGAACAAATGGGAAGACATAGAATGCAACGGTTCGTCAGATAACAGGTGAAAAGGAGTTTAAAAAGTGATCAAAGTGCCGTGTTGACCATGAAAATAAAGTCAAGGTCACCAAAAATGACTGGTAGCCTGTGTCCGAACATGAAGACTTTGGGTGCAACGGTTAATGAGATATCGCGTTAGCAAAAATACTGACGTACGTACGGACGCCAATTAATACAATGTCACCCGTTTCGCGTTACGGCAGGGGACAACGAGAATGAGCCACACAAATCATGCCTTTGGCTGTAGCGTACACACGCACAATACACTCGTGGAAGGTTTACTATCAGTCACCAGCTGCAGTGAAGAACTTACAAATTATATGTCACCCCCTTTATTGATAAAATGGCGGGAAAGTGACAGAAGGGGGAGATAAGAGGAAATTCAAGGAAACAAAGACGATGAACTTGTCCGTTAATATGGTCATGGCAGTTTGATTGTATTTTACAGGCATTTAAAGAGGGATACTAGATTAAAGATGATTTCATACCTATGTATCGATGATAACATCCTTACAGTGAAGATTACTTTATGAGATGGATTATATGTATTCGATATTGACAATGAAAACGTTAATGTTTCGAAAATCATGTTTTGATCTCGAATGTTCTGTATAACAAATTATATCAATCCCACTTTTTTAGAAAAAAGACTGATGTTTCGAATTTAAAACATCATGATTGCCAATTATATACTGTCCAAGAAAAGAAACACATACATGTACATGTACATACATGTAGGTGTTCAGAGGATTTTGGTTTCGTTACAAAGTGATAAAGCGACACAACTACATATTGCCCTTGTTTAAAGATTGTTAAATAAATGTGAATACCATGACATCAAAGAAATTCCATTAGTTTCATTTATCATTCTTCAAGATGTGAACCGTTGAGTACTTTCACAGAAGATCTTGTTGAACCATCTGTCCCTGTGTAGACTGCTATGTGTCACACTTGAGATACTACACATTACCAATTAAATCGGAGCTGTCTTAAACACCTACTTTCCCCTTTACGTTAATGTATGAAAGTGACCAGATATTGACTGTACTTGATGGGAGACCGGGCACATATTCCCTGAAGAAATTACTACCTACAAGACATGTGCCTTCTGATTTACCATTTCCATGTCCTATTTGAGTTACATTTTCCCTAATATGCAAGTAGTTTCATACATATTTTGTGTTGTTGTTGTTGCGAGTTTGAATGGATCAGTTTTGTGTCATAACCTTGAGAATTCGCTATTTCAAGAAACTGAGGATATTCTGATAACATGCATATAGAGCCTCTTCTTGCACCGTTCAATAAATCTAAACTGAAATTTTCTTCAGTAATATGGCTGAGACAAGCAATTTAAAAAAAAAGCAAATGCTAAGATAATTGTGGACACTAGTAAACTAGTCAACCCTATGTAAATTGGACAAATTCAATAGGAAATGAAATCAAGGTAAATGGACGATTCCCCAGTTGACTGATAATATCATATTGCTCTTGGGTGAAACAAAGCGGACAATCAAGTTTGAATAACATTAACAAATTGCCGTGAATAACATTATGGATTACTGGACAGTAACCCGTAAGAGTTTAGCAGTGTTAAGGCACAAATACTTGCATAATTCGTACACTTGCACCAGCATTTGAGAGAGGAATGAATATAACTTCTGAACAAATTATATACCAGTCTGTACACGAACATAACGTCTGCGATGACCTACTATCAAATCAATATGACCCAATTTCACCTTTGAAATCAGGATCAAACTCAACCATCATCGCCAGTTCACCGACATAAATATCTTCATCATTATTCTTTTTCAACTACCATTACTTCAACATTAAAGGGGCAGTAGCACGTTGTTACGGGTAATATGAGGTGATGTTAGGAAAATGAAAATTAATGGTTCCGATTGAAAGACCATGTATTTACACTTAATGGAGCAATAATGATTCAAATATATAACGTAAAGTTAAGCCATGCGATCAACTTTTCCTACAAAAATGAATTAAAGGTGTTCACATAAAATGGCCGCCAATGGATTATATGTGAATCTTCATACTTTGTCCTCTGACTATGGATGATTGGATTGTGTAATGAGATTTTTTACACTGTCAAAAGAATACATTTAGCATCAACTTACAATTATCAGTGAAACATTTAAAATATAAAAGTATCTAAAAACGTGCTACTGCCCCTTTAAAGCCGTTATCATTACCCTTTTCATCCAATATTTTGACTTGACATATTTAATATATTCAATTAGTTATAAGTGCATTTCCCATGCAAGAACAAATATAAGTTAGGAGCTAATAATTCCGGGTAATATGTTCCTTTAACCAACAATTTACCCTAAAACCGCATAGGCATTGGTATGATGTCGATCTTGTTCAGGTTGTGAACTAAATTTTAACGACGACTTTAAGATGAAATTTCAACATAGGCCTCATAACCAATATAGTATGGAATGATTGATATGATTCCTGATATCCTGTTATAACTTATAGGCACCGAGATATCAAAGTGTCACAATTGAGAAACAACAGTCTACCAATTACCCTACACGGTCAGACAAAAGGTGCCTAAATCATGAATATATCAATAAAGTGACATTGCTATATAACTATGATAGAGACACACGAAACATGTACACAAACATCGTATAACTTGTCTACAGAGATATTGTATGGGTAATTATTTCTCTGTTTCAAATTTGTCACCAAACGAGATGTCCTATTCTTACCCAAATATAATAATAATAAGAAGAAATAATAATAATCTTTTATACACATATATACACATATATACACATATATATAAGTTGATGACCCCTTGAAATAAATCATTGATTTTTGATGAAAATGTGTATTGTTTCCTCACCACAGGGAGACTCATGACTCCGTCATGAGGGATCATGCAATTGGAAAGTCAGAAAATAATGAAACAATGTCATCACTAATATGAAGTAAATAATAAAAATCAGAATACATTTCGGTACAATTGCACTTGCTGAGATGAGCCAAAATCGTCAGTGATTTACATCTGTATCCTATGTAATCTTAAATTCCCATTAGGCTTCCTCTTCCAAAATAGCAAGAAGATGAATCTGATACGATACTTTCATATTATTTCATCTGATGAGCTTCATATCATTTGTCTTTCAAGACAGGGCTTGAATCAACAATATATAGAAGAAACCGTTGTCTATGAGCATTTAGCTTCTGTCATACTTCTTTCTGATATGACTAATTGAAAACATTGAAACAAAATCACTCAAGGAAAGATAAATATGGTACCTCTACCTGGTCGGACTCTTGGACTCAACATCATATTAGTACATGTAGGTCTATTGCATTTAGTCACTGATTCTTATAAGCCCTGAAGCTATTATATGAAATGAAGTTGTCTAAAAGATTATTTCCCGTTCAGTTAACGTTTTTGATAACATACCTCGCCTTATAAGTAGGCAGTTTACTCTCTCATTTTAATATTCCCCTTCTTGACTCAATATATGATTATATGTTTATGTGTATATAATCGTTTCTATTTCATATCTGAATATAGTAATGGTAAAGGTTCCTTATCCCCAGCTAACCATTGAATGCAAATGGTTATGGCATGTGTGGTATTTACATGACTTCTTTAATGGCTTGTGTAATTTCAAGTCAAAACATCAAAAACATCAATAAATGCCACATTTAAATCTTCTTGGATAATTAGAAAATCGGTACAGGTAAAATGTCAATGTAAAGAATGAGAACAATTAAATCCTAAATATATTATTTTACATTAGCGTCTCCGAAATTAACTCATAAGTCATACATATATCATGTCCCGTTTTGATTGATTACTTCCGACAAATCTGACTTCTCTAATAAGTACTTGTCATATGATAGTTCGTCAAGGATTCTTGAAGTAATAAGGAATGACAAGATTGATGTTAATGAAAAGGCGAAATAACAACAAATTATTTATCACTCTGATAAGATGTCGATTAAAACCTGTATGGTTTGATGCTGCGTTTATTACTCGCCCGTGTAAGATACCGAGGTGTAATATTTATACGGTGATATAAAAAAAGTGTAATACCACATTGCAATATAACGTCACTGTAGTGTGTTGTTATTACGTCACAATGTAGGCGCGTCATAATGGCCGCCTCGTCGCAGAAATGTTTGTTTCAGTACTCTGTCGGCAAGCAATAAACAGAATACAAAACTTCATTCCCATTAATACTTTCGTAAAAGTCTTATGACACACTTCCGAGGGTAATAATTTCTTTATTACCGATTTTATTCAATTTAACCATCTTAGAAATATCCAAGAAACGGGCCGCTTCCCTTGCGACGGCCGGCTACGGTGACGTCACGAACAATGGTGTTATGACGTCACAGGCAAAAGTGATATGTGCACTAGTGCTCATATTGAAAATACGTCACCACTTATTTCCAACCATATGGGCAATAATATTTTTTATTAAACTCGTAAACGATTTGGTATCGAACTCGCTATCGATCGTTTATACAAAATCAAAAACACGTTTGAAAAAATAGTACTATATGGAAGGTCGTTTAGTATCAGCTATATATCAAACAAAAATCTTTTCTGTTAAAAGGATAAATTGAGTTCGATAAACCTTTAGTTTCTTTTATGAATAAAAAAACATGTCGAAATGTACCGTAGTGGTTGCATCTTACAGTGATCTTCCTAGATAACACATACATAACAATATTGGTAAATTGATGCAGCAAAAAAGGGCAGCATAACTCTGGCAACATATTCATCCTGTGTCGATAGTCTATCAACCAGCGAGAGTAAACAGTTATATTAACACTACATGCGGCATAGATAACTCATTGAATCTCTGTGTAACTGTAAATAGAATATTTACGACAAAAGACATATACGAGTGCATTACCAAAAAAAGTGATGAATCTTTCAGTGTTAAAAGGCTTTCTTTGTGTCTACTCCTTTTCATTGACTGCAAGCGAATGGACTTAGTTAACGTCACTACGAGTACAGCAAGGATATGAAAACAAATTCAATCCCAGATATTTACAGCTGCGTACCTGAAGTTTGTTTACTTGCTTGTGCATCTATGTCCAAATATCATGTAATTTAGGTTTCGTTTGGACGTCAATCAAATACCTCTAGCAGCATTGACAAAGGATCATCAATTTCGATTTTCGTAAATTGTAATTAATATATTTTACGATGTAGAGTCTCCGAGAAAAATACGATCACAATCACATTGACTTAGTGAAGAGGAATAAATATGACCTAGATCTAAATCTCTTCATAATTTGAAAAGGATATTGTGGAGAAATGTTTTCTCTCGAAATTTTGACCCCTGGTCACTTCAATGGCCTGTCGTTTATTGTTGGATATGACGTACGAATATGTTAAGCCAACATTAGTGTAAGCTATGAACTGAAAATTCTAAATAATCCGTTACGTTTTCGCAATGGTAGAATGCCTGTAAGGCATTGCAAACTTCAGGATATTTGCACTAGAATACACTGGTAACTGAACAAACTTCTGGTACGCATGGCATTGTGTCGCCCCCCCCCCCCCCCCCCGAAAAATAGGAAAATCTCTCTAAATCTATGTTGTATGTGGACCGACATGTTCATCTCTTCCTTAAAGTTTTACATCTTACTAATTATGCTTCCTTTAATGTAATAAATTTCGAAGTTTGATGTGTTGGAAAAATTGTATATTCAAACATTTTCCCTGAAGTGTTGTCCTTTTCTTATTCAAATATAAATTGAACGGTGGGAGACCTCACAAGAAATGTATTTGACAGATGTCTATCTCCATTTGGCAGGGGCAGAAACAAGATACTTCTACTGCACACGTTAATGAGGCTGATAAAATAAGTTCACCCAAAGGTAACATGAAATCGATCACTTTATGAAAGTTTGATATATATCATTTTCTTTGCATTGAGTTTTCTGCATTTTAAATTATTCGTACTTTGAATTTCTCTACTATCAACGGACAAAGACGTTACATGAGTCATGATTTTGCCTTTGGTGTACACGCGCACCAAAAAACTTGTGAAATATACCTGACGAACAACATGTCGCACCCTGCAAAGTTAATCTGGTTTCGTCATGACAGAAGGGAGATATAAGAAGTATTTCAAAGGGCAACGAACATGTTTACGAACATTGTCATGCTTATAGTAAGAACAGTTGTTATTGCGCAAAAAATTCGTAAGGTTTCATGGCAGAAGCATACTCATTTATGATAATATTAAGTACATATGTACGCTCTGGTAAGTTATTGTCTAATCAGGTCCTTATGGAGTGTTGGGTGTCAAAGTTAAGATACTTCAGATTGCCAATTACTCTTTAACTGTCTTTTAGGACTTACATTTCCAATTTACGTTAATTCATGAAAATGACCAGAGATTGACTGTAACCAATGGGAGACCAAGGACGGAGTCCCTAGTGGTTAGAACCTACAAGACTTGGTGCATCTGATTTACCGTTACCATGTCCCTCAAGTTCATCATGATGTGCGAATACGTTTAAGCGCCTAATTCTTGATTATCGATGATTATCACGAGTAGGTTCAGCATGACGGGGAAGGTTTAACCTGCATGAAGGTGATCAGCTGTACGAGAACTTTTGTTCCATGTTCACAGTGATGTATGAGGTTTAAAGGGCAGTAGCTCGTTTTGTGACAATTTTATATTTTCAATTTTTCACTGATAACTATAAGTTAATGCTAAATGTATTACTTTGATAGTATCATAAATCTCATAACACAAACCAATCATCCGTAGTCAGAGAACAAAGTATGAGGATTCACATAAAATCTACTGGCAGCCATTTTTGTGTGAACACCTTTAATTCATTTTTTGTAAGAAAAGGAATCTCATGGCTAAACTTTACGTTATATACTTGAATTATTACTGCTCCATTTAGTTTAATTACATTGTCTTTCAATTGGAACCATTATTTTTCATTTTCCTGACATCAACTTATATTCCCCCTAAAAACGTGCTACTGCCCCTTTAAGGGCATTGTAATACTTTTGCAATCTCAGGAAAACAAATAAGTTATGCATGATATGCATTTGTGTGATATATCATAAAGGTAACCAAACATTATTTCTTTCAAATTATCGTTTGAACTTAGTGAATCGGTTTCTCAAGTGGAACATAATTTTGGGTAATGCTGAGGAAATATATGGATGACAACTTCTTTGCTCATTGTATGCGACGTTTCGACACAGATTCTTGTGTCGTTATCAAGCAGAGGAAGCGTAATGATGTAAGGGCATATATATAAGTAAATAGTACAGTACACAGTGACAACAACTAAATCAATAGAGTAAATGTCATCCATATATTCCTCAGCATTATTGTCATTCCAACTTCTAAAATGCCTCTCAAAGAAGTTATACTTTTGGGTGATGGATAAAGCTATTTTCAAACAAACATTCAGGTATCTCAAGATCATAATATGTTTCAGTCAATAGTATACAGTAGCAGAATACAACATGATAACAATGTAGATAAACAGCATTTAGTTTACACCAGCCAGATATATAACTGTCTACGTTTACTTCTTTTCACCATGTCAGTTCCAGAAATTATTAAACTATTTAAACCATTCTGATTCACCAAGAGGGCGAGGTCCTGAGATCTGTTTATCTTCTCGAGGAAACTATAATGTTGATGTACGTGTGAGTAGTCTGTATCATATTTAAAACCAATACACAGGCAATACACCTTTCGATGATGTACAATATGTAGCTCTCCTCATATGTATTAAGGAAGGAAATCTAAAATTGACATTTTCTTAAGCATCAGCCTAGAGATCAATTTCAAGGAAAAAAGGTCAACCAGTTTAAGATTATTGTTTACGCTAGAAAAATCAACTGTGTGTAAATTGAGCAATTTTCACTGGAAATAAAATCAATAAATTTCGCCTGAGTAAACTCGGAGATTCCAAAATTGACTGACAATTCCGGTCTTTGCTCTTTAAGGTAACAACGCGGAGAAATCAATTTGAAATAACAATAATTTGTGTCTTCAAATTACTTTGAGTAACGCTATGGATTATTGGTTGGTAATAGCTTACAGTACAGCAATGATTAGGCACAGATACTGAGAGGCTTTCACGTGTATAAACGGTTGAGAAAAGTGAGAACAGCGACTGAACACTGCAATCATATATCCGTCTTGGCGTGGTGCCAGAACATTATATTTACTTCTAACTACCTACATAGATGCAAACCATCATAATGATCCGATCCATACTCTTGATATAAGGTAACCCCGAAATCATCACCATCACCATCATCATCTTCATCATCATCATCATCTTCATCCTTAACAGAAGCTTTTCTATCAAAATAAGCATTACAATATCAATAAAATCGCTGTCAGTTCGACTACCACCCAATTATTACTTTCACTTATCATATACTTATACTGCATCTACATGTATATACAAATTATGTTATACACTGGCGTCCCATAACTGCAAAGTCATTATTTGATGGCAATTTGTCTCCTTATTTTAGGTAAACATTCGAAATTGGAATAAGGAAGGTTATTTTACTTGAAATTGACACAATGCTTTCCTTCCTCTCGTAAATCAACTGGACGTGAAAACTTGATTAATTACCCTGTAAAGTTGGACCATATAGCGACGCTTCTATAATAAATTACGAATAAAACCATACAGTGATACTTCTATAATGAATTTCGAATAAAACCATACAGCGACACTTCTATAATAATTTTCGAATAAAACCACACAGTGACATTTCTATCTACTCATTTTGTCATAAAACCAGAAGTCCCTTTCTTACCCAAATGTACTAATCATTTGCAAGCATAAAATCATCAGTGTTGGTTATTTACAGACATTTCTACATAAACGTTGTACGAAACAGATATACGCGATATACAAAAGAATCAATAATGTGCCAGCAGAGATATTGAATGAGAGATGTATTATTTTGAGGTTAACATTTTTCACAAAAAGAGGAATCCTATTATCAAGATGTATTAGTTTTTATATTAATAAATCAACATTCCTTTTGGCGCATAAAGTTACATTGACGTGCCTATTTTGCAGTTTGTGTCGTGTTGTGTCTACAACTGAAGCTACTATTTACTCAATGTGATTGATTTAGTAATGAATCCCTTTGAAATGAAAGCAATTCATAACGGACAAGAAGCTAATACTTTCACATGAGCGGTGCATGTAGAGTTAATTTCTCAAATGAAATAATTCGGAAAGTCATCAGAACTTACGTCAAACTTTTTCTCTAAAATGAATAAAAAACGGTGTTACAACATCGACAAATTAATTTTATTGTGTGAAAGCATTCACGCTCTGTATCAATATTAGTTGTTGTGGTTGACTTGTGATGCCGATTCATATCATTATAATAACGCTGAATGATCTACAAAATGGCGGTTGCATTACCACCATTGGGATATGCCTGCATAACATGACTTATCCTATATTCAAAGTAAATGACTACCTCTTGTTGTTGTTTGGTTGAAGTTTAACGTCTTCGTTCACCATTGACCACCTCTCTGTAATCACCTTGTTTTGTACTTCCCATTTTCATAGCCATATTTTTTCATCAATCTCCGTTACATTTTGCTGATCCGAAACATATTACCAAACCATTCATGACACCATGTCAATCAGAATATTCCTTAAATAATACAATCTATTGAAAAGCATTATTCGTTGATGATTTGAATCATGCTGCGTCCATTATATCTGGCTTGTTTTGGCATGAGTCTATGTTGAAAAAGTCTTTTTAAGCCGATTGTCACAAGATTGTCTCTGGATCCAATTATGCAATTCGATTCCAGCTGTGTTTCACAATGTGTTGACAATAAGTTGACGGATAAAAGTCTAAACGATTCGGACTATAATGATAACAATGCATCAAATAATTCCCTCACAAATTATCTTTACATATGATTCATTATAGGTCAACTATAAACTGGCCTCAGCAAAACGTACAGGTTTTGGAGGGTAAATCATTTCTCCGAGAGTCCTATTTTGTAAGAAAACTTAAAAATGTCTTACCCCAAGTCTTGATAAATTTGTCCCAATAAATAAAGTACCAATAACAAATTCACTAATAGTTCAAAAATCAAACTAACAGTTTTCAAGGACAAAATAGTATTAAACCAGTAAAAAGACTGAATTTATTGCAAGTTCTCAGACAGTTATCAAGTTCATGACTTGCCTTGCATGTTTGTTGCCTGTCACTACCAACAATTTGTTCAAAGTATTTTACCATTCAGTTCATCTTTGACCTAAAGTGTTTCGACTGCATTTGGTTGATGCTATTCAAGTACCTCTTGAGGTCTTGGAACCATTCTACTCATGGAAATATGAAATCAAACCTCATTTGTACAATGAGGAAATTAAAATTTTAACTTTCAAAGAGATGCAACATTTAGGTGTAATGTCACCAATGTTATCGAACAAGTGCTTGGGAACATTACAAGATTAAGATTTTTTCCGAGTATTAACAAATTTGATTTCAACCTTCTCTTTCACTTACATTGTTCGGTCACCTTCTCCTCCTCAAATATGCAAGGAGCAGAAAACTCGAAAAAGCCATGTTTTCAACTTTCCACTGCTTTATGTGTTATGTTTCCTCTCTTAGTTGGAATTGCGATGGTATCAAACAAAAAGATGCGTAAATTCACAACTTATCAACATCCGGTAAATTACAGAAGTCATGTGATCAATTTCATTGTACTTCGCTAGGACACAGCTTCCTATGGATATAAAGCAGTTTTGTCGTCAGTAATGCACGCCTGCATTCACTGAAATATCCCTTCACCATAGGAAACACCACAGTCGGTGTCTCGTGTCTCGTCAAGCAAGTTCTCCAAAATAGCAAGATTCGGAAGTGTGGTTCTGAACCAACTGATGAACAATTCATATCATACGTCCTCATGGTAGACTATTTCAAACCAAACTGAGCAGACCCCTAACTATAAAGCTTCCGTTATATCCATCATCCATTATCGGAAAGGCTCTTCAGAAATATTCCTTTCCTGATGAGCAGAAAGATGCTGTAATGGCCGCTTCCTGGAAAAACCATTTAGAAATTACAAAAGACTGTTTGGAACCAACCAAAGCTAACCCCTGAACAGAAAGCTGACCACAAACCTTCCGTACAATCGATTATTGGAAAGACTTGTTAGAAACATATTAAAAATCTTTTCCTGATGAGGACGAGTTTGTTACATCATTCTTGGAAAGACTATTTAGAATTTAGAACCAACCAAAGCCGATCTCGGAAGGACTTTTTAGAATATCCTTAATAAACCCTTTCCTTAAGAAGAGAAACATTCAGTTAAAGCCTTTTCCTGGAAAGACTATATAGAATAATAAAGAAATTGAAACCAACCAAAGCCAAACCCTGAACAGAAAGCTTCAGAATAATCTGATATTGGAAGGACTGTTAAAAATATCTTTATTAAATTCTTTGCTGATAAAGAGAACGATTCAGCTAAAGCCTTTTCCTGGCACTACTATGTAGAATTTACAAAAGACTATTTGGAACCAACAAAAGCCGACCCCTGAACAGATAGCTTCCGGATAATCTATTATCGAAAAGATCTTTTAGAAACATATTCAATAAATCCTTTCCTGATAAAGAAAACGATTCTGTTACATCATTATCCTGGAAAGACTATTTAGAATTTAGAACCATCCAATGCCAACCCCTGATCAGAAAGCTTCCGATCTATTATCGGAAGGACTGTTTAGAATATCTTTAATAACCCATTCCTGATGAAGAGAAAGATTCAGTTAAAGCCGTTTCCTGG
Source organism: Steromphala cineraria (assembly GCA_916613615.1). Classification (NCBI taxonomy): domain Eukaryota; kingdom Metazoa; phylum Mollusca; class Gastropoda; order Trochida; family Trochidae; genus Steromphala; species Steromphala cineraria. The sequence goes on along the minus strand of OU744735.1, from coordinate 15,610,532 downwards.
AACCACTATGTAGAATTTACAAACGACTATTTTGAAACAACCAAAGCCGACCTCTCATCAGAAAGATTCCATTATATCTATTTTCGGAAGAACTATTTAGAATATCCTTAATAAAGTATTTCCTGATGAAGAGAAAGATTCAGTTAAGGCCTTTTCCTGGAACGACTATTTTGAAACCAACCAAAGACGACCCCTGAAAAGAAAGCTTCCATAGTGTCAATTATTCAAAGGACTATTTAGAATATCTTGTATAAGCCTCTCCTGAAAAAGATAAAGATTCAGTTAAATCCTTTTCCTCGGACGACAATGAGGAATTTACAAAAGACTTTTTAAAACCCGCCAAAGTTGACCCCTGAACAGAAAGCCTCCGTTATATCTATTATTGGAAAGACTATTCAAAACTACTTTTCCTGATACAGAGAAAGATTCTGTTACACATTTTTAAAAGAAATTACTTAGAATATACAATATACTATTCGAAACCAACCATTGCCGACCCCTGAAAAAGGCTTCCATATTGTCTACTATTGGAAATCTATTTAAAAATATCTTTAACAAACCCTTCCTGATACGGAGAAATAAACTGTTACACATTTTTCTAAGGACACTACTTGGAATATACAAATAAAATTGAAACTAACAAAAGCTGACCCCTGAACAAAAAAATCTTTATCTATTAGTTTATCTATAATCTGTCCTAGGAAAACGACAATAAGAGACACCTCCGCCGATGACCAAGCAGCTAAACTAATACTTCTTCCTGGTTTGACTTTTGCGCATCAACATTTGTCAACCCATTTGGTGGAGCCACTGATTATTATTATCCCTAAAGCTATTATCTAAAATGAAGTTGTCTGAGAGCTTATTGCTCTTATTCAATTAACGTTTCTGATAACATATCTTGTCGTATTATTAGAAAATGTTTTCTATTTTTATCTTACTTCCTTTTATGTTTTAATATATTTATTTAGATATACATACAGATATAAATCTCTTATCGTAGTATCAACCATTTTTTGTAATCATCTCCTATCGATTAAAGGTAACAGATTATACTTGAGAGTGTTTTAGGACCATTTATATAAATTATAAATATAAATTTATATATATTATAAATGAATGAATGAATGAATGAATGAATGAATGAATGAATGAATGAATGAATGAATGAATGAATGAATGAATGAATAAGATCAAGAAATGATATATCACTTCTTTGATACAACTCGACATATACACTTTGGAGAAAGAGAAACACGCAATAATTAGTAAACAAATACTATTAAATGTATCATCTTACATTAGCGTCCTTGAAGTGAACTCGTCCATCACACAAGTATATTACATTGTATGTCTCATCTTGATAGATGACTTCCGACAAATATGACTTTTCTGATAAGCATTTATCATATAGTCCGTCGAGGTTTCTTGAAGTAATCAGGTATGACAAGATTAATGTTCATGCACATAAAAAGACGAAAATACAACATAAAATGAAACAGACAAAGTAGAGATGGAACAAAATATCATCGTCATCGCCTATTAAGGACGGTCAAGCCATTTGGTGGAGTCACTGATTATTATTATTTTATCTAAAATGAAGTTGTCTGAGAGGTCATTGCTCTTATTAAATTAACGTTTCTGATAACATATTTCGTAATATTATTAGAACATGTAATCTATAATTATAATACTCTAATGTCTAGATATGTTCATAGAGATTCATGCTTATATCTATGAAAACGTATTGTACTGAGTAAATCGGTAAATTGATACAGATACGAGGCTTTGACTCTTCCTGTGCTTCCTTGTCATTCTACATAACTCATAACAGATCATCAGATGTATAGAGGATATGTCTTTTCTTGACTAATACCATGTTTATCTCATCGAGTAAGGTAGAAAGTTTATATTTTCACAAGTGGCGCAGCCAAGAGTGAAAACATTTAACTTTCTATACCTCACGATGTATTATATGATTGCAATCCTTCTTATTACGTCAAAATTGGCCAATTTCATGTTAAGCGGCCGTTTGGAAAAGTTCGTGACTGCGGTACAAGAATTGTAACAGTAATGAGAATTCATGACGTCAAACTCTTGAACTTGACGTCACTCGAGTGGTGATAAAGTTTATCTCCAATCAGTAGAGTGACGATAAAGGTTATCACCACTGTAGCCAGATAGAGGGTTTATTTCACTGATAGAACAATCATTCAATCATATAATAAAACGATGTACAATATTCCAGGAAATTAAACATCCACTCTACAAATGTGTAGAAAACGAGGAAATAGTGTCACCTGACTTCAAAATGAACCTAAACGAAATTCAAGATTTTAAACCAACATTTCTAAAAACATCGTCTATTTTATATTACGTTAACTAGACGAGATAAAAATCAACGGTTAAGTCCCGTATAACTGGAAACGTCATTCAAAACCCATTCAATCCCAACAGAGGCAGATCAAGTCATGAAATGTTGATACAGCAATTCATGGCTTGATCTGCCTCTGTGGGGAGAGAATGTTCAAAACCTTTTTACTACAGTAACTTTATACAAGAGACTACTGACAAGAGAGATGTATATATAAGTGCAATAAAACCATGGATAGTATTGATACCCTTTCTGAGTTCTCCATTTCATGTTATTGACTTTGAGCAAAATGTACTAACGTCGAAATTGGTTGATATCACTAGGGGTACAGAAAGGCCATGGGAACTACTTTCCTTATCCCATTTCCGAATTGATATCATATTGTAGTATTTATCTGACACGTGATAGATTTAAAGAATATATTACTAAAACAAATACATAACTTAATAACAACAATATATAATTCCTGGTAAATAATAAAGCATACACACATCGTAAAATGGAATCGAAAAACACAACAATTACACCATCTGAAAATATTAAACCTATCTACGTCAGCTTCCAAACTAGATACAAATCACATAGATACCATATGGTCATAATTACGAACAACTGATTTGCAAATTGTCAAAAATATATATAAAATTTCTGAACCTTTTCAAATAATGACCATTTATATCATACTTGTATATACTTGTATTGTATGTTCACTATATCACTCAATGTGGTTTTTGAGAATAAGCCGTTCTATTCAGTTAATATAGAAAATATTTCGTCATACAATGCACGTCCGTAAGTCAATATCCATTTAGCCTTTATACGTAGCATATATAAACTAAAAGGTTCATTTGGTATAAATTCTCACACAGAAAAAGTCTCCTTCAATCTGTCTTCCTGAAAAGTTAGAATTTTGCAACCCTAAAAAAAAATGGACGAGAGCCGGTGTACATTCATTATACCTTGTATAACACATCACATGTTGACACAAGTGAATCATGGCTGATACTGACATGATATACACAAGATTTGATATTCTTGTGTATTTCAATATGACTATAAATCTAAGAATACCTCTGAACATATGTATTACGATCGATAGCAATTACATGATTGATGTACCACTAAAGACAGGGATAGATATTCCTAAATAATGAATATAATAAAATTCATGATGCTTGTTTATGGTGGGATCATATAAGATGTTCCTAGGTAGTTTTCTGTCAAATATATATTCCATAAACTGAAATTTAATCATATGAGTCTACTTTAGTAAGAGGACAAAAGCGACCAGGGCATATTTTATATATGTATATCCGTTATATGTATATGGCCTGAAGATACTCCTAAATTGAGCTGTAAGTACTAGCCAGTAAAAGCACTTCTGACTTCATATCTTTTCAATATAAAGTACCTGAGAGCTGAACAACAATATCAAGATTGTGAACTTTTTGTATATATATATTCACAAAAGGTTTATTGTCCAGGTAAATGGTCCAACTTCGTATAAAGAATATTAAAGAAAAACAAAATGCCTGATTTTTCTCCAACCGGTTTCATTTTCTTCAGGAATTATATATGTGGATTAAACGGCGATAAACCTCGTGAAAGTTATGGTGAATTTCACGCGTGTCAATCGCTTTCACAGGTAAATCAGTCATGGACTGGAAAAATAATCGAAACGTTATTCGCTAATCAGCATAAACAGGCCTGTTTATAACACCTGATCACCTCAGTCATATTCTGACTGAAATCATTATTTAATAACTGTCAACCGAACTTCATTAGAGTCAACCAACCCTATTAGAGTCAATAACAAAGCAAAGTTACCATAGTTACTGGCTTGTTCGTGACAATCAGTGTGTATAGTTGACGTATTAATTGGGAATTATGAAGTTGATATTTCGGAATGTTGCTTGACCAATTTTGGTAGTTTAAGATGTCCCCGGGATTGGAGGGGTACTGGGGAACTCATAACAAAAGCTTACTTCAACAAGACATTATGCAAACACTGAGCAATAAATCAAATCATATTAATCATTGATTCAATATCTTCAAAGAATCAGTTATATTTCAAGGGAGAGTACTTTCATTTGAACAGTAGCCCATGGCCTTCTCAACTAGAGGGCATGCTTTCGGAAAACCCCTGTAATAGAATTTGGAATATAAAAACATTTATATCGCGCTTTTGGCAGTAATTGGCTGAAATACATTAGACGAAAACGTTTATCTAAATGTATAAAAGGCAAATTGAGGAAACTTCTAAATTTCTAAGAGCCCTTTAAAGACCTGACAACCATAATTATATTGTGAAATTATTTTAAAAGCACATGTAGTCATGTAGCATTTTCATTCCCTGTTTTGCAGTGCAGAGAATCAGGAAGCATACTAACCCCGTTTCCGTTTTAAGACAAAGTATATATGTGAATAACATATTGACGTTAAGTAGGGACAAAGGCTTTACCACTAATCCAGGCACATATAGCAGTACGAGACAACTCAATTACTTCCTGGCTTATTTGGCTGAGAATGATAACTCACCTGTCATAAGCAATCAATTTACCTTTCTAACCCTATCTGGAGGCATCAGTATTTGTCATGTTTGATTGCATTCAAACGCCATCAAATAGAACCTGACGAAGGTAGTTATAACACTAACAAGACTTAAACCGGCTTTAGATTGGCCACAAACCTATTTGTGACTTTGCATTCGTGACTGTTGAAATTAGATGCAATCAGCACCACGAGACGTGATTCCATGGATCTGTTCCCGTCTGCATCAAAGCCTTTGACTTCATTAAATCGCGAGATTCGTGAAAAGTCAATGGGATGAAGGAAATCTGTTTTCCAAGTATGTTTCTCCCGATCGTCTAATTAGCGCGCAAACAAAATGTTTATGCAGACTGGACAACCAGAATAGATTTAGCATGCCAATGGTTCTCCAATTGTCAAGCAAATCGATTTTGCCTCTTTTGTGATCCCTGTTAATTGTTGTTTTCGGTAATTCGCTCCCGGGTACACAATGTCATGTTGTTCGGGATTCAATTTGAACTATTATTACTACGGTGCATGTTTTGCAAGAAAATTATAAACATTCAAACCTAATTAAACTGAAGGTTTCGCCTGCGTGAGTGTTACAATGGTTATGCTGTTTAATAGTTGTGGACGTCACATTGCTTGCATCAAAATGTTGTTGACATGAAAATACTATTAGGTCACAGTGTTGTTGACATCACGATTTTATCAGGGAGAGTGTTTTTATCAAAATTGACAAAGTTGTTGATTTTTCAAAGCGATGTCGTAATAGTTTTAACTCCTTTATGACATACAGTCAAATACTTTTTTATATCGTATCTTCGCCGTAATAATTTTGCCATTTCTATGGTATGTCGTCAAATGGTCATGACATCACAAGTTATGGGGTGTTGTTGTTGGCATCACCGTGACATGCAATCAAATAGTTCTTGATATCAAATAACTGTCCGTTATAATATTTGCCATTTCTATGGTACATGTATGTTGTCAAAATGTTCTTGAAATCACTATACTATGCAGTGTTGTTGGTGGCATCACTTTGACATGCAATAAAAAAATACTTGATATCGCATTGCTGTGCAGTAGTAGCTCCCCGGCAAAAATCTGTTGCAATCACCAAGCCATTCAATACCCACAGAGGCAGATCAAGTCATGTTGATTGAGCCTCTGTTCTAATTCGCCGAATTTGTGGTGTAGAATGGGAGATGCCTGATTGGAGGCAATCAAAGTTAGTTGTGCAATCAGCGACGCTGTTCCAAAATCATCATTTTGGCTACTAAATGATGGCATAGACATTGATATATGAACCACCCTTTCCATGCGAGATGCCAGGGGAAATTGCCGGAACCCACGAATTTAGTCTAATTAGAACAGAGTTACAGAGACTCCATCAACATGACTTGATCTGCCTATGTGGGGAGAGAATGTAACCAAGCTCACATTATTTAAAAGTTGAGGATAAAAAGACGGGAAGACATTTAAAGGCATAAATTGCATGAGAACCTTTACTACAACAAGGCAGAGAGTTACAGACATATCAAATTACAGTTTAATAATCTTGCAGTCTACGTAAACCTAGCCTCAATATTAACCGTTTCACTTCTACTCAGTATAGGAGTAAAACGGAAAATTTTGAGGCTAGGTTTACTTAGACTGATTAATCCTGTTTCCAAAATTTTACAGACAATAATATTTTTATTAGCACTTGAAGACATTCAATGTCATAATGAGACAGGAAATGTCACCACGATCAACTGAAGTTCAAGACCAAAAAATATTAAGTTTTATTTTCTGTTGTAAGTTGCAAGAGAAAATTAGCAAGGTAGTAAACTACCTCATTGTTGTGCTTAATCAACTTTTTAACTAACATTCTTCCGAAGTATTTCTTACATATCGAAGTAAAGAAAATCCAGTTCTGATTCTAATTTATTCAAAATTATTAAAACAAATAATGAAAAGAAGATAATAATCAAATTGAAAACGAATACACAAAAAAGAAGATTGATGGATATTCACTCAATACATCAAGACAGAAATCCGACAAGAGTAATCTCCCTTCGACTTCAGTGCGGAACTTCATAAAGAAACCTTATACACTAACACATATAACTTAAAACTTTAATCTATTTATTATTTGATTATATTCCCCTTTTCCGACAAAATATTTTCATAAAATCGGAAACATAACAATTATGTATTAACTGAATGGCATAATATATCGAAGTTTAGAATAATAAATCACATATTGAATAGGTTAGCACTTGATTGTCATGAAATCAACAAATTTGTATATGCTCTTCATGTATGCCTTAAGACAGTTTAGTATAAGGTAAAAGAAAACTTGATTAGTTGTAATAATTAACTCTGATTCGTTTAAACTCTAATAAAAGTATACATAATGGAAAAAAAAGAATGAATAATTTAAACCTAACAATGGCATTATGAAATAAGGTTAATGGTTATTATCAAAATATAGCTAATTGAAAGAAAGCTCACAATCCAGCCAAATGCGTTGGAATGACATGGTGTGAATATGAAATATTTGTCAATTTGGTTGTGCATAAAAGATCATATTTGAAGCGCCTCAAAAATCTCTACAAATACGCCCTCTCTTCACGCTTCCACCAACCTAGTTAAAACTAGCAGTAATGAATACACTCATAAGTCCTACGTTACATCTAGCCACGAGCATGCGCGGAATGACAAATGACAAAAGAACTGGCTGATCTTTTTGAAGCGAACAACCAAGTTAAAACTAGCTGTTAGAATTGGGAAAGTGAAAACTAGCTGAAATGTTTCTGTCCCATATAAGTCATACATTCAATTATTAGGTAAGGGGCTAGATGTAATGTAGGCATTTTATGGCCATTTTCTCCTTTCAATAAAGCATAAAAAAACCCAAATAGTTTGGCACATTCTTTCAAAGTTATCTTTTTGGTTAAATCGAAATATATGTATAATATATATTTGTTCATCATTTTTTTACGTTTCTTACTTACTCTTAATACGGGATTTCTTTCTTTCTTGCAATCTCAATATACAAATCAGTAAATCATTTTTTTATTAGAGAGTTTTCAAATATGTTATAATAAGAAGATTTTTTTCAGTCCTAAAGTGTTTTGATCTAGTGAAGAAAATATTGCGTATTATTTCCTTTTTAAGATATAAGTAAATTATAAAATATTAAAAAGTTCTATTGTAAAAAAATATTTCAACATTTAGTAAGCTAAAATTCTGATAGCAAATGCAAGTATATGATATGAGGCATTCTCAAAAAAAGGTGCAATTCTGGACACAAAATTAAAAAAAAAATTATGAAACATTTTGGTATTTAATTTTCGCAAATGGGTAAGTGTATATCAAAGACATGTGAAAAATACAAAATTAATGCTTAATGATGTTCAGTAAGTCTGTTGCTGATTAATTAATTAGTGTATGTGATCATGAGTGTCTTTCCTGTAACAATACTGTTTTGACCAAGAAATCTGAAATTAATGTTATATCTTAAATTTTTCTATTTAGGTCAATTTATTTTATTCTTTTACACCACTTGCAAATAATAAAACTTAACATTAAACTACTTTAAGGTTTAGATTAAGGGAACAACTGTGTTCATATGTAAACAGAGGACCAGTTTACACTTTCAAAACCTATAAATGTCAAAATAAATGATTTAAAGAAAATTATTTCAACTGAATTGGACATCTACTTAGTTAAATTCCATTTCAGGATATTGTCAACATGTTATCATTATTAATTAGGGCTTATTTAAAAGAATTAATGGAGTTACAGGAAAGACATTCATGTTATGTGAAATACACTTTATGTGACTGGAAAGGCAAACAAAACAAAATATTTATGAAGTGTACTGATATTTCAAAATATTGTGTAGTTGTATTAGTTGAGAACATTTGATTATTGCACAAATTTCTCATGATATCCTTTAGTTATCAATAGAGTGTGATTTTGAAAAAAAGTTATGTCGCCAATAATTGTTACAGGAAAGACATCAAATGTTACGAAAGATATGATTAATTAAGTTTATCCATTTTCAAAGTGACTGCATTGATAATGACATGTAAGACTACCATAATATATCGAAGAACCAATTCAGAAAACAGTTTGTAATCAGTTTGTATCTTGTTTGATGGTAAATATGGTAAATTGCAACTCTCAGTATTTACAATATATGCAGAAATAATGTTAAGTCTTTACCGTAACAATAAAGTCTTTGCAGTAACTAAAATCAATTATTATTTATGACCCTTAGACACTGACAAATAATAAATAATTATGCTCCTTTTCTTTTTGGGGTATTTCTACTATTAATTATCAGCTTATTAACTTCAAGATTTCTCCTCTTTGTATTTTGACACCAGTAATCATGCAAACATTCTTTACTGTAACGGAGTCAAGTCTTTGCAATAACAAGTTCTGATATAAGTCCATGTTGTGTAAATATATGCCTTCTATCTTACAATATGAAATAATGAACATTAAACTAATACTTAATGTTTTTGAAATATGTGATGAAAAAATAAATGTTAAGTTCTTTTATTCATTAAATAAAACAAATAGTGATGAAATGTCTTTGCTGTAACAATGTTATATTTCCTGTAACATACTTTTTGTTACAGGATAGACTGTTACATTAAAGACAATATCTCTTTGACACTACAATTAAAGATCTTGACTGATCCCTCAAGCGAGCCAGACTTAAGGCTTGTGTTGCTTTCGACAACCCAGATTTAATGAACTGGTGATAAGTTACACAAACATAACAGCAGTTTTGAAATATGTGTTACAGTAAAGACATCGGCAATTTCTACTCTCTAAAATCTGAACTTCAACTAATTTTTTTATAAAAAGTATATTGTCTGAAGCCCAGGTTAAAGTGCTTGCTTTGTCAATCAGAAACTAACATTGAGCATGACAAGAAATATATTTTCCAGAAATCAAGGGATCATCAATTATTTCATGATAATATGGTACTGTTACAGGAAAGACATACTTTTCTGTGACAGACATAAAAAGTGAAAATTAATATGAAAATTTACTCTATATAAGGTTTGATTAATGTAGGGAATATCATAATAGATGTTTCTATCAACAACCAGTGGAAAAAAACTCATTCACCAAATGACAGACTCTTGTAGGTCTAAATTCCTTTGCTGGGACATGGGAAATTACCTCTTCTGATTTTGTAAAAATCAAATAAAAAATAGATTTAGCATTAATTTATATTTGATAGTGTTCTTTTGTGTATCAAATATATAAGCTTCAATCTGAAAGTGAAATCTTATAAAATTTAAATGTTATTTATTAAATAAAGACGGTAGAAAGTGGCGGACAGGAATTGTCCATATTTTTGAGAATGACTCGTATATATTCAAGTTTTTAAAAGATAACGTCATACACAAAAATAGTTTGCCTTGACGTTCATGGAAAGCATTGTTCAAAAGAGTGAAATACAAAACACGTATACACTTTTCATAACGAAATGCAGATATATCGATTTGTTAATATCTAATCAAAATATATGTGTTGCGATGTACGCAAAATACGAAGAATATTCTGGCTAATATATCCTTTTACCATTCACATCTCGAAGAAAACGAATGATCAACTGTATTGAATTCAGTTTCATTAATAAGAACCTATGTATTCAAAAACAGCAATTTTACACTCATTAATTATCATGAGGTTAAAAATCTTCAAGGCACATGCAAAATCTGTGTGAAGTGAAGAATATTCTGGGTAATATAACCTTTTCATATTGACATCTTTAAGAAAAAGAAACATCAACTATTGTATTGAATTCAATCAGTTTCTTAAATATAAACCTACGTATTTCAAAACAGCAATTTTATACTCATTAATTAACATGTGGTTAAGAAACATCAAAGAACATGAAAAAACTCTTTGTTATAGTTTATGTTGTTTGAACGCAAATGAACCGGACTCTTTTGAAACGGTTGAAAGAAGCGCTCTGATAATACCATATAATAGCACGGAAATTATTAACCGTCGCCTTTCATCTCTCGTTACTCGTTGTTTATCTAATACCGGTAATTATGTTCTTTCATTTTTTATGCAGAGGTATTCCTTGATCAGTAATTCTTGTAGTTAGGTTTCAAAGAAAGCTTTCTCTTATCAGATGTAGTATATACTATCATACGGTTTGGTGATATGTTACTGTTTCTATGGTATGGGTTCTGATGTTGCCGGGGGAATGAGTTATTCTCTATCAATACAATCTTTACATTTAAATGTCAATTTCAAACGGATGAATTGGATAAAATTATTTCCGAATTGTTGTCATTTACTTTACTCAAATTCATCTATCTTAAAAGCTGCGTACCATAAGTTTGTTCACTTGCTAGAGTTTCTAAGTGGACATGTCATAATTTGGGTTTCGTTTTGACGTCAATCAAATACTCAGGTAGCACTGACAACGGATCATCAATTGTCAATACAGAAATATTCTCAAACCAGATTTGGAAATCTGGCATGGTTAGATATACAGATCGGGTCATAATTTTTAAATTACCATTTTCTTAAACTTGTATTAGAATATACAATATAGACTCTCTGTGATAAATGAGGAATAAATGTGACTTAGATCTAAAGCTGTTGATCACTTAGGAAGGGTTTTTTTGCAGGAAAATGAAAAATAGTTTCTTTGAAATTTTGACCCCTGGTCACTTCAATGGCCTGCAAAAGTTGTTATTGTTAACTATACGAATATATCAACGCAAAATGAGTGTTAACTCACGTAGCGAAATTTCGACATTATCCGTTTCATTTTCGCAATTGTAGGATGCCCAAAAGATATTGAAAATTACATGATATTTGCACTAGAATACACAGGTAAGTGAACAAACTTATGGTATGCAGCTCTACTGTCACTAATAATAATGTCCCTCACCAAGAGATGTGAACACATTTTCAAATAATGAGATGTTCAGGCTCCCTAAATTACAAACTGATCGTTAAAGGGACAGGAGCAAATGTTTGACAAAATTTTATATCTTAAGTTTTTAACTGATAATTGTACATTAATGCTAAATGTATTATTTTGATAGTGTCCAAAATCTCATTACACAATCACTCATCCATAGTCAGAGAACAAATAATAAAGTTTCACATAAAGTCCATTTGCGGCCATTGTTGTGTGAACACCTTTAACTCATGTAAAAAAAGGAATCGCATAGCTGAACTTAACATTATAATTAGATTCATTACTTCTTCGCCTATTTTAAATACATTGTCTTTCAACTGGAACCATTTAGTTTCATTTGCCTGACATCACCTTATACTCTCCCTTAAAACGTGGTTAACGTCTTTGGAGATAGTTAGTTTCAGCAAAGCAGAGAGAAGAAAATCAACCAGTAACGTTAATGATAGGACTTTAAACCACTAAATATATTATTCACAAGGCAATTAGTCAGGCAGTGAAAACTCTCAAAGATATTTTAGTTACAGTGACACCAGGAAGATTTAAACATCGTCACTGACACAAAGGGGATCAACCCTTCAATGGTTATTTGGACGGATATAGACCCTGTAGGATTATTTTAACTTCATTTTGTCACTTTGATTATGTCCTCTTGTAATCTACTGAAAGTTGTCCAAAATTACACAGCTGTACTTAACAGGATATAGGTTCTTTAACACATTCTAAGGAGGTTTTATTTCGGAGTGCAATTTGGTCACTTTGGTTTGGTCCACTTGTACTCTATTGAACGCCATAAAACGGAAAGTTAACTCTCTGACAACGGAAATAAAAAAAATTCTTCACAGTGTTTTCCCTAGAGGTTCGTTTTTGCTTAGAGTTAGAGTACAGTTCTTTTCAAACTAGCTGGTCAGTACTGTACAGTATTTGTTTTGATTTCAGAGTACATTTGTTATCTTTGTAATCAGAACTAAATGTACACAGTGTTTCTTTTTGGATAGAGTACATGTGTATCTTTTTCAAACTTGATGGTCAGAACTGTACAATATTTGCTTTGGATTAGAGTACAGGTTTTTTTCAAACTGATGATTAGTTGTGTACATGTTTTGTTTTGTTTTAGAGTACTGTTTTCATATTTTATGATCAGTAAAATACGTTTTTGAGAGAATTTAACGGATATAAGATAAAATGTTATTTTTCATGATGTTTTAAAACAGTTTATGGACTATACTGTAAGAATAAAATCATGTAAATTGTGTTTATTCACTTGTACTGTACTGGAAGTCATAAATGTCAATGAGAACAATTTGATTGCTCTTTGAAAGGGTCCATGTTCACTTGAATTTTTACGATCGTTACTTGAGTCAGGGAAATACGCAGCTGTTGCATCAGCGGTGACGTAATAGCCAATCAATTTGCTTGAAAAGATAATAAAAGTAGTCCCACATATTGATCGAGAGATTTGATACCATATTACACGAGTCTCTAGATGTATTTATTACGACCGGCGTGTGTGATATGCATTTTCCCAGTAAAGAATTCACCAGGGGCTATGATTTGTTACAAAGACGTCATGAAATATTAAAGGGGCTTTAGCACGTTTATACGGAGAATACAATGTGATGTCAGGAACATGAAAATGAATAGTTCCAATCGAAAGACAATGAAGCAGTAATAATCAAAAGTACAATGTTAAGTTCCTTATTCTTAGAAGAAATGATTAAATGCGTTCACACAAGAATGGCCGACAATGGACTTTATGTGAATCAGTATTATTTGTTTTCTGACTATGGATGATTGTTTAGTGTAATGAAATCTTGAAACTATCAAAATTATACATTAAGCATTAACGTACATTAATCAATGAAAATTTGAAAATATACAATTTAGAAAAATGTGCTACTGCCCCTTTAAAATAAAATATATTCATCTCTACGACTAGTTTATAAATCTCTTGAACAGCAAGAGATGAACTATAAAATATTAGTGTTTAGATTTAGAGTTTTAGATTTCATTTGATAGATCTTTAAAAACAACCATTACAATTCAATATCATAATCATAATCATAATCATGTGGAATGAAAGTTACTTCGGTCTGACTAGTAAATCAATTATCCTCTTTATATTATAAATCATAAATGCACTAATGTTAATTGATTTCTTAAGACGATTAAAATATGTTCCTTAAAGGTATTGTTATCTACAGTAAGATGTGTCGTCGTGGGACCAGTTTATTCAAAATACATGAAATTTACCATTCAAGTGACCTTTTCGATGACAATCTTCATATGCAACATTGTCATTGAGGTTACAAGATCATCTTGGTTGCCAAAGAGCATGGAACGTCGCCTGCAATTACTCAGTAAAGCAATGATAACGTAGGAGGTTCCCGTAAATGAAATCCACTATCAGAAGACTCCACCAGAGCTCGTCAATGGATTCCATTATCAAGACTCGTCTTTACGTCTAAATTAGACGTTTGTGACACATTTCTGTATTGATTGAGAGAGCACAATTCTCTTCACGCATACGCTTGTTTACCAAGGTTGGGCCTCACTTTTATCTTTACGAGCCCTTCCCCTGTATGGTTATCGTTTTAGAATTCTGGGAGCGCTGATGCCGGTTTCAGTGTCCGCCTGTGGATTAAGGTCTGCATTTAATCAATTTCTTTCTTAGATGTGACAGAAACAACGACGCGACCTGAGTGAGCATTACGGCTTTGGGTCTTGTTTTCTTATCTTTTCGTTTTTAATCATAAAATCTTGCTCTTGATGCTTTGAACAACAATTTCTTTGTTTTGTTTTACGGACTGTTTCTTACTTACAAATTCAAATGGCTTTCTTCAGAAGTGAAGGCCATATAGCCAAGAGAACAACATACATGTTATATATAAATATATATAATTGATATGGTGTGTAAACATAATTATTGATAGACTATGCCTTAAGAATATACATGTCCATAGGTGATCAGTTATATTTTTATCCAAAAGGGATTCCGGAATGTATTAACTGAAGTATATGCTTAAATATATTCTAATCTGCATCGTTAAGAAAATAGACATATAAAAATGTATGACATTTATCTATTTTATTACGAAGAAATCCCGAATGCACATAAGCATAGAAAAACGTCTGTAGGACTTTTTTCGTGCTATATGCGTTTTATCCGATTTCCCAAATTGTGTATCATTTAAAGTTTTTGTCGGAGGGTAAAAACATCTAATCAATCAAATTACCCGTATGGAGAAATCAAGGGCGAAGAAAAGGTGTAACATAGCAAGCGAAAACTTAAAATCGATATTTCATTGTGAACAGCCTCACAAAACAACTTTCACCTCAGACATCATTTATTTAATAAACCAACAGGCAAAATAAAGTAAAAGCCTTAGTTTATTAAAGTTTATTCATTATGTACGAGGTACGTGACGTAGTAGCATTATGCTAGGTGAACAATAACACATATTTGCAGTAGTTTGAATATAATACTTGGTGTCTGGTTAATGTTTTGTTAAAACATCATTGTTTAATGTAAGCAGGGGTAAGAAAAAAGAGATTTTTCACTTTCATGTTCTTAATATTTGACAACAGAGGCACGCTTATCGATTTTCATATATAATATGTTTTCCTTGTCGATGAAGATTTGTGTTAAATCATGATTAATGTTGGAACAATTTATTGACATAAAATTTCATTTTTTGAAAAAAAAGCCCACTTCAAAGAACATTCAAAGGATGATTGAAGGACATAAAGCTACCGATTTGAAGCAACCGTTCAAATTGTCAACGTTCAATTAAACAGCTAGCTATTGACAACAAATCCTTTCGAACAACATAATCAGCAAATAAGTTTAGTACTGTAACCTCTCCGCTTTCGGGCTATTTTTGTAAATCCCAGATACAACTGTTTTTGGGTTTAAGGGTTGCTGACTTTGTGTGTTCTGTTCATAGCTGTGGGAACAATATACGGATTGACATATCAACTTTATTTAACACGTTATTCACAATATGGAGTTGATTGAAACTTCAAAACAAAATAACTGTTCTATTCAATCATGATAATAAAAATGCATTTGTAATGCGCTTTTCAATGCTCTGCATGCTCAAGGCGCACAGATTCTATCATTACCTAGAAGGTAAAGTACTTTCGATGCCGCTATTCAGCGTTTCGCGCGACCGTCTAGGCCCAGACGTTCCTGTGTACCCATTGGTACGGCTTGGTATACTGAGTGCAGTGTGGATGAAGTGCCTTGCCTTGCAGGGACACAACACAGAACAAGGTCCAAGTCACAAATGCCTTCATCAAGATTCGAACCCGTGCTATTGGTGTGAGAGGCCAGCATGCTAACCACTACACCACTGTGCTTCACATAGATCTGATTAACTTATATTACGTCACACATTGAATATCACTCGACTTTAAAAATGAAATTTCATACTACTAATTTTTAAACATTCAACGAAAAGCGGATATTTACTTATGTTGTTTTGTCATATGACATATCCAATACTTTTGAACTAGTGCAGAAATCCCAGAAAAATAGAAGTGACCTTTTCGCGAAGGGAAAAGTGAATGCAGACTTTTAAAATTAAAACCAACCTCATCGGGATTCAAAGCCAAATTGAAAACGTTCTTTAATTTGGTAAGTGAATTTACCTTGTTCGCAAACACCCATTGTCTTCTTTGATCTTTTCATTTAGACGTCATTAGATAAGCCTGCGTGTTAACAAATGAATAATAAATTATCACTAACTTAATTTGCAAGTTCCCAGATGGTCTGAAAGAGAACTCAAGGTTCATATGGCAGAGTTTTCCTGCGGTGTTTCTAACAAAATGAAACCCCCCAAGACAGGTGTAATGCGTTTCACTGTGATCTGTTATAAGACAAAGCTTCATTACCTGGGCTATCTACACCTTGAGCGTTACTGTAGAGAAAAGGGGGATCACATTAATCCAGTAATTGGCTCTCATTGCATTACTGCAGGACTTAAGGAAGAACATTTGACATTTCAGTTAATGATGTTATCAGGACAAGGACTGATATCAAGTGCTATTTTGAATTACTGGATGATATCGATTAAGGAAATCAATTAAGGTTCTAATTGCAATTACAAGATTTGAGTTCTTATTTCACGAGATCAGATTAAACACTTGTTTGTGTCACAATGGAAATAATCCCTTATTTTACCTCATCAAAAATTAGAATTAGAATTGTAACATTTGCACTTATGTTTGTATTTAAGATTTTAACGAAATTGGCGAGTAAATAAAGATTTTCGAAACATATCAACCTGTGCGTAAGAGAAAATTTATGATTTGAGAGTTTGTATCAATTTACTGTTTATAATTTTTTTGTAAAATTTAAGTATGCCTGGAACGCTATAATGCGATAGAATAGTGAGTGTTTATATTCCATCAATTTAAATATGATCTTTTCATTGTACTGGAATTATGAAGATGTATTGTCATCCTGTATCGGTCGATACACTAGAGAATCAACTAGTCATTGAATATTACATAAACTGTATAGACATCTTCTAACAATGATATATATATCTGTCTTGCACTGTTTATCTCATCGAGAGAGGTAGAAAGTTTATATTTTCACGAATGGCGAAGCACACATGATTACAATGTAGCTTTTCAAGAAAAGATAGATATCATAAAAAATGAGATGAGATAAACAATGGTTTTAGTTTTGAATTGACAGATATTCTATTTATTATCAGATGAAATCCTTCTAATTACGCCAAGAAGGACCAATTTCATGTTGAGTGGCCGTTCTGAAGAGCCCATCGGGACGGTAACAGTGTTAAGTCATGTGAGAATGTGTTGAGTTATTTATTTTATAAATGTTTACGTACAAATGTTGATTTATCTATGCTTATGTATCACCGATGGTGGAATTGAGTGATAAAAACCTTGAAACCTTGTTGCGTCAGACCATTGTATCATGACGTCAAAATCTTGAACTTTATAGCCATTTAGTAAAGTAATGAGAGGCTACGCCACTGTAGCGAGATATAGCGTTGATTTCACTTAAAGAACACTCAATTATATAATAAAAACGTATCTCCATATTTTGAATACCGACTCTCATTTTTATACTGTTACTCAAAAAGATAATTTGACAATAGGCTTAATTATGTTTTCACAATAAGCACTCCTTGTGCATATAAAAAATGGAGTTTTATTGATCTGATAGTAACTAATACAGTAATGATTGGTGGTGACAGACAAACCTATCCCTACATTATATTTAGATATATTGAGATACATAATTGAATTAATAGTCATGTTATGTACGTCTACCACGAGTGCAACAACACTGTAAGGGGTTTCAATAAATGTGATATTTCTGTTTTCCTATTTAAAACAAGATAGCGATTTGTCTGTTGTCTAAAGGTCATGGTCATTGTTGAAGAGGTGGGTCATAAACGTACTACGAATAAAGTATTCATTGTCATACTCATAATCATTTGAGGATAATTGCACATTCCAAGATCAGTAGTCAACTAACAAAATTATTTCAATCTTAAGTGAAGTGTAGAAAACATCACCTGAGTCAAAATATATTTAAATTTTGCAACAATATGTACGATCCTCAGGCCTTAATGAGCAATCATTGGTAACAATTGGTAACAATAATAAAAAAAATAATAATAAAATAAATAATAAATAATAATAAAAAAGACTTATCTTAAAATGTGTAAGGAAATGGTAATCATAAGAAATTGTGTGAAAGTATAAAAATCATGCATAACACTCACGCTTTACTTGATATGAAAACACCATGAACTTACCTGAAAAAAAGAACATAATTAGTTTAGTACAAATGCAAATTTAAGTAATTGTTTAGTATGTGTTCAGAAATCATCAAAATATTAATATTTTCTCATTATGTACGTTCAAATATCCATGGGGTCCATCAGCTTTTTTCAAAATGTTTTTGGGCCAGAATATTTTTATTTGAAATTAAAACAGTTGAAGATGTAGACAATTGATAAATATATAATGTTACAAAGGTAAACAATATTCATGGACATTAATTCCATGACGCATATTTGCTACAAAACATGTAATAAAGCCAATTTTCACGGTCCTACCTCGTCTAGTGAAGGAGATTTCCAAACGACATTTTTCAAAGGCTTGTTTTTGCAAAAACGTGAACAAATCAGGTATTGAAATTCATACCTTATTTTAATTATCTGAGGAAGACATGAAGGAAGTCGTAATTATCACTTGTGGCTTATACTATCTTTAAGGCTTATGGTATTGTTTCTTTTACGGGTGAGTGTAGTTGTATTTTATATTTTTCAGAGCAAAACTCAAGCACAAGTATTTCATTTGGCCTGAGTTCAGAAGTCAGTTAGTGTTACAAAATTACCATTGTAATGTAATTAAAGATTTATATAAAGGCATACACCTTCTATTCAAATTGAAACCAGAAATCCGTTTACATGATCTGCTTATAAAGAAATACCTTGGGAACAAATAAAAATGGTTGAACAGAACTTAATTGAAGTTTTCGTTTCATGTGTGGTATATTGTAGTTTCGCCAACTCTTGGAGTAAAATTTATGTTCAAAAGTTGGCTACAATAGCAACATTCATGTCTTGTACCACCGGAAAAAAACAAGTCTAAGATAATTACAAACATTTTGTGAAAAAATATATGTAACCTGTCAATCTGTATCCTTTGTAAATAATGTTTTTGATACTCTGCTTCCTTTCTTTTCACGTAACGTTATAATCTAAGCAATATTCGAGCTATTTTCGACCTGAAACAAGAGCATACCTCAGTTGACAACAAACACACGTCAACCAAATCCAATCTTGCAATATTGCAATCTTGTGAAAATGTCAGGTTCAAAATGTAAGCGAAGGCTCATTCGGAAAATGTCATTGTTTAATATGTACGAAGTAAATCCTATTCTTAAGAAGGTTTTATGCAGAAATTACGTGCTTTTAAATGAAGATAACGTGTTTAATAGCTAAAAAACTGCTGAAAGCACGTAAAACCCAAACTCACTTACTCAAATGAAGATGATTCTAGAAAGATGAATCCTGAATTTAAGAAGCTGTTATCTATCAAAGGTTCTTTCTGAGATAATGATATTTTCACAGTAGGCATATACTGTTACACATTTATTATATGATTGAGGGTGAGATACTCTGTTCTATCAGTGAAATAAACCCTCTATCTGGCTAGAGTGGCGATAACCTTTATCGTCACTCTACTGAGTGGTGATAAACTTTATCACCACTCTAGTGACGTCAAGTTCAAGAGTTTGACGTCATGTAACAATGGTCTGGCATCATGAATTCTCCTATGACGTCACACTGTTACCTCGGTGACGGGCTCTTCCAAGCGGCCGCTCAACATGAAATTGGCCTTTTTTGACGTAATTAGAAGGATTTCATCATATGATAAATAGAATATCTGTCAATTCTTGACAAATACCATGTTTATCTCATCTCGTGAGGTAGAAAAGTTAAATATTTTCACTCGTGGAAATATAACCTTTCTACCTCACTCGATGAGATAAACATGGTATTAGTCAAGAAAAGACAGATATCCTCTATATATTCGATGGAAAATAACATCTTGCTTGGTGCCTTGTCTTAATCAGGCAAATTAAGGACGTTATTGTAACACGATACATACATTCATTAAAATCTTTCTTTCAATAAGCACACCATTGATCAGTGTGAACAAGAGGTCAGTCTTTTCAGGACAAACAAAAGAGTGTCTGATTTCTTATCTAGATATCGTGAGTTCGTAATTAGTTATATTTAATACTATCAGCTGTTCTTTCAGTCTAGCTATAACCATGACCAGAGGTGTTCATTTGGTCTTCTGAACCCCATTCGCTCCCCACAGAGGCAGATCAAGTCAAGAAATGTTGATTAAGCCTCTGTTATATTACGCCGAGTTTGTGGGATAGAATGGGAGATGCCTGATTGGAGGCAAACAAAATTAGTTGTGCAATCAGCGACGCCGTTCTTAAATAATCATTTTGGCTACTGAAACAAGGCAAAGGCATTGTGACATGAACCACTCTTTCCATGCGAGAAGCGTTGTCATTTGATAAAGAAATACTTATGTATTGAGATGAAAGTTTTTTCCGCCAGGGGAAACTGTCGGAACCCACGGATTTCGGCGTAATAGAACAGAGGCTAAATCAACATAACTTGATCTGTCTCTGTGGGGAGAGAATGCTAAACCTGGACACATGGTTTGCTTTCTTGATACGTTGTTAGGTAAAATATCAAATTCATACCAATTGAATAATCCATTAAGGAATTGGTTCAAATTGTGAAATAATTTGTTTAACAGATTTAATGAAAAACTTTATCTGAAAGTATTTTATTGACTAAATGGGATTACAACGATTAAAGAAATACCTTATCCCAAAAATACTTTCCTTAAAGAAAATAAATTATACATCTAGTGTACAGGAACAAATGAAGCCCCATCCGTGAATGCCAACCATAGCAAACACACAATGTTAGACCTTCGTCCACCCCAGACATTACTATCTACCAAGCATTCCCAATCCATTTGCGAATGAATCTGTTCCATCTACTGCTGAGATATTTTCAGATAATTTGCCTTCAGATTTATGAACTTATTTTAAAACTATTTCAGTAAATGAGCATATGGAGAAGGTGGCTATATCCCTAGTCGGGCAGCGCGAGCGAATGTAGCTTCTGAGCCCAGGGTACAGATTAGTGGAGTTAGCGTAATGTTCGTACTCTGTGACAGGATGGTAAATGATTTAAATTTCATCTAACTAAAATACCCTTTTGACATCGACGATATTTGTTCTCAGTGTCGTACACTACCTGATTTAACAAGGTCATGTTCTTTTTCATTAACCAAATGATTTAACGGGATTTTAAAGTTTTCTTACATGTATATCAATAATCCGAGACAATGAGACAAGAAATATGATAAATAGTTTGTTAGATCGTGACATATCGTATGACTACAATTTACACGTATTTCTTGAAATTTTAGATTAAATAAGATTAAGTCTTGGCAACGATTGGCATGCCTATTATATGTAAAATGTAAAATGTATGAATTTGATAAACCTCTTATTGACACATGCAAAGGCGGAGATTCTGAACCATCCGTTTGGAATAGTGTTTTCACAATCACAATTATTGAAAATATTTGTTCCCCAAAATAACTTATTTTAAATATTTTACTATTAATATATATTAATATTTAGTTAAGGAATTAAAACAAAATGTGCCCTTGTTTGAATTGCAATTTAGACTTTTTAAGCCTCTTCATTTTCGAACATCCCGGATATATTAGGTTATTCGAAATTGCTTATGCTAACCCTCAACAGTTTATCATAAAAAAATGCTTCATCGCATAAAACAGTGCTGAGTTATGTACATGTATGTGTTCAATTGATTAACAGTAAATCCTTCATAAAAGTGCAAAACTTTCAAAGATAATAACATTGATTCCCCTTAAATGAGGAAATGGGCAAATCACTTTGGCAACACACAGAAAATCTTACTTGTTTCACTGAGATAGGTCGCGGAAATCCTTATTGACCAGACATTGTGATTAATAGTCAGTAATAGATCAAAGAATGTTTGTCATAAGGAACACTATGTTAATATAGCCAGAACCTTGTGTACACTGTATTGTCTAACAGGACGTTGCCTAGACAATCAAACAAGAGCTTAATAGTACTATAGTAACCATTGCAAACACAGAAAAATACTCTATAAGATGTTAAATGATATCATTATGTTCATGATTTAAAACATATCGTAAAGGGGCAGTAGCAGGTTTTAGGGGGGATATAAAGTGATGTCAAGAAAATAAAAATAAATCGTTCCAATTGAAGGCCAGTGAATTTAACCTTAATGGAGGAGTAATAAATCAAATATATATTGTTATGTTCAGCCATGCGATTCCTTTTTCTTACACAAAATGAAGTAAAGGTGTTTACACAAAAATGGCCGTCAATGTGACTTTATTTTTGTTTTTGAAAATTTCCTAAAGTTTTTTTTAGCTCAATTAAAAACCAGATTCTTTCTATAAAACAACAAGCTGTAAGTTTTGGTTCTATTTATGACACTAACCATACTCTTCAAACCCATCAAACTGTCGCCATGGAAACCCAAAACAGTAGTTTCAGAGTTATGCTCAGGAAACTCACCCTACCCTTCAAAATGACAGAGTCCAACCTGTTGCTATGGAAACAGACCCAAAAAATTGAAAAAGGTTGAAACCTCTAAAAGGCACATCTACATGATATGAAGAACATATATACCAAATTTGGTGAGGTTGATCAAGCAGTTTTATAGTTTTGCTCAGGAAACTAACCCTTCCCTTCAAAATGACAAAGTTCAAACTGTTGCTATGGAAACCAAAAAGGTAAAAGGTTAAAACCCACAAAAGGCACATCTACATGATAAGAAGAGTATGTATACCAAATATGGTGAAGATTGATCAGGTAGTTTCAGAGTTATGCTCCGGAACAAATGGGAACGCGGACGCAGCCAAAACCAATATGATTGTCTCCCGACCCTTCGGGGGGATACATAATATTGCAATAGCAATACCACATGGAAGCTTTTATAACTAAAATATTGTGTGTACGTACAACTTCATTCTTATTTTATTCTTTCAAATCCATTTCATTTTGAACATGTAATATCATGGAACTGTACAAATGTGAACATATATTAATGGTAATAGATATAATTTCGCATATCATGCAATTCCTTTTTAATGTGATAACCAACTTTACTTCTTGCAACTTGAAGAATGTCCATATATGTATTTATAAAAGCTTTATCATAATTACATGTAAGCATTAAATGACTTCTTAAATCAGAACTCATATACAATGTGTACAAAAAGTATTTTATAGTGCGAATGCAGTTCCTTTAAAGGTTAACGATATATAGAAAAAGGCACCTAATCTTCATTTGTTTTGAGTTATTGAGCACGTTTTGTGTATCAGTTCGCGACGGTTACTATCAGGCAATTTTTAGATTATTTTGGCCATCTTCATAGGCATTATTTATGTTGCGTTGGGTAAAATGATTAAAAACTTCTCAAGTTCGTTTATATATATATTTACATTAAATGTCAAAGGATAACGGGAACGACTAACAAAAACGCTAAGTCATATTTGGATTCCTAAAATTGATTAAGAAAAAACAATCTTTCGTTTAATTTCATTTAATTGTATTTCCCTTCTAAGAAATGTTGCACTATTAAAACTAAAAGAATGTAAAAGAATAAAAGATACTCCAAAACGTATTCATGAATTTCAATTCCTAAAGTTAATCTAGCAAAACAATCTTTCGTTTAATTTCAAGGTATTGTATAACCCATCTAAGAAATGTTGGACTACTAAACACTGAGAGGAAATATCTTGGTATTTTGGTTTTAGAAAACATTTAGTTTTGGATAGGCAGCTTTGACCTTTTAGGATTTTGCTGTTCCAATTACGTAAAATTATCAATCGTTGGGATTATTGATTAAAACATACAAAGATAGTAATAAAGATAGATCAATAATCTGATTGATAATCTATCAATAGATTAGTATAAGCGGAGTAGAGGTTAAGATATACATATAATCAACATTAAAGAAGAAAGCGAGAAGAAACGACAACAAATGACACATTGGCCCATTACCTCAGGTCATGTTGGATCAAATTGGAAACTAGATATCCACTTATCATGATTAAAATAAGATCTAATTAAAGAATAATGAGGGCAGTATTATTGATATACTTGAAAACGACATTAGTATCCATGTCGAAACGTCGCTAAACATGACAAAGAAGTTGTACATCCATAATACTACCTTCATAATTTTCCATCATCTTCACTGCTAGAATGCCCATCATATCAAAGAAGATTTGGTTAATTTTGGAACATCGAAAGTTACAACATATACAATCCATGGTTTCGCAACAGAATTCATACATGTACAACTGACTGTATTTCTTCTGTTCTCTTACTCATTATAAAGCAATGCTCCGAAGTAAAAACGTTCTTTCAATAAGGCGGTTCTTGAGATTGATAATTACTTTCACAGCAAGGTGTCACTTCAAACGTAAATGGATTATCATATTTGACATCCTAGAATCGAGTTAAAAATAATGTAATCAAAGCAGTAATTGAAAATTTGAAATGTAATTATAGTTCAGAGAAAGAAAACACTGAGTTGTTTAATAGTCAATTTAAAAGTTGGAGATATTAAAAAGTTTTATAGATTATCAACTTCTTTGTGTGGATATATTCAATAAAGAAGTTGATCATCCGGAAATTTCCTTGTCTACAATAAAGAAGTTGATTATCCAAAATTGCCTTCTCCAGTAAACACTGAGTTCAAACCTGTATTTTGATATTTTAATCCATATATTCGTTAATCAGCAAAACATTCCTTGTATTATTTCAACACAGCGCTTTCATCATTTGGTCCAAGGCCGAATGACGTAAATCCTAAGCTAGTTTGTCAGTAAGAAACCTGTGAAGTTCATTTGAAGGTTAAAGCCTAGCGTGCATGCGCAGTAATAACACAGCAGTGCATATAACAATGGCGATGCACATGCATGGACGTATCCATTTCCAATTGTGTTTCTTTTCTGATGCGTTATAACCAAAAATTACATTACATGTTGTAAGATGTGGGACAAATTGAAATGTTGATAATGACATTTTCTAGCTAAGTTCTAGATTAAGAAGGAAAACTAATTAACAAAAAGTAGCATGGAATTAATCAAAATTAGGAATTGCTCTCAAATACATTTACCTTATGAACACAGTAAAGCAAACCATCATTAATCAAAAAAGGATAAAAGGGATAAAGGGCCATACAAAGTGAATGATCTACATCAGAATTGCATTGCTATATCCATTATATTTGGTCTTTGAGTCCATTTTGTGATATATTCGCAAATAACGTCAATAAGGGTTCTCTTAACATTGAAAGCACAGGGATAAATTACAACAAATGATCTCATACAAATTAATTAGATTGAGAGACTTGGTCGGCTTCAGAGATGTTTATGAGTAAATCATCCCAATCAGGAATCCATTACCATTACAATTACATAAATAGTTTCAAATTGTTCATCAAAATAATAGATAAAATGCATTTCCTCACACGAATATGTCCAATATTGTGAAAACGAAACAAATTATAACCCTCTATCAAGAAATACGCATTATAGTCTCTGCAGGAATTAACCAACAGTCTTTTATATTGATTTCCAATATCTAAGATATAAGAAAATTATGGTAATGGAAGAAGATTATACATTGTCATGTAATGAGCACATGTTTTAATTCAAACAAATTTTTATTTGAAAGTCATCTCTGAAAAAAATTTGAAAAGCGTGTATTTTATCAAAGTAATGGTTATGATTGCTAATGAATCTGCATAAAACATAAAATCAATCTGAGTGTACAAATTTCTCCTCAACAATTGACGTTCAAATTTGCTGTGTCATTATCTGTATCTATGCTTTTTAAACGGATTCCAACTATTGGTCACTAAAAATAACATTTAAGAGGAATTTACCTCTTGTAGGTTACATGGAGTGTTATGTTGAAAAAAATCAACACAATTTTTTTCACATGCGAAATGCTGTTCGCTATAGGCCAAAGTATTCAGATATAGAGATTATTACCCGATGAAGTGTGTCATATGGCCCAGTTGTCGAATCGTATAGTCTAGACTATATAGATTGTATAAGTGCCATAGTATTGATAGTTACATTGTCAACATTTCAACGCTGTTCTTGCAAATGCACGAGGAGTAGTGGTTTCGTGAAGATAATCAATGAGTCTCAAATTATTTTCATATCAACTCCTAATGCATTCTCCATTTTAATTCATGTATATCTTCACGAAACTAAAATCTCGTTTTCACATTTTACAGTTTTTATCATCATTTTACTAACAAAATAGACGAGTAAGGCGGGTTGAATTGCAAGTGCTACATAAAGGTATGCTCTCCACGTACGTGCACGCGCGATTCATCCGTTATATGACGAAACGAGTGTGAAATTTTGTATAATCCGAGCGAGAGCGAGTGTTGTACACAAATTTGCACGAGTTTCGTAAATGTCATACATGTATGACACACTTCATCGGGTAATAATTTCTTTATTACCGATTCTATTCCATTTTATTCTCTTAAAAATATCAAGAAAAAGGTCTGCTTCCCTTGTGACGGCCGACGGCAGTCGCGCTTAAAGAGACACTCCGCGAGTTCTTGGGGGTCATATATGACAGACTCTACAAATAGTGTCATCTGATCGAGAAATATCCATTCTTACACGAAAGAATCATTTTAAAGCTAATCGATGTCGTCTAGTGACAAGAGGAAGGTTTGAAGTCGCGATTATGATCGAAAACCGGACAATGACGCGCGCTAATCAGTCAAACGTATTTTTGGAAACGTATCTAAAGCAGTCAGAATTACAGCTACGAGTTGGATTTATTTCATAGGTTATATCACAAGTATTCGTGGAAATTAAACTTGTAATTTTGATTTCTACGAACTTTTATTACTGTTTTAAGATTTTCGTTGAAAACAAGTATTTGTCATATATTTGTCATTTGGGCATGAATACATGAGATGTTTTGAATTTATATAACAATTTTTACCATTTAGGTTCGTATCAAAGCAAAACACTACGTGATGAAACTCACGGAGTGTCTCTTTAAACAATCGGTACTAGGCAAAAGTGATATGTGCACATGCCACATATATGTCACCACTTATTTTCTACCGTATGGGTAAAATGAGGGGAAATGTCAATGTATTTTATTTGATGTCACTGGTGCAGTAACATATCAATAAGTATCTGTCGAACAGAATTAAACAACAATGAATGCTTACATTTGTCCAATCTAAAATAGAACCATTGACTCCCTCAATGTGTCTATCGAGTTGTGATACATAGTAAGTTGAAACACGAAAAATAACCTTGGCGTCTGTCAAATGCAAAGGACGAATGACACTTTTTATAACTTATAATATAATGTTAATAATCATGTTTCTCCGTATTTGCAATAAAAATTGGCACTGGGCCAATACGGGAAAAAAACTTGAATAAGGACATTTTCATAAACTATTTTTGTGTGTGATTTACTTGTCCAAAATTCTTTTTAATCGAAACCCCGAATAATGAGATTTGTAAACAGTCCTGTATGAAGGTAGTTCGGAGTACTTATGCGCATCTCCCATTGTCATATAAAATTTGATCCTGATGACGTCACCTAATGGTATGCAATACTCTCCTACACGTGCATATGTGCTTCGCCGTGCGCTGGCTGAATTTTCTTTGTGTGCATTGGTCATTAATGTTTTGAAACATCTAAATCATTATCAAAACTGAAGTACCTCGTGACTCTCGGGTCTGTGGAATGTAAACAAAGCGATCACGCCATATTACATGACACATTGGATAGAGAGTACGGCAAACTATAGGGTTATCTATTTCATAAAATGATGTAGTAGATCAATATCTTATAAGTTGCAAGCAGCATGGAAACCTAGCGATAACGTTGATATTTGTTCTAATCTTTTTTGGAGGATTATTATGGGATAGGGACCATTCATTTTAGCAATGTGAAGCAATGGCATTATTATAATATCTAATATTCTATGTATTCTCTTCGAAATTATTAAAAATCGTTTTTCCACAACTATGTTGAAACCAAGAGAATAAAAAGGTTGAAATTAAAAAAATATTAATCATTCTTGAAGATGATGTTTTTTCACATTGTCGAAATTGATATGCAAATTAGAAAGTTTATATTTTCGTTAAAGGCCGAAGTATTATAACTGGAATTGACATTGTTATCTGTTGGAATGGATATATGCAAATAACTCAAACTTATTCTTTGATTTATTGAAAAATCATAAGGATTTTCTATTAATATTGTTAAATAAGTTGGAAATGACGTTTCTCCGGCCCCAGGAAAATGGACACGATGCTTACATACCATTTTCTCCCCACAGAGGCAACTCAGGTATGACCGAGTTGCCTCTGTGGGGAGAGAATGCTTACATACATGTATGACTGGGAATTTATCCCAACGTATACCCCCTTTGAGATGTGTAAGGAAGTGCAGCAAAATAAACAATCTCATCCAAACGAGATTTGTTTTAAATGCTATATATTCATTGACAATTATGTTTTAAAAATCTTTGCTTGTGGCATTTGGTATTCCCTATCCAATTTAATGTATGGCATTAGTAAAAATCCTTATTTGCCTACATTTGCTTCATACCATTGAACTACTGGAGCCATTTATGACGCATTTAGTGTTAAAAGGTTGAAATCACAGTTTTTTCTTATCTTCTGATCTCTATGATTTAATTGATTTGTGATGAAATATATTAAAGAATATATTCGCTTTGAAATGACTGGCCGCTACTTTCATCCGGTTACGTTACTCAATTCTCTTCTGACACACATATTTGAATATGCAGATAAGGGTCAACCAGTGTTGGGGCGGGGCGTATCTGCTGTCGAAAGACTGTAAACAACAGCTAACGTTACACATGTTTTTGGTCAATTAAGTCCATTTTCCCTTTGAATTTCGGTAAAAAAAATTGGCTGTGTTCTGATGAGCTGTTCTTTGGTCAGGAAAACGTATAAAAACTATATTTCATTGATTTTGAGTTTTCCATCCGAACTACCTACTGTATGTTGACGATATTGAAGTGATAACTTCGGAGTTTTGCCATGTATGTGTGTGCGCATGCTCAGAATCGTATTGGCCTTGTCTGTCTCTAATGGCCCAGTTTGCCAGTATTGGCCTACTTTACCAGTATTGGCCCAGTTGCCGAATCGTAGAGTCTAGGCCATATAGATTAAATTAGTGTCATACATGTAGCTTTAATAGTTTATTAATATTGTGACGTATTAGCTTGTTACATTGTCTAAGGTCACATTCGAAATAGGTTCATCTGGTTATCCATAAACGAAGGCGATGCGATTGACAAGTAAGGCGAGTTGAATTGCACGTGATAGGCATGTTCTCCACCTGCACCCTCGATTAACCCGTCAAAACAAAATTAAGGTTTCATACTTCAAATTTTTCAGTTCTTTGTTCTCTCCATAGCTTATCGGATTGGTTGAATATTCGATTCTCATCCTTTCAAAAGAATATTATAAATATGAGAGGTATTGAATTTGACATTCTTGAAGCTTGTGAGTACACTTAATATATTCAAATATTCAATGAGCAGTAGATTTGTAAAATTATTCACAGTTAACACAATAGTGTGACTTAATTTCTATGGATTGGTTAAAGCTGTTATACTTTAAAAGAAAAAATCTTTCCCTTGGAATCAATAAATAGTTATAAACCATATATATGTGTAAACCATATCCGCTGACAATTACACTTGTTTCCGAAAGTCCTGAATGTCAGAGTTATTTTAGATGGAAAGAGAACCGTAACGAAGAGAAATCAATCGTAATTGAAACTACACTCTTGTTAAAAATACCTTTGTCTCTTTCATCATAGTCAATTGGCCTTGATTGAAGAATAACTCCTGAAAAATTCCTGTCCAGTTTGACATCTATTTTAAATTGAATATTCAATGTCAGCAATGAACATGTATAAATGAACTATATTTCTAACCCAACAAGACGTGTCATTCAAAGAAGCTTTTTTCCATGAATTGTGTATTGCATTGAACGAATGATACTTTTATTTGTGAAGCATCGATATAATCTCGTACCAAGGTTAGAGGTCTGTGTACTGTGCTAACAAGGGAAAATTACAATTCTCTGACTCAATTCAATGAATTAACTGTCCATTTCAGGTAAGTCATTCCCCAGTAATTGCTTCATTACAAGAAGAAATTCAATTTGAAAGCAATCCCAAAGTTTCAAGTTTCCATAATTGATGTACGGTACATCAACAACTACTTACACTCTACCATTATATTGTCCAACATTCAATAGTTTTCAATAATAGGCCTCCAAAGTGTTGAGCCGCATCTTAACATTTAAACAGTCAGCCAAAATGGACTGATTTAATTGAATATGTACCTGACGCGTGAATTCGGTAATCATGATATGATTTTAATGAGATTTCAGTTGACAGTGATAAAAGGGAAAGTCCTATCACAGTATTTATGTGGAAACGAAACATATATGATTTTTACATGTTAACTAACACTTAATTTAAAATATGGTAGTGTGGTAAACATTTCAGTTGTTCAAGATTTAAAAAAATGACAGAGAATAAAGTATATCATTCAAAAAATAAAAACATCGTAAAATGAAGTCAATCATCTGAGTTACGAGCATGGAATGCATTACTACGCCAAACATTGTCGTAACTGATAACTTTCATTATGAATTATTTGTATATATCATCCTAATCTATTAACGAATTAGTTATTTCTTAATTTTTTATAAGCATAATACAACACAGTTGTTTCCTCGCAATACTAAAATTTCAAGATGACGGATGAAAGCCGATAGATAGGTGTCTTTAAATGGCCCTTGCAAAATCCAGACAATCATGTCCTTGTAGACAGTCAGTCTAGTTCATTTACTTCGGGAACGTTCACACCTTTGACAGCACAGATGGATATCGTAGTGTCTAAATTTGATAAAAATGTACTACCATGCAGTATTCTAAAACATATCAAGTTTTCACTTATGTTAAGTGATCCATGATATAACTTAGACTGGAATAATGGAAGCTCACTTACTTAATTTTGAAGACACCAAATGGTCTGAAAATGAAGTTTGCAATACAAACTGTTCTTAAGGTTCTTCTTAAAACTCCTATCTACTCCAAGATTCAGATTTAATGTGCTTCTCAGTGATACTTTACAAGAACAAGTTTCATTACCTTGCATATTCACATCAAAAACTATTGTAGTAATTTTAGTTTGAATAATTAATAACTAAGTAATTGGCTTTCTTTAAATTATTTAGGACCTCATCTCACTTAATGATGTTAGTGAAGGAAATGTATGATTTCAAAAATGATCTGATGATGAATGGAAAATTACATGGATCAGTTTTTATTTCACAACATGAGAGCAACTGTTTGTTCTGGCAGTGTGGTCCTAGTTGCAGGTGTGCTATTTAAAAAGAAGCATTCCTCGATGTAATAATACTACTATTCAGTGTAAAGAGGTTTTTAGATATATTAAACATACCTACTTGTTAGGGTGTGCAATATTATTGTTGTATCGGTGTATTGGGATACGGCAACACAACAATACGTATCGCAATACAATTTCAAATAACCAATATATTGATCAAAACTAAAAATGCACTTTCAGTATCCAAAAAAGTCAGAATTAGACCTAAAAAGCATTAGGGACACCAATATAATAACATATAAATGTTCCAATTTTTTAAAACAAATAAAACCAAGCAAGTGATTGAGCAGGGTTGTTATCAGCATCATGCACAGTCTGTAGTGCTTATAAACAATCATTTGGAAACTACCCTTTACATGATCGACAAATATATATCATTCAGTTATAGATAATGATAAATAACATGTTTTATGATTTTTGTTCAGTCTGGTTTTCAAATTAAATGTGTTTATTTTTGTTTAAAAAAATATTGCAATACATATCCCAATACATTGCTTATCTATCGCAATATATTGCAATATAGAAATCAGGGCAATACACAGCCCTACCTACTAGGAATTCTTAGATCAGAGTTCGGAAACACATTTCTGGTAACCACGTATGCATTCTCAGCACCTCCACATACCAACATACTGATAAAAGAGATGCTATGTTTTGAATTTAGACAACTATCCTTTAAATTGACTGAAATTACTGTCCTCTAAAACCTGCTACTTTTTTCACCTCGATAATGAATTCATTGGATTCCTTGACCCCAAAAACCTAGGGAAAGACACCACATTAAACACCCCAGGACAGATCCAGTTCGAGTGATATGGTCTATATGGATGCGGCGGCCATCTTGGACGTCATCCTGAATTTTGAACTTTGTGCCCCACATTTGGAATGTCCACCCAAGTTTTGTTCGATCTCCTAAGGGTGTCCTACAGGAATCAAGAGTCAAACTAAGGAGACATGTGTTTTGCACACAGGGCCAAAACCCCTCTCAGCCCAAGGACTATAGGTTTGATGTTTATCACGGGAAGAAAACACATATTCAATTACAGCAGTTTCAATTACATTTTACCGCTGATTGGTGAAATATCGTCTTTTTTGGAGTATCCATTGTACATCTTCAATTGTGACATGAGAGAATGCATATGACCGAATAACTTCAACATTAATTCTCATTCTCATCGGAGAATTCAAACGATGTATTTGTCATGTATCATCAGTTCAAAAACAAAATACATGGATTTATCAAAATCACATGACAAAGATTTTAAAGAGATTTAACATATGTAAACATATCTACAACATACTCATTGTTTTCTGAAGGATTTCGGAAGTGATTTTGCATATGACTCATTAACGACTGACAAATAATAGATTCATAGTTTGTAAGGTGTACTTTTAACATTTTACAACAAAGATATAAGATGAGATTAATTGATATGATATATCGTGTTTCAAATTTGAAAAAGGATACCAATTAGTTGGTTAAATGGCTGATTTGAAAGTTTAGAGGAAAATACTAAGGTTTGAAGGACTTGACATTCAGTGAAGACACTTACTAGCTTATATGAATGTAAAAAATGATCTAAAAGTTTGTTTCTTTGTGTTACTACTAAGAGCACGAACAACAACATCATTAGTTATTCCCAGTCAATTCAAGACTGAAGAATTGATTTGAAAGGGTAAACCTATCTTATTTGCTATCATTGCTAAATTTGTCTGAACGGAATCAGTGTTAGTAAGCATGCCATGCCAAAAAATATGACTTTTTATTCAGTATTAATACAACCTTATGACCCAAATATTGAATTAAAGTGGAATTGTAAAAGAATATTGTTCGTTGAATACAAAATTTTGAAAAGATAAACCTTGAATAAAATTGGAATTGTAAAATATATTGTGTGTTAATATCAAAACTACCTTTTCAATTAGTATAGATAATGGATCTTTGTTAACTAAAGTTCATTCTTTAGTCAAAAGAGAGTCTGGTTTCTGAACCGTCAATGTTGTCTTTCACGAAGACAAATAAGGCACTTGTATGTGGAATACTATATATGGATAAAAGGCAATCTATCTTGAGTTCGTACACAATTATAATTAGTTATACGTTCATATTATCAGATGGAAGATATAGAGGATATCTGTCTTTTCTTGACAAATACCATGTTTATCTCATCGAGTGAGGTAGAAAGGTTATATCCACGAGTGGCGCAGCCACGAGTGAAAATATTTAACTTTTCTACCTCACGAGATGAGATAAACATGGTATTTGTCAAGAATTGACAGGTATTCTATTTATTATATGATGAAATCCTTCTAATTACGTCAAACAAAGCCAATTTCATGTTGAGCGGCCGCTTGGAAGAGCCCGTCACCGCGGTAACAGTGACGTCATAGGAGAATTCATGACGTCAGACCATTGTTACATGACGTCAAACTCTTGAACTTGACGTCACTAGAGTGGTGATAAAGTTTATCACCACTCAGTAGAGTGACGATAAAGGTTATCGCCACTGTAGCCAAATAGAGGGTTTATTTCACTGATAGAACAGAGTATCTCACCTTCAATCATATAATAAATGTTGATATCATATTTTTATAACAACAGATGGAAGATATGTTGATATAATATTGTTATAACAACAGATGGAAGATATGTTCATATAATACCGTAAAAACAACAGAAGGAAGATATGTTGATATAATATTGTTATAACAACAGATGGAAGATATGATGATATAATATTGTTATAACAACAGATGGAAGATATGTTTATATAATACTGTAAAAACAACAGAAGGAAGATATGTTGATATAATATTGTTATAACAACAGATGGAAGATATGATGATATAATATTGTTATAACAACAGATGGAAGATATGTTGATATAATATTGTTATAACAACAGAAGGAAGATATGTTCATATAATACTGTAAAAACAACAGAAGGAAGATATTTTGATATAATATTGTTATAACAACAGATGGAAGATATGATGATATAATATTGTTATAACAACAGATGGAAGATATGATGATATAATATTGTTATAACAACAGATGGAAGATATGATGATAAAGTGTTGTCATAACATCACGTTTAGGTGTTCACTGGGTATACTGAAATGAGATGACATTTTTTTTCACACTCCTTAGGTTTATCATGAATTATATCAAACGGATTATGACAGTGATGCATTAGTTTATTCATATATGTATTTAGTTAAAGTCGACAGACTGACCATAAAAGTATCTTCCAACTAATGAACAATCTATTACCATTTTGGGTCTTGGATTTTATGAGCACTTAAAATATCACCATTTTAAATATGGTATGCTGTCTTCCTAAACATGTTAAAAAAAGCAAGTCTCCTGTATTAAATTAATGTTTCCCTGCTTTAGCTACAAATGGCATAGAATAACTGTCTTTTTATCTTTAAACTCTGGCCCTTTCAACACCAAGCATCTTCCTCGCAAAACTTGAAAAGTCAGTTTCAAAATTCATTTAAGCCTTGCTGCCGACATTTTACTTTTCCGTGCTTGCCTTCTAGCTTACTATAAGGGAAAGTCATAGTTCAAATATAACTTCTTTGTATAACTACAACAGACTGAAACCAAAAACACTTTCTGTGGAAGTTCGTCGTCTGAAAAAACGTGTTAAAAGAGAGCCGCGACTGTAGAGTGCACATCGATATATTTTGCTTAATTTTGCCAATCAGTGCATGTATTGTGACACAGAACAAAAGCGAGAGAAGACATGACAAACTTGATAAATCGAGGTCAAACAGGACAGAAAGAAAAATAGCGTCAGCGATTGGCCATACCAAGGGAGATAACTAGAGGTAAAAAAAATATCGCCGGAGAGGGCGCTGTTATCAAACCAGAAAAGTCAAAGGTCGACATCAAGGGTTAGATGCTAGGTTAGATGAACCTTTATGCGACTGGCGTTTGCGAAGGAAGAACCCAACGAGTGATGATTAAAGACGTTTAGTATTCAGAGTAGAAAAAAGGAATGGTCTGTTGAACCATCTCATCAGTATAGAAAAGAGTCCATCAGAACATATTGAGAACTAAGTTGGGCAATTCCTTCGAGTTCTCAGACAGAGTTTGTGATGGAATTGCCAAAACAAGACTTAATAGCATTATCCTTCAAAGTAGCCCCAGCAGGAATTTCTGTCTGATATGACATGGAATAGCAATGCAAGTTGTCAGTCATGATCTTCATCGGTATCTGTCGTTCTTATTGTACAGACAAAAACCTCACATTTAACGCATTTACAAAGAAACAATTTTTAGAGTAAAATGATGTTTATGAAAAGAAGAACCTCGTCAAATATCTGTATTTTGATCTCTTTGTTACAGCGTAATACTTGATATTGGTGCATAACATACATTGAGAGAAATAACATTTGCTACCACAGCCACTAGGCATTAACTGATTGGATCTTAAGGAATGCCATATTACATTCATTTGCAGTGAAGGAGAAACTAATGTAATTGGAACACAGTTAAGTGAATATCAATACTGAAACGGACAGAAAAAGATACAACTTTTACCCAGCATTTCTTTTTCGCTCTAATTGTAAGATACGAATAACTTTCATAATTGTTCACAAGAAATCATTTAAAGAAGGGCTGCATAACCTTTTTTAAATATATTTTTCAAAAGATATTGGTCAAATAACTATATAACATAAATATTAGGCCAAAACAGCAACGATACACTGTTTCTCAATGAAGCTACAGCTAAGTAAACATTGCGTAACAAGGCGTCTGCTTGTCGCCGTCCAGCGACAAACCAAAACAAGGCTGAGAGGCCACGGGCAGGGGATAGCGGAAGTGACGTGGCAGTAGGCGAAGCGTTCGTCTGCTTATATGGAAAATGATAGGCGTAATCCGCAGTTCTGCCTTTTCAAAGCGAATAATAGTATGTTATATCATTGTGTTGCTGTCAACTGTCCTAGAATATCTCCTGATGAAGTCTCCGGAGACATATTCCCATCATATTGATGGTTTCACGCCAAATTGACCCGCTGTGTTAGGTCAAACAGAGCAATGTGACAATCTACATCGAACTCACGTGTTCCGATCACTACACCGATTTTCTGCTTCGAGCTCGCATTTTCACTGAATGAACAGTTTGGCATGCAGAGAAAAGGGAGATTAGTAAAATATAAAACATAGCACAAAGTTTTGGGCTGATTTATGGTAATAATCCGAATATACAATGCTCACATTTAGATTTGAACGTTGTGTAAAAAGGTTGAATAAACAATGACATTGGTCTGCAGGTGTTACTTACTCTCTTTAGATCAGATACTCACTTATTACACAATTTCCTGTCTGTTTCCTAATTAGATGATATCAAATGATGACTATAGCAGGTAGGTTATATAATGCACAATCATCAACACCTGGCTATTTTATGACATCAGCTAATTAGGTAACATCAAAAAGCAATTGTATTCCTTAACATCTCTTTTTTCTCCGATTGGTAAATCATAACCTATAAACCTGAAATTAGGAATACCGTTTTTGCTCTTTCTGATAATTATTTTGGATATGGTTCATTTAATAAATCTTCATTCTGTTTGGCCATGTATCGGGTATTGTTGTGGAAAATATCTCCTCTATGTACAAGAGTGAAAACATTAAGATTTTCAGTGAAATGCCCTATTAAAATAATGTTTTAAACAAGACATCAGTGATCATCCCATACATGTCTTTCATTGAGAATTGTAAATTGTCCATCACTAAATGAAATAACTAAGAAAAACTTATATATTTTTTATCCTGTTACAAAATGAAGTCAAAGGCAATTCTAAAAAAATGGTTTAAATGTAAAAAAAAATAGTATTGTATGATAACATCCTTTCTGCTGTGCTACTAAAGTAATATTCAATAACAACATACAACTGTGCACGAAGATAAAACAGTTCACACGGGAGCAATTGTTTACATAAACATCCGGGTTCTCACGTGCAGTCTTATGACAACATTGCGCAAAGCGAGACCATCTAGGCCTACATGCTGTAGCATTATGCGCACACAACTTCGTTTTTAATCAGGGTCTTACGTTTTCATCAATACAAATTGCCAGTTGAATAAATAAACTACCGATTTATTGAAGGTTTGAGATGTGTGGATGTTGTTTAGGGTGTTTAATCGACGGTTAAACATCGAGCTGTACTGTTAGCTTGTGTTGTTTTACATAACGAGGGCACACAAGGGGGTATCACATCGCCTACTAACACGTCACGAGGCAGTCACGCTTCAGTGCGTTTTATTCTGTTCGCCGGCCTAATTAGGCGGTGTTCTTTTTACAGTCGTAATTAAGCCGTTTCTAGGTCGATTTCAGAAATTTAAAGTTGAGCCCATGTGAAATTGTTATCACTATTTCATGAATCCTGAAAGTTGCCATATAGCATTTCAGTCCCTCTTTAAATATGTATCAGAAGATGAATTAGGATAAACATCGATACATTTACTGGCTTTTCATTGACGCAGGGATTGTAACTTATGTACATAACCAGTTTCCTTCTTTCTGAAGGTGGTTAAATTTGGTTTCTTAAGTATATCATTGTTCAACAAATTGATGGCGTCAGTAACTGAGCAACAAAAACATTGTTTCGGACTAAAAACATCATCAAATTCATTTTCGATGCTATAGAATTTCTGGTTTCTTACGGTTTCTGTTGTTTCATTTAATTTCAAATAGACAGACAGAGAAAACATAAACAGCATTCTACAATGGTATGGTTTCGAGCTTATTCGTAGGGCATTTTGTTAAATGGCATAGCATAAAGCGAGGTTATTGAAGAAATCTATACTTAAAAAGCAAACAAATTCAAATGAAAAAAAAACCAGATTCATACGAAAACGGGCCATGTTCAGATAAGCCTTCACGTACTTCGAATTCTTATAAACTGTTGTATATGAAATGGCTGTTTGCAGTTTTCACACCATACGTTACACCTACATTTACAACTATTGATCATAAGGGGTTGTTACGTACATGTTTTACCCGCTGATAAAAAATATTTTGAATAATCTAATGTTGTTCTGGTTATATGTCAAGAAATACACTTTTTAAGAAAACGTGATAGGGTTTCTTATTGGCCTCTTGCTAAGTATTCAAGCACTTCAATTTAAATAGCACATAGCATTTCGTTATGATAACATTCTCTCTTTGAAATAACTCATAGCACGGATTCTTAAATTAGGTTCATGACTCTACCTTATACAAGACTTAACCCAAATAAGGCTTCTTTTTTTCTTCATACATATGATTTAAAGGGGCAGTAGCACGTGTTTTGATAATTTTATATATTAAATATTTCACTGATAAGTGTAAGGTCACGTTAAATGTATTAATTTGACAGTATCAAAATCACATTACACAAACCAATCATCCATAGTCAGAGGTCAAAGTATGGAGAATCCATTGGCGGCCATTTTGTGTGAACACCCTTAATTAATTTTGTGTAAAAAAAAGGAATCGCATGACTAAACTTTACGTTATATATTCGAATTAGTACTGCTTCATTTAGTTTAAACACATTTTCCTTCAATTGGAACCATTAATTTTCATTTTCGTGACATCACCTTATATTCCCCATAAAAACGTGCTACTGCCCCTTTAAAGTCCAATACCACCGACACCGAATTATTCATTAGTAAAATAATCATTCCCAAACAATATTTCGGGATCGTCTTGTCATTGGTACCGAATTTAGATATTTGGCATGATTAAATAATAAACAGATGGGGTCATACATGTATTTGTGAAATTCAGATTTTCTTAAATTTCGATTTGAATATTCCATATAAACTTTGTAAGAAAGAAATCAGTATAACAACATTGCATTAATGCAAAGGAACAAATATGACTTAGGTCTAAAGCTATTGATCACTAATGAGAGATTTTGTACAATAAAATACAAAATAGTGTTTTAAAAATTTTGACACTTGGTCATTTCAATGTCCTGCCAAATTAGTGACGGTTAACGTATGTACTCAAAGTTCAACATTATCCAAATTACATGATATTAGCACTAAAAACGCAGGTAAGTGAACAAACTTAAGATACGCAGCTGTATGTCAAAAACCCGTGTTATAACCATAAAGAAACATAACCATATAAAGGACATTGCAAGCCTTTAAAATGACCATTTGATGTAAAGCATATGAACAAAAAACACCCGTACCTGATTACCATCACATAAGTCTGGAGTTTTTGAAAGGCAATGAGTCTGTGGTTCTGTGGAGCTCCTCTTTACATTGAAAGCCTGTGCTAAGTACTGAGCGTAATTAGAACAAATTACCTCTTATACGTCAATTAGATGGAGAGAGTATTGACAAACTCTATAGATTACTTATGCTAATCGTTTTATACACGATTCCAATACTGCATTTACTTATAACCGTTTACTGAATGTACGTAACAAAAGGAAATACACGCAATATGTCATTAATGAAAATGTTATATATTCCACATTTAATATTAATAAGAAGACAATATTCGACGGCAATATCCCTAAGTTGGAAAAGTATAAAACTTAGTAAACGAAAGTTTGATGTGATAGTTGTATTCATTAATTCAAAAAGCTGAAGAGGTCAGATGCAGGTTATTAAACACAAGAACATTGTCACCCAGCCCGGCTTTCCTCTCATTCACAGTCTGAAGGCACCCCTCTTACCCGCATGTTCTGACGCAAGCTCATCTAGCCAATCGCAAGGAGCGCAGCATTCAACCCGGAAGCAATTCAGAGACAAAGTAGTCCCTAATGGATAATTAAAAAAAATACTTGTAGACAATTTATTCTGACATGTAATGGTGCAAATGAAAGGTCGGACTCTCTAGTATGTGTGTAAATTTGTCTGGGTCTGGGAATTACTGTTTAAGTGTTGGTGTGAGCAGGCAAAGTGACCCCAAGTTGAAGGTCTTGTCATGCTGAACGGCCTTGACGAAAGGGTCATATTTGTTGACACTCTCTACCGGCCTTCGATGCCGCAAAAGGTGTGCTTTTTTTTACTGAAAAGTGGTCTTTGGCAGGTAAGTCAGTGTGCAAAAGCTGAACGCCCAACGAAATATAGGGAAAAGGCTATATCACAAAAACAATGATGATAAAACTACTATAACAAAATAGTGGTGTGTGGCCATATACTGGCTATCTTCCTCGAAGTACGGTCGATTTTAATCAGACTGCCCCGAAAAATATATTGTAATACGTGTTTAGAAGGAAACAGTCATACATTCTATAAAATGCACAGACAGACACAAAAATTCAACACAGTTACAATGAAACAGTGGCCAGAAACATTTATGAATTATGTTTACTGTTGATCATTTTGAAGGATTTTGAGGGAAAATATTAATAATAACCGGCTAA
This sequence comes from Steromphala cineraria, assembly GCA_916613615.1. Lineage (NCBI taxonomy): Eukaryota > Metazoa > Mollusca > Gastropoda > Trochida > Trochidae > Steromphala > Steromphala cineraria. Next base: position 15,569,133 of record OU744735.1, on the reverse strand, counting down.
ACTGTTACGGGGAAATGTGTGAAATAGTACAGCGAATATATTTTTCTGTCGTGATTGTCATACTTTATCCACTCCGTTTTGAAATTGTACGATTCCTCTGAGGCATTTGGAGGAATGTTTGCACTAGGATGTGCATTTAAGTGAACAAATGTAGGTACGCATGCGCAGTAGTAAACTTTTGACAAATTGATTAGAAAACGTCACATATACAATGTATATTACTTATTACATGTTTTTATTACTTTTATAATATTAACGAATAAGGTTATCATGTTCCAAATTGAAATTACACATTTTCTTTCTTCGGTAGTTTTGTGACATAAATAATCCCTTACATAAATGTCCTCACTTTGTGTTTGTTACAGTAATTAAACTATCCTTTTATGTCTAAAAAATAACTGTAATCTCTAGCTAAATAATATTCCAACATCATAGGTTTGATAAGCATTAGTGAGTTTTCTAAGAGTTAAGAGCCTTTAGGAAAGAGCTTTATTTCTTCGCAGCAAAGTAAGAGGGTGCAATTAAGTCCATGAGATATCGATTTATAATCTTCTTCTTACTTATGCAATCTCAAATGTCATCTTCTGTAAAATCATTCCCAAATCATTTGAAACATATTTTCTACAAACGCATTAAGATGTTGAACTATCCAAAGTTAAATATTATTGAAAAATTATACATGTTATTATGGAGTTAGTATATTTAAGTATGAAAATGTAATGGGTTTGTCCAATTTCAATTTCAAAAACGGAAGAATCTTCAAACAGTTATGAACAAGAACTTTTTTCGAAAAAGATCAGACAGAATTTTCTCAACTCTCACATCGATCTGTAAAGTGTATAATTTCTCTGCAGGAACTAATTAGTCCGTATGATATCGATTCTGGAAACTTGAAATCTTCAGTTACAAGAAAAAATACGGTAATGAAAGGCAATTTTATCTTATTAGCGCATCATATGGATCTGTGAAACAGAAATCTTTTATCAAAAGTCATGATTTTACAGTTTAAGATCAAATATATAAAAAATAATATTATCAAAACTTTGAAATATTAATAAATGCCTGGATGGTGAAACGGGCGAGTTGGTTAGCTGTTGGTATGGTCATTGCTGGCGGTGTTGCCTGACTCTCAGGGTGTGGGTTCGAATGCTTTTGGGATTCGGCCCGATAAAATTAACAGAATCTTTACTATTCAAGATAGTGTGATCCCTTTATCTATTTAAAAGAAATAAAACTCAATAAAAAATATTTACAACTCAAGATATATTTTACCTTATAACAGTTTTTTAATTATTTTTTCGCTAGATTCCACCAACAAAAACGCTGAGGGACCACAAATTTCATCACAGTTTTTTTTAAAAGGATAATATCTTATAATAACTTTAACGAGATGCTCTGATTGATAGAAAATTATGACCCCATTCGAATGTAAATGATAAAAAAGACACATATGTCAAACATCAAAGCGAATTACAGAACAAACAAATAAAACTGTCAAGGTTTAAACAAATAAAACCGAGGCCGAGGCAAATACTAAAGCTGGTTTTTGACGTCTCTCCTGTAACAAGCTGAGGGTATGTCATTTGACTTAAGTTTTATATCCTGGCACAACCTTATGGTTGATTACAAAAAGGACATATCCTACATTTGTTCAATAGAAAGCAGATTTAAAGTGAGGTACAAAAGAAAACTGGTTTTATAAATGCAATTTTCAATTCAAAATATTATAAGCTTTGGTGCAAAAATCGACAAGTGCAGAAGATAGCTCAGTTGCAGGAGAACACTTCCATGTGGTTAGGGAATTTCTCCTCTAAAATTTATTTTGACAAATATCTTTTAAAACATATTTGGATAGAACCAAACTGTCTATAGGTTTGAAAGTTGTATCTTAGAATAACAAAATGAGCCTCATTCTGCACACATATACAACATTTAAATAATGGTAGATGGTTAAAGTAAATTTGAATTTTCACCCGACTACCTTAGACAAAGATATTTTGATAAACCATCAACCGGACAACACGAAGTTCTTTTTTAATGCTGAAAATATGGGCTATGTCGACCACGTGATAATCAAATAAATCACATGCCAATTACATACTTAATAAATCGAAAATAACTAAGTGTACTTTCTTTTGTACCTCAATTTATACACATGGAAAAGCACCCCACGTTCTCACAACAGCAAATATTACAAAAACACACTGTTACAGTGATAGCTATTATGGTATCGAAATCTAGTAGATAAGGACATTGAGATGGATAACTGGATGAAACACCATTCAAAAGTTTGCAAAGCTTTGATGATCACGTGCGATGGTCTGAGTGCTTATAAAGGAAAATTACAATTCACGGACTCAATTCAATGAATTAGCTGTTCATTTCAGATAAGTCATTCCCCAGTAATTGCTTCATTTTAAGAAAGAATTCAATTTGAAAGCAATCCCAAAGTCTCAAGCTTTCACAATTGGACCAATGTACATCAACAACTACATACAGCGTACTATTACATTGTCAAACTAGTACTGATAACAATGGTTTTGAGGTGTATCTTGCATAACACTTTAAAATATAATGACAATCATCGGTTTATGGGATCGTATATAACTATTTGAAGTGTTCTTGACAGTCATTGGCTTTATGGGTTTGTAGCGTGATCCAGATATCACGTTAATGAGTTTATAGTTGCAAATTTCAGACAAATCTCATCATTGGTGAAACTTAACTTCCGTACCTATAGTGAGATGGAACTGATTGGTATTCCAATGCAAGAACTTCTGAATTTCCCAATATGGCAGAATTTTAAAAACATTCGTTTTCAGGTAAGCTATTTCTTTATAATGTAATTTAAGATATAATGAAAAAACTTGAGAACATGAGAACATGGTATAATTAATGAATTCTTAAACAAACGTGATAATATGAATTAAGAATTATTTAACTCAAACGTAGATGCAAGCCTCGGATACTTGTATCAACTTATTTTGATTTATTTGATATTAGAGACACCTGTATGAGATTCTCTCATTCTGTCCCCAGCGTCGCTGATTGCACAACTAACTTTGATTGCCTCCAATCAGGCATATCCCATTCTTTCCCACAGAGTCAGTGTAAAAGAACACAAGCTGTATCAACATTTCATGACTTAATCTGCCTCTGTGGGAAGAGAATTGAGATTCACTATGTATTTGCTAAAATAATGTATAGTACAATGTGAAGATAATAATAGTTACCCAGTTTGTCTGGTTTTCTCTCGGACTATTTGAATTAAGGACACTTATGGTCTAGGGTGATAAGTAACTGACACCTGACACCGAAGAGATAAAATTAATGAGGGATAAGAATTTTATTAAAGATGATTGCAGCTTTCCTGTGCTCAAAAAGCAAGGCATATTTCTATATTTGAATATGTGTTGGTCACGTGACAGGGACTAACGTATCATATAATTTTCTAATATTGCATGTTATAAACAAAACCATTATGCATTACACCTTAAATGGGCAGTGGGACGTGTTTCTGGGTGAGTAATTCATAATTTATATTGCTGAAGTCGTGACCTTGCTGTGGCCCCGTCCTTTGACAGTGTGTACCCGAAACCTTTTCAAAATATAATATTTACTAAAATATAGCTTCTCCATAGCAAAGACACTTTTCAAGCAATTGAGTTGAGACAAAATATTTTAGTGTTTTTTTAACTCGTGACCTTAATCTTTGACCTTGAACGTCAACATGTCAAAATATTTCCATAGAGGTGTAAAAAGTAACACATGTTCATGAGTTCTTGATAAAGTGATACTCATATTTGGTGTACATTGAAATAACCCATATTTCGTGATCTTGACCTTTGACATTCAAGGTCACACAATCACTAAACACTTTTCATTGAGTATAACAACCATGTTATAATTGAAAGTGTTAATAGTTAAACAATGCATTTTCTAAACATGTCGCGGAAACCTTTTTTATTTAATTGCGTAATTTTCCAAAGATGAATTCCAAGTTAGAGCTTCATAGAACAAAAACTTTTCATGTTATCGTGTTTACAAGTAATGTTGGAAGTGAACATGTCAAAATAGTTCCCCCGAGGTATAAGCAGTAAGTTATGAATACAAGTTCTGGAAAGTTTAGTGGAAAAAAGTTATAATGAGTTATACGAGTGCGGCGGCGCCGACGGAAAATGCACAAAAACTTGGAGAAGCAAAGTGGTTTCTGATAAGCTGAATGATGAAGATGATGTCGTTCTTGTAGCCAGACACTTCGTCGTCTTTCATCAAGTGAAGTGAATTATGTTAATATCTGTCTCTTTTATAATTTCCCCCATATAAGATGGTTTAATTAACTTATAATGGACCGTAACACGTTATATTGGGAAATAACGCATCTCCGGAAAAGGGAAATACCAAATGTATGGCAATCTATTTGAAACACCAAAGTAGTCCTTAAATGAACGTAAAATGTTAAAAAGCATACACAAGAACACCTTTCCTTAACGCAAATTATTTGAAAGGTGTCCACACAGGACTGGTTTTTGTTTGATACTTGATCAATTCTATGGCAATTGATTTTAATGAGGAGTAATTTTTGGTATCTCTAGATTAGTGCTCGATGACGATACATTTAGCCTCAACTTATCGTATTGAAACACTCATAGTATTTTTTTAAAAAAAACATGCTTCTGCAAAGTTACCGGACATATACTTGGTTCCTGAACGTTTATCAGATGCAGATGTGACCATCGTTAATTTCTCTTTTATTCATAGTTTCAGATATGTTCATTCATCATACAATGGTTAGTGTTCTCGGCATAATAAAGCCAACGGATAGCGTGGCTTAGGATCATATACGGATACCGATTCTATTTCAAAGGTCAAGGTCGGAACTTCTTTCGAAAATTCCGATGACGTCACAAGCGTTAACATTTTAAACGCCTTTAGTAACGGAGAGAGGCATTACAATATCATATATAAGTGCATGTCCAACATCTTCGACAAGAACGGGAGCCTTTAAGTTTTAATTGTGAGGAGAAAATTCCAATATGGCCCAATGGCACCAAAGGTCAGCCCAGGACACGTGGGACTTGGAGAGGGACAGATGATAAAGGATATTACCATGATAAATCAATAGGGTTTGCGTCAATACCAGAATCATCCTCTTAAGACTTGCCCATTTCTCAGTCACTTCCTGAACAAACAGGAACATGGAAATAAGTGTTTATAGTGTTCGGATTTCCAATTATACAGCATTTATAGATAGATTACATGTTCTAACGTTCTTCCAAAGTTATTTGAGATAACGTATTGTTGGCAATATAATTTAAGAGAACCTCTCTCTTAAGAGTTACACAAGTTCTATTGTGAGGGGTAGTTCGAAATTGATCTTTTAGAGATGAATCTTTCCAATTTTGCTGAAGTGTATTGAGTTAAAGTTTGACAATACGTGAAAATGAGAATTGAGAAGAGAAGAATATAAAAGCTCACTGAAGACTTTATGAAAAGCTCAAAGTTATTAAATTGAATGACCTTTTGATATCACATTTAATTTATAGGATTTGATTGAAAATATATATTTTGAAATTAACATATAAGCATCTGCCAAAGAATCTGATTGGTTTCTTTCTTTAGACGAAGCTAGAGACAGCATACCTTTATCAAATAACTTCATTTGATCTCAAAGCAAACTTGAGATCGTTTCAATATATTTGTAAAGTGTGATAACCTTTCACGCACACTAATGTATGTCGTCTTTTATTTCTTCATTAAAGTGTTAAAGATAAGTCCAAACGTTCTCAACTGATTCAATTACACTTTTTGAATGCCCACAAACTGAATTTTAAAGATGGTAATTTGTCTGCAATAGGACTCTGAGATAATAGAGGAGTGTTTTTGAGGGTTTTCTTAAATCATTTGAACCTCCTCAAGACTTCCAAAGCGGGATGTGATCTGTGATCTGTTTCAAGATAATTAAATATATACATTGTCCTTTTCACTTTAAGGGTTAGAGAAGAGAAAGGTCATATCAATTCAGTAATTGTTGTTAAAGGGGCAGTAGCACGTTTTTAGGGGGAATATAAGGTGATGTCAAGAGTATGAAAATTAATGGTTCCAATTGACAGACAATGGATTTAAACTAAATGGAGCAGTAATAATTCAAATATTTAACGTAAAGTTTAGCAATGCCATTCCTTTTCTTACACAAAATGAATTAAAGGTGTTCACAAAAAAATGGCCGCCAATGGATTTTATGTGAATCTTTATACTTTGTCCTCTGACAATGGATGATTGGTTTGTGTTATGAGATTTTTGACACTGTCACAATAATACATTTACCATTAACATACAATTATCAGTGACAATTTTAAAATATAAAATTATCAAAAAACGTGCTACTGCCCCTTTAAGGACCAAAGGAATGACATTTACATTTTGGTTAACTGTACTATATTGGCAAATGACTGGTAAAACGTGGTATTTTAGATAACTTGTTGACAACTTGTGAAATGAATGTTGAAAAAATACAAAGGAATTTAGTCAAAAGTTATTCAATGGTCTAGATATTAATCTGTGCATTTCATTTTTGGTTGAATCATTTCTGAGGAGAACGATTGATCGCATTTTAAATAAACCTGGGGCAATCAATTGCTATTTCGTCGTCGTTGTTATAGTGTTATGTCAAATCGAGATTAACAGTCACAATTAATGTAAAATTTATTTTCATCAGACTATGTACTTTTGTTGATGGTGATGATGATTGAAGGGAAACATGGATAACTTGAGATGTAACATGAATTACCAACTGACAGGATCATGGCAATCGGTTACATGGGTGATAGAATTGAAATTTACATATCTTATGATGATATATCGCTTGATCTAATTGCCTATATGCTCTCATTTTAATTGCAAGCATCAACTAATGTAGAATATGACAAATAAGACATACGATAAGTCGGAGGTAATATTATATTTGGGAGTTAGTGACAAATTAAAGGAGAGGACATGAAAGACTTAAAAGCAAGTGATGCACTCACGCTTTTCTGGAAATCAATTGAACATCATGAACTTACCTGAAACAGAACAAGAAAAATGAATTAAAAGCTAATCATAGAAAAATGCAAACATATTTTGCCTCCGGAGGTATAGTTTGAGTACATATAACGCAAACGTCATTGCGAAATAATATTTCAATAATTAAACATCGTAATTAAAATTCAAGGGTTTAAAGTTGATAGTTATAATTGATCATAATTTTCCTAAGCAAACAATTGAATATCAGTGAATATAATGTTGAAATCCTAAGATATGACAAAATGTGTGAGAAAAGTGTTTATCCAACGTTCTAAAAAGGTTATAGAATGAAGGCCCAACCTTTACAGAAGTCATGCTTAAAAGCTTATTGTGTAATAACAGGCCATTAGTTACACCATTGAATCAAAAATAATCTAATTATTCATTTTTATCACTTATCTCAGGATAAATGTAGCTGACTTGAAAGGAGAAACTGTGTCATTTAATGCAATGCAATGTTCCTCCTATTTTTTTGTCAGGGACGTTGATTCTCAGTCTCATTTAAATCGGCCCAGTTTTGAGAAATAAGAGTTTAAAAATATTATCTCTGTTGAGCATCGAACTTGTTTAACGATAGGTTTCCTCTCCACTGAATCTGACCGCGGCCTCATAGGTCGCATGTTCTGACGTTAACTCAGATATCCATTAACAGACCGCCGCCAAAAGCCAAAAGAAACGCTTGTAGACCTTGCTTTGAACATGATCACCGCTAGCGGTCTTATATGCGAGATGTGATTGGTCCTCAAACAACTTGTTTTCGGCTACACGAAACTGGTAAAAAACATGAGGGGATTTCATATCTACGTAGATTTAATGATTTTAATATTTTATTATTCGGAACTACATGAGGGCAGATTTTGATCAGACTGCGTTGAATCTATAAATTATTTCAAACGATTGTTTCAGTGGAATAACAGACTTGTAGGCAAGAAAGTAATTAAATACTCTTTGGCAGAGCTTGTTCTATTTCAGACACAATCAAAGACAGCGTGAGACATTGTTACTGAGACAAATAACAACCAAAGACTTTACAACTAATGAATAACGGTCCGTGTGAACATGATATCAGTCTTGTAAAAGCATACAAAAGACTATCAGGTTTCTGAAATGTCATTGTTGTCTTAATGATGACAAACAAGGCTGGTGTATGTAAAATAATTACATTTTTATCTGGATAAATGCGTCTTAAGATCGTAAACAAATAAATATAACTCGCTATCAAGGCTGCCTTAACAGCAGGACATCAGGTCACGAATATTCATAAACAGAATTATTAATTCATTAATTTTTGTAAAATCTAGCAAAAGAGTGTCCTCCGTCGGTTTATCAGCAATGATCATGCGACCCAATTGAAGCATTTGACAAATGGCATAGACGCCAAGCTTCGACTCTGAGATAAAACTGCTCAAACAAGCATTCTATTTAATAAATTAATAATCCTCACTAGTCAAGGATTCTGTACATCTTATTACATCTATTGGTTATGATGAAGAAGACGAAAATTGTTTTTTCAGTGTGTGGCCCCTGTGGCCTTTATTAGGGGTCACAGGATCACCAAAGTTACAATTTAAAATCCTCATTACTGATCACAAGATTTCAGGTTTCAACACCTATTGCTTCCGGAGAAGAAGTCGAAAATGCAAAAGGTTTACAGATGGACGGATGGACTGACGAACGGACGGATGCCTGACACGATGTCGTGCCATTAGCCCAACAGGCCTTTCAGGCCAGATGAGCTGAACACGGAGAGGCCTCTGTTCTATCTCTTCATTTTGCTGTTGATGGGAGCAAAGGATGACATAAATTATGTTCGTTGAACTTTCAAACGTCCTTAAGCGTTGATAAAAGGCGATATCAGAATAGAAACTTCCAATTCTTTGCTGTACTATCCCGATAGCATCACGATGGTCTACTCGACGTTATAGGATTACTGTCGAGGCATTCGTTTGAGTTCTCAGACAGACTTTGTGATGAAGTTGTCAAAGCATCATCATCTGTAACAGCTGATCCCGCTAAACATTCCTGAACGAGAAATATGCTTCGAAAGAAATGAAACTCATCAGCTTTTCATATTTTTTTCTCCAGATTCGATATATATATATATTTAGAAACATAGGCTCCACTACTCAGAATATAACACAAGCGAACATTCAGACATCTTTCAGAGCACAACAGTCACATGAACATGTTGTCATCCAGATTTATCAAAACTTTCTTCAAAATTTCTAAAACTGTAACCAAAAGAAACTTCCCAAACTTCTTCAAAAAAGTCCTTTATTACCTACGAGGGCTGTCATATCAAGGTTCATATTTTTCATATATTTTTCATATGATGCCCTAGGTCAACATGTCACTTTTACATAATTAAACAATGCTTTGACGTCAGGGTTCCCCTATGACGTCACAATCTATACGGGCCGGCGCCGGCTACATGTAGTCCGCCTTTGTTGGAGTAGGTTTCTTTAATTTTGGGACAACGGTAATAAACAGAATATTATATTCGTGCCAATGACTTACTATGTTACGACCCTCGTGCCTAACTATCAGTTATCAGTATATCAGAATATCGCTCGGGAAATACCAATATTCGGGCACTCGTGATGTATGTCATGGACATGTGTCAACTAATCAGTGTATACAAAAGGCACCGATCACGAGAAACCATTATATCACAGCGTTACTTCAGACAGTAATTGATCATTGAACAAGATATACGAGATTCATTCACAGTGAAGGGGAACGTAATTTGACTGGAGCACAGTTAAGTGAAATCAATACTGAAATGGAAATAAAATGCAAAACTTTGACTTTCAACTACAAAAACTCTTTGTCATGATTGTTATCAACCTAACACAGAACCCTTAGTACATATTAACCTCATTGGATTACAATTTTGTCTTATAGATAGCGCATTTAAAATTCATGGATTTTTGAAAGTCTAATTCATAAGCACTAGAGTACATGTCTAAAATCAAAACATTGGCAATTTGTATTCAAACTTAAAACAACTGAAGAACTTCTATTGGAATTGTCAAAATGTGGAATAAGATCATTGTATGTAATTGTATGAATGAAACAATATTCAATATAATAAATATCAATGTAATTATCGATGAGTTTAATGCTGATTTAGTAATGTTATATCGCAATGTTATATCTGGTGGCAATACAAACATTGTTATTATGGATTCAAACAGCACATAAGAAGGAATTTGTCATATTAAGTTAATGTCAAATGAACATAAACCTATTGTTTGACTTTTGTCTTTTCAAACCGAGTCAATCCTATTTACAAGAAATATTTTCCTTGAAATGAAAAGTCATAATGTGATTTGTGCTGATTCTTAATAAACTGATTATCAAGTTTGACATCATATTTGCAGTTTTTGTAAATACCTTAGTTTACCTCATAATGGGCGACAATGCTCAGGAATGTCTTGCCGAAATAAAAATAGAGTGATAACTGATGCCGGGGCAATATTAAACCAATTTGCAGTGTGGAATTAAAGGAAGGTAAGTAAATTCAAACATTGCTTGCAAATAGATTTAATAAATGACAGCAAATATCATTTAAAAGGATAATAGCTGATATAAAGTTGCTTACATACCTTTCAAAACAGAATGTTTACTTACTACATTTACAACATTACTGCATTTAAGTTATAATTAACAGATTGTTTTTGTATATACGAAATAATCGAGATGAGATGTCACACTGCATGTCAATTACCCATTGCCAGTTGGGACTCAAACACCTCTATCTTACAAGTGCTTGAAACAAATAATCTACCTTACTAGAACTAAATGGAAAACGATAAAGATAGTGTCTTGGGAAGTACATTTTCTCAATCAACCATTCCAAAATCAATCTCAAGAAAATAAGGTGGTTTCATGTCATATAATACAACGATTGAACTTGATTCAAAGTTACCAATGTAATAAAAATACCCTTTAGGAGGTATATAATTGTAAATGGAAAGATCAGAGTTTCGCATCTACATGTACCACCTACTATTAACAATGAAAATATAAGCACAGAACTTTTTACATTAGCAAAAACAAATAAAGGTGTGATCATTGTTTTTAAATGTTGATATAAATGACAATATTGCAAAAGTAATGGTTGGAGAAAAAAGTAGCTTGTTTTATTGTAAAAGTGGTAGCAAAATATATAACAGCAAATAATAATATATTTGTTTCTCCTGCAATGTACAGCAGATAATTGTTTGCAAAATATGGCTTTTGGATTGAGGAAAAAAATGTCAGTCACATACTTTATGTGTATCTTTAATCAGGTTTCTACCAAGCTATATTTTTTATTATACTATATCATAAAAATAATACTAATAATAATAATACTAATACTAATACTAATACTACTAATAATAATAATAATGATAATGATGATGATGATGATGATGATAATAATGTTATTTTTCTTTACCTTTACCTAAGCGCTTCATCCTGACAAAACATCTTTCATTGAAATTCGAGAAAAACTCTTCAATATCAAGGAGTAGGAAGCCTTTCTGAAGTAACTAACTTTTTCTCTAAAGCCATGAAATTTTTAAGATACCCGATATCGATTTACAATAATCTCGGTTCTATTAAGGTTGTGAAAGAGAAAAAGTGCTTGGCGTAAGGTCACTGGATGTAGTGCCTAATCCAATTATCAAAGAAAACTTGCTGGAGAAGGTCCTTGAAGCAAGGTAAAGAAAGAAGAAACGTCAGAAATTATCCAAAAAATATCCAAATTTATATATTTGTTCAACCTTAATCGAACATATTTTCTCTGATGTTATGGTTGCTGAACGTATTTCCAATATGAATAACGTATTTCTTCTCTTAAAGGTGCGAAAACAGACATTTATCGATCTTTCAATCCCAGTTCATGTTTTCTCAAGACCAGATGACATTTTAAAGGGGCAGGAGCACGTTTTTTGAAAATTTTATATTTTCAATTTTTACTGATAATTGTACGTTTATGCTAGATGTGTTATTTTGATTGTGTCAAAAAACTCATTACACAAACAAATCATCCATAGTCAGAGAACAAATTATAAAGATTCACATAAAGTGAGCACATATAATTCATTTTGTAATAGAAAAAGGAATCGCATGGCTGGACTTTACATCATATATTTGATTTATTACTATTTCATTGAGTTGATATGCATTGTCTTTCAATTGTAACCATCTATTTCCACTTTCCTGACATCACCTAATAGTCCCCCTTAAAACGGGCTACTTGCCCTTTTTAAAGAAAACAATATAAAGTAATGTATAAAATCAAAAACTGAGTACCATTATCTCAAATGAAATTGTAAACATGCGAAAACATCATATAACCTGTTATTGGGTTTAAACTATCGCATCGTCTATTCAGTTCAAGGACAAATCCTTGTTCAAAGTTTATCAGGATATTTTAAACTTTTTAAATGAAACATTCTCATAAGGACGTTTGATCACAAAAAGCCATCTTGATTTCGCTGAAGAACATTTGTTTTACAACACAGAAAGAAACAATGAAGGCCAAGAAAGATAAGGGTTGCAAAGTAAACATAATTAAACAGTGTTCCTAATCAAGGGAGAAAACAATTGGGAGCAACTTATGAAGATCTATTATAATACATATGAACATCTATCATTTGCATTTTCCACAACACGATTAAAACCTAAATTTTTTAAATTACATTTTTTCGTTTATTTAATCTGTCAACAATATATGACATATAGATCGCGGACATAACTTCAACCCTACAACAATTTTCTCACGTCAGCATTGATAAGACATCTTTTCCAACTTTTTCTCCGTCTACTTTATTCCTAAAATACCATGGGCTAAAAAAACATAGAGAAACCTATCTACGCAAAATTGATTTCCCTGATGATTTCTGTTAAAAAGGATCAAATGGAAACAAAAATATCTATTTTTTTAAAGAAAACACTGATAATCAGAAACTACTTTGACAAATAAAGGGGAACTCATAATTGAGTTAAAGAAGGTGTTTCTTTTAATACCTTGAGAATTTCTGAAATTTCTGACGTTAAAGGGCAGTAGCACGTTTTTAGGGGGAACATAAGGTGATGTCAGGAAAATGAAATAAATGGTTCTATTTGAAAGACAATGTATTTGAACTAAATTGAGAAGTAATAATTCAAATATATAAAATAAAGTTTAGCGGTATTATCACATAGTGGGCCACGAGTAGATTACGTAATGAGCAGACCGGCGGGCCACTATGGGAGAGCTCGTTAATGAGGTGTGATAGGCCGGCCCGTTCTGGGAGAGGTTGTTAGTTGTGAAAACATACATGTACTAATGAAGGTGTTAAGGGTGATTAACCAGGTGAGCAATAGATCAGAGGAGGTGTTAATGATGAGACTGAGTAGTAGGAAGTTAACTGTTCCCGAACTGTTAGACATTAAGAATGAGAAGGAAATAGGCTACGTGTTGGTAAGTACATTTGTGTTGTTTAATGTTTGTGTTAGCTGAGAAGCGAAGAAATAAAACTATATATTAGAATGTTTGAAAAATTTAGTCAGTTCAGCTATGGAGTCGACGGGAGTGAAAGTGCCAAGTAGACAGACAGGAATCGACCTTTTGCTGGGGGATTCAAGTACAACACAAAATGAATTACACAAAATGAATCAAAGGTGTTCACAAAAAATGGCCGCCAATGGATTTTGTGTGAATCATCATACTTTGTCCTCTGACTATGGATGATTGGCTTCTGTAATGAGATTGTTGACACTGTCAATATAATATATACATTCAGCAATAACTTACAATTATTAGCGAAATATTTAAAATATAGAATTATCAAAAAATGTGCTACTGCCCCTTTAAAAGGAAATAGCATCGAACGGTGGCAAAGTTATGAACATAATGTTAATTTGGTTATTATTAACTGCATATTTAAGGCATTACGCAAATAAATACATTTAATAGAAAGATGTTATGGTAACATTTGCCTGACAAAAGAAAACAATTTCGGTCTCTTATTGCCGATACATAAATATGTCTGTTATTGTGGTATAATGCATTGAGACAATTATATGAAGGAAACATGCAACGAGTCCCCTATTTTTCACTAAATACGTCAGAAAAGTCCTACACAAAGCCAGTCCTATTTTTACATTTTAACAAATTTTACTCACACATACATGTACATAATATTTAACCTTTCGTCATAAGTAAGTGCTCAATAAGTTTTTATTCCTGAGGGAAATAACAGAAAGTTTTGTTTTGATCAAGTTTTCGCTAACAGCGTATGACAACTCAAATTTATTCACACTTGATGCAAAACTTTAGCCTATATTGTAAATAATATTAGAAACAATCGATATTCTAATTATTTCTAAACACATATGCATTAAAACTGAGGCTTAATGACTTGAATGTATTGAATCTTATATCATATCATTTAATGTAATGAATAATGACAAACTGTTTGTTTCAGAGTTAATTACACATGAGGGCAACTTAATTTATTATCTTAAAGGTTAAACATTCAAAACTAACCTGAAGAAGCCAACATGTCTGAAAGCGCTAATTTTTATGTTCCCAATTCCGTAATTCTATTTTATTTTATTTATATACACACCTGAGAGTTGTCCTTGTGGATTTTTCGTGTATATATATAACAAAACATGTAGGAGAAAACTTTGTGTGCTGTTGTTTTTAATCAAAACTTTTTACTATGAGGACTGTGCACTTGATTGAACTTTCACCTTAGATATTAGATGAATAAAAATTAATCTAAATAACGCATTTTGTACATCTACGTAAAAACATTAGGATTGTTTATTTTGTAACAATCAATATCCCATCAAATGGTCAAAAAACAAATAATTAATTTCACAATTTCCAAAAGAAAAATATACATATACATAAATAGGTACATGTATATGAAAAGAATGTCATGATAAAGTCGACAATACAGCGAATGCCTTCCCAAACGTTTGGTACTTATACAACTTAATATGAGACTTAAGTGTCAAATAATGTTACTGAAAATCATTAACGAGTCTGTATAATTGTAAAACTTTTTAATGGAAAACATGTTATTACGCAATGGAGTCATGCAGATGTTACTTGACTTGCCACTTAAGATACTTAAATCATAAGTTGACTAATTAATAAATATTAACACTCAAAAAAGGTTTCAATCAGAATTTAAATGTATACGAACCCTGCGTCCTATAAGAATTCTATATCCTAGTATAGCTCTTTCTAATCGGCTTTTGGATGTGATTTATTAGATAAGAATTTATTTACCCTGGTAAGGTCAAACAGAACTTTGAAGACTCATGGTCTCTTTATATTCGTCATGAGGACTGGTAAAATGCTGAGTAAATCCCCTTGCTAATATCATTAAATGTCAAAGGATTATAAGCATTAGTCTAAATGACATGGTAACTTTTTTAATCATCAAGGTTATTGATATTTTATAAATAAATCATGTGTGTTATTGGGTCTGTGTCTATCTTTAGTATTAAGGCTCGAAATAGGATTACTGAAACAAATGGAACAAATAATTCCATGGAATTATAGTCTATCAGAATAATTTCTCTTCCGGAAATGACAGACAGACAGACAGACAGACAGACATGTTTATTCAGTATAAAAGGCTCGGTGGCCCAAAGTACAGTTGAATTTACAGTTATCGTTGTTGGTCACGTGACTTTAAAGATTTGAGATAAGATTTCATATTGTACATTAATTGTTTCACATAAGTTGCAACATCATAAATAACTTTAGGATTAGTTGAATTTAGCAGATTGTACATCGTTTGTGGATTGGCATTAACACATTTCAAAAATGTATTTCTACATTCAGAGAAGGCTTTACAAACTAAAAAAATATGAGCTTCATCCTCTGTTTCGCCCGAGGAGCAGTATGAACATGTTAAATCGTTTAAAGTATGATTATCCTTTCTAAAGGATTGAATCTTAAGGGAATGAAGCGAAATTCTAAATTTACATAAACTACTTAAAAGAGACTTATCATTGAGGGCACTTATGTATTTTTCTGGCCCAAATATTGATTTGCAATGGGAATAATGAGTTAAATAGGTGGACGCGTCAAGTGATTCATACCACCTTTGTATAAAAATATCTTTTAAACGTTGTTTAAACATTGCCAGAAATAAATGTTTATCACCAACATCCTGATTAATCCATACATAGGAAAATCCGCTGACAAACAGCATATTTCTTACACCAGCAGCCCATGAATGCTTTCCGCGATTATCTAAGGCTAATAACATTTGATAAGATTGATACGGTAGTCTATACTCTGGCATTCTTAAAAGTTTAATCCAAAATTTAATAACTCTCATTTGACTCTCGATATGGATATGGTACCGGCCTGTTTCTCCAAGTATGGCCTTATTAGCAGCAAATTTTCCAACTGATAGAAATCTTTTAAAATATAATGAGTGGACAGATTCAATTACTGCGAAATAGTTTGCTCCCCAAATTTCTGATCCATATAGCAAAATAGGCGATACTTTTGAGTCAAAAAGAATACATGCAATATCAAAAGAAATAAACTTATTTACTTTAAAAAGTTTAAAAATGGAAAATAATGCCTTCTTAGCTTGCGCGGCAAGGGTTTTGCAAGCCATAGACCAATTTAAGCGACTTGAGAATAAAAGGCCCAAATATTTATAGTAAGTTACAACCTTCATTTGTTTGCCGCGAAATGTCCACTTCTCACTTTTAGCAACAATACCTCCGTTTCTAAATACAACGATATTAGATTTTTCCATGTTTAAATCCAAACCCCATTTGTCACAAAATGCTTCCAAGATATTTAATTGTCGCTGTAGGCCTTTAACCATAAACGAAAACATAGCTATATCGTCTGCAAACAGTAGTAAGAGTAGATCTCTGATTTGAGGGGTAACAAAAACTCCATAATTGCAAGATTCATACAGGTTAATTACTAATTCGTTAATAAAAAAGATGAATAACAGAGGGCTCAGGACACAGCCTTGCCTCACCCCTGTTGAAGTATCAAACATTTCAGTTACACCTGAGCTAGTTCTAACACAAGCTGAGACTGATTCGTACATATGTTTTAAAATATTATACATTTTGCCGTGACAACCCTTGGTATGTAACATAAATAATAGCTTCTTACGGTCTACAACATCAAACGCTTTCCTAAAATCAATGAAAGCGCAGTAAAAACGCCCTTTAGATTTGGAAAGGTATTTTGTACATAGTGATTGCAATACAAATAAGTTATCTGTTGTGCTGTAATCGGGTCTAAAACCAGCTTGAGATTCATCTATCAATTCATTTATATCGACCCAGGCGCGTAAACGCCTTTCTAATGCTGACCTTTGAACACCTGAAGCCAATGAATCTAGAGGTAGGGTAATCAAAGTACTATAAGATGTGCAAATATTGTGCATGATAGATCTCCCTTGAATGTTGGCAAGCTAGTCAGTGTGAGTTCAAACCCCACTTTCCAAAACCAAATTTTGAAGATTTAATAATGATAATTTCTATACCATAATACCTTCTTCATGACCCGAAAAAGGGTCATGTCAACATACAATATGATAATTTAATGACTTTTTCCATCGGCATTGGTTAAAGAACCCAACGTCTCCAATGTGTCATTTTCCTACTCAACGAATAAATGCCTGTGGGTGCGAGTTTTGGACTTGTGATTTTTTGCGTCTACAAGACTGATAGCTGAAACAAAGGTTTGCACATGCATAATTTTGCAACATTTATGATACATTCTGATTGGAGGGCCACCTATGGAGGCCGTGCCAACCGTAACGAAAAACTGTAACAGTTTAATCGTCCCTACATAAGGTCAACTCAATATAAAGAAGCTTATTAAAGGGACAGTAGCACGTTTTTGCAACGTTTCACTGGTAATTGTACGTTAATGTTCAATATATAATTTGATAGTGTCAAAAATCTCATTACTCGAACCAATCATCCATAGTCAGAGAACAAATAATAAAGATTTACATAAAATCTATTTGCGGCCATTTTTGTGTGAACACCTTTAATTCATTTTGTGTAAGAAAAATGAATGGCATTGCTCAACTTGACAGAACATTTTGGATTTATTACTGCTACATTCAGTTAAAATACATTGTCTTTCAATTGGAACCATTGATTTTCATTTTTCTAACATCACCTTATGCTCATAAAACGTGCTACCTTTAAGACCAGACATGCAACTTCCTCAGGTATAATTCATCAAGGACACAATCACTCTCAGACAAGATTCAGTAAATGGGTAATGGAGAACACTTACACAATCCCAAAATTGTTCATTCACTAACAATGCCTTTGGAAATAAACAAAAGGTGTTCATAAAAATTGACTGACAAATGCTTACTTATCTAACGGAGTTAAGAAAGTGGGTTAGCTCTCCATGTGACAGGTCAGTTACCCAATTGTACCAATAATTCAAGTTTACTGAGGTCTCGCTACACAGAAAGCATAGTGTACTCGTAAGGATGCGCGGTATTATCGATATATCGGTATATTGCAATACAGGAACAACCTGATAGGAATTGGCACACACTTCTGTAAACATTCAATATTTTGAACGTTTTAAAACGAGCTAATTCTATCTAAAATTGCTAAATTACACAGCCAAAAAAACCTGATTGAAGGAAGGTTCTTTTCAAAGTGTGAATTGTGTTGTGAAAATAGCTCAAATATGTATACAGATCATAAACATTAATTTAAATTTTTTTTTGCCCAAAACGACTCATAGCTGAGCATTGATGGTCGTTCTTTTCGCTCATATTAAGACAATATAGCATGCACATTCTTGAATTAAAGAAGTACCAATATATTGCAATACGTATTGCAATACACTTTTCTGTATCGCAATATATTGCAATACTGAAATGAGGAACGATACCAATCTTTATGTACTGGACTTAGTATTTTCTGACAGCACCAAGAGCACCGGCTGAAATCCTGGGAATTTGAATTTCTTCGAGGTGTCATTTCAAATGTGAATGGAATGTGGGTGTAAAAGAATCTTGTCTTATTGTGATGTATACTACTTAAAGATGCTGTCATACTTGCATGCGGTTCAGGCTGAAATTTAGCTATTGAGAAAAGAAATACATCACCGTGTCACAACTAGATTATTTGCGTTCGATGGGTATCAACTTTGGCAGCAACGAATACCTTATTCGGAGAAAAAGAAAAGAAAGTCTAGTCGTGCGCGACAAAGACGGTTGTCAAGCGTATATTTAGAGACCGGAAGTTGTGAGATGGCCACACTTGATTCGCCTTTATCTTGGCTTCCGTTTCCGTAATTTTGGTAAATTATCTCATATTGAATGAATTTTGGTCTGATTTTCCCTAGGTTTGTCGCTAACTTTTTCAAAATACAACGAATACATTAAAAATGTTTTTAAAAATATTGCAAGTATGATACAGCAACTTTAAAGACGTTATTTTCCACCTGACAACATTTTGTGCATTGAAAAGATATAAATTACAATATTAGTGTCCAAACCTTGTAAGCTGTAACCCTTTGGAAGAGAACTTCTGCTGAGAAGTTGTACTAATACGTTCAGTACTTTTTTGCATTGCTTATTTGTAACTATCATTTCTCAAGCCCAAAGGGACATCGCCTTTCAGCAAACTTATTTGACAAAAGCGATGTGCTCTAAAAATGTTTTATCATATCATGATACACACATCAATACTTTTGACCTTCTGGTTGAAAGGAGACGATGACGATGGAGGATGTAGAAATCTTAAGACAAGAGAGATGATAAAGGTTTATAGGAGACTAATTATATCTTGATGAGACCACATTGAGGCCAGGGTATTACTACAACCAATCAAAAGCCTCTCAGAACTATATCAGATACCAGTCGAGGCTGTCATCTGACCACACACACACCAGTGTGGCTGGCGGTTGACGTATGCACGATAAAAAGTACAATTTGCTTTGGGATGTTCAATACGAATAAGTCAAGATTTTGTCACAATGTGATTCCTTCTGAAGATTAACGACAAAATAAAAACATATTTTGGACTTTCGAAGTTGATTAAGATTAATGTTACAAAGTTCCCGTTATCAAATGTTGATGTTGATCTTAGCCAATTTGAATGAAAAACGGGTTAGCGGGCTAGGACTAAATAGTCCCAATTTGATGCAATCAAACATAGTTCTGCTATAAGCGATGCTGTTCAATAGTCATCATTTTGAAGTCTGATCATTGCAAAGATCTCAGTGACAACTTAGTAAATGTAGGACCTATGGGACGTAAAAATTACAGCTATTTGTAACTAGATTGCCTGATTCTAACAGCTACTTTTAACTATGATTGCCCGATTCCAACAGCTAAACCATTTTTTTTCAACGGTTGATTTCCGCGTATGTTCAACAAAGACCGAGTGGGTAAGTCACTAGATGTAACGGAGGCCTTCAGGATGGAAAACAATAGCGCTAGTTTTAACTGAATTGTCCATTTCCATGAAACACGTCTTGTAATTAGCTGAAATTTCCAAATGATTTGTCGTTAGAGGAACATTCCAGAAAGCAGGTAACTCGTAGCATTAAAACAGAGGTTGGAAAAATATTTTATGACTTGATCTAGAGTAGCTCTGTGGGGAGAGAATGCTGTTACTTTCGACATCGATTCACAGAAAAGGGAGTATATTGTTTATTTATAACATTTGGTTGGGAAAGAATGAAGTGTGTTTCAATGTTTCAAACACATGCTTTTACAATTATATCATAAAGCCTTCACATTCTGATATGACATTGAATCCTCCATCGCTTAAAAGTGAATGTATTGACATAAACGTATTGAATTCCTGTGATTTATTTTGCATTTTGTTTTGGACTAAAAGAACACTACAGAAATGCCACCTAAAACTTGAACTTGAAACGTTTGTGCTGTATTTGCACAATCTAGTTAAAACTAGCTGTAATGTTATCGTCCACTAAGTCCTTACGTTGCATCTAGCTACTAACCAACCTGGTCCGTGTCGCGCATGCGCGGAAATCAACCATAGAAAAAGAACTGGCTGAACTCTTTGAATCGGGCGTCGTTAGGATTTATATTGCATTTTACACATTTTGAGCATAAATATCAATGATTTAATGTATGACTCATTGGAAATAAACATTACAGCTAGTTTTAACTAGATTGACCGATTCTAACAGCTTGTATTAACTAGATTGTCAGATTCGAAGGGATCAGCCAGCTCTTTTTTCATTGGCTGATTTCCGCGCATGCGTGACACGGACCAGATGGGTTAGTAGCTAGATGTAACGTTAGGACTTCGGGGAGGATACATTACAGCTAGTTTTAACTAGATTGGTATTTGCATGGTATGTTTTCTTTTCACTGAAATACAAGGTATGTGCTGTTCAGATAAATTTCAACAAATCAATTTAATTACACCAATAAAATGAGAAGACATGATAAGATAAACGAGTTAACCATTTACATGATACATTTAGACCAATTTAGTTAGCTTTAAACAAAATACATGCACATTAGAATCATAAGAATCAAGCCAAATCAATTTGTCCCGAGTATTAAAATGTCTCCTATCTCTCAATTCACGTCAAAATTTCAAGCAATCAAAACAAATGATTTTTTAACTAAAAAATCAATCATAAAAGCATCAAATCAACTCTGCGGGAATCAATTCTTAGTCCATTTGATATTGATTTCGAAAATACAAGAAGACGGAAATCAACAAGAATTTGCAAAATTGGAGAGCAAAATCATTAGCAATTTGTCAAAATAATCTCAAACCTCCAGTAGAATCATATTGTGATGAAATATTTCAAAGACTAAATTATTTAGGAACATGTAAATATAACTATAAACTTTAAACTACAAAGAAAATATTTACAAACAAATACATATATAACCGTTTAGAAGTATTCCCTTATGTTTTTCTAAAATAATCTTAAATATTTATGCTATAAATACATATATGATGACTTTTGTAATTTATTTCAACAAATAATCGATATCTTGACTTTTTCAGAGTATCATATACATACAGATATCCTATTACGACAAAAGAGAGCAGCGTCCATCGTCCTTTTGAAAAGGCAACCTTTTGAAAGAAGACAAATATACTCATTTCTCTTTCTTTATTTTCAAAAGTTCTATTTACGAGAAAACTACTACAAAGACAATATTTGCAAGTAAAAGATAGGATCCAAATAATTAGTCATGATATCCATTCAGTACAAGCCAGCCCACCTCTCGATAGAAGACAAACTAAAAATTGTAAAAAGAACTGCTGCCAATGGTCTAACTCTTCTAAAATATTGCCGCCAATGATCTTGTAACTGGAAATGTAACCTCCTTAAATGACAACAGCATCTTTCGAGAATTTGTTATTTGTAGAATGTTGGAGACGGAACATCGGCTTTTCTTCTCATATTCCGGTAAACGACATTATTTTGCTGTATGCAACTACGAATGTATTCATGTAGTGAGACAGTCGCATAATCTGACCATGCATATCATTTCCTATTTCTGAAGGAGATCAATGTTCCGGTGCAGTTGAGTGACACACCGTAGTATTTACCGAGGCACACAAGAAACTGTACATCATAGTTGGTTTTATCATATGTATGATTTTCAAATAAAAATATACAAAAATGTTGACGTCGTACTCAATCACTCAATTCAATTCTTTATTAACCTTAAAGGGGCAGTAGCACGTTTTTTGATAATTTTATATTTTAAAATTGTCACTGATAACTATAAGTTAATGCTAAATGTATTACTTTGATAGTATCATAAATCTCATAACACAAACCAATCATCTGCAGTCAAAAACAAAGTATGAGGATTCACATAAAATTAATTGGCGGCCATTTTTGTGTGAACACCTTTAATTCATTTTGTGTAAGAAAAGGAATTGCATGGCTGAACTTTACATTATATATTTGACTTATAAATAACTGCTTCATTTAGTTCCAATACGTTGTCTTTCAATTGGAACCATTAATTTCCTTTTTCCTGACATCACCTTACATTCCCCCTAAAATCGTGCTACTGCCCCTTAAAGTTGTACAACTTATCGGCGGTTACATAAAGTGATACAAAAAGTGATACAGGTGGACGATGATTGCAGCGTAGATACATGTACATATGAAGAATGCACATTATTATTTTAAGTACAATTTTGTTTATAGTACTCGCATTTAACAAATATTTACTAGGTTTACACAGCTGTTTAACATTTTGTAAACTAAATAACTGGAGAAATTTATAAACGGATGGATTTTTCCAGTAATGTATATTTGTCTAACATTCATGTATAATGGACAAATTAGAACAAAATGAAACTCATCTTCAATGTCGAAGGTGCAATTCATACATTTTCGTTTACTTACATTAATATTTGTATATCTTTCACATTCGATTTATAAATTATGAGCTCAAAAAAGTACATTAGATTGATTATTAGTCAAAGAATACTTCTGAGTGTTTCTTTGGATTTGTATGGACCTTTTTCTACTTTATACCCACCATCGCTAATGGTTGAAATATAAGCGGCAAAAACTTCAACGCAGTCACTCACTTTAAACCCAAGTAATCTCTTGCTCGAGTCCTTCATAACCATATATGACATGTTCAAGCAGCTTGTTTTGCTTTCATATTAGCAACCGGTATCAGACAGATAACATACAATAATACCCTTCAGAGTCCAACTGCATCATTGAGTACAAATTTATCCTTGAGTACAAATTTATCCTTGAGTACAAATTTATCCTTGAGTACACATTTATCCTTGAGTACAAATGTATCCATCAGTTCAAATGAATTCTTCAGTTAAAATGTATCATTGAGTACAAAGTATCCATGAGTTCGAGTGTATTTGTCACTTCAAATGTATCCTTGTTGTCAATTGCAACCTTGAGTTTAAATGTATCCTTGAGTACAAATGTATCCTTCAGTTAGCACTCAGTGCCACCATGTTTCATGTCCGTTCAATCACAAAGCCTTCCTGACGATGACACACATCCGGTTTTAATCTGATGACAAGTTATCTATGTTCAAGTCACTAAATGGCCTCACCAAAAATAGGTCTAAACGGAACACAGACGAAAGTTTGGTGGACATTGCATTTCGTGTAGACTTTCTTGTGGCCTCATCGTTATTATTATCATGGTTGTGGTGATGATTGAAACAATACTTGAAAAGCTGACCTTTCTCCATTTGTTTCCGTGAAATCTCTCATTAGTATTATCTCTCCAACTATACATGTAAGTGATACAGTACTGAAGTAACAAATAAGACATTGAATGTGTGTAAAACAATAGCAGAAAATGAAGAATTTCATACATTACAATGAAATGAATTTTTCTTCCATGTATAAAACAATAGAAACCGTTAAAGGCTGACTAAATTAAAACATAAGTGATCAGACCTGTAAGGTTAACTGTTTTTTAACCTCTTATGCTGACCTCTGCTTAATATGAACATTGTTTTGAAGTTGCAACCAATCAGGCTTCTCCGTTTCTAGTTCGTAAAGTACAAGGGGGTTTACGGAGGAAGAAAGACTTGAGGTGTGGGGGGGGGGACGCTTGTGGGAGGGGTGATGATGGGGGTTGGAGAGAATATAGTTTTAGCGACGATAACTTATATTTACCATACTTACAGATTAAATTTGATCAGATCCGTTAGCCTGTTTCTGACACGCAATGGTTGGTCTGATTTGTGAGTTTAGCTGCCTTAAAGAATACTTATTACGGTTAGCCTGTTTCTGACACGCAATGGTTGGTCTGCCTTGTGAGTTTAGCTGCCTTAAAGAATCTTATTAACCTCATAACAACAACGTAAATCTTGTTTGCTTAAATATCTCACGGTGACCGACATAAAAGAAATTAAAGTTGGCTGCACACAAGATGAATTGCATATACAGGGTCAGAATATGGAGAAAAACACATCAGTTGTGTAGGTTGTGGTTTGTCCTACTCTTTAGTAAAGTACTTCAATGTTTTGAAGCATTGACATTTGATTTTCAATTTGAATTTTTTATTCAAGCATTATCATCGCAATAGAACATAAATATCGAAGATTGTTCATTTGAATTTCAATTCACAAGGATTGATTTGTCAAAACTCTCAACCGAAAACGCAAGCCTTTTACTCTCTGATTGCTGAGGAGAAAATTCCAATATGGCCCAATGGCACCAAAGGTCAGCCTGGGACACGGGGGACTGGGAGAGGGACAGATGATAAGGATATTACCATGATAAATCAATAGGGTTTGCGTCAATACCAGAATCATCCTCTTAAGACTGGCCCATTTCTCAGTCACTTCCTGAACAAACAGGAACATGGAAATAAGTGTTTATAGTGTTCGGATTTCCAATAATGCAGTAATTTATTGGTGAATTACATGTTTCAACGATCCTCAGTGGTTATTTGAGATAACGTAATTTTGCCAATAGATTACTGGATTTGCCCTCGTTAGCTATGGAGTAACACGTATTTCACTCTAAGAAGAAGGGAAACTTGGAGAAAAAAAGTTGATGGAGAAGAATGTGACATTTTTGCTGAAGTGTATTGGTTAAGGATAATTCCATATATGAACAAAAGGGTTAAACAATTGTTAACTAGAAAGTGTTTTTATTCGTAAAACAGATGTCTTCCCCGTACACCATTTTAGTTGAATTTCGTTTTTGAAAATTCCTTATAGTTTTTTGCATTCAAATAAAAAACATATTCTTTCTATAAAACAACAAACGGTAAGTTTTGGTTCTATTTATGCAGCTAACATTTCCCTTCAAAATGACAAAGTCCAAACTGTTGCAGTGGAAACTCGAAGATATATAATAAGAAAGTATTTGAAACCCCCAATAGGCACATCTACATGATGGGAAGAGGATTTAAAGCAAATTTGAAGATTGGCCAAGTAGTTTCACAGTTACGCTCCGGAAACTAACCATACCCTTCAAAATAACAAGGATCAAAATGTCTCAATGGAAGCCCAAAACGTTTTTTACAAGAACTTGAAACCTCCAAGAGGCACATATACAGCATATGAATAGGATGTATGCCAAATTTGTTGGAGATTGATCAAGTAGTTTCAGAGTTATGCTCCGGAAACTAACGCTACCCTTCAAAATGAATACGTCCAAACTGTTGCTATGGAAACCGAAAAATATAAAATTGAAAAGAAGTTGAAACCCCCAAAAGGCATATCTACATGATATGAAAAGTAGGTATACCCAATTTGGTGAAGATTCATCAAGTAGTTTCAGAGTTATGCTTCGGGAACTCAACCAAAACCAATATGTCTTCCGACATATCTCGGGGGGGGGGGGGGGGGGGGGCGACATAATTCTGGAGGCAATCAATATTGATAGAGAGGAAAGTGTAAGATGATGATTTATTTCTTTCTTAAGGTCAAGGACAGTGATATATATTTTGATAAACAAGAAAAGATTTTAAACATGGTCACAAGGACAAGAGTATATTGCGATTGAATAACGTTGGTATAAATTTGGTCAGCTTCCTCTCACTCAATACAATTATATTTAAGTAAACGTCTAAGCGGTAAGCAGGAACATCGTCGGAAAGATGTTTGCATGACAGTTAATATTTCAACCTACGAAGGCAGTCATATCGAGGTTCATACTTATCATGCGATGCCCTAGTGCAAAATATCACGTGACGTCACGTTATCAAAATGCTTTGACGTCATGGTTCTCTAAAAGAGCCGGTGGCGGATAGTCCGAAAATGCTGAGCAGTTGATCTTGAGTATTTTCTTTAATTTTGCGACTACAGTAAGAAACCATATATCATATCCGTGGCCATAACATAAGATGTTTACGAAACTCGTGCCTCAATATCAGTATTTCCCACGTTCTCGCTCGGAAATGACTAATCTTTATGCACTCGTTTCGTTCACATACATGTAGTATGCCATGGGCACTCAAATGATATCCTCTATAAAAAAAATTTCCAGTTATTGACTGCTGTTAATTAACTTCGTTTCAGCAGCTGTCTTTCTCTTCAACTAACAAGAGTTTGGGAGTGCCGCTAATATATACAACTATTATATGACTGGCGGTGAAATATCGAGATCTGTCTGTCTTTCCTGACGTCATCGAACAATTGCCTGACGTCATCGGACAATATTCAGACTCAATGACACGCTAATGACGTCATGTTGCTTAGTTGACGAGCTCTCTTTGGAGCCGACTCAACGTGAATGGACTTCATTTCAAATAGTAATATAAAGATTAAATCATCATATTATAAATATAAAATTTGTCTTTTCTTGACAAAAAACATGTTTATCTCATCTCGTGAGGCAGAAAAGTTATATAATATCACTCACGGCGGCGCCACTCGTGAAAAAATAAACTTGCGTCCTTACTCGATGAGATAAACATGGTATTTGTCAAGAAAAGTTAAATATCCTCGAATTCTTTTCGTAATGACATTTCACAACAAGCAGCTGGCAGTACATGTACATTCACATACTAAGGCGAAGAAGGGTCCCAAAGTTTATTATAACTAATGTTTTTTCATTATCAGCGTCTTATTTCGCAAAATTGTAACTAAATCAAATTACCTATGATAACATGTTGTAATGCAACACCGTAAAATGTCAAAACAATTACTAGTGATTTTATATAGCGCATGTCTGATTCATGATGCAGTTAACTGCGTTGATTAAACATAGGCAAAGAGGTTAATTGTAAGATTTATCGTTAATTAGACAATACCTTTTGAGTTTTATGGTTACTTTGATCACAAGACAATACGCCCTACCAATCAAGATACGCGTTGGAGGGTTACATCAGAGTTGTGCTAATGTTTGAAATACTTAATATTCAATCGCAAAACTTTACCATCAGTACATATAATAGACACTCTGAGGGGAGATAGATTTAGGATTCCATTTTACAAAAAGTTAAAAGTATTGATCATCCATGAACGAATTAGACGTCCTGAGTTAATTGAAGACCATTTGTCATCAACCAAGCACAGGCCCCATTCAGAACACAGATGAATGAGAAATGTCACGTTAGCATTTACAATAGTGAATGTCAGCTAAATCGTCTAAACCTTATATAGAAGGCCGCATACGGGTTGGATCGTTTCGAATTTGCAATTGTCAAGGTGCCAAGGATCCAAGGTCGAGAGCAGGAGGAGTTTGGACTGTCAGATAAATTAAACCTCTAGGTTTGGTAGGGAGTAAATGTATCAAATGTATCTGTAATTATTCCCGTAAATGAAGTGTCATACTCATCACAAGGCAAAAAGAATGGCAGTTCATTGCTACTGTCGTTGTGAACCATCTCAGATAATACAGGGTCATGTTTGGCGTTGGTCTGACTCAAAATGTTCGGGTTCCTTTCAGACAAACCTTATACCATAACACAAAAATATGACGGATATTTATGTAAATTTTCGGAATATGTGAATAACATTCGTGTGATGCAGATACTTTTATGGTTTTCCATCGTGATTATTCCCAAATACAATTTGATGTTTTCGCTTTCTAATGCCAACATCGTCTGTTAATATCAATGAAAACATCGCCCGCGGCTGTATTTTTAGTTATTATTCATAATTCACACTTCCATGGCTAGCTTATTTCCATCAGGAGAAAATCATCATTTATCTTAACAATAAAGAAGCCCCGTGTCATTGTAAAGTAACAAATATGTTTATAATTAGTTTTTCAGTCCTACAAGAATGTTATTCTAAACAGACAGACACATAGATCTTATATGATGTAAATTCAAACAAAAGTTATGTTTTAACACCCAAGAAGTATTATGATGCATTTATGACAGTCGCGATTCCATGTCAAACATTATTCTTTGTGACTTCTGATTTATGTTGACGGAAAGTCAATGTCGCGATATGCCAATCCACTATAAATCTATTGTAGGAAGTACTTGAAATGCAATTAATCACCAGATGATTGTGTCCCACTAGTATCGCCTGGAGACGTGCATCTGAGGTCAAGGTCAATATCACCGCTGCCAGTCTCGGGTCAAGGTCACCTTTTGATTGTGGTCAGGTTATTTGATTGATCAAGCTGTCCAAATATCTCTCACATAATGCATCAACGTATGTATGGAATACACACAATTGTTTTGATGGCTCGGTGCATAAAGTTACTCAGCAATGAATAATCGATCATCAATTACTGGCTAAAAGTGCACAGTTTTACGGACAGAGAGTGGAATTTGCTATCGATGACATTGTGTCTGTACGTTGTTGCGTTTAAATTATACTTTGTTCAGAAAACGATACGGATGCAAACATTTAACAGCAAATAATACCTACAATTAGGGTTACAATTTCCATATAGCTACTCCTAATGGCTTTTATATCATCCGTCAATATTTGATGACTTGCGTAACTCTCTTAGGAAATGCATCGGATATTGATGAAACATATAAATTGGCAAAGCTGTGGTTACATCAAAGATCTTTGTTATATCAATAATTTTAACATGTCATATCATGTATCTGCAATATGTAAAATTCCAGTTAGTCATACTGAAAAATGCCTAGTTGCAAGTTTCAATTGTATACTCTAATGTGAGCATTACCATTTAGGACTCTGTATTCCAGCCACTCAGGTACCAATTAAATATGGCCGTATTATACAGATGTTTCTATAATGGAGGTCTGTCAAAGTAAAGAGGACTTACCAAAAGGATAATACATTACGGTAGTGATCAAAATATAGGAATTTATTGAATTTGGTACAATTAAAGTTTGAATAAACAAGCTCTTGTTGTTATGTAGTGAAAACGACTTTAAGGTCAAATGACTCTTAGGAACTTACAATTGTAAAGTGATTTATTCAACGTCTGGCTTCTGGATTTACATGAGGATAATACAGTATGAGTACGGTGATTGATAAAATGATTAATTCCTTGACTGACTTCTTGATTTACTAGATGAAAATTAAATATGAGTACGGTCGGTGATCAAAATGTGGAATTCGTTAAATTAACCACAGTTTAAGAAGCAAACCTTTGACGTCACAGTAAGAAAACAAGTTCAAAACAAGAAGACTCTAATAAATTTGGCATTTGCAAATTGATTTATCCCACGTCTGTCTTCTTGATTTACAAGAGGACAATACAGTATGAGTATGGTCAGTGATCAAAATGTGGAATTTACTTGAAATAGCCACAGTTTGAATAAGCAAAGTCTCTCTGTCACAGTAAGAATACAAGTTCACAGTAAAATGGAACTCACCATTTGGAAAGTGATTTATCCCAATTCTGACTTCCTAATTTACAAGAGGACAATACAGTAAGACTACGCTCAGTGATCAAAATGTGGAATTCGCTTGAATTATTCTCAGTTTAAATAAGAAAAACCTTTGTTGTCATTTTAAGAATACAAGTTCATAGAAAATGGAACTTACCATTTGCAAAGTGATTTATCCCAGGTCTGACTTCGTGATTTCATGTCTTGTTATCAAACTCCTCCAGTGTATAAACTAAAGCAGATTATTTCCTCTCAATGCACAATCACATGTTATCCTATCTCAGTGGGTGCAGTCTGGATAAACCAGGTCACAGTAGTAGATAGAACAGAGTCGCTGTCTATACGCCGGAACACGAGTTAAGTGCAACGCTAAGTGCTTCCGGTTACCATTTGGACACCGCTATTGATACATTATTTGTCTCGGATTCATCTAGGGTGTCTACTTTAACTAAGACCTACAGGTGTACCCCTTGCTGTAAACAAGAATCATCTGTTTGTGAAAAACATTTATTCCAATATTACGCCGCTAATGGCTGCAATATTGCTCAAGCAGCGTAAAACAATAACTCACTCACTCATTTATTCCGATGTAAAAATGAATACGTGTGCTTCATGAAACTGACCCGTTCACCACTATGGCACATCTACGGATACATGATTTGAAATATTGGATAGAGACCGGGTTGACAATTTACCATAACCATAACCATAACTGCAGATGTATGGTGTTGAATATACCATCATACCAATTTGAATTGTTGGCCCCGATCATATTGATGTTAAATGTACTTACATGCTTATGTAACGGATCAGAAGTGCTAAGTTCGACGCATTATTGACAAAAATCATGGGAAAATATTACATAGTACTTTTCTTTATTACCATTTCCAACAGATTCATAGTTTGCTATTTTAATGAATTGAACATTTTTGTTTAAGATGCAAGTCATTTTTATGTTGCAATTAAGTAGAATTGGCTAAATCGAAACGACCTAGGTGATCATTATTTTTTATAACAGCAACACTACAATTTCATGATTCCTTGGTACAGTCAACTTTATTCTGGCAATATGGGTATTATAATCGTTGCGGTAAATACTGAATTTTTCTGAAAATGACTTCCCTTTATAATGACTCACATCTCTTCTTCTTATAGTTTTCTGAGGCGTGTGCAATCGCTTTAAACCTGGTACTAAGATAGTATTCACTAGATCTGTTATCTTGATAAAAATATGATGTTTAATTTAAGCTTGCATAGAATATAACAATGGTCAACATGAACATTAATAGACAGATATAACTGAGAATGTAACTTTAAGACAAACACTGATAAACAATATTTCGGTTAAACCCATGATAATTTGATTAGAATGTGAGTACAAATGGTATTTTTCCTGATCCCGTCATCTGGTACTGAATTGAATTCGGTTTCTAGTCAACGTTAGCTTAGTGTAATGCTGTTGATGCCATAATAACGCAATTTGTCAAGGCGCTATTTGATGTAAGGTACAAACAGACATGGACTAATATGTCCTTATTTACTCCGCATCAGAAATGGCATTAATAATACAATTTGTCAAAATTGGGAAATTAGCGCTATCTTTAGTTATTGATACAGAAATATGCCCTTTGCTAGAAGCTATTGATAAATGAGATTCAGAACTGCGTTGTGAATAGCACTAATAGAACATGCATTAACGGGAAATACCTTCTTCAAATATCTAAACCAATAACTCGATCTATTTTACAGCTATTTGCCAGCAAGCTGAGGTGTGTTTACTCTCTAATTGTAACGGTTTAAGGTTATCAGAAACTATTGAGCACAGTCACACATGGATATGGGGGATAAACAATATGCCCTTTTCTTCCTTTCTTGCAATCAATGATCAACTTGAAAAGCAGAGGCATCTTAGCAATCAATAATTGAGCGTTCAAGGCAAAAAAAAACTTCAATCATGTAAATGCATTGTTGGTAGCTGTTGGCCTTATGCTTACAATGTAACTTTCATGATATCGCTAGAGACTGGCAGAAACTACTATTTTCAAAACTCGAAATAATCGTTTAAAAGACATTGGCGGTATCGGATAACTATCCTTTCTTTCCGTATATCTCGTAAGAATATGATTCACGACGTCACTAATAATCTGCTTGCATAAAAGTTCACGCCAAGTACATGTAGGGCAAACATTTTGTGCTGCATTTAAAAGGAGAAGCTGCTCGAGGATATCTGGAACCATCCTGCCTTTAAGATAAAAGAAGCAGAAAAGCAGTGCGTTTTTCACGTCTATTCTGTTTCAGGTGGACCATATTTCCCGGTCTCAAATCCGCTGAGAATCTAAGATAAGAGATTATTTCTATCCATCATCCATAAATCTCCTTTGCCCTGTAAGAAGTATGTAACCGCCGCATAGTTGAAACTTTGACCTGCCAAATGGCAACAGAAACAGACCGATTTCTCAGCCTGAAACAACGTCGCCACTTCTTCATGGTAAGATTACGATGATGAAACAATATCATTAGAAACCTCTTCATATAGAGGTTAAGGGGAAGAGATGACTCTATTAATTTACTTGAGAATGAATGGCATTTTGTACGATGTCAATTTTACAATTACCGCTTAAAGGAATAAAACAGTTTTTGACATGTACACTTCGACTAATAAGAAAAAACTGACACAAATCAGGCTAATTAAGATATATTTCCTCTTCCGCTTATCAACTTTGTTTAAACACGGTGCGATCGGACTCACAAGGTTCACAAGGTTTGAAATATATAATTCATTATTCAAATGAAGATTTTCTCCATCAAACAACATAAAGGTTGAACTTTTAACAAACAAGACATTTTCCAATTTTTATACATATATATCTTACATTGTCATCTTAAAAAAACATGAAGTCTCTGGTAACAGCACTTTATCATTGTTAAATAGATAACCTTTCAATTCAAAGCCCATTGATAAACGATAACAGCTAAATTCTCGTATTGACGTCTTATCAAAACATCACATAATAATCATTTCATAATGTCATGAACTATAGAACTTAACTTTCAACTGTCGACAACTGTTAATCGTTGGAAGTGGGAGGTTGCTTTTGCGTTTTAAGTTTATTTCGTAAATATTGCGCAATTTTGAGTTTTCGCAGATTAAGCGAAATCAGGTACGTTTCATGTTTCATGACATGCAATATCTACGCATGATATTAGTTTCATTTCAAAATTCATATTAACAAAAATTGTGGAAAACGACGTTTTGACTTATCAGCAAAGTGAATAAATGTCTTATCATCGTTAGAAGCAAGAAACGCCAGAAGAGAGTATATCAAATTTAAAGTTATTGACATATTAATTCAAATCAATATTCATTTGATCTTCATACAATACAAACATTATAATACACAATATAGCCATTTGCGAATAGATAAAGCAGTTACCTTTAACAGCTATTTGAGTATCTCAGGAGGTTAAAACATGTTACAGAACGAGTGTGTTTGGTAATGAAATGATATTGAGATGAAACAAACTGCCATGACAGCTATAGATTGTCACTGTCTCACTGTTCAATTCTCGTAATGCATTTCACTTCAATTCAGAGCTAATGACGAACAAGATATGAAGAATATAATCAATAAAGAATATTTAACATCAACATGACCAATAGAACAGACAAATCGAGTTGTACAAAAGTTGATTCTATTTCGCATATTTTGACGTCACATTTTTCAAGATCATTTTTGAAATTTAACTATGGTATCGACAAAAAATCGTCCTGAACCTTTCAGAAAGACCTGATTTGAAACCTGCTCTACCAACCACGACAACGATGTGGATGATAATAGCTAGCGTAATCCCATTTAGAATAGAAATATACAACCCCTAGTTATTCTTATAAAATGTGGAAACAAACAGAAGATGGGCACCTTTGTGCAATAAATCGCGTCAGGATTAAGGTAAAACGGATATACATGTATGTTAGTGATATCATTTGTGTAAGTGAATGTCCATCTCTTGATCCAGCGACTTCTTAAACCGTTTAAACCGTTGCGATGTGCATGAATACTGTACAATATAAACAGATGATCATGTTCAATCACTGCGCCAACATGTACATTTTTGACATACAGCTAGTCTTTGCATATCTCAGTGAAAAAACATACGGGCGTAGTTTATGAAGTATGACTAGTTGAGCTCAAGTGATTGTACTGTTAGAACCCTGTCTAATACTGATATAATTGTCATTAGACTTTCATAGAATAGGGTCTCTGATCACCAAGCAGAACCAACCGATGGATATATCACTTGATCGTCATACATGTGTGGTAACTTTTGGTTTAGTTTCAAACTTGTATAGGAAAAGTTAGTATTACTGAAAGCGACAATTCATGAATTCTAATCGAATACAATTGATGTATTTCATTTGTTAATAACCGAACTCAAATTGTATTGCGATAGCCTTCTATTACATATAGAACTCGATGTAGTTCCATATTGAATTCAATTGATATACAACAAACATTAAGTCATACTAGTCATAACATAAGAAACAATCAAATTGATTTATTTTGATTATCATTAGACAATATTTCATTGCCTACCTGCAGAAATATCCTCCAAAATCCTTTGAGTGAGGTGATTTAGGCGAGCCATCCGGCTGGTGGACTGTGATCCTAATGGACCCAGTTGCCACCTGTTCAGGCTTCTTCTTCCTCTTTCTGATTGAGGAAAAAGCACGTCGAAGAACTCCAAGATTGGCTTTGACGTTCTCAACACTGTTTTCATTATCATCTGAATTAAATGTGGTTTCAACGATCGATCGTCCACTGGGACTACAAGAGCGGCGGAACATGTTGCGACCTCTCGAGTAAATGACTTAAGAATATTAGATTCTGGCGTAAATGAGTCTTTAAAGTCTTCCCAAGTTTGCGCTCTTAGACGACTTGACAGTATAATCCAATAAATTTTCTTTGTGGCCAATACATAGACAATCCCTCTACGTGTGATCTCGTTTCTAAATGGCCTGCCAGGGTTTAAGTCCTTCTCTCAATTGTGCATCAGTTCAGAGAGCGCCTAGGGACCCTTGTAACGGCGATTGACACTGCAGAATGGCGAACTTTGTTCACAGGATTGTCAGTTGTAATCAATTAATGGAAATGAAGTTACTCTTCTATATCACTTGGAAGATGTGAGATATTTTAAAGAACTTCATAGACGAGAGAATAACTTTCACTGGCATACATATGATAAAGGTTGACACTTCACTTCAAAATGACTTCTCAAAGGAATGAAAACACAAAGAATGGAGTGTATTCCCAAGGAGAGCGTCACACAAGAGAATGGATGTAAGGAATTTATTTTCCTTCCCTTACAAACTTGTCGCGTAGGTGTATAGTGGGGGAAGTATATAAGCATAGACTACCACGAGACACGCCTAGGAAGACACTGGCACTGCACTGGCAGTTGACTCGGCAAGATATCCAGGTGCCTCTGTAACCAGAGCCTTGTACGTCACATGGGCTTTCTTTAGCGCTCTTATCCTCAACAGCTCCTCAAGCGATGTCATATAGCATACTTACTCCCAAATCATAGTTATTCCATTCACGGTAGAAGATGAAACAGATTAGACATTAAATGTGCGGTTTATTAAAGGACGCCGTATCCATAGCAACAGTACTTCCTGTCCCGCTACTAATGTACTTCCTGCACCTTTAACTGATCCAAAATAAACGAAGGAGAAATCAATTTAGTAAATGAAAGTGACACTCTCATAAATGCTTTGACGATCTCAGAAGTCCGACCAGGTCATCAGAGATTGATGACGCATCCGTAGATTATATGTCTTCCACAAATATTGGTAATGAATGACCAACACAGAGACCGAACATCCCGAAACTGTCATTTGAAGATCATCACAAGGACTGCCTACAGGATGACCTCGAGTAGGCTATAACGCGCACTAATTATACCGGAGATTCCTTCCTCAAATGAAACTCCGGATTTTGCTTACAGACACACATTCTGTTAATACGAGAAGAGTAAACCCAGAGAGGAGAACATGACTCGATCACTGTCTATCTCCACTCGCAACAAGGAGCTACAACACCCTAGGAGCAGACGACACATCCGTGCTTCCGTAGTTCACAGTACTTTGTATACCGAGCAGGGCGAGATATGCTGTTATCAAGCACCACGTGCGTGTGTCACACTAAAATATCGACCACGTGCTTTCCAGTATTTCCTTGCTTGCCCCGATTGGCTACACGCCAGATCGCATAGCCTCCTGTATCACATACGTGCCTGCTACTCCAGCCGACCTCACACGTCCGTTTTCTAACTAAGTTATCTCCAGTTGAACATTTTACGCTCAAACCATACTAAAATAGCGGGTCCGACTTGGAGCTATGTAATGAAGGTCATTGATGAGGGAGTTGAGCATCTGTTCTGCGATGCGATGAGGTAGAGCCTGAGGGACTAACGCGTCTGTCAGTCTTGCTCTCCTCTTAATATTTCAGTATCACCTCTTAAACAGATTCGGAATTGACAGCTATTTTGGATTTCTGTTTCAATCAGCATTTCCGTGATCATCCATCTACACATGAAGTAGTAGTTTTTAACTTATATATTAAGTGGATCAGAAGATCTTCAATTCTATGTTTTCACTTCTGTAATGTTAACTGTTGACTATTTTAAGCGGCATCGGTCTGTCCGTACGTTCGTAGACCTAAAAGTTATACGTTCTTAAAGCGATGCTAGCAATATTTTCGTTGATTTGTCTTCTCATCAGTTTCATACACGCAAAGTTGTTTTATGTTAATATGTACATGCTTCTGACAATAATATATCTACCAATATCTAAACCTATTGTGGTTTCTGTCTTTGATTCCAATATGCAATATAAGATCATTTGCAAGTTCTCACATAGTTATTTGACGTAAATTCAATACGTTCATTATCTAATTCAATCCACTGGTTTTACAGTTGCAAGGAAAATTGACCCATAATTCAATACATTAAGTATTTGTAATACATGGAAAATACACACAGGTTTTCTACTCGTATACGAAACACCTTATATAAGAATTTTCCTTCATTATAAAACATTCGATAAGAAAATATTGGTTGTTGTTATGTTTATTTGAGTTGACTCTCTCTTAATAAGTGTGAAACATGCAGCATTGACCGATTCACCTTATTTTGGTGATAGAGGTTTCAAATTGTAATGTATCAATAAGTAAGATTTAGCCTTAATTCGTATATCGATAGCTCTTATAGAGTGCTGAATAACGTTACAACCCATTCGCACAAATTGAGGAAATGATGTTCGGCCTTCCCTGGACAACATTGCGTAAGAAAACACTGAATTTCATTGACCCTGTTTTGGGCCTAAATTTGTTAATTCTTAGAACAGCGTACTATTTGCCTTATAGCAATGCATATTCCCTGTCTTAAGCTATTGTACCCGGAAATACTAAAATTGAACAGAATTTCTGCTTTGTAATCCTAATTATATGTTTTATGCATGGTTAGACGTCAGTGAAAAATATAAGTTTGACTATTTTCTTATGAGTAGTATTAATTTCAATGTTGAATACAATCTTATATAGAACTGGTAAATCACAATTAAATATACTTCATATCGGTGATGTGATTTAGAATATATAATGCAAAGCCTTATATTGTCATTCGCCATAACATTCTTTACACATTCTTGAATAAATGCTTATGCTCATGTTTAAAACAACTAGTACATCGTCTTCCTGTATACACCAGCCCATCGATGAGCAATGTACACAAGCATGGGCAGTATGCCTCTAGCAGCTTGATTGTTTACTTTGGTGATGAAAAACAAAGACGGACAAAAGCAATGGATTATCTGCCACGACCTAGTAATAGAAGTGTAATAACAGACTCGTCAAGCTATGTCAATATTTATATCACCCTCACGTTCGTTAAGGTACCAATGCAAAACATTTACCAATATTCTTTCCGTCAATATGTTTGTGATCGGAGTCTAATACGTAAATGATACCATTTAGTATGTCATCGATCAAGGAAGGTCAGGTAGATTTCTAAAATTCATACTCAACAATACAGGAACAGCCTGAGGGTTTTGCGTATTACCTATATGCAACCATAGATCATGCCAGCAAAATCGAAAACATGCCTTAAATCCCTTGTTTTAAGATAACATAAATGTCAAAAGGACGCTTTACAAAGAAGAATAGGATATTATGGATATTCAACTTCTGCATAAATACTTTAAAGAAGTTGTTTGCCCATAACGTCTTCTTCTTCATCTAACAAGCTTCAAAAATGCCTCGCAATGATCGTTATATAGATTCGAAAAGATTAAACGCGTAACTTTCTTCTAGCATAGGAAAAGCCTGTGGTGTATGGATTGTGTTGTGAAATGATAGAAGAAAGATACATCATTTACAAAAGATTTTCCATAGGAATAACGGACGCTAATAGCTACAGGCAGATATTATTGATTGTGTCTGTAAATGTACAGATGAATGCTCGTCGATTATGGTACGAAACAACGGTCTTATCAGATGAGGTCGCTTCGCTGAAAACGTTGAGTCAATAGTTTTGCATTTCTAATAAATATTTATGATATGATGCATCTGGAGTTAACCTTTTTTATTGTTCATCATGCTTCTCAAATCTTACAAAGAGTCCTTTAATTCTATGTTTAGATGTATCATGTTTGTCATCTTTTTATTTTTCCATACAATATATATATAATAACAAGTTGTCTATAACTGTTGTTATTATTGACAAAAATCTAAATATTTCACAGCCTCTCAGGAAATATTTTTGTCTTCTTATCTATAACATGAAAATGTAAATAATCTATTACCCGTATGTGTTAACTTATAGATAGGTTTGTGAAAGCTTTGAGTGAGTTGAGGTAACTGGCTTGAGTGAGTTGGTTTCACTTTGACAGCTTGCCTAATCACGGTGGCAACATTGGATACATAATACCCTCTTGTAAGGTTAACTTATCTATCTGTCTGTATGTCTTATCAAGCCACTCATTTCTGTCAAATTTTGTTTATATTATTGTCCAGTAAGTACAAAATATCAGTTACAGCGAGATATAAACCTTCATAAGGTCTTTGGCAGTAACGTTACTAATACTACCGCTGGCCATAAGAGGAATATCTTGAAATAAAAATAGTCAGTAAGCTTACTTCCTCGTTATTTCAGACAGTAACACTACAGCCTAGGCACTACAATGTACATTATTGACTAGTCAGTAGTGTCAGTAGCGCTACTACCTGAGTTTCCTTATTGGCGCTTACATATGTACAGCTTACAGCTATTAAGATTATCAAATATCTTATATGTTGTACACACGAGGTTATTATAAACTGTCAATTTGTTATATATCATATACTCCTTCCATTGTTCGTACCGTATATTATAAACGCGATGTTAATATTAGATTTGTTACACAGTTCTTGATTAACTGAAAATAGAGTTATACACTAACAAGCGAAATACCATTTGGGCCAATCTAATTTGTCTATTTCAGTCACTCGCTTGATGATTCATAATTGAAGGTCATAAAGCATTGTTATTTTTTCAATTGCTATTGTACAGTTTTTTACGCGGTATAATGTATAGAATTTCGGGGGACTTTTCAAAAACTGAAAAAAGAAAAATCTTGGACAATGCATACAAATTACCGATTAGCAATGAACCTCAAACTGCTTTAAACAATAAGAAACAATCACCAAAATAATTTTATATTACCGTGTGTAGCTTAACTAATGTCACTATTTAATATTGTTATTTCAACTGTATGTTTATGTAAATATGTTTATCAATAACAACATTCATCTTTGCTGATTCCATATAAATCGAAAACAGTTGATATCAACAAGAAATCAAATGAAACCAGCTAATACCGAATAAAAGTTCTTGTCAAACTTTACTGTTTCATCATCTCGACAACATCCTTTGAATATCGAAAACACACAGATTGCTTCTATTTCAACATGGATTTTGTGCCATCTGTTTCGTAATGATAGGCATTTGAAGGTAATTGAGAGTTATTTAAAGTCTTCGATGGAATGAGGAGATACTTTATAACATGATGAATGGCAGATCATATGAAAGTGACAAGCTTTTTGTTCAAAGCAATACGAAAACAACATTTCACCATCACTCTATCAGCATATTTGATTTCTTTCCATTCTGAAAGAGGGATGTTTCATTCATAATTTTCTAATACTCAGCAAACATGACATAAATGGGCCAGTGCTGGCCCTTTACTGGCTGATACAGGCATCCATAACTGGTCCAATTCAGGCATCCAGTACTGGCCCTGTACCAACTTGCACACTGGCGCGGCACTGGCCCAGTACTGACTTACTGTGGAAACAAAATTCAAGAGGTTCATTCCAGTTTCTTCACTAGATGTTATTAATACATGATTATTCCACAACCCCATTGGGACATGTTACTGAGGGGTAACAATTTTATAAATTCATATTTGACAACACGACAAAGAAAGTAACATTGTTATTTTTAGGATCACACTATAAATGGGTTTTTTTCAAGGACTAAGAAAAGCTCACGCTTAGTAAAAACAACAATAATGAGAAGAGAAGCCATTCATTAGGGCTAAGAGTGAAAACATTCTTGCTATGGCTTTAAAAAGCATTTCTGTTTAGTCTTATCAAAAATAATCGTGAAAATTAATTCAAAAGTTCTTGAAACCATAGCATTTCTGTTGACATTTAATTAAAATTACGAGATCACGGGCCGGGAGCCGATAGTACAGTCCCTTTAACAACGTGTCACTGCTTATGTTTCAACCTTCAGGTAATGCATTTATGATCTCACATCAAGAGTCAACGATCATGATACAAAACAACCCAAGTACTATAATGCTGAGAAATATATGGATGACAACTTCTTTGTTCATTGTATGCGACGTTTCGACACAGTTTCTTGTGTCGTTCTCAAGCAGAGGAAAGAATCTGTGTCGAAACGTCGCTTACAATGAACAAAGAAGTTGTCATCCATATATTCCTCAGCATTATTGTCATTCCAACTTCTAAAATGCCTCTCAAAGAAGTTAACCCAAGTACTACTTTCATATACTGTAGCCTCTCAGAAAGTATGGAGGATTAGTCTGTTTGTATTTATCGCTTTACAATGTTATTATGACAATGTTATATCGGTCATTTACTGGACACGACGCACAAATTACATTAGTATGGTTGTTTATTAGCATTTAATAGTATTTCAACTGAACACTACGCGTATGAGAGATATTTCTGGCTGTCCTGACGTCTGTAAGTCTGGGGCATAGTTTTCAATTCAGGGAGAAAACAAGGTTTCTCTAAATATCTTTTTGACAACATAAGAAATACAATGCCCATCTTATCGCAAAGAATGCAAGACGTAAAACTGTTAGTTTTGTACAATTGTACAATAATTTCCTGGAATTATGGAACTAAAAGTTGCATTAGTCACACATTTTGCAACCAGAAGTTCATGTCAACGTTAAACATAAAAATGGTCCAGAAGGACAGATTGGTTTTCAAATAACGTTTGCTACTTCTGGTTTACAGATGTGCCAGAGAAAAAT
Organism: Steromphala cineraria; assembly: GCA_916613615.1. Taxonomy (NCBI): domain Eukaryota; kingdom Metazoa; phylum Mollusca; class Gastropoda; order Trochida; family Trochidae; genus Steromphala; species Steromphala cineraria. Next base: position 15,527,206 of record OU744735.1, on the reverse strand, counting down.
AAAATCCATGAAGATGTTAAAGATTCACTCTCACCGACAAATATACACATAACGGATACATGAGAATATTGAAATAATGAAAATCGTTTTGAAAACCTTATGAAATATCAATCACAAAAGTATCCCAAACTTATTACTACCTACTCGAGATCATTGGTGGTCATTGCAACTGCTTCCGTTTACCTTGATTATTCAAAATCTTATCTTATACTGGTGTCGTCGTATACTTGATCCATTATTAACTGAGGAGGTTTAGAATACAAGTCTATTCTTCTTTTAAACATATATATGCTTAAAGAATTTATACAATATTTTGAAATAAATTGAAATTGTTTCATCATGTCAGCAAATAAAGTACTTAATTGATGAAAATGTAGAGTGATTATATTTTCAATAATTGCTCAAGTTTGATAGCCTTCTGATAGCATTTGGATATACAGTCGTTACATATTTGAAATATTCTTCGACGACGAAAACGTAATTCATTATTTAAGGAAATCTGCGGTAGCGCAGTTCCTAAGAATATCAGATACCAATCATCAACACATTGTATCCACCAAGCAAAGAAATGTTTACTATCACTTCAAACAGATTATGATTTCAAAAGCTGTTTTGCTGGACTAAATTAGCATCGTGTGACGTTAAATTTTCGTTATAGTTTGAATTAAGAATCTCAACTCAATCATGTCAACATCCCGTAATACCAATTTGAAGGTTACGTCAATACATCTGGAGACAAAGTGATCACAACGACTTTCTGCAGTATGATAAAAATGATTTTTTTATGTTCTGGTAATTAAAGTTGTTAAGAAAAAGCAAAAAAATAAGTTTAAAACTTTTTTTTTTAATTGAAGCTGGTATAGTAAAAAACAAATCTTGAAAAAATAAAAGGAGATGATTTGTTGTAGAACACTTCCTATTCTTTGATTATTTTTTATTTTTCCCATCGAATTTGTTTTGTATAACCATAACCTTTTGTGGATAACAATAGCAATCTGTACTGATAACAAAATTGTTGCGAGTAACCAGCAATTTTATAGCTCATCCTTTAGTTTAGATCAATGTTACTGATAACTAATTTTTGCGAGTAACCAGCATTTTCTAGTCAATCATATTCTTAAGGTGATAGCTCAATTATAGTGAGTAACCAGCAGTTTCTATTCCATCCTGTACATAAGGTAAATGGTACTGATAACAACATTGTAATGAATGGGCAGCATTTTCTTATATTCAATCCTATACTTAAGATCAAGAATGTTTCATGTAATGATCTTATAAGTTATTTCTCTTCTTAAGCGTGTATAATTGGTAACTCACATCGAATATACAAATGTAAGTGCTACAGGGCTACCTCTGACATTTCAAACATTGTAACTATTCTACGTGAGCATCCACTGACAACCAATAATGCTACTGCCATTATCACAAGTACTAATAGTAGGTTTACTACATCTTCTGGATCACTGAGAACATCGATTGCCTTACCATTCCACAACTAGTGTTTCAAACACTCCACTTCACTGACCTATTTAGATTTGGAACATTGACCTTAATCATTACTATGTGAACCATCAAAGATTACTATTGAACAAATTGATACCCTATAAATAAAACATATCACTACATATTGAAGAGGTATAAGGATAGATAGGTCAGCGTTGTAGAGCTACATAGTAAAGATTTACAACGTGTACCTAAGGCAGTAACAGTGCGGATTAATTCAATTACTCTTTTTCATCAAATCAGGGCAGTGACTTGTTGCCTTGAAGGAGTAATGCAATTGCCTGACTATTGCCACTATCCTATATATAACGCATTTGTGGTACTTGGATATTTTTTTGCGAAAATAAGATGATGTAAGTTCGTACTTATATGTCAAAAGAACTATTGAGGTAATTTGTTTTCTTCTTGAAACTCCATCTAGTAGTTATAGCTCTAGCATTTAATTAAGAAAATTAAATCGTTGAAGTGAATGCCTGATGTCACTTGCTGTGAATCTGAATACGTACTGAGGAAATGTATTACATCAAAGAGAAACAGTCTTTTTTAACTTGGCTTTTTTATACTGTACTTAAGTTATCGTGCCTCCAATGTAACTTTAATGCACTGCGAAATTGTGGGTCAACTTTGGTAAGATTCATTAAAGTGTGTAATATGATATATCACCGATGATTAAAAATCAATCAAGTATCATTTTGAACTTCATAAATATGTAAAGCATTTCTTTAAGGTGTGATGGTGAGGTAAACTATGACCAAATTTGTCAGGAGCAAATTTTTATCTAAATGGACATTTCTATCGGGTATTTATCCTGGAAGCGAAAGTCAAGGGGATATTTCAGTTTATGCATATACTGCTATTAGTACATTATTATAACCTAACCAATTCAACCCAAACATGTTGCAAAGTTTTTGTTGATTTATATTTGACAACTTGATAAGTAGGAGGGCAAAAGAAAATTTCATTTCCACAAAAAATACCCCAATAGTACTGTCCCTTAAAGCACGACTGCAATTTACTTTTAACCTTACATCTAATTGAATAAGTTCGTATCGTTTTGCAGTACTTACAGATATTGCAGCAGTTCACGGTTGGAAAATGCAAAGAATACTCACCTGAAAAAGAGAAAAATTAAATTAATCAAAAATCAGTCGAAACGAAACGATAAAATATGCACAATATTAAGAGACAAGTTGAATTAACTATTTGATGTTTGACTTCTTTGATTGGCATTATATAAGTTGTTGAGATGAACAATAAGGACGATTTTTGTGGATGAACAACTTCTTTAATCTGTGTAAGCGACGTTTCGACAAAGAAATTGTTCATCCAAAAGAATTGTCCTTATTGTTTATTTGATGTTTATAAATAATTAAAACATCTAATGTATAATTATAGGATATCTCCCCTTCATTATCAAGTTTATGTCCAAAGTGAAATCAAGCCTTGGCGAGTCAAAAACCCATTTTTTCACGAGGGACATAAACTTGATATGAAGGAGGAAAAGGTTATGTATCCTACTTATTACCAACTTGACGTTCAGATAATTTACTGCTCTTTTAAACAACTTTTTATTGTGCCTATAAAGAGACGGAACGGCGGATGAATATCCAAATACGTCACAGCCTCAAAGATTATAATATTACGACGTTAAATACTCCCATTTCTGAATTCTATCCTACGTTGATTCATAGTGTGTGGTAAAATGTAAGTAAAAAGCACTAATGTCATGAACGAAGTGTACGTAAAAATATAATCTCTCTGTGCGAGAACAGGCCTGAGTTATCTTTTTTTCATCGACGGCATTTGCCTGAATCTTTTCGTCAAATTATGTAAACAACCGCTTTAAAAGTAAGTTTAGGATGTTTCCCATGGTTGAAACGCGCTTCATTTTGTTTAAATGTTGTCTAAAGAGTATTCAGTTGTCTTTTTATCATATAGATAACAAGCAATGCCTTTCTGTATCATTTTAGAGGGACACGTGCACGGATCAAATTAATGAAATTCAGCGAGCAAATTGTGCTGAATTAAAACCCTTTTGTTTCTATAAATGAGCCTAGAGACATCAGTTAGATAATATTATCTTATTGTATTTTCTTGTCCTTATCAATGCTGTAGGTAAGATTTATAAGATAAACTGAAAGTTTGAAGAATGACTCCGACTCACTCAGTGCCGAAATTCGAAATTTGTGACTGTAACCACGTTCGTTTCATGAATGAATAAAGTAGGACAGACAATGTCAAAGACTCCGCTAGCCAATCAAGTCACTTGAAGGTGTTATGACCCATATGTGTCGTATCAAATTGTTATGAAACTCCTTTACGAAGTACCAAGTGGTCAATAAATATTGATTTCTTAGACACTTCATGTAACTTTTCATTACATGAAGAATATAATATTTCTATTTAATGCAAAAAAAATTGAATAACAAGTTTTGAAACAGAGTTAAGCTCAAAACGTTACGCAGTTGTAAATGGTACATTAGAGTACGAATTAATGATTATTTTCAAAGTGGAAATAAAATATACAACCATGAAGTCTATTAAATCAGACACGAAACCAATCACCATATCTTGAACACCATCTAAATTTATTACTGTCTCGAAATTCAAATTAGTAACCATGGCAACTCCACTTAATTTTCTCTTGACCGGATATACATTTCCGCCTCACAGTATGTAGCATCCATTTGATGCTTCAATTTCGAATTTACTTTTGATAAACTGATATAAAACCGTTAAGTTTCAAAACCGGCAAAAATACTGTGATTCCAACTAAGCAATATTTTGCAATTATCCATGTCATGATATTGACTCTCAGATCATCATCAAGAAATGCAAAAATGCAAATATGTTTTTTCTCTCCATATAAAATGATACATATTAAAATCTGCAATCAATATGACTTAAAACGACCTCTTCACTAGTGAAAATTACCCAATTGAAAAAGGAATCAGTTCAAATTTATAATAATTAACATGTTGGTTTTATTTTTCTAAAACAATCTACTACGTTTTGAATATAGTAGTTAACAAACATTGATTGTCACATGAAGAAGTTGTTACCCAGAACATCTTGCTGTTCTGAAGTAAAACAAATTGTCTTCCATGCAAAAGTTTGGCATGGTTTAGTCTAACGTTGATTCACTATGGTATTTTGATTTCTATGCTTTTAGCTGTCACTGGTATACAGCTGCGTATCTTAAGTTTGTTCACTTACTTTCATATTTTAGTGCAATTATCATGTAATTGGTAACGTTGTTGAGACATCATATCATTGTAAAAACGAAACCGATAATTATGAAACTACACTGCATAAGTTATGATTCAGTTTGCGTTGACATATTCGTGTGTCATACCTAGCAGATAGCTGTAAGAAATTTGGCAGGTCATTGAAGTGACCACTGGTCAAAATTTCGAAAACATTGATTTCTATTTTGCTCTTCAAAATCCTTCATAAGTGATTAACAGCTTTAGGTAATATTCATATGAGTTCCTTTGTGGTAAGACAACGTAACTATGCTGATTTTTTTCCTACAAAGTTTACATGGATGATTTTAATTGAAATTTAAGAAATTCCGAATTTCCAAAATATGACCCCATCTGCCTATTTAACCATGCCAAATATCAACATCAAGCACCAGTGACAAGACTATCCTGAAATATGGTTTGGGAATGGTTATTTTACACATGGACAATTGATGATCCTTTGTAAGTGGTCCTGGAGTTATTATATGAACGTCAAAACGAAAGCCAAATTACATGATATTTGCACTAAGATCACAGGCAGCTGAACAAACTTTTGATATGCAGCTGTATGGTCTGACGGAATCCGAAAGAAGTCTTTGTCAACATGAACTATGAACAGGAAATGACCCCGGAGTAGTTAGCAAATCAACTGTTGGGCTGCACAAATATCTTACCAATAAGATTCAATCTTTATTCGGTCTTCGCCACCTTACGTTTTATTATCACTTTACTCTCATTGCTCGTTACAATGCATTGTCTCTTTTATAGTTCTGTTTTGATGTAAAGTACACACCATAAATACAACGAAATGTTGCTACATCATTTCATTTGTTTCATAATATTGTAAAGTGATCTGATCTTGTTAATTGTACTTTTATTCTATGCAACTGTATAAAGGTGCATGCATTTACGTCCCTGTTTAAACATAACTTGACGTCATAATCTTTTTCACAGAAGTCGTTAATAAATAAGGAGATTTGAGACAACCTGTGTCCAAATTAGAGTGTTGGCACAAATCCAACAAAATTCTATGGGATTTCATTAGTGACAAGCACAATAACACCTTTGAGAAAATCCTGAGAATGAATCAATGCTTCGGATGACAATTTTGGAGCATTACGTTGATCCATATCTCAATATAGGATGATGTACCTTTTTCATACAGGATGATGTACCTTTCTTTTTCATACAGGATGATGTACCTTTTTCATACAGGATGATGTACCTTTCTTTTTCATACAGGATGATGTACCTTTTTCATACAGGATGCTGTACCTTTTTCATAAAAAGAATATTACTTTTAACATTTCACAGAAAAGAAATATGTTGTGCACACATAAACTATTGCTTCTCGGATATCAGACATATTATACAGATTTATCCATGATGCAAAGATATAAGAGATATAATTGACTTTCCCTTTCACCACAAAAGCCAACAGTCCTTTCCTTGACAGAACTGGCGTCGGATGACATTTGTTTTCAGGAACATTAACTTAAAGAAGAGTTTCTACTCAATCATGTCAATGTTTCTGACAACTATACCTTTGTAGTGACGCCATTGGTCTAGATTGACATATTTCGTGCATTATGTCAGTGTGTTTCTAGGTCTTCCAAGTATATTACATCTATTTAAAACACAAAAGGACAAAAACATTCAATTGTATCTTTATATAGCTGACAAAATTATCGTATATTATTGTGTGTAGATTAATATTGAAAAAGCAATATGGGGAGTGTTCTTTGAAGTTCGATTCTAGTTCCAACCTGAAATTAATACCTTACAAAGCGTGAGAAGGCAAAACCTTTCAATTTGGTACTTTCTCGAGCTGACACATGCTTGCATATTTACAACCTTCTTGGAGGGTATTGGAAAAAATAATATGGTCACATAATTGCAAACGTGAAGCCTTTGTCATGGTTGAACGATATCATAAGAAAGTCAGTCGGACGTAGTTTCAGTATTTGAGAAATGTTGAAATGTTTTTGAAAATCAAGAATTCTTCATATCTAATTTTCTGCATTGATTTTGTAACTAATGGAATCATGTTTAGGGACTGGGGTAGGTATGTTAATTATATGCTGTGAACTGGTTCTTAATCAGCCGATAGTAGTAGCTGTAACAGCTAATATTTGCTGTACATTCTTACACCTAATATATAAATAATATCCACTTTACAGAATCACAATCTGTTGCATAATTATTCATGATAAATAACACATTATGCATATTCTTATACATATTACATACACAAATCGATTTGACATTTTAAAACATGAATGGTGGTCATACAAAAGGAAACAAAACATGAAGTCTGAGTGACAGGAGACGATGAGCCAAATTAAAATAACATTGAAACCATAACCAGAAGAGGATTTGTCAGAAATACGCTAGGCCATGATTGACCGAGATTATGAATCTGCCATGAAAGAATCTGCCGACTTATTCTGATTGACACACAACTTACCAGTAGTCATCCAGACTGATTGAGACTCAAACTTATCTGAGATTCAGCTACATAAGTCTCTGCTTCATCTATTTCAGATGTCAATCAGGCTGAATCAGCTACTCTATTTCACAGCAGTTTTCTGACTAATGACTAAGAATATGAGTTATGAAAGGTCTTTAAATTATGGCCGTGACTGAAAATGGTCTCGTTTGTTTTTTAGTTACAATTATCAATTATCAAACAAACATGTCTCTCGTCATTTAGTCATTCTGTCCACTAAAAAGTTGATCTGGTTCATATTATTTTAAATTACACAACTACTTGGCAAATATTAATGAAATGGTTGACAAACATTACCTATAGATCTAGATCTATAGGTATAGAAAGAGAGCAAGATATACTACATATATATGACCAGTATATCAACATGAGGACTTAAGTAAAACTCGAAAAGCCTAAGAATAAAAAATAAAGATAAAGGTACAGTACTTATTTTAGATATTTCATTGACATAATTTTCAATCACAACTTATTGTATTGTTATATTGTATTTAATCCATTTAAAATTAAATGCATGTCAACATAACTTTGACCGAAAGTTTCAGGAGTAGCGTGAACTGAATGCACACTTGTACTGAGTTTTGAGATTGATGATATTTCCTATTATTTACTGAACATAAATATGAAAGGTAATATCAATGCCTTCCTAGCATAACCTGTAAGTTTTTTTGCAGTTAATGTGTTAAAAGATTTTATCTTATAAAGAGAAATAATATGACCGTAACGGATCTGAGAAATTAATCACATTAAAAAACATACATACAAACTTATTCATCATGATCTCGACAATATGATTTGAAGATAATATAACACATCAATTGCTTCTTGTTCATCATTGATTTTTAACTATATCTTTTGTCAGGATTGTAATGTGAAAGTAATTGAGAGATTTTTAAAGTTTCCGATGAAAAGAAAAGATGCTATATAAACATGATGAATGACAGCTCGTACAAAAGTGCCAAGCTTCTTTGTCCATGGCAATACGAAAAAGGAACATTTCAGCAAATGAGAACAGAATGTTAAAGATACTTCATTACTACTATCAGCATGATTGATATCTGTTCATGGCATCTCTCAATCGTGAGTTACTGATAGTTTTACATCGATGAACTGTGTGTTGTTCATTGTATTTGCAAAATTATGGTCCAGTATTTGTTATCCTTGGTTTAGTTATCATTGGGCTGGACGAATGAAGTCCAATTGATCTATCTGTTGTCTCTAAGTTCAAAATGTGCTTTACATCAGCAACCTATCACATAAAAACAAAGAGCCTTTACTTGAATAATGAAACTCTTGATTTCCGGCACCATTTTGGACAATGAGAAATTAGACTCCGACTTGCACAGTAAACCCCCTGCAACTCGAAATCTAGTACGTTTTAAATACTTTGAAAGTTGTGTGAAATAATTTCATTCTGCCATAACTATTAAAGAAGATAATACTTAACAGGGTTGTTAGAAATGTAGGTGAATATGTTGCACATATTAATACCCACGTTTTAAAGCTCACTATCAGCTTAAGAATAAACAGTCCCTGTCAAATAGATTAAATGTTCACCACCGAAAAGAAAGTGAGTAAACTTTAAAGTAAACTACAACCTCAGCAACGTTTCCTTGGAATATCATTTCTTACCCAAGCGGGCATGGATATGCCGGGTATTAAAGTTTGCATAATGGTCATGGGAATTACAGTTTTTCTAAAAATAACTCGCATTTTGATTGGTTGACGGAACTTTTTTGCATCCATTCATGATTCGCATGGATCTTTATTTCAGTTGAGAGATATAGATGAAAAATCTTATACTTCAATTGCGAAAGTCACACATTACTACAACATTTTTAATGGGAAATCAAGACCTTCTGATGTTTTCTTTGCCGTAAATACAAGTTTAAATCTTCAAGGAGGCGCTGGGTGGGAGAGTCGCCGGCCGAGCTGTCGTTACGTGATAGCTGTATGACGTCATTAAACATGACGTCAAACAGTGACGTCATATATTCCTCACTAGGCTTGTCAAACGTAACGAAAGCTAACGACGTCTTACTTTTTCTTTTCCGTTGTACGCGGTCAATAAAAGCGATTTTTTATGATATGAGACAATAGTTTTTTGGATACAATGTGACATCAATATAATAAACTATTATAAATAAATAAGATCTTGAGTCACGAACTACTTTAGAGACGCCCATCCTGAAGTAGTGAGCAAATTTATGAATGCCGTATGAGTACAATTTGTACTTTATTGGCCGAGCGTAGTGTTTTAATGTTTCTCTTTTTCCCCCGATTTTACACATCAAAATTATCTTGGGTAAGAAAAAGAATAACCAACTCGATGCTCTGAATTACGGATTATCTGTCCCTCGTACATTATTGTGTCAAACTCCTCGCTGAAGCTCGGAGTTTATCACAATAATTAACTCAGGACAGATAATCCGTAATTCCTCGCAACTCGTTGATTATTCTTATAATCTCAACTAGACAAAAGAAAATGGTATTATTGTCACTTCAAAGAAAGTTCCACGATTGCTTAACTGGCGTCATATGATATTAACTTTGTTGTATATTAACAGGAGAATTTCGACTCAATCATTTTGAGATACAACATGTCAGCGATTTGAGATTTGAGTGTATCGCGGTTACCTCAACACGTCTGAGTCACTGAGAGTGCAATGAAATTTTATATAAGTGAGATCATGAAGTTTAAAACTTCTACTAAACTATAGTTGCATAATTATCTTTGAAGCCACAATAAGAAAATGCATAATCAGAATAATTTTCTGCTAGCCAATGGCAAGACATTTTCTCTTGTTGGCTTTTGAAAATAAGATATCACTGGTGGAATATATTTTTTAAGTCAAACATTTCAAGATTAATATTAAAGACTACAGCAAATTGCTATGATATGATATTGATTGAAGAATATAACTCCATTGTTGATCAAACCAAGAAGACAACAAACTTTAATTTTTACAAATTTACTAGAACAGCTAATCAAAACTACTGACCATACGTTAGGCAACCTTATATAAAAAATACAGCCTTAATTCCCAACTGATATGACGCATGAATTACTAAACCGCAACGAAACGTCGCCCTAAAATATAATTTCAATGAATGTATTTTCAATACTCATAAAATGAGAATGAACTTAACTCCAGTTACTGCAACTGGCTTACCTATTATTGAATTGGTGGCCTTGGATATGTTTTAGAAACAAACATATTTAAGAACGTCAGTGCTATTGTAAAACGAAATTAATTTACTCCTGAATGTGATTTCATTTGTTTTTCTCTTTAAATCCCGATTAATGGATTTTAGTCTAGCATTCCAATTTATAGAAAACTAGTTTTTAAAGAATGTCCTTTGTTTCTTGCTGGGATTCATCATAAGTACCAAGGAAACTATAAACACCAAAGATAAACAGTCATATTAACTTTAATATCAACACTTTCCCTCCTTTTAAACTGCACTTAGATGGTTGCTATTCTACAATGTAACATTATTGCACTTAAATCATGAGTCAGCCTTGGAAAGATTGTTTGTAATTATGACATCAGATTGATAAATTCACAAGCAAACATGAATAACGATCGATAATTAGTGTTTTGAATTAATAAACATTCGTTGTTTTCCTGAAATGTATATTGGTGACAGTGGTATAATTATTATTATATGTCCCACTTTTTCAATGCCGTAATCTTCTTGCTTGCTGACGATACTACTCTAGTTAGTACCTAAAAACCCTCAAACATCATTAGATATTGTTTCTTCTTATGCCTCTAAATGGCGACTTACCTATAACCCAACTAAAAGTTCAACTGTTGTATTTCACAAAGGAAAATTATCCTGCAAACCCAAATGTAACCTTGGTGATGTTACAATTCCTAATTCTGATTCTGTTGTCTACGGGGGCATTCTCCTTACCGATACACTCTCAACTAAATCCCGTGTAGAGAAATATTGTCAGAAGGCAAGACAGAATATTAATTCCTTAAGAGCAGTTGGACTCAATAATAAGAAACTCCATCCACTTACATCTGCCAAGATTTGGTTGAGAATGATACTCAAAACAAGTCTTTATGGCTGTACTACCTAACATTTCTGGTCAGTTTGAAAACTTGTTAGAAATTACACAACGTTACTTCGCTCGTCTTGTTCAAGGGCTTGATAATAGATCATCGACACTCTCCACTATTTCAAACTTAGGACTTTGGACACTCACCGGTTACATAGATAAATGTAAACTTATATTCTTTGGACGCTTATGCCATTTATACTGTAAGAACATAGCAAAAAAACATTTTCTGTGCAACAATCTCACTTACTAACAATCCCCACTCAATCTGCGATGATCTAATATCAATCCTTTCCAAATACAATTTATATGGTTATCTTTGTACTTTTAAAAATTGTGAATACAAGTGTACATAGGGTAGAAGAACAAACATGGCTTTTAAAATTATCTGTTGATAACAATATGTCCCTGTTTGCAAATGTTCACAATACCCTTAACTATCACATTCTTTGGCAACTGGCCTATGTAAAACCAGAATACAGAAACGCTCTTCAGCTATGTATTAAAGTATCATCTAGTGGAAAAATATCAAAAGAATGTACTTTATGCAAAAAACATACTTATGACTATGATTTCCACATATTATTACACTGTGAAAGCCTTACTTGTGATAGAAATGACTTTTTTAGCTCACGTATAGATTCGCTTGATGTTGAAACGTATGTTTTATTTGAAATGCAAGAAGACCTTGATATGCTATCTTTTCTATCCGGAGGTACAACAGATTTTTCGAAATATGTAAATCATACTACATGGGAATTTATTATTCTTAAGTTTACACTTTTTGTATATAAGCTCAGATCGTGTCTTACAAATGTTTATACAAATTGAATTCGTGCACTGTTTTAATGTATATATTGTAAATGCTCTTGTCCATTCATCCTACGTTTTATAATATTGATTTTTTTTGATTGATGTTTTGATATTATCCTATTAATATAACAATGAAACAATCTTCAAATTATTGGAGGAAATAAAGAGTCTCTCTCTCTCTCTCTCATAGCTATCAACAACGTTGCTTATTTCCAAACCAAGTTTACATTGGAAAGTTCAGAGTTGTAACCTCTGACGGAAAATAATCAGCATTTACTTAATGCATAGACATAAACAAATTTCAGTAATTCTAGCTTCTATGAGGTGGGGATTTGCGTTAGATTTGAATGTTTTCTTACTTCAGTTAGAGAAATACCTTTGACATTTCGAACAATCCAAAGTCATAGTACTTTTTCACCTTTACATATCCGATACCAATTATAAATAAGTTTTATCCAAGATGGAGGTATCATGTTTGGGTTTCCATTTCACTCCAAAAGTCTACATTCATTAACTGGACAGAACTGGCGTCAAACGGCATTAATTTTCTGGAATATTAGCTTAAAGAAGAGCTTCAACTCAATCATATCTACACCCACTGACAACTATTTCTCGATAATGACGTCAATTTGCCTAGAAACATATATTTCTTACCGTGGGTAAGCAGTGTTTCAGAATGTTTGTAAGCCTTCTTAGTAGGTTCATATATCAGAAAGGAATACATAATCAATTTTGTTCTTCCTATAACTGACAAATTGGAAGGATAATAAAACATAAATCAATCTGCATGTCTGTATTTTTTCAATGTGAAAAAAAAGATCAGTGACAAAACAAAGAAAGGTCTGAATTGTCAACAGACCTTTTTTGGCCTATTGAATAAATCTTGTTTGTGGTACCTAACCTTACAATATATAACTAGCACCATCATCTGATGCATCATCTATACAAGTGCTTACAAGTTGATGCAATAATCTTGATCCTCCTTGTGACAATGAAAGCGGTTAAATGACAAAGGAAGTATTGTTGTACTAAATGGTAATAATAGCAGTAGATTGTGCTAATGTTCTTCTCATAAAGAGTAATGCGGACGAGAAAAGAACAATAACAGTTTCTCTTGATGAACACCATTCAATTCCATATTAATTTGATTAGATTGCCCAGAGATCCTGTTTCAATTATCTCTAGTTTCAAATCAGAGTTTAAAGGAATTGACAAATTTGACATGACGTCATAGTTCAGTTAGATTTATTACATCGATTGGACATCTCTATGAAAGTACAAATGCAAATTAAAAGTTTGTTATACTGTGAAAGATTTCCTATGTATTTTCATCATTTTTGAAAATTTCTAATCGCATACTGTTTCATAACAAAACATACTATAGTCAAACTTTTGGTCAATTTTTATTTTCATCATATCTACACTACTTATACAGAGAAGAGAAATGTGACATGCCTGATACAGTTCTCGCATTCTCCAAAAGGGGCATGGGGTCAAATTTTGAAATTTTTGATTTTCTTTGTTTTGCATCTTTTTCAATTAAACACATTTGCAGCAACCTTTTGGTCTACATAATCAATATTGATTAACATTATGATATAACTTACGTTTTTCAAACAATATTTCGAAATTATAAATTTAAAAGAAAATCAAGGCTATTTGTACTGGGTTTAAAGCAGTTCAAAATTAATTTGGCAAGCAGCTGTTTATAATAGAAAGAGTCATGTTTTAACTGAATTGTGTAAAAATCATGTACTGAGAACATTAAATATATAAACTGGAATGACTTTCGTTTCCACAAATAATAGCCCGATAGGACTTCCCTTTAAAGGGGCAGTAGCACGTTGTTTCGATAATTCTATATTTTTAAATGTTTACTGATAATAGTAAGTTTAAGATAAATGTAATATTTTGAAAGTGTCAAAAATTTTATATCACAAACTAATAATCCATAGTCAGAGGGCAAAGTATGAAGATTCACCTAAAATCCATTGGGGGCCATTTTGTGTGAACACCTTTAATTCATTTTGTGTAAGAAAAGGGAACCACGTGGCTAAACTTTACAATAAATATTTGAATTGTTTCTGCTCCATTAAGTTTAAATACATTGTCTTTCAATAGGAACCATTTATTTTCATTTTCCTGACATCACCTTATATTCCCCCTAACAACGTGCTACTGCCCCTTTAATATACCGGAAAGAGTCGTGAATGGCGGTCATACAAAAGGAAACAAGATATGAAGTCTGAGTGACAGGAGACGATGAGACAAAATAACATTGAGACCATTACCAGCAGAGGATTTGTCAGAAATACGCTAGGCCATGATTGACCGAGATTATGAATCTGCCATTAAAGAATCTGCCGACTTATTCTGATTGACACACAACTTACCAGTAGTCATCCAGACTGATTGAGACTCAAGCTTATCTGAAATTCCGCCACACAGTCAGCGCTTTCATATCAACTCCGATCTATTCTATTTTAACAGCTGCCTCAAATGACAGATACTATGAACTATTAAAATATTTTAATTCACGTTCGCTGATGATTTTTTGTTTCCGTTCCTCATATTTCTTTTGTAATTACACGTATATTTTTTCATCCCCGTTTATCTTCAATAAGTTATCCTGAAAATTCTTAACTTTTGATTTTTAAAGGGTTTATCTAGCTGTATTAGAAAGAAAGAATCTGCCGACTTATTCTGATTGACACACAACTTACCAGTAGTCACCCTGACTGATCAAGACTCAAGTTTATGAGGAATTCAGCTACATAAGTCTCTGCTTCATCTATTTTAGATGTGAATCAGGCTGAATCAGCTACTCTATTTCACAGCAGGTTCCTAATGAATAAGAATATGAGTTATGAAAGGGCTTCAATTTATGGCCGTGAGTGAAAATGGTCTCGTATATTTTTTAGTTACAATTATCAATAAGCAAACAAACATGTCTCTCGTCATTTAGTTATTCTGTCCACTCAAAGATGATCTGGTTCATATTATCTTTACAACTACTTGGCAAATCTTATTGTAATTGTTGGCAAACATTACCTATGGATCCTAGTAAAAGAAAGAGAGCAAGATATACGGTGTGACCAGTATATCAAAATGAGGACTTTAGTAAAACTCAAAAAGCCTTAGAATAAAAAATATAGATAAAAGTACAGTAATTAATTTAGATATTTCATATACATAATTTTTAATTACAACTTATAATACATTATGTATTTAATACATTTAAAATTAAATGCATGTCAACATATCTTGACCGAAAGTTTCAGGAAAGTTTCAGGAATAACTGAATGCACACTTGTACTGAGTTTTGAGATTGATGATATTCCTATTATTTACTGAACATAAATATGAAATGTAATATCAATGCCTTCCTATCACTACCTGTAAGCTTTTTCTGCATTTCACCTTAATTTGTAGGTGTTAAAAATATTATCTAATCAAGAGAAATAATATAACCATAACGGATCTGAGAAATTAATCTCATTAAAAAAAACTCTTACATACACACAACCTTATTCATCATGATCTTGACAATATGATTTGAAGATAATATAACACATAAATTGCTTCTTGTTCAACATTGATTTTTAACTATCACTTTTGTCAGGATGGTAATGTGAAAGTAATTGAGAGATTTTTAAAGTTTCCGATGGAAAGAAAAGATGCTGTATAAACATAATGAATGACAGCTCGTATAAAAGTGCCACGCTTCTTTGTCCATGGCAATACAAAAAGGAACATTTCAGCAAATGAGAACAGAAGGTTGAAGATACTTCATTACTACTATCAGCATGATTGATATCTGTTCATGGCATCTCTCAATCGTGAAATTTCGTTACTGAAAGTTTTACATCGATGAAATGTGTGTTTTTCATTGTATCTGGAAAATCATGTTCCAGTGTGTTATCCTTTGCTTAGTTATCATGGGGCTGGATTAATGAGGTCCAGTTGATCTATCTGTTGTCTCGAAGTTCAAAATGTGCTCAATATCGGATAATATGAGGAGAACATAAAACAAAGAGTAAAAAAATAAGAAACTTATCACAAATAATGAATTCATCAGTATTTTTCATCATGAGTGATATAGACTTCTGTAACTGTCTACTGGCCGGTGCATCACAGTCTCATATAGCCAGACTTCAAAGAATTCAAAATGTTGCTGCAAAATGTTGTGACTCGCTAAAAAAAATATGATCACTCCTCTCCTGTCCTCTATTGGCTCCCAGTTGAGTTCAGAATGCAAGCTTTGAAATCTGATCTTCCGTTGCCTCACTGGGACTGACCCTACTTACTTATCCAGCCTCCTTACCGTCTATGTGCCTTCCCGATCACTACCTACCAGGATCAATGGCTTCTTGTTGTACCAAAAGTAAAGTCAATACAATATGGTCACATATCGTTTGTATTTGCTGCATCTTCACCTTGGAACAGTCTCCCTCAGGACTTAAAACTTCTCTGATTACACAATTTCTAAAGCTCACCTAAAAACCCATCATTTCAAGCTCGCATATCAGGTGTAATCTGAATCTAATTTCTTTTGTGTGTTTTGAACACTAGTATTATACAAGTACTATATTATACCTCCGAGCAAAAAAATC
This sequence comes from Steromphala cineraria, assembly GCA_916613615.1. Taxonomy (NCBI): domain Eukaryota; kingdom Metazoa; phylum Mollusca; class Gastropoda; order Trochida; family Trochidae; genus Steromphala; species Steromphala cineraria. The sequence continues at coordinate 15,510,451 of OU744735.1, read as the reverse complement.
AGACAATTTTAGATTAACCGTCTTTATTAAATTTTTGACAAAAACTTTTGAACAGATAGTTCATGTATGGAATAAGCCGAAACTTGATCATTCGCTTTGACAACTTTTGTTGTGTCTTAATCTTTAAAACCTACAAGAAATCCATTATATGTACGTGAACGCGAGGAAGTAATTTTTGGGGCTTTTTTAATGTGTAAAGTGTATCTTCAGCCTGTTGCATAACAAAAACATTTACACTTTGTCTAATATTTATGTTCAGCAGCCTATCACATAAGAACAAAGAGCCTTTACTTGAATAAATAAAACACTTGAGCGTCAATAATCATGGGAAATGCACCTGTATGTAATGTTCAACCTGTACATGTAGAGATTAAAATTATTCAGATATTCAGAAAAGGCTGTATTGTCAATGATTTGTTCACAATAATACTCCTACATATCAATAGAGGTCATTTTCAGGCAATCAAGTCATAGAAAAACCTAATAAATAACAATGTTTGTTTATTTGTTCTTTATACTATTTCAAGTCAATTATGTCGTGTGAGCGAAATATTATATCTATCCATCCGATTGAAGGGGGGGGGGGGGGGTTAATTGATAATTGTCTAGTTTACATGATGGATAGACATTTGATGCAAAAGTTAAAAGCTCGAAAAAACTTGGACACTTTCAAATTAATGTCATAAGGAATTAAGTTATAAACAAAACATGAAGAACTCAATTATAATATATCAGATAACTTCAGATAATCCATATTTATTATGTTTGCGAGTCATATATGAGTCTTGTCCTGAAGAGAATAATTAGGGCAAATCCAAGCCAACAGCTCTTGTAAACTTTCATCTTAAAGTACGTTTTGAATACTTTGAAAGTTGTGTGAATTTATTTCATTCTGCTATAACTATTGAACAAGATAATACTTAACTTGGTTGTTAGAAATGTAGGTGAATATGCTGCACATAATAATACCCATGTTTGAAAGCTCACTGTCAGCTTTAAAATAAACAGTCCTTGTCAAATAGATTAAATATTCATCATAAAAAAAAGGGAGTAAACTTTTAAGAAAACTACAACCTCATCAACGTTTCCTTGGAATATCATATATTAACCAGACCAAGGAAAATGGTCTCATTGTCACTTCAAGGACACTAAAAGTTTCACGAATGCTTAACTGGCGTCATATGATATTAACTTTGTTGTATAGTAACAAGAGAATTTCACTCAATCATTTTGAGATACAACATGTCAATGATTGAGATTTGAGTGTATCGCGATTACCTCAATACGTCTGAGTCACTGAGAGTGCAATGGAATTTTATATATGCAGTTAATTTGAGTCTGAAATGAAACAATATTGATTGAAGAATATATCACCATATTGTTGATAAAAACCAGGAAGACTACAAACTATCATTTACTAGAATGACTAATAAAAACTACTGACCATAAGTTACGCAAACCTTATATTAAAAAAATAGAGCCTTTATTCCAACCTGATATGACACATAATTTACTAAACCGCAAAAGAAACGTCGCCCTGAAATATAATTTCAATGAATGTATTTTCAATACTCATAAAATGAGAACAAACTTTATGATATGTTTTAGATACAATAACATGATACAATGTTCAAGCAGTAACTGAATTCAAATTACTGAAACTGGCTTACCTATTATTGAATTGGTGACCTAGGATGTTTTAGAAAAAATATTTAAGTACGTCAGTGCTATTGTGAAACAAAATTAATTTACTCCTGAATGTGATTTCATATGTTTTCTTCTTTAAATCCTGATAAATGGCTTTTAGTCTAGCCTTCCAATTTACAGAAAACTAGTTTTTAAAGAATGTCCTTTGTCTCTTGCTATGATCCACCATAAGTAACAATGAAACTAAAAGCACCCAAGATAAACAGCCATTTTATCTTTAATATTAAAACTTTCTCTCCTTTCAAACTGCATTCAGATGGATGCTATTCTACAATGTAACATTATTGCACTGATAAATCATGAGTCAGCCTTGAAAAGATTACTTGTAATCTTGACATCAGATTAATAAATTCACAAGCAAACATGAATAACGATAATTAGTGTTTTGAACTAATAAACATTCCTTATTTTCCTGAAATGTATATTGGTGTGGTATGTCCCAATATTTCAATGCCGTAATCTTATTGGGCAAGACTGACTGCACTTGATAGTTGGGACACAATGTGCGTATGAAACAGGTGAAGGAACTCTAGTCTCACCAATTACTAGAACAGACAGATACATAGCTATCAACAACGTTGCTTATTTCCAAACCAAGTTAACATTGGAAAGTTCATTTGACTAACCGCTGACGGAAAATAATCAGCATTTACTTAAAGAGACAGTAGAACGTTTTTTGATAATTGTATATATTAAGATTTTCACTGATAATTGGACGTTAAAGTTTAATGTATTATTTTGATAGTGTCAAAAATCTGATTACACAAGCCAATCATCCATAGTCTGAAGACAAAGTAAGAAGATTCACATAAAATCCATTGTCAGCCATTTTGTGTGAACACCTTAAATTCATTTTGCGTAAGAAAAAGAAATCACATGGCTAAACTTCACATTATATATTGAATTAATACTGCTCCATTTAGTTTAAATACATCGTCTTTCAATTGGAACCATTAATTTTGATTTTCCTGACATCACCTTATATTCCCACTAAAAACGTGCTACTTCCCCTTTAATTCATAGACATAATTTTTTTTCAGTAATTCTAGCTTCCATGAGGTGGGGATCCTGCTTTAGATTAGAATCTTTTCTTACTTCAGTAGGAGAAATACCTTTGACATTTCAAACAACCCAAATACATAGTACTTTTTCACCTTTACATATCCGTTGCCAATTATAAATAAGTTTTATCCAAGATGTAGGTATTATGCTTGGGTTTCCATTTCACTCAGAAAGTCTACATTCATTAACTGGACAGAACTGGCGTCAAATGGCATTAATGTTCTGGAATATTAGCTTAAAGAAGAGCTTCAACTCAATCATATCTACACCCACTGACAACTATTTCTCGATAATGACGTCAATTTGCCTAGAAACACATATTTCTTACCGTGGGTAAGCGGTGTTTCAGAATGTTTGTAAGTCTTCTTAGTAGGTTCATATATCAGAAAGGAATACATAATAAATTTTGTTCTTCCTATAACTGACAAATTGGAAGGATAATAAAACATAAATCAATCTGCATGTCTGTATTTTTTCAATGTGAAAAAAAAGATCAGTGTCAAAACAAAGAAAGGCCTGAATTGTCAACAGACCTTTTTTGGCCTATTGAATAAATCTTGTTTGCTGTACCTAACCTTACAATATATAACTAGCACCATCATCTGATGCATCATCTATACAAGTGCTTACACATTGATGCAATAATTTTGATCATCCTTGTGACAATGAAAGCGGTTAAATGACAAAGGAAGTATTGTTGTATTAAATGGTAATAATAGCAGTAGATTGTGCTAATGTTCTTCTCATAAAGAGTAATGCCGATACTGTCGAGAAAAGAACAATAACAGTTTCTCTCGATGAACACCATTCAATTCCATATTAATTTGATTAAATTGCCCAGAGATCCTGTTTCAATTCTCTCTTGTTTCAAATCAGAGTTTATTTGAATTAACAAATTTGACATGACGTCATAGTTCAGTTAGATTTATTACATCGATTGGACATCTCTATGAAAGTACAAATGCAAATTAAAAGTTTGTTATACTGTGAAAGATTTCCTATGTAATTTCATGATTTTTGAAAATTTCTAATCGCAAACTGTTTCATAACAAAACCAATCTAAATAAATTTAGATCAACAGATCTTATATTTAGTCATACTGTTGATCTAAGATTGGCCCGTAAGGCGGGTCATCCCGCTGACCTCTGAAATCAGCCTCTCGGCCAATCAGAAAAGTTGCCCTAGCTCGCTGGAAGTTCGAAAAAATCAGCAGCACATCTTTTGAAATGGATGGTGTTCGGAGCTTTGTCATTCGGAGCGGAGCAGAGCGACCATTTCGATGAATAATCCGATTGCTTGGATGTTTTAATAGATTAATATTTTTCTTTTAAAATGATTTAGCGTATTTGTTAGTTGTCAATGACAAATGATGATTGCACATCGCACAGATACCAACGTGGCGAATAATAATCACAAAGTTAGAACATCATAAATATCAATATTTACGAAAATCATCATGCAAGGGGAGGTAATTTTTTTTAAATCAAACTCGTTTGCACTAATTCCTTCATTTCCATCCAAATAATTAAAAAATAGTGCTTTTTTATCAATTATAAAACTAAAACTATTTCATACAACCAAAATAAAATCAACATACTGATATTTTTCTTATCAGTATCAAAAGCAAGGTTTATTTTCCACGATGCACACTGTTATTGAGATCAGACCATAAGTAACTATATGTTTCTTCCGTCCACACCTTCAGGGAGCGACTATGAACTGTTTGTGACATCGAATTTAATTGATCAAATCGCGAATTCCTTATTTGCATACGAAAGGTCACCGGGACGACCTCGCACACTGGTCAATCTAAGATCAACAGTATGACAAAATAAAAATCTGTTGATCTAAATTTATTAGGATTGTAACAAAACATACTATAGTCAAACTTTTGGTCAATTTTTATTTTCATCATATCTACAATACTTATACAGAGAAGAGAAATGTGACATGTCTTATACAGTTCTCGCATTCTCCAAAAGGGGCATGGGGTCAAATTTTGAAATTTTTGATTTTCTTCGTTCTGCATCTTTTTCAATTAAACACATTTGCAGCAACCTTTTGGTCCACATAATCAATATTGATTAACATTATAATATAACTTACGTTTTTCAAACAATATTTCGAAATTATAAATTTAAAAGATAATCAAGCCTTAGGCTATTTGTACTGGGTTTAAAGCAGTTCAAAATTAATTTGGTAAGCAGCTGTTTATAATAGAAAGAGTCATGTTTTAACTGAATTGTGTTAAAATCATGTACTGAGAACATTAAATATATAAAATGGAATCTTTCGTTTCCACAAATAATAGCCCGATAGGACTTCCCTTTAAAGGGGCAGTAGCACGTTTTTTCGATAATTCTATATTTTTAAATGTTTACTGATAATAGTAAGTTTACGATAAATGTAATATTTTGATAGTGTCAAAAATTTCATATCACAAACCAATCATCTATTGTCAGAGAGCAAAGTATGAAGATTCACCTTAAATTCATTGGCAGCCATTTTGCTTGAACACCTTTAATTCATTTTGTGTAAGAAAAGGGAACCACATGGCTAAACTTAACAATATATATTTGAATTGATACTGCTCAATTATGTTTAAATACATTGTCTTTCAATTGGAACCATTAATTTTCATTTTCCTGACATCACCTTATATTCCCCCCTAAAAACGTGCTACTGCCCCTTTAATATACCGGAAAGAGTCGTGAATGGTGGTCATACAAAAGGAAACAAGATATGAAGTCTGAGTGACAGGAGACGATGAGCCAAAATAACATTGAAACCATAACCAGCAGAGGATTTGTCAGAAATACGCTAGGCCATGATTGACCGAGATTATGAATCTGCCTTGAAAGAATCTGCCGACTTATTCTGATTGACACACAACTTACCAGTAGTCATCCAGACTGATTGAGACTCAAGCTTATCTGAAATTCCGCCACACAGTCAGCGCTTTCATATCAACTCCGATCTATTCTGCCTCTAATGACAGATGCTATGAACTATTAAAGTTTTAATTCACGTCCGCTGATGAATTTTTGTATCCGTTCCTCATAGTTCTCTTGTAATTATATTTGTTCATCCCCGTTATTCTTCAATTAGTTATCCTACAAATTCCTAACTTTTAATCTTTAAAAGGTTTATCTAGGTGTAATAGGAATTAACTTGAAAGGTAAAACAATAAATTTTTCATCTTGACACATAACATTTACTTGAGCTCGAGATACTTACCAATATTGTTTAAATCATCTTTCAAATGAAAGCCTCAGGTCCAATTTGAAATGGACTACACTGTTTTGTAGTATTCTAGTTGTGGAAATGGTATATTCTTTCCTACGCTTTCGGTAACTATATTACGAAGTGTTCAATTGCTACTTTGCCTCTCGAGCAATGGCTGTGATCATTATAGGGCACTTAACATTAATTAGGTCAAATTTTGAATAACGGGTAAATGTGTATGCAACCGGGGACGTAGCTCAGTGGTAGAGTGTCTGCTCGTCACCAGGAAGTCAAAGGTTCGATTTCCCGGTCGCATCATATCAAAAACCATAGAAGATGGGGGATGTTGCTGGTTTGCTTGACACTTAGCATTGTAAAGGCAGAACAACACACTAACTGGCGCTGCACTGTGGCTGTCGGCTGTTTAGGCACGAAACCAATTTCCAATATGTACATGTACATGTACTCAGGACAATAAGTGTTTTCATTATCATTATTATAAAGATTCTGTCCATAAGTAAAATGATATCACCATACCAGATCTGTGATTTAAACATGTTGCAATAACACATGATCTCTCTCTGATACATTGCACTAAAATTTACAATATGGTTATTATTGAACATGTAAACATTATATATGTGCACGTTTATAATCCACTATAATAATTGTAAGTGTATTTAGGTATATATCTACCCACACTGTGGACAACTAATAAGTAATTTTTGTTTCATCTATTTTTAGTGCTTCATATCTCTTGTTGATATATGTAATTATAAATATCATATATTCACTATCAGTTTCCTTTGTGGGTGTTAAATGTCATTGACAAAGCTTATTTGTTCATACAAATGTAGTAAATGAGTTGGCGTTATTAGTATTGGCTCAACAGAGTGGACTAGATTAGATGTAAATATGAATCTAAGGAGTGTATCAACGGGTTCAAGCTCTGAAAAACATATATGAAAAACCACCAGCAAAATATCACAAAGTTGTTAAAAGCTGATATATAATTAAAAACTTTATATCATATCCAAAAGCTCGATTTCCTTGATAAAATCTAAAGTTTTATTTTGGGAATACTTATTTGTAAGGGGATCTTAAAACCGCTTAAGGTTATTATTTAACTCCGCTTGTGTGACTGGTAAACAGTTTACTTTCATTTCACAAATTTGACCAATGAAGTACAGAAACTTGACTACGTAGACTGGAGGGAAGACTCACAGTAGTCTTAGCAGTAATCTTTTTCAATATTAATAATACTTTAAACAATTAATGTATTGTAAAAAAAGGGAGCCCAGAAGATGCTTTAACTTCAGAGCTGAGCTAAACAATCTAAACTTGCTTACCTTTCCAAACTGGGTTGGTCGATAATTGAATATTTTTGCTCTAGGGGCTGGATGACAAATTGATTTGAAGGAGAAGAGGATTTGACAAGAAAGTCACGCCGCGAGTAGTTGACTTCATGTAATCCAAATTTAATCAATTTGATCAAGAAGAACTGATAATATGTGGCAATTTGAAGAAATAATTCCTCGATAATTATCAAATCTTGGCTATGACGTGAGCTAATGACTAACAATAGTTTGCAAACCAAAGCAATGTTTCGCAGGTTATAGGGGATGTATTCAAGAAAATTGTACTTATGATTGTATGTCTTTTGACATATATCAGGCTTATTTTTTCGATGAAAGGTAATGATTATGTTTGGGATGAAAATGAGAGAATTTGGTTACCACATACGTCAGTTTCGTTCGTTTTAAAGCTTAACAGTCATGGGCGCATATTTGAACAATGAACTTTAATTCAATAATGCATAGCATCCAAATCATAAAAAATCTGTTCATCCCCAAATATTTACACCAAAGTTGAACGCTCAAACCATTGCATCCACCGACCAAATAGTACATGTATGGTGACGATTTTTCAAAGAACAAATTACACCTTCGCTAAGGCCGACCGATATTGTTTTCTGTTTCTCGTCGAACATGATTGATCCTGCCGACGTTAGATAAAAAAAAGCGTTTGTCCGCCGCCATTTTCAAAATCACACCGCTGTAATAAAAAAAATCTGTTTACACATCCATAACAATCTCTACATTATCTCAACTAGGAATTCCCCTTTCACATTTGGCTTTACACTTGGCACTGTCCTTATCACGAAATGACCATATATCTACTAATACAAACCAGTTTTATTTTTCTCACTGTTCTTAATGATTTTACTTGCAGGAGGACTAAGGAGATGAGACACAAACAAAAAATTCACTCAGCCAAATATGTAATCGTCAAAAACAACCCAAGAGCACTTTCTTTTCTTTTACAAATTTTATCACAAGCTAATTTCCGACCCTAGTTCATATTCTAATCTCAAGAAACGACACTATTTAAGAGATTCCCGTTTGACATTTCAGACAAGAGTTATTTAAAGGAGTTACTAAAACCATCGTTCATACTTTCCGGTTATTTTAAGAAGCTAATCATACGCGATGCTTCTATTATATTTTCCTATTTATTGAAAAAGTAAGGGAATTCTATTTATCGATTAAGTCAGTCCAAAATAGACCATCTGCCATTCCATGAAACCAAATGACTACAATGATTCTCGCCTGGGTGTTAAGATTATATAGAATTTATGAGTAATTGCACCTCTATAATTTTCGAGTCACCAATTATATAGAAGCGGCTAATTTAACGAGAACGGTGACGGGAATGGCTCTACAATGTATAAATCAATACACAGCTTCGCCATTCCTTCTGTCTGTTCTGCAAACTCAGCATGTGTTATAGTCGTACTAATGGGCTATTTTGAGAGGAACCAAATCTCATGAGGTGTTCACATCTTTCATAGAATATTTCAATAGTGACTGTCAAATCTGAATATACATCAAATCACGACATGGTGTAAATAAGAAATAAGAAAGTGTCAGAAAATGCGAGCCTAAGGATTGATCTGTCTGATAGTGAAATCAATTACCTTTAGTGATTGATCAGTTTTCTCTGATTAAGAGACCCACTAACTTCTTCTTTCTAAGATTAAACCGTTAAATTTGGAACTGGGTTGTCATACGAAAAATAAAGAGAAAAGGGTTCCCAGGATTGTCATGTTAATTGGATAAAACGGAGAACCACTTTGATGATAAACATGACAACAGCAGTATAGTCCGTAATTCTGTTTGAAAGAAATATGATCGTAATATCCCTTTAAAGATTGGTTAGTGTAAGGGACGTTTCCAGTCAAACATGCTCTATGTTAAAAGGTAACATTACACTCAAATAGATTTCATATGAACAAAATGAACAAACTTTTTAACGTTAACATTATGAACATTATTATCGGAAGTTACGTGAAATATGTTTAAACTTATGTTTGATGAATGATTGTCAACATTTTTAAACGTTCAACTTCAAATGAAACAAAAACATGATAATGGCGATTATATAGGTAGCAACCAATCAGATTCTAATAAAGTGTTGGGTTTGTCAACGCAAGGAATAGGCGTACGCTAATGCGATATGATATCAGCATTCTCAGCTTGAATACTCATTTGACCTTATCGTCAATAAGTTTACAAATTCATGGAGATAAATGTAATTGGATGTTCATTATTACCCCTATGGAATTGTACTTCGAAATTGTACCATTGTACTTCCGTACTTGCCGTATTCAGGTACCCAGTTGTAAAGCTGGGTGCACTGTGTGCTTGGTGCCTTGCCCAAGGACACACAGCAGTGTAAAGCCCAGGTCGCAAATGTTTGGTGTCTCCACCTAGATTTGAACCCGGGTTTTTGGCGTGACAGGCAAACACGCTAACCACTAACACACGTGTAAGTCAAATTGTATAAGTCGTTGCCTGTATGACGTCACATCAAAATCCATGAAATCTTTTTCACTTTTTCGTCCATGCCATATGAGTACTTAGGTGTCCTGTCTAAACATGCATATACGATTTGAGGTGCTGATTCGAATTATATTTATAGAGAATTCTCACAATTTCAGGAATGAAGCCTCTTTTGTTTTTATAATTTTATTATTTATGAATTGTTAGCCAGTTTGCTAATTCAAAACTTCCTTCGCTTCATATATTGGTAATAATTGATATTTTCTGGACGGGATTGTTTTTGTTGTTACATTATTGTTTTTCACTATTTTAATTATCCCAAAGAGGAAACAACAATTCCCCAGACTAGCGGTTTCCGTAAAAACGACAGCAGCCCATTAGACAATAGACAATCGTAAAATGAATTCTAGTCCTCAACGGAAATTAAACAAAAAGCAATTATCTTTAGGAATACGGAATGCGGAAGATACAAAATATACAGATGACAATATACATGTAGCTCCATTAGATCTATTGTGATAACAAGCAAAATGAAACTCTGAGCACAAAGCTAAGGTACACTGCATTGGTTCCTCTTAGAGGCTTGTTGCATCATATTTTGTCCATTCTCGATAATCCAGAGTTTACGTTCCGATAATATCTTTACTTATCGGAACGTAAACTATGGATTATCGAGAATGTATTTTGTCGGGTTCAACACATTGTATCCCTTATGGAAATTAAAGTATCACGCATCCCTTATTCTTTCAATATTTGTAAACAAATTAAACTTTCAATTGAAAGTAAATTGATCTGAAAATCTCTACTTAACGACAATAGAAACGTTACCAGATGAAAGATTGATACATCCTTGAATGAACGTTACAACTTCCACATATTTACAGCATGTCATCAGAAGCCAAGTTTCATAATTTTAAAAAAAGAAAATATTGTTTGTCATGTTTCTAAAAGTACCTGCCGTATTTAAATCTCCTTGATACAGAGTATTTATGTCACAATGAAAACTTAAAGGGGCAGTAAGAACTTTCTCAAACTTAAAGGGGCAGTAGAACGTTTTAGGGGAAATGTAATTGGATGCAAGGAAATGAAAATAAATGGTTCCGATTAAAAGATAAAGTATTTAAACTAAATGAAGCAGTAATAAATCAAAATTTAATATATAATGAAAAGTTCAGCCAGGCGATTCCTTTTTCTCACACAAAATGAATGAAAAGGTATTCACATAAAAATGGCCGCCAATGGACTTTATGTGAATGTTTATAATTTGTTCTCTGAGTATGAACGGTTGGTTTTGTGTAATGAGAGTTTCAAAATAACACAGTTAGCATTAAAGGGGCAGTAGCACGTTTTAGGGGTAATTTAAGGTGATGTCAGGAAAAGGAAAATAATTGGTTCCAATCTAAAGACAATGTATTTTAACTAAATGAAGCAGTAATAAATCAAATATATATTGTAAAGTTAAGCCATGCAATTCCTTTTCTTACACAAAATTAATTAAAGGTGTTCACACAAAAATGGCTGCCAATGGATTTTATGTGCATCTTTATAATTGGTTCTCTGACTATGCATGATTGATTTGTGTAATGAGATTTTTGACATGATCAAAGTGATACCTTTAGAATTAATGTACAATTATCAGAGAAAAATTGAAAATATAAAATTGTCAAAAAACGTGCTACTGCCCCTTTAACGTACAAGTGGCTGTTTGAAATTGAAAATATACAATTCACGAGCATGAATACATTGCCTTTCAATTGGAACCACTTATTTTCATTTTCTTGACATCACCTTTTATTCCACACAAAAACTAGGACGAGCAACCTGTTTAATGCGTAATGAATGTAAGCCAAAGAAATCGCTTTATATCTACAACATGTTTTGTTTACCTTATACTCATATTCTTTATTGTTTAACTTAAATAAACAACTATGTTGCAAAAATCATTTAAGAAGAGATTTATGAATCCTTGGTGTGTTTGAACAAGTTCGAAGAAAATATCAGTCATCCCCTGAAGAGTAAACATGTTTAGTCCTCTGATTGAGTATTACGATGTGTTCGGGTGGCAAGATGTAGGGTAATAAAGTACACATTTTTATAGAAATCCTTTTTTATTTACAGAATAGCAACGTTTCGGTATAGATCCTAATACCATTGTTAAGCTTGAAATTGCCATCATGATCTATACCGAAATAAAAAATTTACAGAGTTTCAATATATCTTTTTAATGTTTGTCCAGTATACGATCAAATGTTCATTCTTTGATTTAAAATTTGTTATTGAAAACTTGTATTGTAAGTCGTAATTGATAAAGAAAAAGTCTTTTTAAAATTCATCTTCCTCTAATGAAAATTATACAACTTGTTGACATGTTAGGTCTGAGTCTACTGTCTTGAATAAACAGTGTATAAAAAACATTAAAGACTATTTAATTCATTATTGCTTATGAAAAGTGTGGAAAATTAACACATGAAATGTTTAACCAACTAATAACCGATTCTTTAAAAATAATCTTATGTTTGAATATTGAATGTGAACTAACATACATCATCGTTCCCCTTATGTTCATTACTAAAAAGAATTACACAATTTTGACTTACAAAACTGGTTTGGTTGTTGCGAGTTTATTAATCTAATCAATCGTTTTCTATCGACAGCGACGTATGAGTTATTTTACGTCCGCTTCTAACGCTTACTGATGCATCAATAATCTACCTCATACATTCATTCAAAGGCATTTACATGTAAAAATCGATATAATTTAATCGGTGCTAAGAGGTTTGCATTTTTATATTCAAATTATTCTACCTGAACAATTTGTGAAAATATGTGACTATAATAAGATATGTTTTATTCAATTAAATAAAATGATATTTTCTGAATGTCTTGAATTTAAATTCAAAAGTTTAAAGATTTAATTTGTTTATGAAATTGAAAAAAACATCAATTGTCAGTCAACACAAAACATAAATGGAAAGTCTGTCATGGCTCAAGTGTATACAAGTTATTTCCCTTATAATAGTCGAACAGAGAAGTAAAAAATGGCACTTTCTGCAGGCAGTGACTTACGAGTTGCCTCCCTTGTTTCTCCTTTTTAGTATGATTTCCTCGCCAAGCAACATTTTCATTTTCCCAATTAACAGTCAAGTGGCAGCTGTTCAGTAGTCAAGCTTATAAATAGCATCCGATTAGTCACAACGCAAACTTAAAAATTGATGCAAATAAAAGCTAGCAGAAATAACTATTAACCTAAGGTGCTTTAACAAAGTTTGTAACTTTAAAGGGGCAGAAGCAAGTTTTTTTAAGATTTACTGATAATTGAAAGTCAATGCTAAATATATTATTTTCATGGTGTCAAAAATCTCATTAGACAAACCAATCATCCATATTCAGAGAACAAATTATTTATTGAAAACCATTTTGCTTGACACTAAATCAAGTTAATCGTACAGTTATACTATAGTTGAATCACAATCATTATGTGGGTGTCTCATATCAATAGAACTTTGATAATGGTTTAACGTAGGCATGGTAAACTGGAAACAAAAATAAGATTAAAATTGAAATTTGACCCAAAATTTGTATTATGTTATATTGATAATCATGGTCGTTCGAAAATGAGTGTGATTCAACAGACCACGATTAGCGAGATTTCAGATTGCCTTTAAGCTCTTTAAAGGGGCAGTAGCACGTTTTTTGCAAATTTTATATTTTCAATTCTTCACGGATAATTGTACGTTAATGCTTAATGTATTATTTTGATAGTTTCAAAAGCTCATTAACACACAAAAATCATTCATAGTCAGAGAATAAACTGTACAATTCACATAAAGTCCAGTCGCGTCCATTTTTGTGTGAACACCTTTAATCCATTTTGTGTAAGAACGGGTAATCGCATGGCTTGTCTTTACATTACACATTTGATTCATTAGTGCTTTATTTAGTTAACTGTCTTTCAATTGGAACCATGTATTTTCGTTCTCCTTACATCAACTATATTCCCCCTGAAACGTGTTATTTCCCCTTTAATCTGAATAATGTCATCCCCTGCTGTCTATAAAACGAATCATTGACAGAAGTTCTGCTGTATATTTAGAACTTTGGTAAACTATCGTCAAAACAATGTAAAAAAATATGACTGTAGGCAAAACTACTTTGTAGAATAGAAATGTCTTGAAATTGGGTGATTATGGTTGTTCTATTCTATTCGGGTTGAACAAAGTCTCTCCTCTCCATTTAAATCACTGCAGTTTCGACAACCGTTGTATAGTCTAATAGCATTTTCATACGACATATGGGTAAACCGTTCAATGATGTCAATATGTGCAAATTTCCTCGCGTGAGGTAATCTCGCCGAAAACCACATTTGCAAGTATGCAAATAATATTACACTAAGCAAATATCCACGTAGACAAGAGCTGGTGCAAATGTATACTTATAACTGTTAGCTATAATGCCGTATTTCCACTTTTCTAGTAAAAGTCCCTCATGTACGTTATCATAATTTAGGCGATATAGTGAAACCAATTTTGATAGTTATAAATCATTGTATTTTTCTTAAATTAAATAAATGTTCGCTACAATTTTTTAGGAATATTTTAATTGTTCATATACAAAACGAGTCAGCCCGAGTTGGAAATCATTTTTCTTAGGGAGAAATGAAATGTCGAATTGATTATTTTCACGAGTGCGAATATATTCTCCAACTGAATCCATGTCAGACATAACAAACCTAAAACTGCCTTTTTGTACAATCTACATATATGTAATTGTTAAGAACAAAACAATTACATATTCGGTGATCACTCTTCGGTTAAGGTTACAACTTTGGCCACTTTACAAATGGGTTCACGGGTATTGCAATTCTTTCCAGACCGCAATGAAATTGACAAGCACTAAGCGGTGCATTGCACGGGCTAGGCATGATTTTTATGTTTTTCCCGCTTCATCCGTCTTTTGTGTTCGCTCAATACCCTAATTGTTTTTAAATAATCAACTGTTGTTAACACAATAGAATGACGTCAATACCATTGTTAAACAAAGGCTTGATAGATCACATTTGTTTAATTTATAATCAACAAATGTATCCTACTTGCCAAGTCACACAAACATCTCTATTTGTTGCTATAACAAGAATTCGCAATCCAAAAACAGGATTGAAAACATTTTTTAATTTGCGGAATAAAAAATGAAACAGTTTGAAAAATCGAACATACGCTTGTTATTTGTTATTTTCAATCGATACCGTTAATGTCAAGAGACACATGGCGAAAGTCTTCCTGTGTTAAAATCTGCTACCAGAGTCTGGCGCGTAATGGAATTGCTTTTAATGGCTATCATCTCACAGTCGCATCCTAAATTACAGCAATTGATATATTCTATGTGGGGAATTAGGCGAGTTCACTTGACCTACTGACTCGTGGCGATGCTTATTAGGGCACGCAGACTAAAATCATCATCATGATCATCATCATCATAACATATTTATAAAGCGCTGTTTTCCATGCAGACCATGGTCAAAGCGCACATAGAATGAATATAGTCACAGCTGGAAAGGCTCTGTAAAGTAATGAGTTTAATTATAAGCTGGGATTTGAAGGGTGGCATGTCACTACAGTCTCTCAGATTCTACGGAAGTTTGGTGTCTGATTATGACATAAACTCATGGGCAAAAGAAACGCTGGGTATTTTCAAACGAAGGATAAACAAATTATGTATGCCATGTAAATTCGATTTCGAATGTGTTTGATAAAAAACGTATTTGGAGAATTTATTGTTCATAATTTTAACCATGATGGCATGGAGCGTTTTGTACTGTGGTTGTCTAAACACTGTTGGGGTGCTAACATTGCTGTTTTCAGGTACTTTTTTGTTAATAAATATTTTGAATTTATGTTTGAATTTCGGAAAAGTATATCAGAAGTTTATTTGAGATACTGTTAATGAAAAAAATCCACTTTGACTTTTCTGCATTGATATGTCTTCGCGTTATAACGTCTATAAATATGCAAAAAAATACCAATTTGGCTCTCCAATCTCGCTTATTTATATAGCAAATTGATGATTTTTTGACACGCGTTTTCTAAGGCGCCATGCAAAAACATCAACACAAAATGATTCAAACAAGGCAAACATAGTTGAGTTGACTTCTAAGGAAACTTTGCCACTCTGCTTCATTCACATTTATCTTACATGGAATGAAATATCCTGACATTTATGTTACCAGCGTTTCCTTTGCCCGTGAGTTTATGAAGTTATGTTCTTAAATGGGTCTACCATGCTAGACTATAGTTACGATCAAAAACGCATAGATCAAGGTGTGAGGGAATGGCGAGATATAGCGCACTGTTAATTGAAACAGCCGAGAGTCCCTTTTCACAACCGAAAGTACTTATACGGAAGAATCAATAACCTTCCCGAAGTAAGTTGTCAACCATTATTTGTTTCATTGTGTAAAACAGCGAAAACGTTTCACCATAACAACGGAGCTAGAACTGTATTTTACAAATTTCTTCCTTCACAATAGAAAGATGTGAAAAGGAACTCAAGGTAGTGATTGATAATATAATTTTTTTCTAACCCTTTCTTTTATACGATTGAATAGAAATGCCTTATTTGGCAATAACCTAAGGTAGCAAAAATCTTGTTATCGTCGGAAAATCGTGAACAATTGAAAGTCACTGCCTCTTCTTGATAAATCACACACTGCAACCTTGTCCGAGAGGAATTCTATTTCCTCCAATGATTTATCACAACTCGAAAACATCTGTGACTCGTTCATCAATGGGCAGACAGGTCCTCCCAACTCTGATGGTTTGTATCCTCCTCGGAGTAAATCGAGGGTAAGAATTCCAATATTGGTTAATTGAGAAAATCTAGTTCTTCATTATGAACTTACTAGACCTCAGTATAGCAATATTGCAGAGGAATATATGGACGACAACTTCTTTGTAAACGACGTTTTGTCACAGATTCTTGTGTCGTTCTCAAGCAGAAGAAGAGTAAAGAAGTAGGAGCATATATATAAGTAAATAGTACAATACATAATTATTTTAACAGCTTAATGAAAAAAGTAAATGTAATTAAACAGAGATATCATTAAGCTGTTTTATTGTGTATTGTACCTTTTTGCTTATATATATGCTCATACACTACTTATCTCTGTTTAATTACATTTACTTTTTATACATAGAACCTCTGCAATATTGTCATTTCAACTTCTAAAATGCCTCTCAAAGGGGTTCATTATAGCAGTTCCATATTTACCTAATACGACGCTATTCCTTCTTAAGATGATAGTAAGCGATCCTTACTAATCTACTACTTTTTATTATTCGCCGTTATTCTTTATAATACCACTAAAACCCATTATTAATTCGCTAGAACAAAGTACTGTATAGCCGTTGCTTATTTACATGCGAACACTCACTATACCTGTTTCTTATTAAATACTAGAATCTAAGCTAGCTGTTTCTTATCCACATGCTATACACTAGTATAACGATTCCTTACTAACATGCTAGAAACCAGAATAGATGTTTCATATCAACATGCTATAAACCAGCACAACAGTTTATTTTCAACATGCTATACACCAGTATAACAATTCCTTACTAACATGCTAGAAACCAGAATAGATGTTTCGTATCAACATGCTATAAACCAGCACAACAGTTTCCTTTCAACATGCTAGAAACCAGTACAACAGTTTCCTTTCAACATGCTATACATCAGTATAACAATTCTTTTCTAACATACTAGAAACCAGAATAGATGTTTCTTATCAACATGCTAAAAACTAGTATAGCTGTTTCTTACAACATGCTAAATACCAGTATACATGTAGTTCTTTCTTACAATCATACTAGAACCCTAGAAAGCTCTTGCACACCAAATGCAAGAATAAGTATCGCTGTTTCTTCTTACATGCAAAGAATCAATGTAACGGTTTCTTTTTATCTTCCTTAAATGCAGCAAAGTTGTGTCTTATCAATGTGCTAGGACTTATTGAGCTTATTATCAACATGCAAGGACATAATTTCAAGTTTCTTTACTTACATGCTAGAACTTTGGATCCTACTTATAATGGCTCTAAATAATGGACAATGCGTCGTTACATAACTTACTTATATATAGGAAGAAATTCGACATTTATTCGCTCTGAATAGGTTAAAGAAGTATCTCTGAATGCTTCTAGTTCTGTTCATCTCAAGGTTAATCAGTAGTTCAGTTCGCTTATTTGAAGAGAACACTTGATCAATTAGAATCTTAACAAAGGTGATTACGCAAGAAAGATATGAAAGCAAAGTGTTATGTATGAGAGAGAAAAGCCATCATGAACTAACTTATTTGTCCGTATGTTGACTTTATCGTTACCATTTGTGTAAAGATACATTCTGAGGTTAGTGCATATATTATTTAATCTATACAAAGGATTTATTTAATAATAATTTTATTCTAAATAATGTTTTATTGTTTATTTTTAGAAGAGTTCCGGTAAGGAAAATGGGTGGTTCTTAATTAAGTTCTTTGTGAATATATCAATCAGTGAAGTTTGACTCATTTAACTATCTTGGTAACATAAGTCATGATTTTTTCAATGTACTACAAGAAGATATTTGGCAGACATTTATGCAACATTGGTGTTAAAAATGCAAAAGCTTAAATCGCTTGGTTGTCTTATAAAACTGTCCTGTTAGGTACATGTATAACAGAGATTGGAGAAATTGCGTTCTTCTTATCAATAATTGCACTAAGAACAAAATCGGAATTTTTTAATTTAATCCCTTATGATTTTCGGGGGATGCCAGAAATGTGTTTGGCAAGCAACATGTTGCCCTTAAGACATTTAGTGTAGATATGAATCATCTACATGTACAACTTGATCCCAAAAATTGACAATGATTAATCTTGTTAAGAAAATGAGATTTTTTGATATTCCAAATAAAGATTATAAATAAATGCATAGTAATTCTTAAAGTTAAAAAATCTTTCGTCCAGAAGATATACCCTTTTCACTATATAATTAATTGCAGTCAGAGTGAAGTTCATTTTCTATATTTTTATTATATATATTATATATATATATATAAATTTCGTGGTTCTATTATTTCACTACTAAGATCAAACTCTTTATTTAGTTTCCAAGACTGATACACAACCTCATCAGTTATGCTGTTTACATAAAACTTCTTCTTGCATAACACAAACCATTTCCGTTTAATTTATCCAAGGATAAAGTCAGTAAAACACAATAACATTACATAAAAACAGCATATTGGCTTTTTGAAAATAAAAATTAAATTTCTTTGTTAACTGTGACATAAAAACTGTTCACTAAAGTACATGCGAACTCCTTGTCCTTACAGTTAGTATTTAGTTCGCCCCTCAGGGAAATTAAATGCAATGAATAAAATTATCCTGAAGTTCCATAAGTGATTGAGGGCTTCAGAGCAATTCGACAGCCCAATCTTCAAGATTAAGATATTTAAGTATATTCCATACAATCGAATATATACCACAGGGATTATGATGAATTGAAACTCGACATGAAAAGGTTTAACAATTTGTATAACTTATATAAATTATCTCAATTAAGTTTATTTTTTATCGAACCGTGCTTAATGCCAATGTACTTCTGACTGAGTCTTTGAGGATATTTATATGTTGTATGCATAAGAACAGCAACAATTTCTCGATAACAACTTTTGTATTATAAATATCAAAATGCTTACCTTATATTTACCATCCTAACTACTGAAAGAGGTGATTATCACAATACATTTTGTTTGGCTTTTTTAATTTTGGTAAAATCTTTATAGAAAATGCATTTCAGTTATACACGTGCGTGTATTTATAATATTATAAAATATCTATAAGGCTAAACAATACTTGAGTTATGCTACAGCAAGTACATGTTGTATAATGTCACAATAGTTTTAAGTTTGAAGCCACGATTCTAGCACCGCCGTCACAATGGTAGCCAAGTCAAGGGATTTCTTGTTTCACAACTGTTATTTATATCTATATACTGGTCAAACATAATTAGGGACATAGGAAAGAACTGAAACGATGAATTTAAATCTGTTTCTTGATTTACTTTCTGATGAAATTTTAGTTATAGAAACAAAAATCCCTATATTATTTTGTTCAGTATACAATATATATAATGCAGACAAGAAATAAGGGAACTGAATGTGAATGTACAGAAGCTGCAAATGTGAACTAAATCAATAGATAACAAATTGAGATTGAAAAGTGTCATTCTTGTAGTGCAATGAACTTTCAGCTCGTGTTGGTTTGAACCCTTTTACATAGGGTGATTTTTGGAATGAGACAGGTGTTGTCAACTGTGTTCAACAACGACTGGGTCTCTTTGCGAACCCAACCAAGCCAAAGCGTCCAATCAATAGTTTTGATATATCGAACGTTTTAGCAACTTTGCACACCATTGTTCTTCATACATTTTTTCAATTTGTTTGTTAATTTAGATAACGTCTCGGCGGCGTTTTCACCGTGTGTTAATCTCAATTTCATAAGTGGTTGTGCATTTTCAATCCCGTGTTCAAATTTTAGCTTTAGTATAAGAATCAGATACTGTTTAATCAATGTACGATTTCATGGGTCAATAAAATCATACTCGACACCTCATGAATTAATATCACATAATTTCTTATATTCGTACTAAAGTAAATATTTTCAAAATGTTTATTATTATCTACGCTGTACCTTAAAGAAATAAGGTACTTGTTATAAGGAAACAGTAAGATTATTATCTGTATCCCCTCAAATGACAATTGGAATTTAATGACCTATAATAACATTGAATTTTGAATGCATGTTAAACCACAATATACACCATGTTTGCTTAAATGCCGCATTGACACCATCTTATCAGTGCGATGGCAGGATCAATCAATCTTATAAATGAAAATGACAGGCCAACCTTCTAATCATCTGGATTGATCGACACAGAGATAATTTTAACAACATAACTGCCATACCGAATGTCAAAGATACAATGATACGATTTAATATGTTATGATACGAAACACATGATTGTCAAATTTAAATAATTTCTTGCAGAAGACGCACATGTTTCCCTTAATATAATAAAGTTGACAACATACCCTGATCAGCCATGCACAAACTATGTCAATTTGTTGTCTGATAATGGTGAAAGCAGTATAAACATACTCACCAATGAACAGGAATGAATAAACAAACTTACCTGAAAAAGAAAAATATTTGTTAGTTACTAGAATTTCATGAATTATTATTATGTAATTTCTAAGTTTCAAAACGTCACCTATCATATCTAATGATCATTGCATTAATTTAGATATTGAACTTATTCCATATTACTGATAAACGGCATAGACATAATTATTTACTGAAAATGTATTTAAATCAAAACACTTTGATGTCATTTTCCAATCTTATGCTGTAGGAGTGAGTAATGATGAGAAAACTCTCTCAATTGAACGGATATCGTATATATTGGTGTCAAATAATACTTTGCATGTTAATTGTTTACATCGTTAGATATGTGTATCTTATCAATGTTTGAATGATTGTTTTCCTACGGCAATTCTAAACAGTTGTCCCGCCAGTGCAGTTGAAGTTTTCTCTTACACGTTTATACATTCGTTAAAGACATTACAAACCATAGACAAAATATACAATAAATCCTCTAGAGAAATTGATCGTCTTGATAATCGTAATTGATATTGTAGACAGTGATGCAGGGAAATGCTTTGAAACTCTTGCTGAGATGCTTATTAATCGCCGGTATTGTTTGAACATCGTGTATCCCATAATGGTTTGATTGCTTCCCTTGTCATAACATTGCCTAGACAACAATCATATCACAATCTCAATCAGTCTATAGGATTGGTAATGTTGAAGATTGGTCCAATGACCTCCGTACGTCGTACACGAATAGGAGACGTATCTTGTTCTGAAGATATTTGTATCATTTTGTAAAGTAGTCATCAAACGTGGGCCATTCGCACACATACACCATTACCAACAAGGTTTAGTTTGCAGGGCTCCTGCAAGACGAGCACGCACGAACGTGGGCCTTTCAACCACGTGGTTTGAATCATCAGTTAGCCGCCAGATGCACACACGCTAAGACGTGTGTCGGGCTGACTTGGACATTTATTTCAGTGTCAAACAAAGTTTGGCATAAAGTTTATTGTATATAAATCTACACAATTTCATATGTGACTTTCACATATTTTTGTCAATCTATTTGACACATATTTCTAGTGATATTTATCACTAAATTTCTACAGTGGTTTACACCACATTTTGTTACATTTTAAAGGGACATTTTCATGATTTTGGGGACTTTGTTGCTGCAAAGTCACTAGGCATTTTGGGGAACTCTTTACACATTTTTGATAAAGTTGTACATCACATTTGCACTTCATACATGTCTATTTAACAGGATCATAATTTAGTTTGGAGGTCGGAGTGGAATATTCATTTTCTGTATAAATACAATTATACCATTACATAAAATCATAAACTCACGCACATCATTCCATTGGAGTAACTCTTCTAAACATATCTGTACTGCAAATATAACTCTCCTCTTTGATCGATGTTACAGACCCAATGCATATCTTCGTTTAGATTGAGCATATAGCATATGGCCGATAAAGAGAAAATATTCTTTCTGGATTACTTATCTACTGATGCAGATATAAACTTCACTATCACATCTTATTAATTCAATGCATATTACTGTTTCGTTATTGCACCAAGTCTCTCTTGGGATACTTAAGAAAGGAAAGTTTAAATGACATTAACTTTACATGCACTGAATGATAATAAAGATATTTGAGTGCAGCGGATGTACCTTATATCGATGTGTCACATTAATCAAAATGACAGTAACACGTAAACAAAGGGATCGTCCGTTAACGAAATAAATATTACATATGGCAAGACAAAATCCATTCTAATAAAAAAACAGTGACATTATTGGACAGTAAGCGAATCTAATCCCTATCTCAATTGGTAAAAGGTGTTCACACTGGAATTTCCCCCTGCAATTTCTGCTTGACAGTGATGATACGTCTACGACTACTGATAAACGGGTTCATTTATGAGAGACCCTTTGACGATAATATAACATAATTATCCGGAAAATCTAAGGAAAATAAATTTCACAAAAAAACACTATTTCCCCATTAGGTGAACTAGCCGTACCAACACGATCATTAGGTTGAGGATACACCCCGTAATGAAATCATTGGCCACTGGCACCTGAGACGGGAAAGCTGTTCTTTATTCAGTAGGACTGAAGTTGAATTGATTGTATCTACAAGTAGCCCACTTACCTAAATAATGACTGTTTATGTATTTTTTTGTGATGTACTTCAATTTATTTATAACTCCACAGTATCTTACATCATTAAATGAAAACTATTTCTAACAAATTTCTTAAAACTAATTGAGAAAAGTCTGAATACATTGCTACATGGCATGCAAATAATCTTATTGTCAAAATAAAATGTCACCATTTTAGCAATCAAATAAAAAGGGTTAACAATAATAAATCAAATACGTTCTACATGTAAGATGCTTATCATATTTCTACTATGGTAATATAACAATATACGTATTTACATTTTCTTATTGGGTTTGAAAAATATGCTAAACCATATACATGTATAGTTTCATATATTTATCAAATCGATGCCCCCACATATTACCACAATTTTATGTCATTGTTTTACATTGTTCATATACACGAATTCTCTCTCCAAAGAGGCGGCTGAGCGCTATCACGCCTCTGTTCGAATAAGCCAAGATCCCGGGGTTCCGGCAGATTACCTTAGCGGCAAAAATTGCAACTCAGGATATCTCCCTTACATGTATTTGCAGCCAATTAAAACACTTCTTGGATACCTTCCATTGGGATCATCGTTAACGGTCGTATAATGATGTGGGAAATATCATGCCTTTATGTATATTTTTCATAAAAAGTGTGAGGGAGAATTTTTTGAAAAAATAGAGCCATTGGCTCTGTAGCTCATCAGGCTTCATTATCAATTATGCTTTATATATATTAGGGGCAACAGGGCCACCAAAGCTACAATTCATAATCCTCATCAGTCAAGGAGTCTGTACAAAAAGTTTCAGCTTTCTAGGCCTTATGGTTCTAGAGAAGAAGATGAAAATAGGTTTTTAGGGTGTGGCCCCTATGACCCTTATTAGGGGTCACAGGACCACCAAAGCTACAATTTATAGTCCTCACTAGTCAAGGAGTCTGTACACAAAGTTTAAGCTTTCTAGGCCTCATGGTTCTGGGGAAGAAGATGAAAATAGGTTTTTAGGGAGTGGCCCCTGTGGCCCTTATTAGGGGTCACAGGGCCACCAAAGCTACAATTTATAATCCTCACTAGTCAAGGAGTCTGTACACCAAGTTTAAGCTTTCTAGGCCTCATGGTTCTGGAGAAGAAGATGAAAATAGGTTTTTAGGGCGTGGCCCCTGTAGTCCTTATTAGGGGTCACAGGGCCACCAAAGCTACAATTTTTAATCCTCACTAGTCAAGGAGTCTGTACACACAAGTTTTAGGTTTCTAGGCCTCATGGTTCTGGAGAAGAAGATGAAAATAGGTTTTTAGGGCGTGGCCCCTGTGGCCCTTATTAGGGGTCACAGGGCCACCAAAGCTACAATTTTTAATCCTCACTAGCCAAGGAGTCTGTACACCAAGTTTAAGCTTTCTAGGCCTTATGGTTCTGGAGAAGAAGATGAAAATAGGTTTTTAGGGCGTGGCCCCTGTGGCCCTTATTAGGGGTCACAGGGCCACCAAAGCTACAATTTTTAATCCTTACTAGCCAAGGATTATGTACACAAAGTTTTAGGTTTCTAGGACTTATGGTTCTGGAGAAGAAGTCGAAATTCCACAAAGTTTACGGACGGACGGATGGACGGACGGACGGACGGACGGATGGACGGACGGACGCCGGACACCATGCCATGCCATAAGCCCATCGGGCCTTACAGGCCAGATGAGCTAAAAATCAGATATTGAATTTTTTAGAAGATAGTAACTGTTTTATAATTTTATCAATTAATGTTTGTTTTTTCATAAAATCTAGTTTACATATAACCAAAACTAATTAATGAAAAGGTTAAAAACGATGTTTTGTTAAAGGAAGAGATAACTGCCCTGGAAGTTAAGTTTCATTTATAGCTTTGCCGAAGCATACGGAAATGACCAAGGCTTTGCGAATGACCACGAATGAACTAGCTTGGATTGCCTCCAATCAGATTTCTTCCTTTCTATCCCATGTATTTGGCCTATTATAACAGAGCCTTGTTCGGGTATGACTGATCTGCCTCTGTGGGGAGAGAATGCTACCTATACCTGTCCCGTTATCTTGACATACTGCATTATTTGAATGTCGATGTTGGATCAATTATATCAGGCAGTAAGATGATGTGAAAATGTATTGGAAATCTTAGTCATGATTAGTTTCTTTTTGTATGGTTAAACTGAGGCTGTCCGTGTCATTCAGTCAATTGCATC
This sequence comes from Steromphala cineraria, assembly GCA_916613615.1. NCBI lineage: Eukaryota > Metazoa > Mollusca > Gastropoda > Trochida > Trochidae > Steromphala > Steromphala cineraria. The sequence continues at coordinate 15,485,067 of OU744735.1, read as the reverse complement.
GAACAATAAAACTCTCTTCTAACATGTACTTAAACATTGATTTACAGGTTTTCTTTTCCGATGAATCAGTTTGACGCAGTAGAGTGTGTCAGTCGATTCTTGTCGAAACATTATGAATGATACGAGAAGCATATGATTTTTTAAAGTAAAAGGTTTTCTTTCGACTTCTTGAACAATAAAACATACTGGAAAGTGTTCAAATTACATGTTTACTATTTACTGTTATCGTAAGTGATCATAGATGAAGGAACAATGTACATGTTACTGGAGTCCAACACCCAAATTAAACATACTAGTTAATCACAAATGATTCCCTTGTGCTGTACTAATAATTACAATATGTGTGAAGACACAAACTGTATATCCAGTTCAACATCATATCCAGTGCTGCTGGCTTGTGATTTGTCATAATTACTTTCTCATAACACTTATATGATTGCTATGAATGCAAATAAATCATGAGTAAAATGCAAGAAATTTTAACAAATGTTTACGTTTTCTTCCTATTCAATCCTTTCGTGTAAGTACACACACTATGTCCATCAGATCAATTAATGTGAAATTATACTCTCGAGTTATTGACATTTGAACTAAGGCTTTATAATGTCTGCGCTATCAAGTTGTTCTTCTCAATATCGCTCTTAAAAGCTTTTACTTGTCAAACACCATGAAACATCCTACCTCTGTTCCAATAATGGTATCTCATAATACGACTTCCATGTTTGCTTGAGCATGCCGTGATAATCAATTGATGAGTGATAATAGCAACCATTATTGCAAAGATCATTTCACAACAAGCTCATAATTTGACATCACTATCATTTCATTTAAATCCTGGCCGTTTCTATATTGAACAATATTATTTGTTAAAAGTTTTATCAACCGATTCGAATTTTAATGACCATTATATTGAAAATATCATTTTTAGAAAGTTTTATGAAGCAATTTGAATTTTAATGACCATATTTAGAGTCATGATGTAATTCCTTTGATTCATAATAGATTTATCACTTTTGATGTACTTATTGGTTGCACAGCGAGAGTGCAACGACCGAATGAAATATGTGAGTGAATTGAAAACGTAAATCCATGCCATCATGGTGAAGTTTGCCTAGAACTCCCCTGAGTAAGTAGTTCTATTCTCCGAAACGCAAACGAAAGGCCTGTTCAAGTTCAATACATTGGCTCTTCAGTTATTTACCTTTGGGATACCGTTCCCTTTTGCACTTGATAGAGAATACATTGAATCAAAAGCAATCATGCCTTGCGTCGTTGTAATTCCTAATGTTTATCTGTGAAGCGTTGTTAAGGGGAAATATTTTATCTTTACAGAATTAATAGTTTAGCTGCGTGCAATGCATCTATTTTATCATCTATTACCTTGATGCCATTTGTACAAGGCTCGAGAGTTACGAACCCCCGTCGTTCATTAGGTATTTGTCAACAACATCAGATTCTGTATTTACATATTAGTTTTAAATTTAAATCAGTAAAGTTCTGCTAAAGCGTCATTATAAAATGATATGTTCATCCCTTGCGTGATTGTACAGGTTTAAAATTGTAGTCAATATACCATAAAAGGTAACTGGTGTTTTCCCATCTACAATACAAAGGTTAATTCATAACATTCAACTTCGCCTTCATATGGAAAATGAAAAATCTAAACAAACATGCGATTAATGAATAGTTCTAGCACTAGGTCTTTGAAATGTATATCAAACCCTATATTATTGAAAAGCGATTTGTTCTTACATCAGGCCCTTGGTTGTTGAAATGTGAATCCTGTTAGCATCAAGACTTATGCTATTTATATATTGATCCTTTTAGTATAAGCCCCCAAGTTATGAAAATGAGAATCATATTATCATAAATCCCTAGGTTATTAAAATGTAAACCATACTAGTATTGAACCCTATGCATGTGAAATGTGACATTACTATCATCATGCGCTATGCAATTGAATTGGAAACCTAATTATCATTAACCGCTATGTAATTGACATATGACATTACTATCATTATGCGCTATGCAATTGAATTGGGAAACTTATTATCATTGACCCCTATGCAATTGAAATATGACCTTACTATCATTAAGAGCTATGCATTTGAATTGGGAACCTTATTATCATAGACCCATATGCAATTGAAATATGACCTTACTATCATTAACCGCTATGCAATTGAAATATGACCTTATTATCGTTAAGCAGTATGCAGATGAAATGTAAATCCACTTACACTAACCAAAGACTCTTGAAATTTGAATACTTCCTACTAACATTAAGCTTCCGTCGGATGAAACGTGAAATCTATTGACATTACTACCTTTTTGTCCATTGAAAATTATACAATGACTTCCTTCCTAATGCTGTACATGTTGGGAATTTCTGTCATCATTAGAAATTCCCATATGACTCCTAACGTAATTGGATTATCAGACATTTCCGTTTAGTCTGCTATTTCAAACAGGCAACAATACAGTCTACATCATTAAGTGACCCCCGCGTACTTGCGTTGAATCTGTTTATGAATGTTATCGTATTTAAAAGGCAAATGCTCAATGGGATTTTTTAATGAAATGCTTTGACTAATCACAATATTCCACGGGTTTGAAAGCAGTTATTCCACTGATTTCAGTGTATAAAATAGCCAGTCCTGAAAATTAATTGGTCGATTCCTTAGGAGTAAATAATGATTCTTTGTGATTAGTTACCAGTCCTTACCAAAACTTAACCAGTCCTGGGAAAAGGTATAGTTTAAAAACTGCTGATATTGCTTTGTGGTTCACCTTATCATTGTAGTGTTGTATGTTAAACGGGGAATAGCACGCTTTGTGAAACAAATATATTTAAACTTGTTCACTTTTAATTGTACGTTAATCCTAAATGTACTATTTTGATAGTGTCAAATATCTCATTACACAAACGAATAATCGATAGTCAGAGAACATATTATAAAGATTCACATAAAATCCTTTGACAGCAATTTTTTTGAACACCTTTAATTCATTTTGTGTAAGAAAAAGGAATCACGTGGAATTACAATAATCCTTGGATTTCAACGACTGTCACGAAATCACGAAAGCTTTTGATTTATCGAAAATATGAGATTTTTTATTGAAGAATGATATTTTAAACTGAAAGTAAAAAAGTTACCGAGACATGAACAAATGATCAGTAGGTTTAACAAATGGCCAACTTTGACGTCATGGAAGGCGGATTCGCAATGGTGTCCACAATGTTGTTTACGCTTTGTTTAATAAGGCAGTGTTTTAAAAAAAAAGGTATCTACTTTAATATTGGCCGATTTCACTCAAATCCAGTCAGATATGAATCTCGAAAGTTGTATAATTTCATTTCAGTTGATCTTAATGAGATTTTAACTAACGTGATAGTAAGTTAGATATAACCGCACAGTCGATGTGGTTCTCTATGCAGATAACTACAAATCAATGATATCAATCATTGTCCCTCGTGTATAAAATGATAAACTACTATATTTGCACGATGAACATGGTCGCTTCTACCTGATTATAATGTAATTGACTGTTGCCAATAAGTTATAAAAATACTAGGAATGAGTTCATGAGGGCAAAGTAACAAGACATGAATTGCGGGAAAATACGTTTAATATTATCATTTTGTTTAAAATATATTTTATACATTGTGATCTAACTAATATATCATATATTAGTTTATCAAACTAAATGTAGATGTAAACATAGGTCAAATGTCAGGTTAAAATCAATCATCAAATCATACCCCTTATGCTCTATTCTAAAACCAAGACATTGTTTATCAAGTGAAATAAGATTGATATACTGAAGACTTAATCGATTTGAAGAATGAAAACCCATTTTATACATGTATGTGATGGTGTCTAATATGGGATGTCAATATGCTAAAGGGTTGAGTACATTTTTTGAGACATTATTGATATTTAAAATTTGAGATGCAAACATACATTTTAAAGCTGAAATTGATCATTGAAATGGGTCGTCGCCAACATTTAAGCTTAATAATGGTATAATAGCATGTCCATTATAAACTGATAAGATTTTTAAGCACTGTTGTTATGGTTCACTTATAATTATTGGACATAAGCAGCTATTGTCAATAGAGTTAACGGAATTTTATTTCGTCTTTGATGAAAGGTAACAATCTGACTTACTGAAAACATTTGTAGAATGTTTACCATTACTCTGAAAGTGTACTCTGTCAACATGATTGTGATAGAAATGTTATTATTACCTATATGAGATCACAGGTCTGCCAGATGTAAATACATATCTATAACATGATCACCCGAGGTAATGTTTGCAGTTTCCTGTTAACATAAACATTGACAACAATGGCAGTTATGACGAAAGGTATTCATAATGTAGTATCTTGTCAGCCAATTAAGATGAACCATAACAGCATCATGGGTTATGTTTCATAAACCAAGTCTATGTCAACTTTATCATTTATGACATTGTTTATATTGAAATTCAATATATTGTTTATGTACATTGCTTATTGATATGCCATTTATGACTTCAGATATAAATATTTGAATAACTTGATCATTCGAAGTAATTTCTGAAGCTCCCTGTTATTATAAATCTTGATAATAAAGACAGTTATGAAGAAAACTATTCATAATTCAGTATCTGGTCAGCTAATCAAGGTGAACCATAGAAACATAATGGTTTATGGTTCATAAACCAAGTCTATGGCAATATTGATCATTTATGATATTGTTTATATTGAAATTCCATATATTGTTCCTGTACATAGCTTATTGATCTGCCATTTCTGACTACAGATATAAATATTTCAATAACTCGATCATTCGAGGTAATTTCTTAAGCTTCCAGTTATTATAAATCTTGATAACAAAGACAGTTATCATTTATGATATTGTTTATATTGAAATTCCATATATTTTTCCTGTACATAGCCTATTCTCTGCCATTTCTGACTACAGATATAAATATTTCAATAACAAGATCATTCGAGGTAATTTCTTAAGCTTCCAGTTATTATAAATCTTGATAACAAAGACAGTTATGAAGAATAGTTTTCATACCTAAGTATCTTGTCAGCTAATAAAGGTGATCTATAGCAACATCATGGGTTATGTTTCATAAATAAAGTCTATGTCAGTTTGATCATTTATGATATTGTTTATATTGAAATTCAATAAATTGTTTCTGTACATAGCTTTTTGAGATAGTTCATAGAGAGCTACTGTATATCAGCGAGATTGAAGTTTGAATAACCAAACATATCTGTGAATAGTGAATATGTGCTTTCTGTTTATTTTGGATTACTTTTTTAAAGAGCATAGCGTGTAATAAAGTAGTTGCCAATAAAATCATTGTCCATGATAAGTAATAAATATGTATTCATCAAAAAAATGCAATTGGAAATCTATACACAAGTTTTAAAGTATTGTTGAAGAAACATGCGTTCTTATCTAATGCATCATCTAAGCTAAATGGCCAGTGATCCATTTGGCAAACAACATGTAAGAATCTGTTGTTTAGAAAATATGATTTCCTTTATAATAAACCTTTATTCTACTCAAATTTAATTAAAATCGATGTCTTCCTTCTCAATACTACATGTATGTTATATCTACATATCAACTTATAAATTAGTCAGCTGGTTGAGAAGGAAACAATACTGTGTACATCTTTCAACTAATATTCTGTTTCAATTCTAAATTTTTCGATATAATTTGTTATTATTTAACAGGCAAAATGCTGAACTGTAGTGGTTTTATCTAATATGCAGTGTTTGACTAATATTGTATGAATGACTGGGTTTTGAAAACTCCCGTGTAGAATCTTGATTCTGATCATTGACTATATATTTAAACGGCTGTACAGGAAAGTTGACTTCAATAATTTTGGAGATGTGCCCAATCGGAGACTCAAACTATCTGTCAAAAGTAATATTATCATTTGACCAGTCAAAAACACAACATCATCCTTTAAATTAATGATAATAATGTGGATGATGTGCCTTGCCCAAGGACACGAGACAACGTTTTCAAGAAAGGTCAACATGCTTAGCACTACAGCACGGAGCTACTTTCCTACTTTAAATAGCATGGAGATTTCTGATTTAGTCTTCAACTCATTAATCACACATCAGGTGGACGATGACAAATATAATGTCTATTTCCTCTCTAGGGAAACAGCACAGTATGTCTGATAGGGGACTTAGCAGTCCGTCAAATGTGGCGTATATAAAAGCGATGTCCAGATGTGACTGTTGACCGATATTAATCATAGTGTGAACGTCTATGTGTGAAAGGAGATGTTTAATTCTAATTATGTATTACCGAAGGAATTTTAATCTTTTTCTGTATTTCTTAAAACTGTATTTATGTGTAAATGCAATTGCATACATTGGTTTTTCGTTAAAACGATTCTTAAAATATTCTGACTTAACTCAATCCTATTGGACATTATCATTCTAATATATTCATGTAGCATAGATGTTTAAGTAAGGGTTGGAAAAAAATAATCAATATTGTATCATTTGTGTTGTTAAACAAAATTTCAATGAACTTTCAGATGTAAAATGTAAAACTTTCCTTGATATTTTCCCTCTCAATAATTATCATTTATTATCAAAAACATAAATCATATGTTTTAATAAACTTAGATTTTACTCATACCAAAGCATATACATCAGTTTTACTGTAAACAAATGATTCGGTTACATGGCATTGACCGAACTACTACAGTACCAAAGAAACATCATACATAATAATGTTTTTCACACAATCAGGCGCATTTTCTTTATTGCATTGCAAAAAGAAAGATTCTTGTAAGGATTACTATAGTTTATACTGTTTCAAATATGAAGAAATTGCTAAATTTAAGTGTGATGTTTCAATCACACCTTTACGATGTACAACAAGCAATATCTCAAAATGTAGAATAATGAAGGTCTATAAAAGTATAGGTTGCAAATTGATAACGTAATGATACATTTTTCATACTGTCTGATGGCCACGACAATAAATGTCGCGTAGAAAATATGAAAAAATTCTTTTATTTGAAATCTACGCGTATTTCGCTCCACTCTGATGTAAATGTTAACCAATGAATACATGTAATATGTTTAAATCTCAAATTTATAATAAGGTTTAAAACACGCTTGAGTCATTTGTACATTCAATCAGTACTCGGAAGGTCTAAAAAGAATCAACTTGAAAGGAAAAACCCGTTATATCATTAATTTCAAACTTGATAGTGTGAGATGCTTCTTGCAATGATACTATTATAAACTAATATTACCTCAAATTTACAAATATTCTGTATGGAGTCTCTAAACAGAAAAACAAAAGTAGTGAATCTTGAATAGAATTTCAAGCAAAATAACAAGTTTTAAGTAGATGTGTGACAATGTCATATTGAAGGAAGGGGAAATGGTTCATAGCACGATGGCATTCTTACCCTACTGACAGATGTAAACAGATGTTTATTTCATTGAATGAATTCTAATAAATACTGCCCATAACACCCAAAAAAATCACATTAAGTTTGCATGGTAGATTTTTCTCTATTGTAATGACTGATAAATGCACTTTTATCACTTGTAAAGGGATCTTTTCTAAATTTTGTTGAGGGAAAGATGTCATGTACATGTATCAATACAACGATCACCAAGCTGGACTGTTTAAATATGAATGATAACCATACACCATTGATATGAAATCTACTAACAAATCAATTATTCTTTTCATTGAATACGTTTTTCCCTGTTCAATATTCCTTACTTGTCCATGTTCTATTCATCATTCCTATGAAATATGACATTTTTGCAATACACTTCCCCTTATCCTTTCGATCCCTTTCTCCCTGATCTGTATACATTCTTTTGGATGGCAACATCCACGTGTTAGATAGCTGAAAAAGTGCTGACAACACGTAAAACCCCAACTCACTCACTCACTCACTCAGTCACCCATACATCAACAAATATATAGCCTTGGAAAGGTGCAAACTAAAGTACTCACCAACGATCAGGAATGGGGATAATAAACACTTACCTGAAAATAAGATAAAAACATGAGTTAGTCACAAGTATCAAACAGTACAGAAGACCTGAATCAAATATTGTAAACGATGTTGAAGCCACTGAAGAGCTCCTTTAACAATTGTTGGATGCTGAACAAAGTCATTGACTACATTGTATATGCTTTCTTTCGTCGCACGTTGAGGTTATAACCAGGTCCTTTGCAAATCTAACTGGTGGTATTTATGGAATTTTGGAGAATATATATATTTGATATATTTCCATCCATTCTTAACCAGTATCAAATTGTGTCAACATATTTTAGGATTAAATGTTATTGTACATGTTAATTCAAATATCACCTGATCATTGCAAAAGTTAGATTTTAGGATCATGTACATTAAACCAAATGTTACAAGTCTTTTCGGAATTTAATAGAATTAAAATAGTAATAATTAATCTAACGTTCTATATTTTCAAGCTTTATTCTATTGCTTTGGCCACCGTAATGAAATCGTGTCTATATTGCTGATATGTATAATTCGAACAATCATGTGTATAAGTGTTTGACATTGACTAATAAGTCAGAAAGTAACTAAAAACTTTCATGATAACAATATTTACAGTGAAGTTGTTAGATAAAAAAACCTTCTTACTAATAACTTTCATGACAACATTTTTTTACAGTAAAGCTGTGTGATGTCAAGAAAATGTCAAGATATCGTTAAAAGTTTCAGCATGTTATATAAAATTTGTCAAGAAACCATTACAGCAGTCAACACTGCCGTCAGTCAGTCCATTAGCAAGAAGGTTTTGGTTCACTTTAAGGCTTTTAGGTAAGTCTTGGGCCTTTCTGAAAGTTTCAGATGTAATTATGACAGTATTGTGTTCATTGTTATCTTAAATAAATTGTGACTTTAATGTTACTGTAATCACGACCTGACTTATTACACAGGTATCTATATATCCATATGGAATCATTGATTTAGTTGCTTAGACCATCCAATATATCTTTTTGCCTTGCCTATTAATAACATATATAACAATCTATACATGATCGAGTGTGCTAGATGTACTACCTACTTGTCAATTTCTCGAATACCTTTGATGTAATTAATGAATGATTGAAATAGATTTGAATTAAAAGCCATAAGTCACCAACGCTTGAAACACAAATATGATTTAATACAAGTAGAATACTTATCTCTATTCATTAAGGGGAAATTATAATTAGATTGTTTAAACTACAACTAGACTTAAATTGATTGATAGTTATGATGTTGAATATCATGAAACTGAAACTGTAACCAATTAAAAACCTTTGACGATATCTTTCTTCTGCGAAAATGTCATATTAATGTTCTGTTGCTTGGATGTCGTACTAATCTCCTTACCAAAAATAAATTAATTCACATTCAGGCCAAGTATGTGTTTTTGTATGTTGGAAGTAATGTTTAAAGAGCTAGGCGGCTATCATAAAAAATCATATAACACCTACGAAATACTGGTTACGATTTATGCGTGTGTAATTTTCTCTCTAAATAAACAAAAGTATGTCGGTTATATCACGATCTCTATAGGTTGAAAGTGTTCCAGGAATAGTTTAAAGGGACAGTAGCACGTTTTAGGGGGAATGTGAGGGGATGTCAGGAAAATGAAAATGGTTCCAATTGAAAGACAATGTATTTATACTAATGCAGCATTAATAAATCAAACATGTAATAATGTAAATTTCAGCAATGCGTTTCCCTTTTCTTACAAAAAATGAATCTAAGGTGTTCAAAACGTCTGCCAATGAACTTTTGGTGAATTGTGTAGTTTATTCTCTGACTATGAATGATTTGTTGTTAAATGAGATTTTTGACACTATCAAAATAATACATTTAGCATTAACGTACAGTTATCCGTGAAGAATTGAACATACCAAATATACAAAAAAACGTGCTACTGCCTCTTTAAAAAGTTTAAAGGCAATCTGAAATTTCGCTAATCATGGTCTGTTGAATCACACTCATTTTCTAACTTAATACAACTTTTGGTTCAAATTTCAATTTTAATCTAATTTTGTTAACCGGAATGGTTTCAAATTTACCATGCCTACGTTAAACCATGATCAAAGTGCTATTGATATACCACACTCGCAAAATGATTGATATTCAACTGTAGTATAACTGTATGATTAACTTGATTTAGTGTAAAGCAAAATGGTTAGTGGTAAATAAATTTTGACAGACAGAAAGAAAAGGAGAAGACTAAAGAAAATTATTATTATATGAATATTTATATATGGCGTACATATCCATCCACTCGTGGTTGCTCAAGGCGCTTATATTGTTTCCCCTGGTCAATGGCATTCTTTCACCGTCCGATCATTTTTCCAATTCAACTCCCTGGGGAGTATTCAACCGGCATCCATATGTGGCGCTCAGGTTAGGGACCATTCTATGCCTCACAGGGTACCCATTCACAGCTGGGTGAACTAAGACACATTGTCACAGCAGTTTGTCAAACACTGCTGAACGCTGATAACCGTCAGCTCGGCGTATGCACGTGTTCATGTATCCACCATTCAGCCACTGACATGAATTCGTGGGATCTTTTAAGTGCGCATTTTTTGTTGCACTACACACTACGGCTCCAGGGTGACAATTATAGAGTTCTAACAGAGGTGAACTCTAGGTTTTTACACCTTGGCCTGGATGGGATTCGAACCCCGGACCTCAGCAACGTGAGACCGGCGCTCTTGCCGACTGAGCTATCCCGTACCTATAGGTTATGTCAGTATTAATTTTCTATTTGCAGCCAAGAATTCTCTCTTTCACCCAGCCTAGTTTAAACGTTTACTCTTTTTTATAAGCCAGTCACCTAACACATAATGAACTTGTGAAATAAGAAATGAACTTTGTAGGTTATTAAGCTCATATTTAGTGCATTTTATCCACGTTCCAAGTCTTCATCAAGTATTAATTAAAAACAATCTAGTTAAAACTAGTTGTAATGTTTACGTCCCCTAAGTTTTCAAGTAACTAGTTTTAACTAGATTGAATTAAATACATCTGTGTTTGTATTCAATTTGCTTTCATCACCTATACGGACGCATATCAAAAGTTGGTTCGTTGCTTTTTAATGTCAAGTAATATGATGTTTGCTTGAGTTCGACTCATTCAATCAATATTGTACAAAAAGTTTTGATTTTTAGAGTAGATAACGAAAAGGATGGTAATTATATTTATAGAGGATCATATTCGGCATGATTTTTACAACACTGGGGTTCAAATTTCTAGATAATCATTTCAAAATATTTCTTGAAAAAACATAAACTATATGGGCAGAAACTGTTAGTTTAGAAATCATAAACTATATAATAATGTTGACCAAATAAATATTATGTTGACCAATACATGTAGTTTGCTGAAAATGTATTTCATTTTAATTCAAAATGGCAGTATAGAGAAAATAAGAATTGTTTTTTTCTCTTTGGAATCTGGCATGCTACATAAAAGTTATCTATGTGTATGATGTAGATATGATCACCTTACATATTGATTCAAACGTTTTGACTGAAAGATAATTTGTTAAGAAATAGCGACCAATTAAAAAATTAAAAAAAGATGATATTACAAATAGAATCTTTCATAATTTAACACACTTTTAGTAAGCATAAATTCTTTTCTCTGTTAATTCGTAAAAGTAAATATATTCGAAACTAATGTTAAGGGGCTTAACAAAGACTAACTATTCATGTATTCTCTTCATTTGGTTAGGACACACAGTGAAGTATTAACGTATTATGATTTAAATAGACTTTTTCAGTAAAACAGAATGTCATTGAATACATCAATGGTGGATAAGCCTTCAAAGTTAGGTCCACATGAGGAGGATTTGCATAAGAAATATGTATGTGGAAGTTTGAAGGTACATGTAATGTAACGATAATGAAATGTGTATGATATTTAATTCTTGTAAGAAATATGACAAGACACATCTTTATAAGCTTTGCCCTTTTAAAGTAGTCGCTATCACACTCTTTTTTATCCTTTCTTTATTTTTCCCAAATTACTATTTCCGTTTTATTACGTTATCCAACTTTACCTTGCTTCAATTTTACGCTGAAAAGCGCCTTAGAGTACCTAATCAATAACTATATTAGGCGCTATATATGTTTTGCAAATTATTATTATTTATTATGATAATATTGGATTAACAAAATTATGATAATAATTAACTTGCCTAAAATAGAAATATGCAGTCTACTGCTATAACGTTTCCCTCTGCAAACTGACATCAAACCATTTCCCCATCTCTCCTCTTTGTAAACATATGTAACCTCATCAAAATCTATATGTCTATAACAATATAATTTATACATGGATGTTCCATATAGATTAAGCATGCAACTTTTGAATGGGGATGTTGCTGTCTAGAATTCAGCTATAAATCGAAATAGATTTTCTATCTCTAAACTCGCCAAAAACCATTTTATTTCAATTGACGTGAGTATTTCATCTTACATCATGCCATTGATGGCAAGACTTGACTGCTTTTGTTTTGAAGTTTAAGCTACAATTCATTAACTACACATCAGGTGAACAACAACTTGTATGCTGCCAACCACTCCCATCAAGAAACAAAGCCATATGTCTGATAAATGATGAAACTATAAATCACGTGTGACCAAGGTCAAACCAATGTCCAAATGGGATTGGTGTATGATATTAATATGAAATATGAATGTTTATGTTAAATGGGAAAACCAGCAGTAGAAATTTTCCATCAAAGCAGTGCCTCTGTATCTTGTGTACCTACATGTACACGCCGCTAATGGCTGAAATATTGCCCAAGCGGCGTAAAACAATAACTCACGCACTCTTGTGTATCTTGTATGTATGTAAAAAAAGAGAGTACTGAATTTAATTGTTGTTGTTTCATCTTACTCTTCCCCAATCATTATCAAAACGATATTGTTGTTAGAAAATTCATTAACACAGAAGTACATGTATTTATCATGATCAATCAACGAAATGCCAACATGTACCGACAAAGTTAAACTATGTGTCTTTGTAACAAAGGAATATAAATCTCGTTTTAAAACGATCCTTTGCCACGATGGATAAAAAAGCTATATAGAGAAGACAGATAGACTATCAAAGTACATATGGTTAAAACTATTTCTATCACATAATAAACAGTAACATGACCACCTAATAGCACATTTTCATTCTGTCTGGTAACTTTGACATTACTCCAATGTTCAGAAACGTTACACTTAAACTCCCTGTTCTTGTACCGCAAATTAACTTTCTCATGGGAGAAATTTAAAGCAATGAATAAAATTATCCTGCCTTCCCACGTTTGAGGCCTGATGAGCATCATGATGATCCTAACGTTTCTTGGTCATTTGAGTCAATTGTATATGCAAACTCGACAAAAACTCAGAGAGTTGTAAGTAAAATTCTTAATCACGAAATGTCCTCTATGTAAAACATGTTCATGTTCATTTCGATGTTGCAATATTAAGTAATTCTATATATCAAAATAAACTTGTGCCATGCGGCTTTCAACAAACATCTCCAGACAAAATAAGTACTTTAGTGACTTCTATTAAAGACATTGCAAGAGTTTGGAAGTAAACTTTAACATTTCAAAATATCAGGTATCAGATTTCGTGTATACGAGTTACTTGCCCTTTATAACAAGAGATGCTTCAAGTGGATTGAAAGCTCACAAGTTTTGCAGAAAAATATTGACAGACATACTTAGGATAAAGTTTTGTAACGTCTGTCTTTCATTGAGTCAGTGCATTTAATCAAGATATCATTTTCTTCTTATTGTAACAGTAAGTTTCACTTGTGCTCAATGAGATGAATATAATCGCGTGTTAATGATGGACTATATAAAGAAATGGTTGTTCATAAAATCGGGTTCCTGGAAAAAGTTGATTGGTCTCAAATTAATTAGCGTCGTGGTTATAAACAGGTACATATGAGATGCTCTTACAGTGACATTCTAAGATAGATTATAGAGATGTGACAAAGCTCTGATATTTCCGGGAAATGTCAAGCGATATCAAAGTAGATATGTGGGACCGTCAATACAATTCCTACCTTTAGAGTATCAACATTAGATCTTTCAGATATCTAGATATCGATGAATTTCTCATCATTTTGGAAAGGCAATAACGTAAGCTTTAACTTGATTCTATTTCGAAACTCTGTTTTTACATTGTGGTTTGGTATAAGGAATTGGTAACAAGTTTTTACAAGTCGCAAATGTAAACTATTTTTCAATTGTATAAGTGCTCACTAGTATTGAAATGTTATAAGTCATTTTCTAATTGTAAATGATAAATCTCATTCAAACGTCAGTAAAACAGTATCCAATAGTGGCATTATCTGACAAACATTTATCTTGGGTGTCATTATTAACCTCTCTCCTGTTCTCATTTATCGTAGATCAGAAACTCAGAACCAAAATAGTAGGAATTAAATTACTAAATTGAGTGTAATGTTTGCGTTTGAAACAAGATAAAAGTTTTCATAGATATCTAGATATCGATAGAAGAGCAAACATATTATGCAGTCTGTCACGATTTCATCAAAGTGTCAACATTTAAATAAAATGAATTAACATTTCAATTTCATCAGTTCCATGATGTTCGTATACGATTCGAAATAATCCCCTGCCATCTAAGTAAGGAGTGTTTGATATCAATTGGGATAATCAAAATAAGTACTATCTTCATATATGTTAATAGCATTGACTTTCTTTCCAATCGTTCAATCCATTAGCAAAACCTTTTAGGTCCACTATAAGGCTTTAAGATAAGACTTGAGTATATTCTGAAGGTTTACGGATGTAATAATGATAGCACTGAATTTATCGATATGATGGTTGAATCGTGAAATTGCCATATTTGATGGATTGTCCATTTATGCTAGATAGAATACCTACTTGCCGATCTCTCGAAAACTCTCAATATATCAGTGAACTTGCCGTACTGGCCTTGATATCATAGAATGACTATGTCAGCAATTATATATTAGCCTTAAGTCCCTGAGTCTTAAGAAGGCCTTTTCAAACAACGTATATATGTTACAGTAAGATTGTGAAACTAGGGTTTTCATGAAATCCCTGAAATTTTTAGGAAATTCGTGAAATCCCCATTTCACTCAGGGACTTCACGAAATCACTAACAATTCTAGGGATTTCACGAAATTACTAAAATAGTGATGCAATTTTTACACAAATTCCCTGATTATCAATTAACAAGATAGAACAGATTATATATCAGAGATTTATTTGAAAATCAGTACATTGATTCATCATGTTGACATGTTGCTGATGCACCTTTATCTGATGCTAATTGATATAGATAAAATCAAACATGAGTTTGGTTTGAAAGTCATCACATTGTATATCTCTTGTCTGAGGGTATCCAGTCTCTAAATCACAGCATTGTAGCAGTAACAAAAATGCGCTTCACCATCCTTTCTGCTTGGGACAACTGAGAATCACAAGCTCGTTTGCGTTGCTCACTAATGTCTTCCAACCTCTTGTCAACACGTTCAGAATTCGATATGGTGTTACTGGCACGCTGAGTTTCCGGCTCTTCTAGTTGGTTGTCTAATGCAAATCACTTTGTCTGCTGGTGTCATCAGTTGCTGGTTCTGTGGTAGATATGGTAGAAGGAAGAGTTTGTGGTCGTTGAAGAAGTGCCAGCAGATCATCTTCAGATTGAAGCCTCTCAAGCAATTCAGGCGGGAGACTTGATGATGCCAATCCAACTTTGGGGTCCTCTCCAAACATGGCTTTGTAGGGGTTTCGTTTTATTCCAGCATGATGGGCGCAGTTCTTCTGTTGCTGTACAAATTTAAGTCCGACTGTCCAATCCTGAGTGTTATTGTCACTCATCCAAGCTACCAGCATGTCTTTGATGTCACCGGTTGCTCTTTCAACAGAACCCTGGCTTTGGGGATGTCTCGGCTTGCCATGGACAAGTTTCAGCAGGGGCCACAACTGTTTGAGTTCAGTGATCACCTGCGCTGTGAATTCAGATCCATTATCACTCTGGAGGATAGCTGGTGCCCCGAACAGAAGGAAGATATCCAGTAGTTGGAATGCTACTTCAGCAGCCCTCTTAGAAGACAGGGGTTTCAGTATGACAAATTTTGTCAGGTGACACTGGTACACCATGATCCACTTGTATGGTCCTTGTTGAGATGACTGCATATCAACCAGATCTACTTGTCCCCGAGAGTTAAATTATCTATATGTGACAGGGTGAGATATAAGCATTCCTATTGGCTTTGGCTAGAGGGATATCTCTTTGGCCGAACAGATAGAGTGCAGGACTCTCAGCCCGGAGGTCCCGGGTTCGAATCCCGGGGGAGGTGGTCTGAAAATCACTTCTGTTACATTTGGCGCCCAATGTGGTGCCTGGGGCAACTCCCTTGTGTTCACAACACCCTGAGTACGTCGAACTGAGGTGCTTGATAACTCA
Source organism: Steromphala cineraria (assembly GCA_916613615.1). Taxonomy (NCBI): domain Eukaryota; kingdom Metazoa; phylum Mollusca; class Gastropoda; order Trochida; family Trochidae; genus Steromphala; species Steromphala cineraria. Next base: position 15,468,547 of record OU744735.1, on the reverse strand, counting down.
AAATAGCTTGACTCGAGGACGAGTCACTTTGTGGAGGGGGTGTATGTGACAGGGTGAGATATAAGCATTCCTATTGGCTTTGGCTAGAGGGATATCTCTTTGGCCGAACAGATAGAGTGCAGGACTCTCAGCCCGGAGGTCCCGGGTTCGAATCCCGGTGGAGGTGGTCCGAAAATCACTTCTGTTACATATAATTTATTTGGGCATAGTTGAAATTACAATTAAGCTACTTCTTGACCATAATGACCTCATTGATGATTGGAAAATGATTAAAGATTTTGTGGTTCATGTACGTCAAGTAGTTTACCTCTGTTACTGTGTGGTATCTTGTGACTTTCCTGTGACACCATGTGCATGACGAATGAAATATGGCATTTCGGAATGTTCCAGTTTATGTTCTAAGTGTTTATTTGTAAGTGAATTAAGATGAATCCTTCGTGAACGTGAAATGTCACTACTTGATTGTAAATTGATAGTGTTGATTCGTATGTGATTATTATCAAATCACGTACTTTTAAAAATTTTAATTTGTTAATTTCCCATTTATGTTCCAACTAGTCATCAGAAAAATCACACAGATCAAACTAAGCATCGAGTTTGCTTTACCAATGCCGTTTAGTATATTTTGGGCTGATTATTCAAAGGCTCATTGCACTTCGAAATATGTTACCTACCAACGAAGTTGACTATTTGAATAATTACAAGCCTTCACATTACTTCGCTATTTTGAGATGAATCCATGTGTTAACGCTATCGTGTGTGGAACGGTGCTGTAGCGGTTAGCGTGCTGACCTGTCACGCAAAATACCCGGGTTCGAACCCAGGTCGAAGCAATATACAATTGTGACCTGGGCTTTACACTAGGGTGTTTCTGTCGGCAAGGCACTTTATCTACATTCAACTCAGTCCACAAAACTGATTGTTCCTCAGGAGTGTTCTTAAAACAAACTGGTTAATCTAAATATATAATATCAATATAAATAATGTATGTATATCAACATAACTATGTAACAATCTGCTTATTAAAATACTTTGCCAAAATAACCACATTTTAAAACGAAAATGATAACATATCAATCTGAACATGTTCCATTAGTCTGATCAAACCAGTATTCAAATTCATTTTTTACTACAACCTCTGAATGAATAGCTCTAGTATATCTGTCTTCTTAACGTGATATAGTGCCACACAGCAAGACTAGAACGACAGTGTGGGATCTATTATGACAGGCAGAAAGATTAATGTAAAGACCTAAGGAAATAGATTCTGTCACGATTTGGTTCTTATTAGTAGCTAGACACTTCTAGCTGTCACCACCAATGAATACATTGGATAGAACTAGCTGTTCAAACATTTCCACAAACATTGATTTGCAGCCCATTCTGTTACTGTGAATCAATAAGAAATTTCATAAGTTGTTGGGAATTATTATACATGTATGTATTAATTATCTTATAACAATAATATGGTCTTTAAATGAAGGAGAACATTTCCACGTTGACTTTGTAATGCGGTTCCCCACAGGAGTTACAATTACTACAGTGTTAGAAAGTAGTAATAATCACATCCAAAGAGGACTGTATGGTACTTCCAAGTTAACTTTGTACTGCGGTTCATCAAGTGAGTTACAATTACAGTGTTAAATAGTAGTAATAATCAGATCCAGAGATGACTGTATGGTATGTAATTGAATGAGAATATTTCCAAGTTGACTTTGTAATGCGGTTCATCAAGTGAGTTACAATTACAGTGTTACAGAAGAGTAATAATCACATCCAGATATGACTGTATGAAACTAAAATTTGTTATAGATGCTAAAGAATTAATTTGATGTTTTCTGCATTACTGATATCAAAGTTAACAAGCAGCTGACATGGTCGAGCTATATCCCCCGCAAATTGCACAACAATTATAGAGGTTTTCCTCATCATATTGCTGATTAATTTTTGTCACACAAAAAACTAAATTTTTCAAGGATATGAAGGAAACTGTTCTAATCAAAAAACTTTATGTTCACTGTTGGGCATAATTCGAGTAAACTGACAAAATAAAAATCAAACATATAAATTTATGTATTTGGATCTGAAAGATCAATTTGATCATATGTACACAAACATATTCTCAAAATTGTTCTTCATGACACACCTTAAGATTATTATGTATCTTCATATCATATATAATAATCCAAATGTGGTGATTAGTTTAGAAGTTGTGAGCCGGACGGGACATAACAGTTTTCAAACAGAGTCCTCATTTTTTTCCAAAATGGCAAAAGTTAACAAAAAATATTTTCAAAATTGTTCTTCATGACACACCTTCATATGATTGTGTGTCTCCATATCAAATTTGATCCGTATGTGATGATTAGTTTTGAAGTTGTGAGCCGGACAGGACTTGTAACAGTTTTCCAACAGTGTCCTAATGTTTTGCCAAAAAAGGCAAAACTTTATAAAAATATTTTCATTCTTTCTCTTCATGACAAACCTTCATATGATTATGTATCTCCATATCAAATTTGATCCAAATGTGATGATTAGTTTAGAAGTTGTGAGCCGGACAGGACTTGTAACAGATTTTTTATAAATTTACCACTTTTTCTCCAATATCTTAATATTTTATGTAGATTTTGATGACACATTATTACATGTTTCTTCATATCCATGAAGTATTTGAAATGAAATGGTTGATTAGTTAGAAAGTTTTGAGCCGGACACAAAGTGTAACGGACGGACGGACAAACGAACGGACGGACGGACGGTACCCATTTTAATGCCATCCTATAGAATTCGCTTATCATTCATAGGGTCTCAGCAAGGCTATCTCGGCAGAACTTCGTTTCAACCTTAATACCATGCTTGATTTATTTGTGAGAATATTACTACTAAATTCAATCTTTACGTGGATATTATTTATATAAATCAGCTACATTGTCTGAGTATTTAACTTTTGGTATTCACCGTACATTTTTACTCTTTGTGAAATCCTTCTCAATTTTAATACCATGCCTGCAGTGTTCCTTTGAATATAACTACTAAATTGCCTATCATTTCTTATCTTCGCTTGTATCATATCATATTAATCAGATCCATTGTCTGAGTAGTTCAATTCAATTCTTTTATTTCGGTTTGTAGGCCATTGGCCCGTGTACAATACAAAATAATCATTTCAATTTATTGTGTAGACAGTGAAGTATTACAAAGAAAATTGATAACACGGTCAATTCATTAACATTCTTCTATATGTGAGCGCTTCTTTAATATATTTTGAACAGTTAACAAGGGTTTATCTACAAGTACTGGTTAATATTTTATGATATTGAGAAACAAAATTAAATTGACCATTCACAGGGATATATTTACCTCTTATTACATTGTAAGAATTCAAACAAGAAATGTATACCATTTCCATTCACATCAAGTTCACACCAAGAAGTAAGCCTTTGCCATTGCTATATATTCCTCCTCGCCCATTCACATAAGTAAGAAGATGAGAAAAGTTATGTCACTTCTTGATTTCAAGAAATGGATAGTCTGCAACACTTAACAGGCTATTTCCATCAAATATCAATCCTTTTCTTTTAGTTTCTGGAACACATGGATATATATCGGAGAGTTCCCGTCTTGTAATATCGAACTTTTCGCACTATTTGAACTTGGTAACATGTTCGCTCATACTATGCAAACAGTAGGCACAGACAGAAGATATCCAAGTAAGTAAGTGTGTAGTGGCTAACAAATTTGCTTTTTCCACTCTCCATGCCAGACACAGGTGTCACGGAAATAGACATGGAAGCTTTACAGTCTGGCATTTCTAGATTAGCGCTGAGAGGTCCCAGATACTATCGCACTTTCAGTGTCAATTAGAATGGTATTTACTGTCATGAAAAGAATTAGTAACTTTATCATTGTCATTGAAATGTATTTTTCATTTAACCACACTTAAAATACAAAATTATTTATAACAAAATCTAAAAACTCTAAATCTAAAACGTTGTTCATTGCTTAAATCGGCACCATTTTAGCAACTTGTTTACAGTATGGCACCAGTACTAATAACACTGACTCGCTGATTATTTCATTTAAACGTAGTAAAACACAAATTCATATTTCTATATAGAGAGTAGTTCACTCCAATTGAATTTTTGTTTATGTCATTATCTGACAAAAGTTGATCTTGCATTGATCCCTTTTAGCTGTTTTCTCAAAAGAACTACCGCCTTTATAGTATATATTTTATCAATATATGTTGCATCAATAAGAAACCTTTAAACGTGTGTGTATATCATTTTCAGAATTAAACTATTTATGTAAAATGATATTTGATTTTGTAATATTGTCCCATTTTCTTTTAAATTATCTGTGTAAAACGATATTTGATTTTGTAATATTGTTTAATGTTCTCTAAGATTATCTGTTTAAACTGATGTTTGATTTTGTAACATTGCTACATTTTCTTCTCGGACTTAATATGATCATCTATCATGTTGTTAACAATACTATAAAGACGTCTTATTCACTACACATCAGGTTGACAATGACATATTCACTTTCTCCCTCTCTCAGAAATTCTCACCACATGATAAACGACAAAATCATCCGTATGACCAATGTCATACAAATCCATATGTGACAGCTTACTTCATTTCACGTCTATTTATGCAGCTTCAACAAAATATCTCAAACTGTGTCCGTAACACCCGTCAAGTGCGTCCAATGTCAGAACCCATCCATATGTTTATATGTTTATATGTATATATATCAAAAGGCAAATTTCAAACTTTGTATTTCATCATATATTCATCCTATTGACTGGATCCTTGTTCGGACAGGATTCAGGGATTAGGAAACAAAATATTGATTAAAAGGGTTTTAATTAACAAAGTACATAAAATTCAGATCATATATTCAATGTTGTTAGCAATTTGAACTACATGTATCACCCTGAACCTGGCCATTACCTTTATATATATCCTTCTGTTGTGTCCATGTGTTACAAACCATTTTACTCAGCAAAACATTCAGCATAAATCATCATATGGCTAGTTCTATTATGTATAGATGATATCTTAATATTAAAGATCTTAATATTAAATATCCCTACTTGCTTTGACAATCTCTGCTTTCGTATTTTGCTCACTTGAAAATCTCATGTGCTTTTGCAAACCAGAACCACCATGATTAATCTGAGACGGCTTATCAGATAAAAATGAATGAATAAACACGAGGTTCTGAACGTTTTGTAATTTCATCCAATTTGATAATAGGAGTCATCTTTCTTACTTTCAGTGACGAAACCATTTCAACAATGTTTTTAATCATTTTATACCGTGTGTCCAATTATATGCTCAAACTGATCGTACTGTAAATAATTGAATTGACAGCATGCTTAGTTCTACGTTTATTTTTTAATTTATTTTCCCGTCACATTTTCTGAAAATGTAATTGAGTTTAGTTTCGAACTGATCTCCAATCAAATTATGACCTAGTTTATGGTGATTCAAATTCCTTGGTTCATAACAAGCTCCGAGTATCAAAATATTAAACATTTTCATTTATTTACTCATTAAATAGTGAATCATAGTAATAAACATTGCGTTTATCCAAACATAAATGTTATAGAAATCAGACTAGTTTGCAATTTGATATTCATAGTGAATTCAATTCACCAGAAATAAAAATCAAATGAAAACTACTGATTGCTTGATATTCAGAGACAGTGCTTTCATACTCTGAAATTTACATAACTAACAAATTTGTTTATCTTGAAAAACCTATAAAATGTTTATTTGACTTTGAGTGTTACAACCACAATAAACGTAAAAACAACGTAACGCATTAACAACGTCGACGTTGGACGCTGCCATTGTTGTAGCAGCCGATGTACCAGTTGTAAAGTAGTTATTGGAGACACTCGTATGTTTCAGATTTGTTTTTAAAGGTAGTTCGACAATATTGTATAGAATTCATACACGGAGGACACGCAAGTCACTTCAACGGAGATGTTGGATAATAGAAGAAGACCCCCCCCCCCCCCCCCCCCCAAAAAAAAAACCCCCCCAGATATTCCTCACTCCCCGGGAAGATATTTCCTAACTCCCTCGTAAGATATTTCCTGATTCCCTCAGGAGATGTTTTCTGACTCACTCGTAAGATATTTCCTCACTTCCTTTGGAAGATATTTCCTCATTCCCTTGGGAGAAATTTCCCGATTCCCTCGGGCGATATTTTCTCATTCCCTCGGAAGATATTTCCTCACTTCCTCGGAAGATATTTCCTCATTCCCTCAACATATATTTCATCACTCTTTCAGGAGATATTTCCTCATTCCCTCAACAAATACTTCCTTATTCCCTCAACAGATTCTTTGTCATTCCCTCAACAGAAATTTCATCATTCCCTCAACAGGTATTTCCCCATTCCCTCAACAAATACTTCCTCACTTCCTCGGGAGCTATTTTCTCACTCAATTTAACAACCATATATAACGATATTTAGCTGATCAGGTATCAAAATGATTCAATGTTTATTAAACACGCTAACGATAATGTTTTACGTCACGGTCTCTGTTCAGCTGATTACCTGTATGACTATTAGTGATGCAAACTAAAAGCAACAATCCATCTGGTGTTGTAACCGCATTACAGGCTTACACGTCTACCGCTAGTAAATAACGCATTTGACAGCAGGCTTAATCCAACTTTGTGAATATTTAATGTTCCTCCTGCACCGGCAGCGATAGAGCTCGTATTCGTATTTAATGTCGCTCTCTTGTGATAGGTAAATATACTCATCACAAAAAATAAATTAAAGAACAAGGATGTCTATTCGAAAAAAATTAATACATTCTACGTAGTAGAATTCTAAGGGCTGAAAAGGCGAAATCATTGCAATAACTGCGTATTTATCCGCCTGATAGGCTACGAAATCCATAATGCATACATGGGAGGAGGCTTGGGCAACAATACAATAACATTTATACTCAGCTTTAAAGGGGAAGTAGCACGTTTTCTGAAACTTTTGTATATCAAATTTGTCACTGTTAACTGTACGTAAAGGCTAAATGTATTGTTTTGATAGTGTCAAAACTCTCATAACACAAATCAATCATCAATAGTCAGAGGACAAGTATGACGCTTCACAAAAAATAGAGCCATGGGCTCTGTAGCTCATCAGACTTTACATTTGATTTCGCTATAGGGTGTGGCCAATGTGGTGCCCCCTTAGTAGGGGCCATGGGGCAACCAAAGCTACAATTTATAATCCTCACTAGTCAAGGAGTCTGTACACTTAGTCTAAGGTTTCTAGGCCTAATGCTTCTAGAGAAGAAGATGAAAATAGGTTTTTAGGGCGTGGCCCCTGTGGCCCTTATTAGGGGCCACAGGGCCACCAAAGCTACAATTTATAATCCTCACTAGTCAAGGAGTCTGTACACAAAGTTTCAGCTTTCTAGGCCTTATTGTTCTGGAGAAGAAGATGAAAATAGCTTTTTAGGGCGTGGCCCCTGTGGCCCTTATTAGGGGTCACAGGGCCACCAAAGCTACAATTTTTAATCCTCACTAGTCAAGGAGTCTGTACACCAAGTTTAAGTTTTCTAGGCCTTATGGTTCTGAAGAAGAAGTCGAAATTCCACAAAGTTTACGGACGGACGGACGGACGGACGCCGGACACCATGCCATGCCATAAGCCCATCGGGCCTTACAGGCCAGATGAGCTAAAAATCCAATTTTGAACACCTTTAATTCATTTTGTGTAAGAAAAAGGAATCACATGGCTAAACTTTACATAATATATTTAAAATATTACTGCCTCATTTATTTTAAATACATTGTATTTCAATTGGAACCATTAATTTTCATTTTCCTGATTTCGCCTTATATTCCCTCTCAATACGTGCTACTGCCCCTTTAAACTACATGTTAATTTAAAGGTCATTGGGAATCATACATGCGTAGACAATCGTATTTGTCAGAAATCAAAAACATGTTTAGCAAAATGCTTTTTTTGGATTATCATAATTCCTTTTTCTTCATCAGATTCCGAGGCGTCAATCTTCTACTTACTACTTGTACAGCATACATCAACAAAATGTTTACAATGTAATTCCAAGGTGCAAATGCTCAAAGGGCTCTTTCTGAATACAATTTAGTTGACAGCAGGGTTAGTTCAATATTTATTAATGTAATGGTAATAAGATTACTTTTCTAACTGATTTTCAATCCTGTATGACATTAATTCACGGCTTATCTTTAAATTTAAGTAAAAGGATAACAGTTTTGAAGATTCATATGTTACTATGCCTGACGTGATTCAAGTATCAATATGTTCAGAAAAAAAACTCTAACTATTGGTAATCATCCAATTTATAACTACTAGAATCAACCGATATGTACGGGATACTTATTACTTAATGTTGTTATCCGAATACTAGGTTTATTTCATCGTGTGTCTTTTGTGAATTTGGGAAGCCACAAGTGAAATATAAATTTTACCTATTCCACGAGATGAAATAACCGTGTACATGTATTTGGAATAAGAAAGTACGTATTCTATTAATTATATGGTTTTCACTATAAATATATACAACACAAATAGATATGTAAAATTATTACTTTAAGCTAAGACAATAACGTAACCCTCATATTTTCATATAGTTGAAAGTAGTTCCGGCACATGACCAGTGAAGTTATAATATATCGTCACTGGTCACAGTGATATATAAGATATCGTCAATGTATCCTGATAAGAAGGTTAAAACTTAAAAGTTTAATGCTAACAACCAGTATTTCGTATAGAGACCACAGCCTACATTCAAATTAGCTAATTAGACTGCTACCGTGAATGACGTGCGCGTGTGTGCGTGTGTGCGTGTGTGCGAAGGGGGGGGGGGGGGGTGTGGAAGGACATTTAAGGGGTTTTAACTTTCTGAACCGTCTACTCTGGTTCCACTGTTGTTCTTAATTCCCTACTGCAGACATTCGACACGGTATCCTTTGGTAATGGAGCCCCTGACAGACATTTCCGTTAGTCTACTCTTTCTTGTTTATGATTTCCTCCCCAAGGGTAGAATGCAGTAATTCAATGTCTCCCGTGCCTTTATCAGTTAATCTGCATGTAGATTTTATTCGGACTAAGCAAGAAATTGCTGAATTAGTTAATCTTCATCTGATATATAGTAATTGACATATATCGTTTGTAAATACACTAAACGATAACATTCAGTCCGTTTCGTCTAAAGACTATTAAACAGGAAATTTGTAAATTGGTGTTATTTGGATTTGGCACGAATGTCCATGCTTTCGAATGGTTTTATCAAATAAACAGATATTGACCAAAGCCATCAGCAAACTTGTTAAGGTTTTAGAGACCGACCAAGTTGAAACCTTATCTGAGCCTCACGTGATTCATAGCAATTCCGTGTTAAACATTTCTTGATTTGTAACACTTTACTTAAATCGCTTGGAACATTGTTTGGTTCATCCATTAGAATATCTAACCACAGATACCAGGCCATCAATTGCTAAGACAATTTAGACCTTAATTGATTATAATGAGAATATTTTTGGAATGATCTTTATTTCGAAGAGATATGTTAAACACCCCACTATTGCTTTTGTTACAGTGTTACAGTACTTGTTAAGCTAAAAAATATAGATTTGGTAGGCATATACCCGTTTAGTGAGGAGGATAAATGTTATCGCTGGGTAGTGACATATATTATCCATACCAACATTAGTAAATACTTAACAGTTAGAAAACCAGCCATATGCTGTTTTTTGCTTTCTTTGTTCATTCTCTTCAGTGCAAGGCCTTGATAACTATTGACTCGTTACCGGTACTTGTGAATGACTAGATACCATCAATTATCCCTGGGAAACATATTGCTGAAGCTAACCGCGCCGGTGCATGTTATGCACCATAATCCACCAGGGTTTGATTGTAAGAAGTTATCGGATGTAGACAACCTTGTGACTAATGTAGACCTAATATGCCTATAATTTCAAAAATAACACCAGTGACAGCACTTTCAGGAACATGTGACTTAAAAATATGTGCTCTAAATGTTCCGTATCCTTCTCATTTTAAAAGAATCAGAATTTTATCAGAATGTGAGTCTTTAGAACAGGTTAATTGTTCTTTGAATTAAAGGGATTGTCAGTCTGTATTGAGTATATAAAACGTCATTTGTTTTATTATCACTTAGCTCATATTCTTCTCGTAATCTTAACATCACTTCATCTCGATGATTTTCAAGAAAACATTTTGATATTTACATTACACATGCGCAATTACACGCTGCTTACTTGCAAATTCGCATTTGATATATACTGTACAAATCAAGTGAAACATATAGATGTAAATGCTAATGAAAAGAACCAAAGTTGATCAGTTATGATTGATCTCTTATGAGTATGACTTCGTACTCACACAAAGGTACCATTTGCGCACCTTTCCAGTAATTCACTTTATCAACGCTGTTGTTGCAACCGTTTGGAGCTGTATGAACTTTTAACAGAAAAAAAATCAGGAACACTAAACCTTTTGATGTGATAAAAAACTGGCCATGATCACACTATTCGTGATTGCAAATACCAGCAGGTTTAGATTCACATTGTAAATATTTAATTTACTCGCTCAACGAATCTGCACTAACAGTGATGAAACTTTCTACTGGGGGTTGATGCAATACCAAATGTCACAAATAATGAGGGATATGGTTTCGATCTTTTAACTTACAACTATCACTACGAGCTATTGTTATTTTAAAGCATACAACACTTTGTAATGATGACATCGCACAGAACGTATTACTCTATAAGCTGGACTCACATGCTAATTTACATTTGTAAAAGCTTCTTCAATATCACAAAATTGTTGTAAATCTGACTTGGGTATCTTCACTACTTTTCAACAATTTACAAAGATGAACATCCACAATGGCGCCGTTTCATGTTCACCTTCTCTAATGAACTAATAATGTCACAGAAACAGTTGGCCTGCGTCGTGTCATTTGCTACAACATGTCACTGAATTATCATCCTAAATATTGATTCCCTGTCAGACTAAAAGAACTTTCATTTCAAACTCTTCATTAAAGATTAACATTAATCAACGATTAATCCAAAATCGATATCAAAGCAGCGATTCATAAAATAGGTTAAGAGGTCACGCTTAAGGTTTACTGTGATCGGCTGATCCACCCATTGATATGACCGGGTTTCGCTTGTTAAGGTGACAAAGAAAGTTATAAACATGTTTTTATTGCTTTTACACTTAATTATTTCCAAGTTTAACTTGGGTCGCTGGATCAACAATCTGCACAGAAATGTTAAACTCCAAGCAATTGTTCAACCTAGCACTTAAGCTACAGTATAGACTCAAGGTCACCTTAATATCCTTGTTTTTTCAGAGATTTTGGAATTCGTGTTTCATGTGTAAGCGTTGCTTCTTGCTACACACCTTGAAAGAAAATAAGCCGATAATCCTCCTCAGACACAACGCAGGACGACACATGACATGGCCATTATGTACATTGAAAGTGATATCTTTCCAACTTCTAAAATGCCTCTCAAAGAAGTACAGTAATCTGTTTTAGTACCTAGTACGAGAGCACTCATATCAAGGTTCATATATTTCATATGATGCCCTAGAGCAACATATCACTTTTTCTTTGTTATGTCATGTTATAAACAATGTTGTGACGTCACAGTTCGTCTATGACGTGTAAATCTATACTGGCAAGTGGCGACTAGTCCACCTAGGCTTTTGATTATTTTCTTTAATTACGCGATTACGGTAATATACAGAATATCATATTCGTGTCCATGATATATTATGTTTAGGACACTCTTGTCTGAATATCAGTATATCCCGATCACTCTCGTGTCAAAAACATAATAAGTCATGGAAACTCACATTCACATAATTTCCTCTATATTGCAGCAAGCCAACATTGCTTGGAATGAGGCCAAGATCAGCATCCAAACCATCATTTCAATTGCATATCTGCTATTTGCAAAGAAGGATTTGGAAACACACACGCAAATAGGATGTTTGAGATTTGAATACAAAACATGGTTCAATTTCTTGTTACGTTTCTATTGCTTTTTGATTTCAAACGGTCTTCTTATGACCAGGGACATGTTTTGTGATGACAAAAACAATCCGATACTGGATCAGTCCTGTAGATACGAGAAATTATTAATTTTCTTTCAAATTCTCAGAATAACAAAACATTATCGTAGTCAGTAAAACATTACATCAACAGTAAAAGCAGATTTTGCTGTAGCACAATGGTCATTCAAAAACTTAACCTATATGACAACAACATTTCCATCAATAACAAAAACATTGATGACTGTAACAAACCAAAAAAAAGTTAAAAACATAATCTAAAAGGCAGTAGCATGTTTTTTTAAATATTTATATCTTAAAAATTTCGCTTATAATTGGAAGTTATTGTTTTATTTGGTAGTGTCAAAACTTTCAATCATCCATAGTCAGAATACATATTTAATGATTCACATAAAACCAATTGACAGCCATTTTTTTTTTTAACACCTTTAATTCATTTGCGTCAGAAGAAGGAATCGCATGGTTGAACTTTACTTTATATTTTTTATTCATTACTGCTTCATTTACTTTCAAAATGGTTTATATTTTCTATCTATTTACCATGCCAAACTTCTAACTTTTGCACGAAGAACCTGACAGTGTCTAAATTACTTTCGTAATCATTTTGACACATAGTCTATGACAGATCAATTGAAGTTACGTCCAAACCAACCCACAATTATATGTTACTAGTAAATCAAGTAGTGAGTGGATACACTTTAGGTACGGAGCAATAAGACTTTGTGACCTTAGATCGCATGTAAGGTTTATTTACATCACTTTAATAAAAGGGTACATTATAACGTTGATGATAATACAATTAAACAACGAATCCTATTCACGATAATCAGCATATTAAATGTTGTTTTAGCGAATCTCTGGATATATTTCCTTTGAAATCCTGAATGATTAGGTATTGTATACTAATGCTTTGGGGAGAACTTTTGATACAATCCAATGAACATGTGCACTAAAAGAGTTGAAAATCATAACTCACTGTACCATAGTTACAATCACCTCTGCCATTAAAAAGGAAACAGTTGGAAACGGCTTATTTAAACGGAACGGTTTGTATTACCAGTTCAAATAAAGACTCGTGCAGATAACAATTTGAATTGACAGCAGGTTTTGTTCACTAATGGCACTATTTCATGTCTTCACAGCAGTCAGCTGTGATTGCAATCGCTGGAAGTCTTTATAGTCACTAAACCCCATTTCGAATTAGTTTAGAAAACAGATTTTTTAGAATCTTAGATTTTTTCTATTTTTCACTGATAATTGTACGGTTATGCTAAATGTACTATTTTGATAGTTTCCAAAATCTCATTACACAAACCAATAATCCCGAGTCAGATATCAAATTATAAAGATTCACATAAAATCCATTAGCGGCCATTTTTACATGACCACCTTTAATTCATTTTGTGGAAGAAACGTGAGTTGCATGGTTGACTTAAACATTAGATATTGTATTCATTACTGCTATGTTAAGTATAAATACATTATCTTTAATTGGAACCTTTTATTTTCATTTTCCTTATATTCCCCCTAAAACGTGCTGCTGCACCTATTAACACTTTTAATAAACCATTTCAATTAAAGACATGTTGTGGTTGGGGTTAATACCCGTAAGCCTACCGTGCTTGGGCAATGTATACTCATTTTTAAGCTAAACTGTTTTGAATGTGATTAATTTTGTAATATTAGAATTTGTTATCCCATTTTCCCAGGAGAATGACTTATCTCTTTATTACATTTTGAACCAGAAATGTCCGAAATCAGGTGATTGTCACGTTAAACCTATATTATGTTTCTGACATCAAATCGAAATAAAGAAACAGTGTTTTTTACGCAATTTGTCGTTGAGATATTAATATTCCTTTAAAACACCATGTGCTCTTTTATAAAACATTAAGGAACATTTACAAGTGGTAATACGATAGTTTTAATAGTATTGCAAAAGCTCTTAAATCAACCTGGTCCCGATTTTAATGCAGAGCACCTTGTAATCAATGTTACCAACATACTTGGTATGACAATACCTTCACTTATAGCACAAGTGGCAACATAATCATGAAATTGTGATAGGCATACCAGGCATATTAAACGTGCACTTGATCCTCATCGTTCTCATAATTTTGAGACCTTTGAATTGTTTCAACATTACAAAACTTTGCGTGATTTTTTGCAGTTATTCATCAATTTAATTAAAGGCTCTATAGTTCAAATATCCATTAGACACCATTATACAGTATCAGTGTCAACTGCCACGTTAATATTACACGCTCAATGCAGAATGGTAAGCAGCTTGTGGTGGGATGAATAGATTCTAAAAATGTATACCGAAATGAGAAATGTAAAGAAACACTACTGAACATAGCAGTGTTTAATAATGTTGCATTAAAAGGGGCAATAGCACAATTTTTGAAAATTTTATATAATATGGTACGAAAATGCTTAATGAATTATTTTCAGAGTGTTCAAAATAATAAATATTCACATAAAGTCCAATAGCGGCCATTTTTGAGTAAAATTATTTATTTCATTTTGTGTACGAAAGATAAATTGCGTGGCTGACCTATACATTACATATTTAATTCATTACTTTCATTACCTTTCATTCCAAATAAAAACGTGCTACTGCCTCTTTGAACACTTCTATTTAACGATTTCAAGTAAGGACATATCGTTGTTATAGTCAATGCCCATAAGTATGCCGTACTTGGGGCTAAGTATTCTCATTTTTAAACTAAAATGTTTTTAAATGTGATTAATTTTGCAATAATAAATTGTTATCCTATTTTCTCAAGGAAAATGACTTAACTCTCTACCACATTTTGAAACTAAACTGTCTGACTTCAGGTGATTGTTACGTTAATCCCCTGTTATGTTTCAGACATCAAAGGTTAATAAAGAAACGCTATTGTTTCAGTGTTTGATCGCAATTTATCAGATAGTGTTATTTATTTAATACATATTTTGACATGTGTTTTTTAAAGGGGCTGTAGCACATTTTTTGATAATTAAATATTTAATTTTTTACACTGACAATTGTATGTTAATGCTTAGTGAATTATTTTGATAATGTCAAAAGTCTCATCGCACAAGCCAATAAACCATAGTCAGAGGACAAAAGTATGAAGATTCACATAAAATCAATTGGCGGCCATTTTGTGTGAACACCTTTAATTCATTTTGTGTAAGATAAAGGAATCGCATGGCTAAACTAGACATTATATATTTGATTTATCACTGCTTCATTTACTTTAGATACATTTTCTTTCAATTGGAACCATTAATTTTCATTTTCGTGACATCACCTTATATTCCCCCTGAAAACGTGCTACAGCTCGTTTAAAAAAGAATAAGGGCAATCAGAAAGTCGTAATAAAATTGTTCCAGTAGTATAGAAAAAGCCCTGATGATGCTCAAATGTCAGAATGACATAAACAAATGTAAGTTAATCCTGTTTATGAAAGACCTATATGTTTTATACTTACTTTGCGATATGATTAAGAACATGCGGTAGGTTGAAAATGTCAAACATGTAAGGAAACCAAATGAGTGAAATAAAAACTTCGTTTGTTAAGCTTTGAAAGTATTTCTAGCCACAAGTTACGACGACTCATATACAGTTGACATACCAAAATAGCCAGATCTCCAGTTTCATTGCCTATTAATCACCACTGAGGCAGCAAATGTTGCAAGAATGTCTAGAAAACGAACAAATACTTTCTAAAAATGTCTGGAGAAAATGAAATATCACATACGCTGTATTTAGCTTTCTTTATAGTTGTGTAAATTGGGCTATGTAACTTGCCCTTTACAAAAGATACCTTCAACACCCTGCCAATTAAAGTGCTGAGTTTACTACCAAAAGTCAAAGAATTCATTTAGTTGTGATCCTCTTCAAATAAAATAACTGTTCCTGCAACAACGATAATGAAACAGACATATTAGATATTCTTTTTTTTAAAGGGGAGATAACAGTAGCTTTGTGATAATCATTAACTTCTAAAACACACATTTGATGAATTGTGTATCGACTTAAAATATGCACGGTTTTTTATCCCATGGCAATACAAAGGATGAAAATATGTTTTCCAAGCATTTTTCAGAAATAAAAGAGTTTGAACTCTATCAATATAAAAGTATTCATCCTATTTCAACCTGGTCAAGGAACTTCAAAAGGAACAGATTGTAACTTTGATAAATCATTATTTGCATGTGAATGAACTTTCTCAAGCCCTACATATAAACATGAAAGCATCATTCAACCCAAATATACATTGGCTATGTTATTCTTAGCCTCATTAACTAAAGACCAGGTGGACAAGCCAGATATACCATCAGTGCCATTTTCAAGTCTATACTCAAGGACTATCAGTTATTTTCCATTGTATCCAGATTATTCCTGGAAAACCAAAGTGAACTCTTGCTTTCAATCAAAGAATTCAGTGACATTCTACTCTACTTTAACTCAATGTACAACTGAATCCTGATAAATCTCTTAACCAGGTGGGACCGCTGCCTGAATTCAGAGATATTGGAGAAATTCTAAAAAAATACGTCAATTGTGCAACATTCCATTCATAATTTAGCATTATAAATTTGCGTCAACCCCGAAATTCGTCTTAACAGTTGGTTCGACACAATAGTTATTTAAAACCAGTAACACAGTTTGTTACCATTTTCTCTGCCATGATAGGCTTCCATAAGATCATCTAATGTACGTGTATTGGTTACTGGTGAATGACTAGAAACAATTACTTATCACATTAAGTATATATTACTTTTGTCAATGAGGACAATTAATGATCGATAATCCGCCTAGGGACCAATTACTTGACGGGTTAGTCTGTAATCCTCTCTTAAATCAACCTTGTCCTTGTGTTAATGCAGAGGACTTGGTTATTAATGTTCAAAGCCAAAAGACTTGGTATGACAATACCGTCACTTATAGTATAAGTGGAAACATAATAATGAAATTTAATAGTGACTCAGCCATATATGTACCAGGCATTGATAAAATCATATTTAACCTGCACATGATCTCCATCGTTCTTCTAATTCTTATATCTTTGAACAGTTTCATTATCACAAAACTGTGCGTGATTAAGTGCAGTTATTCATCAACTTAATTAGAGGCTCTGTCGTTCTACATATCCGATGAATAACGAACCAAACTTGTTCACTAGCTTTACTTTTTGAAATTGACTATCTCTGTATACTTGTACGTATCGTTACATATCAAGACCTCGTGCCAATAAGGAACTTGACCTACAAAATTACAAAAACTGAAATTATGCAGTAAATGTGAGCAAACATAGGACTATGATAATTTTCACTGTTCAATTTGTTTTATCCATGCTCAAATATCTCATGTAAATGATCATCAAATATATGCAACTTAGGATTGTTTCCTATAAAATGAGTTTTCTAATAAAACATCGTATATCAGGTTCTCATTTCAGGGCTTTTCAGAGCGATATACTCTTTAGTGTAATTTTAGCACAGGAGAGAAATTTATATGATTTCAGGAACCTGCAGACAAATAATGGATGATACGCCTAGTCAAACATTGTGAATATTTAATTTTCAATCTGCATTATGAAATGTTACACTCCCAACTGGTTTGTGATAGCTATAAAAGTTCTCGAATAATGTGTTTAATTAATATTAGTCGAAATTAAATGTAAACAGATCAATCACACGTGATACTGTTATGTATGACCATACATTCTACAAAACAATAAACCATATCATTTTTATTTTTCAATTTGTTAACAAAACCATGAGTGCTATTTATCTGAACTCGTTTGACCTTAAGTGAGATATATTTTTTGTAAAGTTATCTACAACTTTTTACTGTGCTGTCACTTTTTTGCACTAAAAAGTTTCTTTTGAATGTAAATCTTTTGATGTCCCGCGTTATAAGTTATGATTGAGTACAGATTATACTTAATAAAGACATCAATGAGTACACTCGAATTATTATTCATGTTAATATATTTGTATGAACAAAAATCCAATGGATTTGTAGAGCTTGATAAAAAACAATGGTATTAGTGCTTCCATAAAGCGATAAATTACAACAAAAATAACAAGGGGGAACATAACCTGTGTAACTAGATTTCTCCAAAAGACACTTTCTTCAAATCAACTTAAACATTAAGTTTAAAGGGCAAAAGCATTATTTTACATTTGTCATTGATTCCTCATTCATTCATTCATGGCAGGAGAACAAATAATAAAGATTCACATCAAGTCCATTGGCGGCCATTCTTGTGTGATCACTTTTAATTCATTTTGCCTAAGAAAAAGGAATTGCATTGCTAAACTTTATATCATATTTGATTTATCAATGCTTCATCTAACTTAAATATATTGTCTTTCAATTAAGAGCACTAATTTTCATTTTCCTGACATCACCTTATATTCTCCCTAAAAACGTGCTACAGTCCCTTTAAATTAAGTAAATTTATAAACGTTAACGGTCTTAATAGTAAGTATGTATGCAGACGTAGCTCGACTGAAACTTTCATTAAAAGTCGCAAAATCAGTTAACTGTACCTAACCTCTGCCTTAAACCAACAGCTGATAGTTGTTGTTGTTGGATTGGAGTTTAACGTCTTCTTCACCATACGGTGATGTCGCCGACGTTGGGTCTAAGCCTGAGTTATTTCCAAAAAAAGGGGCATGAAATTTAGAATAGGTCTTAGGCACCCAAATAAAATTAATAAAAGTTCTAAAGTGGTTAAAATTAATTTAGAATTTGGAATAGAGTGAGGGGGGGGGGGGTGATTTTATGAATAGTCAGTAAATAAATAGTGCTGTGAAATGGCGTGGTACCTGAAAGAGATAGAAAGAATATATTATGTATGGGAAATTATATTGAAGTAAAAAGGTTTAATATAGTATTTGAGATGGTATTTTTAATTGTGATAAGATAAAATTGTATTTGAATAATTGTGTTTGAATTGTATTTATATTTATTTGTAATTAGTAATGTTTTATATCTAAATTTATTGATAATTGAGTGAATGGAGTAATACTTATCTTTTTGGTTTGATATACTTAGTCTGTTATTTGCTGTTGTTTCCAGCGTTGTTATCTTCGCAATGTGCGTTTTTTCTTTCTTGAAGGTCGTCTGACTGGTATTGTACCTATGTAAAGTGCAGGGGGTAGTCTAACCATACACTTAAGGTACAATACCTGTCCTCCCCACTGAACCCGATTAAGAAGCAGGCAGTGAGGGTTTTGAGGTTTGCTACTGGGAAAATTACCAGTTATAATTTAGTGAAGTGCCGGGGGTAGCCACACCGTGCACTTTAAGTGAAAAGTTTTAACCATTTTGCCCTGTGCCCAAGTCCTACCAGTTATCCCAAATATGGGAGTGGTAAATATTATTTTAGGTGTTGGGTGGAAATCTCCCGTTGGGAGCCTACGCGCCTGTTTGTATAGGCTTGCGCGAGTAGTCCCGAGGTAATGTATATCGTGAACCCATCTCACCAACCAGCTCTGGTCGTGGGTCGCCATGACCAACACTTACCAGAAGAAGGAGGTTTAAGAGATCAGTCTCGCTTGCGTAGGGTCCTTCTGGGAGTTTTACCCGTGGGGTGGTTGTTAGGGTTTAGTGACCCTTAAATTGGGGAGGGGATGAGGGGTAGGTAATGGTTAAGAGTTTGGGTGTAAGGCTAGGTGGTTATTAATTATAATGTTTTATACAATTTGGTTTGTAGTAGGAATACTGAAAGGTACTGGTAATTTTTAGCATTGGCTAACAGTTCTTGTGGGTTGTTAGCGCTTACATTTTCAAGGAGTTGTCCCCTGTGTTTTTTGTATTTATCACATTGAAACAGAATGTGATTTATGGTGTCTTCGACATTACATTGATTACATAGATTATTTGGTGCTTTCCCTATTTTGTGGAGATAAACCCCGTTGCAAACATTGTTGAGCCTGAGTCTAGTTATGGCTACATCAACCCTTCTAAAGTTGTGGAAGTTTTTAGCTTTTGTAAGTTTTGTAGGTTGTACTTGATAGTACTGGGTATGTCCCCAGTTGCCTTTAAAGGTTTTGTTGTATTCATCCGTTGTAATTGATTTTACAATGCTCTTAATTTCGTTTTTAGTAAATGGTATGTTGACATTATTGCTGTGGGTTAGACCTGCTTTTGCTGCTCGGTCGGCTCTTTCATTGCCTGTTAGGCCTATGTGGGAAGGCACCCATATAAATCTAACATTGTTGTTATCCTGAGTTAGATAATTATACCCCTGGTAAATTTGATGTAGAAGTACATGACTATTTTTTTCCGTTTTGTTTTGTATAGCTTGCAGTGAGCTGAGTGAATCTGTAAATATAGCTATATTTTTGTGTTTGTAGCCTTTAGTGATAACGAGTGCTTGTCGAATAGCTACAAGTTCAGCTGTGAAGATAGAGGTTTTGTCTGGTAGTTTAAGGGATATATCTTCATCACCTGTGTGAGTGAAGGCTATCCCAGAGCCTACTCTTCCTTTTTCATCTTTAGACCCGTCAGTAAAGATTTGAATGTATTCAGTTTGATTGTAGTTTTGTTCTATATAGACTTGAGTGTTACTGAGGTCACTAGGTTTGGGATTAGTTTTGTCTATGAGGTCTTTCAATTTGATATCAACTTGGATATCGGGGATGTCTGGAGGTTTTAAGATATGCTTGGTATATGGGTCAGATATAACGTCTATTGTATCAAGGTCATATTTGTCTATATGATTTTTCATGGTAACACCAAATGGTGTTGGTATTTTTTTTACTCTTTTTGTCATTATGTGTTTCTTACGAGTGATAATATTTTGTAAACATGGCTTATGTTTTGATCTAACAATATAGTTGGTAATATTATCTTCCCATTCTTTTTCTAGCGGGAGTTCACCTAGTTCATGTCTGACTAGCTCCATTGATGTGCCACTTAGGCATCCTGATATATATCTGTAAGCTTGATTTTGTATGGTTTTTAGCTTTTGTATGTTGGTTTGACTAGTGTCGCACCAAGCTTCTGCTCCATAGTGCAGTTTGGATTTAATCAGAGATTTATATAGTAAGAGTAACATTTCAGCTGATAGTTATTTCTAAAGTTAATTTATCCAAAGTGAACTCGTGGCGGCCGTACAGTAAGTCTTACTTTAACTAATAAAAACAGACAGCATTACTAATGTGAAATGGAGAATCCAAGACAATAGCTATTGTTGAAGTATTCAGTGTGTGATTAAATGGTGAGATGGCACTCATGCCTGTCACATATTAGGTAACAAAGGGTACGACAGTTAACATAGAGAAACATGTAATAAAAACGGTACAATTGTCTTTCGAAACAGAAATGTTAGTTATTGGTAATCCGGGTTTAACTAAACCTGACTTCCGTCCACGGGTGACTATGGACTTGCTCTGTGACTATAGAAGCAACAGATACAGAGTCAGTAAAGCAACAGTAATGGAACCTGGTTGTGAATTGTTTTGTCAAACATTTAATCATTGTACAAACAATTTAGAAAAAGATCCGGAATGTAGCTTCTTGTAATCATAGCTGCTACGCGGCTAGAATGATGAGAGGAACAAGATACAATGGCAGTGGGTGGAATGTTTTTTAAACTAAATCTGCCATGTAGGATATGATTTATTATTGATATATAAGCGCTTGGAAAAAATGACAAGTTAAATGTATTAATTTTATATCATAAATATAGTAAAATTAGGGTATTCCGTTAAAAAATATAATATTCATTCAGATTTTTAAACCGAGGACAGCTTACCTGTCACTACTAGGACTACGAAGTATATTCAGTAGTAAATAATGACTAAGTCTAAATAGAGAATGTAAACTCATGAGCAAAAGAAACGCTGGATATTTTTAAACGAAGGATAAACAAATTATGTATACCATATAAATTCGATTTCGAATGTGTTTGATAAAAAGAGTATTTGGAGAATTATTGTTCATAATTTTAACCATGATGGCATGGAGCGTTTTGTACTGTGGTTGTCTAAACACTGTTGGGTTGCTAACATTGCTGTTTTCGGGTACTTTTTTGTTAATAATTATTTTGAAATTAAGTTTGAATTTCGGAAATGTATATCAGAAGTTTATTTGAGATACTGTTAATGAAAAACATCAACTTTGACTTTTCTGCATTGATATGTCTTCGCGTTATAACGTCTATAAATATGCAAAAAATGACCAATTTGGCTCTCCAATCTCGCTTATTGAAGGAAATAGCAATTTGATGATTTTTTTACACGCGTTGTTTAAGGCGCCATGCAAAAACATCAACACAAAATGATTCAAACAAGGCAAACAAAGTTGATTTGACTTCTCAGGAAACTTCGCCACTCTGCTTCATTCACATTAATCTTACATGGAATAAAATATCCTGACATTTATGTTACCAGCGTTTCTTTTGCCCGTGGGTTTAGGTTAAAATCAACTTTAAAAATCGCATACTTTACAACTACACAATGACGGATGAATTATCACAGCAAAAGTAGACTTCTTAGTTTCTTGACAAAAGATTTGATACTATCACAAACCATAAGTCAAAGATAAGAATCTGGTTCCATCAAACCTACATGAGATATTAATGGATATAGCTAGTAGATCTTAATGTTGTTGAAGATGAAATTCATGTTCTTTTAGTTTGTCCTTTATATCATACTTTTACAACACGTTTGTTAGATAATTGTCTTATTCTAGATAGTGATTTTATAAATTTATCGGATGTGGAAAAGTTTGCTTTTATAATGTCTAGTCCTTTATTATGTAATTTAACAGCCAAGACCTGCTTTGATGTTTTAAGAGAACGACGCATTCAACTGTATAATTGATATGTGTTTTTTTTATTATGGTATATATATTTATATCTTATTTATTCTGTATATTTTTATGTGTAAATAGTCTCTCGTAATCCTTTTAAGGATGGCTCATTTTGTATATTTCTTAAAATGTTTATTTACCTGTATATGAGGTGAGACTTTTAATAAACAATCTGTCTGTCTGTCTGTCTGTCTGTCTGTCTGTCTGTCTTACTGATTGACTGCACCAAATTCAGGGCTTTTAAATAGACCATTTGCTTTCAATTAAATCATTGACTGATTGGTACACTGAAATGTCAAATGTCTCAAAACAAACTTAAACCGATACGAAAGCGTCTTAAACAAAAGAATCCTATATGAAGCATAAAGGCGGCCTGGGAGTTACAATGTTTACAGTCATACATTTTGTCACTATGTCGGTTACATAAACAGACAACTCATTGCATAGCAAAATGGCAACATATCATATCATGAAAGTCATTAGCTACGTCTGAGGACAATGAAGTAACACAGAGAATATGTTTTTGTAAATACAAATATTCAAGATGGCCATCTAAATGGCTCTCGTGACATGAATAATTTACTTTTTAAAGTAATAAATCGCGAAGCAGATAACCACATTCTCTTAAGGTCATCTGTTTTATAAATGATATTGTCAATAAAGAGAAATAAGTCCTAACCCGTTTCATTAAACTCTAATTACTAATCTGCAACATCTATATGTTCTTACGTACAAAATCATACTTTATGACTTTATTTTACAATGATCATACACCCAGGGGCAAACAAACGATACCATATTAAATGAATGATAGATTAGGCGATGAGCTATAGTTACGGCTGAAACAGGGTTATTTAATGTCTTCAGAAGCCAATTAAACTAAGTTTTTTGAAATTTTAAATATCTGTTAAAGCTTTTTAAAAAAACACGTCGTTTTAAAATCTTCTTTACTAAAAGATAGCGAAAATGACCTTTATGCTTGTTTTTTATCGTCTTACAGACATAATGTGTGAACAAATCAATATCAACTAAGGTTATTCATATTGATAAAATCTTATACAATGTATTTATAAAACCTTTACGGTTCATCACTTGTATATTGCAATTCCAAATATTATGTAAAAACGATCACATTGAAAGAACGGTTTTAGGCAAATATAATGTAATTTGGAATGTCTTTGAGGCATCCTAGCAATGCGAAAACGAAACGGATAATGTTGAAATTTGAGTACAAGAGTTAACATTCAGTTTGCGTTAACACATTCGTATGTCATACCTTGAAGATAACCGTAACTAATTTGGCAGGTCATTGAAATGACCAGGGGTCAACATTTCGAAAACAATATTTTGTATTTTTCGCTGCAAAATCCTTCATTGGTGATCAATAGCTTTAGACCTAAGTCATACGTGTTCCTTTGCATTAATTCAATGTAATTGTACTGATCTTTTTCTTTGAATGTTTATATGGAATATTTAAATCGAAATTTAAGGAAATCTGAATTTTACAAATATGACCCCATCTGTTTATTTAATCATGCCAAATAATTAACTTCAGTATCAGTAACACGACGATCCCAAAATATGGTTACGGAATGATTTTTTTCCTAATGGATAATTGGTGATCCTTTATAAGTGCTCCTGGAGTTATTTTATGGAAGTCAAAATGAAACCCAATTCACATGATATTTTTCACTAAGCTACACAAGCAAGTGAACAAACTTAAGATACGCAGCTGTAGTGTCTTGATTTGGACTCATAAAAGTCCAAAACTTTGACGCAATTTGAGAAAGGCATGTACAAATCATTCTCTCCCCACAGAGGCAAACCAAGATATGTTGATTAGCCTCTGTTCTATTACGCCGAAATCCGTGAGTTCCGGCAGTTTCCCCTGGCGGACAAAAACTGCATTACAATACATTTGAATTTCTTTATCAAATGACAACGCTTCTCGCATGGAAAGGGTGGTTCATATCACAATGCTTTTGCCATGATTCACAACTTGAAGCTAAAACGATGATTTAAGAACAGCGTCGCTGATTGCACAACTAGCTTTGATTGCCTCCAATCAGGTATCTCCCATTCTATCCCACAAACTCGGCGTAATATAACAGAGGATAAATCAACATGACTTGATCTGCCTCTGTGGGGAGAGAATGGTAAAAATAGGTATTGTCCGTTGCAAAGCAAACATGGTTCAATATTATGTTCCTCGCACGGTTGACGAAGGCTAGAAAGCAATAAGTTGAAAGTAGACCTTGCCACAGACAAGTCATTATGATATGATATGATTTTATTGCACAAACACCTTAATTAGGCAGAGTACAGAAATGTAAGATAAGAAGTTGGGAAGTCAACACCGTATTTGACATTCTGAAATAGCCAAGTCTCAAATTTTATGAACACTGTTGCAGTCAATCATTAATACCAATAATAACTGTCTGCAAGAAGGGGAAGGACATATAAACTTCGTTGAGCTTTCTCATATTGGCGCTTTTAGACCAATGTTAACATTGTATATACAAAATACGTTTGAGGCTAATTTACTTGCCTTTTAGCAATAGGCCAGGGGAAAACTTATGGTTAGCTTTAATACTATACTAGTAATAAGAGCTTGTATTATTATCAAACTAATTATGATCTTTCAAAACAAACGAATCCGAGAAAACAGTAAGTCCAAATTTCAAACTTTTTAACAGTTTTGTTAGTGTCGACACTTTAAATTAAATAATCCTAGAGGGTATAAGTATGATTTGTTTGCGATCGCGATAAACTACTGTTTTTCATGGATCCATTTTATTTTCTTAATTTGTAACTATACTGTAAACAAGGACGCGTCGACGATACGCAAAACATCAGCATTAAAATAAACACTTATGATCCCAAATCAAATGTCTTCGACAAAAGCAACACAGAGGACAAGATTTTATTTCCTGTCGTCCCTGTACCTATACTGTCATGTATCCGTGTCATTTTTCTAATAGCTAGCGACTAATACTTTGTATATTGAATAATTGATATTTATCAATTGTCTTCTCTTGTTTTGATAAAGGAACTTACTTTGAAAACCCTGTTTAGAAACCAAAGTTTACGTGCATGTAAATATCGAGTATTGGGAGCATTTAAACAAAATATCTAACGCTTTCGTTATTAAGGAAAAAATGGAATTATTTTGTCTTGTCAAATAATTGATGTTGACCGACTGCAATTTCCTATCATGAGGGTAAACATTCCAAGACAAACAACCATACAATATGATGAACTTTTAGTGTAGTGAATTAAAATTAATACAAGTAACTTCATAAAAACGTAATTAGCTCGAAGAGATACTTTTATTAGTGTCACAAACTGACACCATATGATAGTAAACAAAGGCGATAAGCATAATATCAGCACGATACTAAGGAACCTTTCATGTTCTCAAATGTCATATGTCACAAGACAATAGCAATACAGACAGGAAATGAAATTTCTACTGTTTAACCTACTTCCCTGTACCATATTCAGATAACGATGAAAGCACGATTCCATAGCATTGATGGTTTTCACGATGTTTATGACAGCTTCTGTCAAATCGTTTTTGTAAGATGATAAGTAAAGTTGTTAAAGTACCATCATAAGGTTCTACTTACAGATTTTGTTCATATTTAATTAAGTAAAGTATCGTGTCCAATAATTAGGTAGTAATATGATCTGTAAAGCAAAGGTTCAAAACAATTCACGTTGTCATACAGACGAATGGCGAAAACTGAAAATTCATCTCCTCTAACGAATCTAGTTATCTCTCTGAAAACCTATTAAAACACATAAACACATATCATGGAGGATATTATTTATTTGCAGAAAGTAATGCTATATACTCGAGGAGCACAGCAGTACTAGTGTAGTGGTTGTCGAGCACGGGTGTAGCGGTTAGCTTGCTGGCCTCTTACGCAAAAGGCCCGGGTTCGATTCCCGGTGTAGACAAAAAAAAATTGGGACCTAGGGCTGCCTCTGTGTTGTGTCCCTGGGTGAGGCACTTTATCCGCATTGTACTCAGTCTACCCAAATAAATGAGTACCTGAAAAAACGGGAGTACAACGATTCGTCTGCGCCTTAGGCAGCACCGATAGTACAAATCCGTCAGGGTAATAATATGTAGCGCTTTGAGCAACTGCATAACAGATCGATATATGCGCATTATATAAGTGGACTATATTATTGTTATTCTATAAAAACAACAATTTATAGTCCCTTGGGAAAGAAAAGTGCTAGTAATGTTTGACAGCATGTTTGATTGATACATAATGTTTTGGTACAGACTGATGAAAAAAAAGGAAATTCTTGAAACTCACCCCCTTCCTGAAACTATTTGAACGTTCACTTACCTGAAAAAGAAAATAGTAAAGAAAATCAATCACAGGTCATTTGACACATTCTATCAAATTCAGATGTCAAGAAAAGTTACACGTATAACATAAACATTATGACATTGGCTAAATAATCCCATAAAATAATGGTTTGTCGGCAAAACGGCTATAATTACCAAACGGGACATATTTGAGTAGTGACACTAAATAAGATCCTAATCAGGCATACATACATTCAAAAGTAAACAGTAAAATAAATTTGTGATTATGTAAACTTTAAGCGTTTCCCATTATGATTCTGATCATTTCGCAGCAGCCTGCTCTATTGTCCTTTTGCACTTTTCAACTTCAAAAACTTTTATTAACGCGATATCCCATGAACCGTTTGACTTAATGTCTTCAAATATGGTCACAGTGTACATTTGGGAGACTAAGCAGACAACAGTCACTTCGCGTGAACTTGACCCTACATGTATGTTCAAGGTCACCACGGCACTTTGACTCGTTTGAAGCGCTTGTTTATGTCGTATCTTATGAACCATTCCACTCAATGTCTTCAATTGTGTTCACAGCCAACATTTGGAGATTACGCAGACATCAGTAAGTTTGGATGGCCTTGACTTTATTTGCAAGGTCACGAAGGCACTTTGATTACTCCTAAACAAAGTTTTACCCGATATTTCATGAACCACTGTAGTCAATGTTTTAAAATTTGGTAACAACCTCCATCTTGAGATTACGCAGACACTAGTTAGTGTGGATGGCCTTGACTTCATTTGCAAGGTCACGAAAACACTTTGATCACTTTTAAAAATCTTTTCTACCCGATATTTCATGAACCGCTGCACCTAATATCTTCGAATTTGATCACAGCACACATTGGGGATAAAACAGTTATCTTATTGTGACATTTATACATAGGTCACCACACCACTTTGATAATTACCTTTGAACTGTTGCACTCAGATTAAAGTTTGTTTATAGCCTTCATTTGCAGATTACACAAACACTATGATGACCTTCACTACATTTCTAAGGTCGCCAAAGCATTTTGACGACTTTTCATTTCCTTAAAAAGTATAAGAAATATCTCAAAACGGCGGGGAACATTGCAATGTTAGTGGCAAACCTTTCTAACAGATATATATCTTATATCACAGTGTCATAAATGCTGGGGGAGGGGGGTGTTTATAAATAATATTGTCATTACATTAAAGGGGCAGTAGCACGTTTTTATGGGGAGTATAAGGTGATGTCAGGAAATGAAAACTAATTGTTCCAATTGTAAGACAATGTATTTAAACTAAATGGAGCAGTAATAATCCAAATATATAACGTAAAGTTTAGCCATGCGATTGCTTTTTCTTACATAAAATGAATTAAAGGTGTTCACACAAAATTACCGCCAATGGATTTATGTGAATCTTCATACTTTGTCCTTTGACTATGGATGATTGGCTTGTGTAATGAGGTTTTTGACACTATCAAAATAATACATTTAGCATTAACTTACAATTATCAATGCAAAATGTAAAATATAAAATTATCCAAAAACGTGCTACGTCTGATGCACGTTTGGGCTTCTATGGGGGAGTCACACTTACGTTCATTAACCTAGTTAAACGTAGTTCATTGAACGTAGCCACAAAACCGCTAACGTGCCGAAAATGAGTGCATTTTTAGTAACTACGTAAAACAACGTTTCATTATAAGTTCGTTCATTATGTGTAAGTACGATTAAGTACATATAAGTACGTTTTACTAGTTTTAACGACGGATAACTACGTTCATTGAACAACGGACTAGCTACGTTCGTCTACGTTAAACCACGTTGATCTACATTTAAGAACGTTTATAAGTACAACTAAGTACGTTGAACTACGTTGAAACACGTTTAGGTACGTCAAAGTACGTTCAAGTGGGGTACATCACGGCACTACAGTGGTAGGGTATATAAAGACACATGTTTATGTATTTCATTCTTTCTCTTAATTCATTAATGCTTCAGGGTCTTCTACCTCCAATTCGGACATAAGTGTATGGTATTGACCGTGTAATGACCTACGTAGGAGCCAGTCACGGGCCCACCATCTTCTTTGTTTTCTCTGATGCTGAGCTGATGTGGTGTTTATCGCCGCTTTCAAGAGTATTTCACTAACATGTATATCGAGGCTACACTATTGTGGCTATGCATTGCGGTGAAACCTGCGAGCATCGACTGCAACTAGCAACCATGGGTGATACTGCGCTGAAATTCAGTTTAGCATTACACCAAAACCTGACTGCGTGTAGAAGAGTTCTCTTCTTCAGACAAATTGCCGAGCCCCTGGCAGGATTCGAACCAAACACCGCCTAATCCGAAGCCGAGCGCGCTAACCACTGCGATATCCCGCCCCCTGTTTTCTCTGCGTTTCGTCGTCTATATCGACTTTGTTAATATATCAAGCAAAACATATCATTTCTCTGTTGATAGCAGCTAAATCATTTTCACCTTCCTTCCACTCATCCTCTCTCAGTTGTGAAATGAATAGTGTTAAAACGCATACCAGGTGTCTCAGTCACTTGCGACACAAGGTGCAAATAAATAAATCTACCTAGTTATGCGTAGTTAATCCTAGTTCAACGTAGTTCTACTTACTTAAGTGTAGTTAGATGTAGGAAACGTACTTAAACGTCAAAGTCTAAATACGAAACGTACTACCAAAACGTAGTTGCACGTATTTGATATCGTAGTTAACCGTACTAATACCTAGTTTTGTGTACTTAAACGTTCTTCAACTCAGATGAAACTAGTGTAGTTTATTGTAGTTTATTGTAGTTAGACGTAGTACAACGTTCTAGAATGTACTTAAACGTACAAAAACGTACTCGGATACCTAGTAAAGTGTAGTAAATCGTGGAAAATTTGTACTACGTTAAAAAACGTGTCAACTAGGTTCAACTACGATGAACTAAGTTCACATTTTCAATTTACTACGTCCAACTACATTGAACTATGTTTCTGGAAACGTAGTTCGGAAATGCAAAACTTTGAACTTGTTCAAAAGTTAAATCACAAAGTACGTTGTCTCACGTCTATGTCTGCGTTTTGAGCACGAATAACTAAGTATAACTACGGATAACTACGCTAAGGTACAGTTAACTGCGTTAAAGTACGTTCTGTATCACTACGTCCATAAACGTAAGTGTGACTGGGGCATAACCAAGCTGATTATCTCCCACAGCATCGGAGAATAAAAACATGAGCACAAACCATTGATGTGATAAAGTGATGGTAGTAACAACCGCCCCGCGCTGGTAAATAATGAAATTGACAACAGGCTTAGGCTCATATGATGAATATTTAATGTACCTAGCCAAATAATCTGCACGATCAGTGGTAGAGCTCGTCATTTACATCGTGATTAATATATACTTAAGGAAATCGTGTTTGCCTTTCATGCCAGTCTCTATGTAATAAGTAAACATATATATAATACGTGAAACCAGACACTGCGATGATCATTTGTGAACATTCTGTACCACAATTACCGACATTTCTGAGTCATCTCCGTGTTATGATTTGGCTCTAAGTTTGCAATATCTTTCAGTGGAATAGATTCCAAATTTTATACATTAAAATACATGCATCTGTTGTTACTCATTTCTCAACTTATAATTTATAATTATCAATCATTAGGATATACATAATACATAGAGGCATGTACATGTCCAGACATTCCCGTGAGTCTAATTACGACTATATCCAAGCCACTACCTTAGGTCAAGTCCTTTCATTTCATCTAACACATGGTAAGGAGGTATTGTCTTGATTATTGATTCCTTGTCGTGGCTATTCATAATCTTGATTAATGGTATATGCTAATCTTTTACCAATTAAAGACTCGAGTAAAATGCTGTGGGTATCAGTGAATCATGACAAGACCATATGCCAATGATAAGGGCCGACTTTCTTCGTTAGGAGACAATGGTGGACTGCTGGTATGTCTTTGACATATGGGTTCCTTCACGGAGTGGAGAAAGAAATACATCAAGAGAATAATTGATGGTTGTATGCTTGGCACAATTTCCGGACCGACCGATCTCCTCTAGAGAAATAAAGATTCCTTTATGAACAGGGGAAACAAATACAATAATAAGCTTAAGGTCATGTATGGGCTTATGCAAGATATGCAGGACAAATATTTTAAACTAAGTTTTAAATACAAAAAGAGATGATTTAATAATGGTTTCAGTTTAACTTTAAAGGTACAGTAACACGTTTTAAGGAGACTATAAGGTGATGTCCGAAAATAATAAAAGATACTTCCAATTGAAAATCTAGTCGTGCGCGACAAAGACGGTTTTCAAGCGTATATTTAGAACCCGGAAGTTGTGAGTTGGCCACACTTGATTCGCCTTTATGTCGGCTGCCGTTTCGGTCATTTTGGTAAATTATCTTCTATTTAATGAATTTTGGTCCGATTTTCCCTAGGTTGGTCGCACACTTTTGAAAATTACATGGAAAACAGTAAAATTACTTTTAAAAATATTGAACTCAGAAAATGGACCTTTAATACTAAATGTATTATTTAGACAGTGTCAAAAATCTTACACAGACCAGCCATCCATAGTCTGAGAACAAATTATTAAGATTCACATAAAGGCTATTGGCCGCCATTTTTGTGTGAACACCTTTAATCCATTTTGTGAAAGAAAAAGGAATCGTATGGCTGTACATTATATTTTTGATTTTACTGAGCATTAAATTTTAAATTGTCTTTAAATTGGAACCATATTACCTTGGAACCATATTGACATTACCTTATATTCCCCCCAAAAACGAGCTACTGACCTTTAAGAAGGAAGGTAAATATGATAGTCAAAAACAATAATTATCTATATTTAGTCTTTTAAAACTCGCTGTAACAGGTTCTACAATTAAGCCAAAAATTGACATATACTACTGCTAGGACGAACTTTGCTTAAATTAAAATCAAGTAAAAGTTCATATAGTAACGCATGCATCATATCAAAGTTTCCGATCACTTTATACACATACATTGATATACTTGAACTGAATTTTATAACTAAAATGATTGTCATACCATACAGGAAGACAGAAGCATTACAGTGGTTGTCTCAAATGACAACATTTATTTCTAATTGTTCCTAGTTCTACTGAAGCCGTGAACAACACAAGATCGCGTTACCTTAATCAATAAAAGCACCCAGCAATGACGGCTTGGAAAGAAGCACAGACTGGAGGCCGGAACAAAAGCTTAAGTAGCAGCGTTTCTAGTGTCAAAATGCTGGAGTATTGTCCGCAGTTAAAGTATCACGCTAATGAGTGGTAGCTAAGATGACATGAATGGAGATTGAAGTACAGTAAACGTGTTTTGTTCAGTACATACTTATATTTTATCCTAAGTTAACCGTAACACCATACCTCGTTTCAAGCAAACTGGATCTTGCTTTGTATTAAATACTAACAGATGGAGAGTAATTGAATGTAGATTAGTAGTCTTTGGTAACAGAGGATTGTTCAAGGTTGTGGGTTTAATGACAATTATCAATGTGCATAAAGGGGCAGTAGCACATATTTTTAATGTTTTACTTATAATTTTACGTTAATGCTAAATGGGTTATTTTGATATTGCCAAAATTTCACCAATATTTCACAGTCAGAGAACAAATTTTAAAGATTCACATAACATCCATTGGCGGCCATTTTTGTGTGAACACCTTTAATTCATGTGTGTATCGCATGGTTGAACTTTACGTCATATATTTGATTTATTACTGCTTTATTTACTTTAAACACATTGTCTTTCAATTGGAACCATTAATTTTCATTTTCATGACATCACCTTATATTCCCCCTATAAACGTGCTACTGCCCCTTAAATACTGCCAATAATTGCACAAATATATTTACTTAGCATTTAAAGTACTTTATAGTTTGACATACATGCGAAATGTAAACCATTACATGATCGGAAAAGCTAGCTGTGGGTATAAAGTGTTTCAATTTACAAGGATGATAGAAATCATGCGTTTTGTGTACTAACATGAATATTTGCCGTAAATAAAGGGCATGGATGGTTTTAAAATTGTTATAAAAATAGTGATAACATAACACATATTTCAAATCAGTATGAATATACTAAGTATCGTAAACCCGTGCTTTCTTAAGCAATGATATAAATGACATCCGAATTAAGAGAATGCAATCAAGGAAGTATTCCTAAAACGTTTAATTAAATCTTACAATCATTTACGCAACAAAATTCGTCATTATAACCAAAATTGTTTTTTGTTAATCATCAAACCTCCTGGACACCCATAATCTGTTCAGCTTTGCTTTCTTACAATTGTGGTACATAATTTGTTGTTGTGACAATAGTTTTTTTTCTAGATTACAAAACTATTTAACCTTTGCGTTTCTGTCATATTTCGTCAAATTGAATTTCATAGTGAATGAAATCGAATTAATATTCATTTTAAGGGTTTTATCGTGGAATACAATATACTCTTTTCTTGTTTTTCAGACACAAATACAGGAAAGAAGGTTATGAGATAGTAAATGAAGCAGTTAATGCTTCTTGTTTCTTGTGGTTCTCAAATCAGCTGCAAATGTCACGTCGAGGATCACATTCTTAAAGTAAAAGCTACCACAAGCAGGACATTAAGACAGAGTTACAATAACACCACAACACTTGACATTCTGAAACGACCAGGTCTCGAGTGTCTATAAGTTTGAAGGACAACAATAGCAACAGGAGTTGTGGTTATGTCTAGCAAATGATCATACCATGCTATAAACTGTCTGAAAATAGGAAAATAACAAACAGGAAATACGTGACTAAGGTGTTAATAAGGCACAATATGGCCTATTTACTAGGCCTTTCTTACAAGAATACGCTAATGACTATAACCATGGTTAAAGATATTGTTACATTGTGAAACATCATTTGTTATCTTTAGACAGAAATTCAGGGACATGTTACAATGTGAAATATTATTTGTTATCTTTAGACAAAAATGGAGGGTAAAAAAACAAGAAGTCGCATTTTCGAACATATTCAAGGCAACTCATAATGCAACTATAATTTCAAGTTTTCTTTTACCATTTAAATCTCTTTCTGTGTAAGAAGTATTTAAAGCACATTGAATAAAATCTAGATTAAATTCAATTGACTATATATGTTTCCATTTCAAGTGACAAAATGATAAAAATAAAGTTTGAACAAATTTGTTTGTCTCTTTTTATAAAATCACATTTGATAACATGTGCAATGATAGTGACGATTGTCGTAAACTGTTTATAGGAGTTTTCTTGAACATTTGCTTTTACACATTACATAACAAAAACATAACATAGTAAATACGTGTTCTTTATGACCCATTCATTGAAATAGAAAATGATAAAAGAGTCATAATCGTGTCCTTAATAAGAGGCACTAAAAGTTTATCATTTTATTTATTTTTCTTCAGTTAAAAAAAATAATTAAATGAAATTCAATGTTTATGATAAAGCCAATTAGTAAAGTCATTATGCCTTATTATTAACCCCTCCTGTTCTCTAAAGTCACATGCCAATAAACAATAGTATCACAGGCATGAAATATCTCTGCTGCTTTATTGAATTTAGCTTTGCATCTGAGACTCAGACAGATAGAGATCACGCAATGAGGGCAAGCCGTCAAACCATTACAGACCATGCTACGCTTTTGACAGCATTTGTCAATATACTTTTCCATTTCAATGTAGTTTATGTCCACTTTTGAACATAGCAGTTGCTCTGTATAAAAAATATGATCAATACACCTGAAAGGACATTGTAATTGCAGTTTGCGATACTCATATACATAAATTGCATTGATAATATATAAATCGTACAATGAATAAACAAAACCTTTCTTGAAAAGTGACGTTAAGTGATTACAAGGTGTTGACAATAAAATGGCCGCCAGCAGTTTGAACTTGATACTTCATAAGTTCTTATATGACTACTGGCAATCGGGTTTGAGTAATAAGATGTTTGACTTAAAAACTTAAAAGGACATGACCATGTTTTCGAGGCGCTTGAAGATGGTGCTGGCAATTGTCCAGAAACTGTTTTTCATTTTTAATTTAATCTAATATCCATCGTGAAGAACTTATAGAGGTGGTGTAATCAAGATCAAATACCCTCGATCTGACGTCTGTTCTCGGAGAAACCTGTTGTATTGTGACATTCAAAGAGCCCTTTTAGATTACGAACGCAATACGGGAAAACATGACTGCATATGAATTGTTAACCTCTTGTATAATTATTTTCTAATTGTTAATGCTTTTTCATGCCGGGAGCATATAGGTCGTTTTATTGGC
Source organism: Steromphala cineraria (assembly GCA_916613615.1). NCBI lineage: Eukaryota > Metazoa > Mollusca > Gastropoda > Trochida > Trochidae > Steromphala > Steromphala cineraria. Next base: position 15,432,892 of record OU744735.1, on the reverse strand, counting down.
CCAAACGTCGCCCTTAAATTCCACCTACCTACCAACCTACTTACTTGAAGAGAAATCACAAAACAGCAAGACCAGATTTTTTAATCGTAAGCAACATTAGGAATCATGTTCGGTAAAACTACCTGATTCTATTTCACGTTCTCAATTGTATAAAAGGTCTTCAGCCTAATATATACTTTATTTGCTCGATCATTTCTACGGATAATCGGGTTGAGCAGTGACACATTTCCACAAATTGCAAAATGATAACCTAGATCTTTTCTGTCCTGAAGGTTTACATTAAAAAGGAGCAAAATGCAATTTTACACTACAATAAGAATGAATCATGTTATCAGATTGCAACACAAATACTCAAAAATGCTAGCAACCGTATCATGGACTAATCACGGGATCATTTATTTCGACGTGTCCCCTGGAACCACCTGTCGCATTACCAGTGTACGCGTTATATTACTTTCTCAGTGGGACACTATTAGACGGTATCAGTGTCAACAACAGATAACTGTCACGTTAATATTATACGCCCAACTTATGCAGAAAGGTAAGCAGCTTGTGGTGTGATGAATAGACTCTGAAATGTAAACCAGAAAGGGAAATGTAAACAAAGCAGTGTTATATTCTGTTGTATTTAATGCATATCCACCTGAAAGGAGAACAATAGATACAATGCGAAAAAATGGCATTATTCAATGCATTCATACACTGTTGTTAAGGGATAGAGTGCTGTAGTATTGACTTGAAGCCTAGTATTTAGTGTCAATTCTTATATGATTTAAATAAAGCGGCAATACGTTATCGTTTCAGTATAACTCAAAGCTATTCTTGCTAACGTTTTAAAACATTACATTTAGGAATTTATATCTTAACCAAACGATGCTCTTTATGCGATATGATATGCGATCAGTTATATTTAAGCGTCATTTAAAGAGCCTTTCTAATAAACAAAATTACATCATATTAGTTTGATGGAGATTCATGTTAAAGAATTATGATAACTTTTAATATCAGAAACTAAACTTATAACCAATCAGGTGACTTATCGGACTGTATATGTTCCTAGAAAGTCAACAATTAGAATCAACATCTATAATAAAGTTATTAAGTGTTCTGTATATGATCCTATCGAGAACTTTGTGGTTCGCTTGTTTAATATGTGATCAGTTTAAAACACATCTTTTGCAAGTGAACTTTACTCACCTTTGGCAGTTTGAGACACATGTTCATACATATTTTACAGATAATCAAAATCCGACAAAGTCAAAAATAACATGCAGATAAATAAAACTATAACTTGATTTGCAGTGACATTAATTTAATCAAAATTCAAATTATCTCTTTTGAATTTATTTTTATATTAATAAATCCACGATCCCTCCCTTTCTACTCCTTGTGTCAGTATAACATTGTTAAAGCTACCGTTGACCTTTCTCCATCCAGTGACATAACTCATAGCTCACATAGTTCCATTAAGAAAGCTATACAGCTCATTAGTGGTGCATTAGAACGCCAGGATGTGAGTTGTCTGCCTTGAAGTTTGATTGTACTCAAACTCTTTATTCGCTGAAAAGCGAGACTACATACCAGTAGTCTCTGAATGTACGGATCATCGTTATCTAACCAAGCACGTAATTGCTTCACACATTGTCAATATACACGATGGGTTGTATGTTTGTATGTTTGTATGTTTGCCACCATAAGGGAAATATATTATCAACATGTTGACTATATATCTAAAGCATATACATGTACAGCTGCCTACATCAAGTTTGTTCACTTACTTGCGTATTCTAGTGCAAATCTCATATAATTTTGAATGTCTTTGAGGCATTCTATCGTTGCACAAACGTAATGTTCAGATAATATTGCCATTTCACTACATAAGTTAAGATTTTCTTTGCCTTAACATATTCGAATGTCATACCCAACAGTTAACCGCAACAATTTTGGCAGGTCATTGAAGTGACCAGGGGTGAAAATTTCGAAAACACCTTTTTCTATTTTCTCTTCAAATTCAGCTTTAGTTTACGTTATATTTGTTCCTTTCCACTTAGTCAATGTTCTGATGTTGACGTTTTTATCAGAGAGTCAGTATGGAACATTCTAGTCATAAATTCAGAAAATCTAAATTATAAAAAATGACCCATCTGTCTATTTTACAGGTAATTCCCTACAACGTGAACGTGGAATATGGTTAATAGTGAACATGGAACTTAGAAATGTACACATCCGATTTGTATGTTGAGCAGCGTGTAATGAAATAGGTATTGAGTTGAACTCGGCAGTAAATGGGCAAAAATATAAAAGTGAAATATCATGGAACATAATGAACATAATAGTACAAGGCGAAATGTACATTGATTTTTAAAAATACACATTTAAGTACATATAGGACATTACAGAAAGAGTTTTTGAATTAATATTTTCTGTTATTTGAATAAGCATGGATGACTATCATACATGTAGTTTTTTATATTTTGTTCAAATTCATCTTTTCTGGTATGATACAAATGTATTAAGGAATAGTGTGATCTTTAGATCGAAAACAAAAAGTTAAAATGTCATTTGAACCTTAACAAAAAACGTACACATACATAATTTGATCACGTCAAGAAACATAAGGCAGACTTACAAGATTGTACACGGAAGCAAATGCTTAGACAGATGTGACTGCACTATAGCAATGAATGGCTTGTTATTGAAATACGTTCCGACACATTTGTCAAGAATCCATTTTTTGGAAGCCCTATTCCCTGTGGACATGTGTGGTTAGTCGATAATGATAATGAGAGGACGGAATTGGACAGCGAATGAAATAGGACAGAGCTTTACGAACGTTCTTTGGCTTGCAGTAATGATCATCAACTTTTGGTCTTGCTAAACGTTTTTGTTTGATGTCAAATATTACCTTTTAGTTGTTATTGATCGTTTATCCTTAATACAATCCATTTAAACTGCTGTTAATTTCAAAATAGCATTGAAAACGAGCGAAATACGATCTTTTTAAGGGATGTACTATATTTATATACATTTAATTGCTATCGATTCTACTAAAACAGGATAGTAATAATTAATATACAATAACATCTAAACATGTTGATATACATTCGATTATTCGATTACCTGTCCAAGTAAAAAACGTCATTAAGTACAATGTAGCCAGATCTGTTTAAAATTAATTATGAATTGTTTAACTTATCTATTTCAAGTGCAGCTTTCTCAGATAAAATAGGAAAGAAAGAGAACAAACAATTGTAACCAAGCGTATCTCTGCAAAATTAAAATAAAACGTTCCTTTAATTTTCAATTATTAAGTTCCAATTAGATTATCTTTTTCTGTGATCATCAGTCTGTGAACCTGAAACCTATTTCCTTCGTCATAAAATCTTGTTCCGGTCCCTATTGAATTAATCTAGTTAAATTCTTTTCAAACTGTTATCCATGTCTTTGTTGTCGCTATACATATCTTCATAAGGTGTGGATATATGACATCACGTGCTAATAAGTTTAACTTGATAAACACCCTCACTCCGACTTTTCATGTTAAACATAACGCTCGTAGCAAATGAACAAATGTACTTGATATAGTGACGTTTCAATCACTAAGTACTTTCTAAATTCAGTGTAACATGTTTTTCTTGAAAAATACTCTTTCTTGTACATAAATGATGTATATATTTGATTAGGTAATATTGTCATAATATTTTCAGGATGTCTAAATCTTGTTATTATGTGGACTTACTGACAATAAGTCTTATCCCTGTCTATCATTTTTATTAAGTATGAATCGATGAAATAGTTTTTGTAATACAGAGGACGAAATTCACTCAAACTTATTAACAAATATAAGTTTTACTCAATAATGGAAGCATTATAGTTCTAAAATTTGTCAATCAGATACGGAAACACATAACTTCATTAATGGAAGCATTATAGTTCGGAAATTTGGCAATCAGATACGGAAACATATAACTTCAATAATGGAAGCATTATAGTTCTAAAATTTGGCAATCAGATACGGGAACATATAACTTCAATAATGGAAGCATTATAGTTCTAAAATTTGGCAATCAGATACGGGAACATATAACTTCAATAATGGAAGCATTATAGTTCTAAAATTTGGCAATCAGATACGGAAACATATAACTTCAATAATGGAAGCATTATAGTTCTAAAATTTGGCAATCAGTTACGGGAACATACAACTTCAATAATGGAAGCATTATAGTTCTAAAATTTGGCAATCAGATACGGAAACATATAATTTCAATAATCGAAGCATTATAGTTATAAAATGTGGCAATCAGATACGGGAACATATAACTTCAATAATGGAAGCATTATAGTTATAAAATTTGGCAATCAGATACGGAAACATATAACCTCAATAATGGGAGCATTATAGTTCTAAAATTTGGCAATCAGATACGGGAACATATAACTTCAATAATGGAAGCATTATAGTTCTAAAATTTGGCAATCAGATACGGGAACATATAACTTCAATAATGGAAGCATTATAGTTTTAAAATTTGGCAATCAGATACGGAATCATTAGCTGATACTTCCTTCCTGTCATGTAGACCATCTGTTTCATAGCATCAGTCTAGGAGCTTTATTGCTTTTATAATATGACACTATTTGATAAAACCGTGACTCAAACAAGCAGTATCATGTTATTAATACACTACGAACTAGGACGGATGTCAGCAGCTTGCGATTGCCAGAGCCGTGTGATGAATGTAATGCACAACTATCGATTTACAGAAAATGAAAACTAGATGTCCATCGATGTCTGGTAGCTAGCTTTGTTTCTATCCAGTTTAAAATACATACAGTGTGAGGTTGATGTACTTTAAACATCTTTTTAGTGAATGTGATGAACATTTGTTAGCTTTTACACCTTGCTGATTACATACGATTCACTTTAACTTCTTTTACATTAAAGACAATATGCTATTTTGTATCGGCATCAGTTCGCACTTTTGAATTTTTGCATTTCGAGAAAGCAAATCTGTTGAAACCAAGTTGAATCAAGATAGTTAATATAAATTAATTTGTTGATTGAACATGAGCATAATCACAAATAATGCTTCATTAAATATCTCTGTTATGACAATGATACGCCACAGTAAAGCGTTAGACGCTAAAAGCTCAAGTTTTTTCTTTTTTAAGTAATCCGCACTTTTCATTGTCAAAGTATAAATCCCATATATGCATAAACAGGAAAGTTCTCCTGAAAGTCCCCACAGGGCCAAAATAGAACTGTCCCTTATATGCAAATAAATCATTATAGCATTATACCTAAATAGGTTAGGGTTGCTGTCTTCTCTCTACAAGAGAGCGAATGAATACTACATCAAGCATAATAACACATTGTCATTGGAGTGTACGTCTGTATCAAGGAAAGGCCAAAAGTTCGTGCAGCGATTAAGACTGAATCTGTGGAACGACTTGAGGATCTGGCAGCGATGACTCTCTAAGAGCATATAAAGTAGCTTGTTGTATTCAGGACTCATTAGAAGGGTTGTAAATTTCATGCGATACTCACATTTGGTTTTATTCGATTTATCAGATGCCTTATCTCTGCCTGTAATGACCTGATACAGAGTTAACTAGGAATGGCACTAATTAGGGATTCAGCCAATTTGGTTGAATCCTTATTGCTATTGGCATGTTTATTATTATTAAGGATTCAGCCATAAGGCTGAATCCTTATTGTTATTGGCGTGTTTATTATAATTATTATTATTCGCAAAAAGTTTGAACTAAGATACAGCCAAAACGACTAAAGCAAATACAACCAAACTTTACAATCTGATAGCCCTTACCCTGGAATCGGGAGGCGAAGCTTTTAGGCCAAATTGACCAGTACATTATAGGTCAAGTTCGATTCCAAAATCGAAAATTTAACATTGGTTGTTTTTTTTCAAAATGCACTTAGAGACCTGAAACCTTTTTAAAAGATGCGCAATAAAAATTAATGCAAAAAAAGAATATCATGACAAATTCGTAGGTCACGTCGTGTGGCCGCCATCTTGCTTTTAGTGCATTTTCGACCATTTCCGACCTCACCAACCTTTGAAAATCTTCTTCTCTGAAGATACTTGCACTAGAGAGCTTCACTGGCTTTTCATGAAACTTTCAGGAATGATTGTTAACATTATTATCTGTATAGTGAATATGTTTAATTTAAGGCTAAATTCTGTTGTCGTCGCTTACGACTATATTTGTGTTTTCAGATTCCTATGGAATTACGAACATTAGAGAATTGTTTACATCTAAAACTATATGTTTGAAGAAAACAATAAAAAGAAAGAAGTCTACGTTACCTAGCCTCAATATTATCTTGTTCACTCCTATACAGTATAGGAGTGAAACGGATAATATTGAGGCTAGCTAGGTTTACTTAGACTGTAAAGAAAGTAGGATATGGTGAATGTATAATGTATATTCAGGAAAGAGCATCTTTATGATGTTGTGAGAAGTATCTGCTGTTATGAATTTGATATGCTAGTGAAATGCTTTTAGGAGCAACTACAGATGAAAATGTGTTTCGATTACCGCCATTGTCCATTTCAAGACTGATTTAAAAAAATTTATTATGATTATCATATGTACATTAATGTTTGTTAAACTGAACTTCTTTTAACAGTTATCATTCTACTAAATGGTAAAAGACTATGTTTAGAAGCGCAATTCATTCATTCTTTTAAGCATTTCCGTTATAAAACTTATTAATATTTATAATAGTTCTATGACAAATATCCATACTAAACAAGAAATCTAATATGTTTTAATTATCATGCTCTCATCATGATCAGACATAAACACAACTTTGCTTTCCCAGACAAAGTTCATTAGTGATGTGTCACATTTCTCAATACTGGTGTACCTGACTTTTTCATTAGTATAACCAATATTAATGCTGATATTAAAAGTGAGCTATTAATTCAACATAAACAGTGTCATTTTAGTGTTCATTTAAAATTAATTTATTGTATGGCAGTTGTTTATTAGTCACTTCTAAAATATCAAACTTAATGCAAGTACGTTTAGCAAGAATACAATATATCGCACCTGCTACAAATGGTGCATAATGCAAACCGTTATCCGTTCTGTGAAATACTCAGCCTGAAACCTCAAATCACGAAACAATTCCCAATGGAACAATATGCCCGAGGTTGTCTAAAAATAGCCAGCCACTTTGACCGTGATTGACAATGCAAAACTGACAACGGCACGAAACCAACAACATCCTAGTGTTATATATCTGATTGGTTATTGATCCGGTAGCTCCTCGTTACTAAATTTCACTTATCTTGCTAATATTTTCACTGTGATTACTGTTATTAGATAACAATTGATTAGAGCTCATCCCTTGAAGAATTGGCGAGAATTGACGCGCGAATATGACATCACCATAACGTGGCATATACAGATTATATTTATTTTAACCTGGGTGCTGTTGTACGTATCTATCGTAGCCTTAAGAAATATTGTAAGCCCGTTTTCTTAAAGGTATTTAAGGGGGCAGTAGCACGTTTTGGAAAATTTCATATTTTCAATGTTTCACTGATTATTATGCCTAAATGCTAAATGTATTATTTTGATAGTGTCAAAAATCTCATAACACAAACCAATTATCAATAGTCAGGGAACAAATTATGACGACTTGCATAAAGTCAATTCGCGGCCATTTTTGTGTGAACACCTTTTATTCATTTTGTGTAAGAAATAAGAATCCATGGCTGAACTTGACATGCATATATGATTTATTACTGCTTCATTTAGTTTTTATACATTGTCTATCAATTGGAACCATTTCCTGACATCTTATTTCCCCCTCAAAACGTGCTACTGTCCCTTTAAATTGGTCAATTAAATTCCAGAAAGGTTCCTTGTATAAGAGTAGTTAGTGTATAACAATAATTTCCGTTTAAACAAATGTGCTTGCACGACTTGTTTTATTCGATTGATAAAGTGAATTACCTCTTTAGCTCTTTATGATTCTTAAGACTTGTAATTGATGTTAAAAAGAATAGTTCTCAAGCTAAAGGCCCAGTATTGATCAATAAGAAGTAGTAAATAGTAAACATGCATAGTCCATAGAAACTCAAAGTCATATATGCACCACTGATTTTGACAAAATTACATATGTTTGCTTTAATGAAGCCGATTGTATATGACATTTATTACGTACGAGTATCTTGATAGAGTCAGGATCAGGGTTAGAAAAGTAAAATTGAAAACGTGTCGAGTCAGTGTCAGCAAGTAAACACAGCAGTCAGAATATCATGCCATTACAGTTGTGTTTGACAAGTTACAGCCACAAGTGTAGTCGCGCAAGTCGTCCTTCGTGAAGAGGTGCTAACTAATTCAGCATATCACATTTGCTTAATATCACCTGCACGTGATCTGTTAAACTTAAAGGGACAATCCTATCAAGGGATCTGGAAAAAATAAAGGGATACTCCTATCGGGGTATTCTTTTCTGGATTCGAAATTCAAGAGGACGTAGTGGCGTATTATTTTCCTTGTCATGTTTTTTAACAACTTAAATGTTTCCCCCACTTAGACATGGAAATAAGTGTGATATAATCATGTAATAATCATATGTAGGTGTTGACAGGAAATATTCCCTTAATTATTTTAATACCGATAATTCACCTCTATTAACATAAAACAAGGAGGAACGAGAACAACTTGTGGTAAAACTGTTATTTTGGTCCGTTATTAACACGAAGTATTCATGTTCACAATACCCAACACAGCAGGAGGTTGAGTATTATATAACAATTGATAAATACAAATTAAGGTATCACGCGAAGAGCAATGGTGAGTAATTAAAGGTAAAACTGAATATGCTTCATTTCTTCACGTTTGTGTACAGCTGACAGCGATGAGGTTGGTTGAATCCTTAATGTACGAGATATAGTCTCAACTGCGACTCTTTGGTTTATGTCTGGATATTTTCAATATATAGATATTATTACTCGAGTCAGTGTGTCATATGAAATTTTATAAAACGTTATACCAGAGCGAGATCAAGTGCTATAAACAAAATTTGAATCGTTTTCTTGACAATATGGAACTCTCCTCGGAGTTGGAGACACTACCGATTTCATTCCATTTGAATTCTATAAAAACATCCACAAACACCCCTTACAGTGACGTCACCAACTTCTTGTTAATGACGTCACAGAAGAAAAATATGGACACTCACACTACAATAATGCCAAAATGATAAAAACCTGTAATGTTTGACAGCAAAGCTTGAACAGAACAAGTAAAAAGAAGTTGATAGTATCACACTGTACTTAGTATACACACCTTATCATTTTGTAAACATATAAGTCAAATGATTAAGATCATTAAACTATAACTACATGTGTCTATGAATAATTGTTCATTATGACTAACATGGGGCAAAACATGGAACATGACTCCTTTCCGGGGTGATACAGTTTTGTGCACAGATAAGTTTACCACTATCATATGAAATATCCTGACTTGGCTACCTCTGTGGGAAGAGAAGAGTTTGATGTACAGTAAAATCTGTCTACACTGACATCTGTCTAATCCGACAATCTGTCTATTTCAACATAATTTTTCGGTCCCGAAGCTTCTATATATCTTCCTAAGATAATCATTGACCTATCCGACATCTGTCTATTCTGAATACCAACACTACTTCTTGGTCTCAGTAGGCAAAAAAAGCTGTCATCAACACATGAAGTTGCAGCTTATGATAACATTGACCGAACCGATACTCAGTCTCAACCGACAGTTTTCTTCGGTCAAAGCGAGTGTCGGTATGACTTGACCCCCAGTCTTGGGCAGGCCTGTTCCAAACATTGAATCATAAATTGTGACACTGACCCGCTCAACATGCGTTTAAAGTCAGAAATCTAGATCGAAGGTTAACCTTCCAGTTTCCTTTTCAGACAGGATTATGTGTACTTTAACGTATTTTTCATATTGCACAAGCAAAAATGCAATAAAATTCAAAATCTGTGTTGATATGCTAGAAATGTACATTTTTAAGTTCCAGCTGTGACAGTCTCAAAGTCACTGAAAAAGCGGTGTTGCTTATAGGAATTGTAAACATGGTTACACTATATCTAAATTTTGCGCAACCGATATATACGCTGAATCAATGAAACCGTAGTCGGATACAAGGTTATTACAGATTTTGAACGAACTATAATATTTGGTGGGTGAAGATTAATGAAACGTACATTTCTGAGCAGTTTGGCAGTTCAATTGTTAGGAACACAATTGGTTGCATCGAAAGTAATCATACATGTCATCTATTATGGACTGTATTGTTACATCACAGATGCCAGATGAATCGGTTATCACACATTGATGTTAATTACCCTTCAAGGTTAGGCAGGTGTTCGATTGTGAACCTGAACAGTCAATATGTGAATATACTGTTTACATATCAGAATATATTTACAGATGGAATATCAAGTATAAGTGCGACTTGAACATTAGCTATTATCAATGCATGGTAATGTAAAATAAAAGTGGGATCCCGAAACTCCCTGTATATGGAATAATTGCTATATACATTTATAATACAGCAACATACAAGGCCCTTTCACAAAACTACCTTTACTCAGGTTGACCTTTGAATTATCATAATTGAATGTATAAACGAGAGTGAATTAAAATGCAAAGGTTTTTTATCACTACACTAATGGGCAACTTCCATTTGTATAAACCATCTAATAGAAATAATGTAAACAAACTAATTACGAATTCCTATCGTTCATGCACACTTTTGGTAATGTCCATTTTATTATGTACACTGCACCTGTTGTTATAATGAACACGACAAGTCAAACAAAATAAAGAAAAGAGAATGTTTATTCAACGTCTACCAAAGCCAAGTCAAATATCTCCAATAAACGTTTAATCGTTGAAGTCTTGAGAGCTTTCATTGCCTTGAACAAGAGCACTTAATACAACAAACAATACAACAAGCGTGTGTTCCACAGATTATGCCACAACAGTATGATTTCATTATCACTTAAAGGCATCACTTAATCATCAGACATGTGAAGCCTAAAGCATACCACAGCAATATGATCTCAGTATCACTTAGATGCAATGCGTGGAAAACACTAGACATGTGAGGCCAAAGTATACCGCAGCAATATGATTTCATTATCAGTCATTGGCAATGCCTGGTAATACAATAGACATGTGAGGCCAAAGTATACTACAGTAATATGATTTCAGTACCACTCAAAATGTTATGGCATTACACTGGACACGTGAAACAAAAGAAACCTCAGTAATTGGTTCAAATCAATAAATTTTTACTTTATTTCTTTTCTAACGAAATAAAACAAAGAATTACGCGAATAATATTGTAGTTATGCTAGTATTCATAAGTGTACCAATACATGTACTGTTAGGATATCTATACCTACACTTGTTTCTCACGTTGTTCCTATTACCACGTGCAATTATAGGTCTGGCGCTAATGTGTGTTTACTCCAATGAAAACAAAAGGTCGTAACATGTACATCATCGATATTTATAGAGTATACTAAACGACGTCCCGTTTCATAACATTTTTATGAAACGAGTGAATGGGTCGGTATTTATCAAACGAAAGCGAGTTGAATACCTATACTATTCAAGAGTTCCATAAAAATGATTGCGTTAAGAATTATATGTATTACTGGCTTAATAACATTGTCAGATAAATAAAGAAATTCGCAAACATGACAATCGCGGCCGGCCCGGTGACATTGTGACGTCCTATTCATGAATTATTACGTCATAATGACGCCACGTCAGTCGTTCAGCGCGCGATGTTATGACACATATGTCTAATAACATGTAGATTTACTAAACAGCGATATCTTTAACGGGAGAGTAATGATATGTAGGAATCGCAATAGTTCACAAATATCATATAGTGCCAAAGTCAGAGTAATTTCACACAACTTTTACTTACCATGTTGTCCATGACTTTACGTGCCTCGCTGGTCCTTCGAAACTTGAACTTTTAACTTCATACCGCCTTGGTTTAAGTATTCCTCTTACTATCGACATCTTGTAGGTATGGTCTGGAGAATCACCTTAATACATCTGTACTACATTCGCCTGTGGAATTAATTAACAGGTGAATAACAGGTGGTTAGGCGTTTAGTCTCAGGATAGGTTAGGTTGGTATTGTATAAAACTGAAAAATGACGAGGAAATTTTCAGTTTCAAGCAACAGCTGACCTTGGTCTTGTAGGATTAGATAATTAAATCCAAGGTATCACTTCCCGTACAAAACACACAGATGTTTTGACATCTGTAAGTTGACGACCAATGTTTTTGAGATTCTGTGCTGTGTCAGAGTCAAAAATTAATACACCAGTTCGCACTCAATGTGTACAAACTATTTGTTACACATAAAAACTTACAAATTCCTTCACCGGGTTAATGATCCACATCTAAAACGTGTATCCAAATGTTGATTCAAAAGCTGTTAAAAAACAATAAAACTCCGTACAAAACACCACCAAGTAGAGAACTCTGCGCGAAGAACATCAACGGGGACGTCAAGCAGAATAAATGTCCAAATAACACAGCATCCAAGTCGAAGTGATGAAGCCTTACAATTTGCTAAGTAACTTCATTGGCGTACGCCGAGGAGCTTAGTAATGTCGAATCAAGTACACCGATTTTGTGTCATCCTAGTGTTGTTGGCTGGTGATAATGGGCGAGTGGAATTGCAGCCTGGCTTCAAGCACGTGGTATTGTGTTGACAGGAAGTCCGCGGTCTTCATGCTCCCAGACAGCGCTGTCAGTCTGCATTGCCGAGCAGTGTACACTTCGATTCACTTTCACAGTATCAGTGATGCGCTGGTCGACTCGATTCACCGTCAGGAAGGCAGTGCCCGGTTCCATTCGCCGCTGGTTGAAGGAGATGCTGGTAGCTTGTTGTCCCACGCTGAGGTGGGCTCCGTATCGGCAATCTCGGTATATCAGAATGGATGTCGTTGCTATGGATACTAATGATACAAACGGATGTCCATCCCGAAGTGGGTTACTCCGTGTTCAATTATGTTCATTTAAAGGGACTGTTGGTTTTCCTTATTAATTATTCATCAAAGAGTAAAGAAATTTTCCGATGAAAGTTTCAAACGAGGAGAATTTATAGAAACAGGCAGCTTGACAGGCAATCAATTCAAGTAATTGATCATTTGATTCTATGTTTTGTACAAGCTCGTTTCCTGTAATGTTACAGCCTTTCCAATTACAACGTACTAACGGGATTCAATCAGCTTTTATCAATGTGCGTTTGCAAAACGGAATAGAAATTTCTTGAAAGCTTTCATGAATTTGATTTTAATGAAATTTACGACTTCAGTTTAATAGTCAATCAGGCGACGTCTTATACTTATAGGCCTAAACAGTATTTGTCCATAAATTACAAATAAGTAAACCCAGGTCGTACAAAGTACAAATGCACTCACTCAAACGCGTATCCGAAGGGATATATCATGTGATAACGGCACATTCAATCAATCCATTATTTAATCATTTAATCAATCCATTAAGTATATTCTTCGATTACCAGCGGCCATTATTCACTCAGTTTCTCTCAACTGAAAGTCAAACGGCACGCAACTTCATACCTTGCTGAAGCTCGTTCTCTTTTCACGAGCTCGTCGTACACGATATAAGCTGTCTCGAACTTCTTCAGCAGGCATTCGTTACAGTATGGATTTAATACTTAAGTTTCAAATTGAACGTTAAGTTTTAAACTTTACTATTCCCCTGCCAAACGAAGTTTTCGGGGATGTAGAAAATACCTCCGTTTTTCTCTTTCTGAACCAAAAACCATAAGGTTTAGCATTTTGGAACTTGGCAAAGCGACAATCACTGATGCCTTTTGGGATTATGAAAGTCTTCCTGTCTTTTATTTTGGCCCTTTACATTGAAATGTAAACTTGGTTTAAAAACTTTGGCCTTTCTCCTATAAAACAATAGTTATGCTTTTAACTTCTTTCTAATATTTTCTCTTAGCGTTTCCATAGAAACGAAACTCAGTTTTTGTCTGCGGGTGATAATAAAAAAAACATAACCCAATTTCGTTAAAACTTGGTAAAGTTGGTATGCTAAACAATCATCATGTAAAGTTGTGCCTTCTACAGACTTTCCAGCTGAAACAATATAAAACCAATTACGAAACAGTTCCTAGTGTAACAAAACTTCAAATGATAAGCAACTTGTGTCGGATGATTATAGAATATTGTTAAGGGTGAATTAAAGGATATAGTTGTCACACTTTTTTCTATCAGGTTGGTGAATCGAACTATATCGAATCTCTTTTTAATTGCTTGAGTCTTCTTTGACTAAATTGTAATTTATTAATAAACGGTTTAAATGTTCTGGCAACGTAATGCTAAACATTATGAAATGCTTTCGTATTATTTTTTCATTTGCAATCATCAAACGAGTGGGTTTCCGTATCATTGATATCATATATTAGGAATAACGTTTGTATATGCGAGCCTTTTTCATCCTAAGAGGTTTATACACTTTTTATCATATGTCATTTGGAAATAAAAGGATTTTAAAACTCAAATCTGATTTCATGTTTTGACCTATATTTGGCGGAGTAATTTCTTTCACAATACTCAAAGGTGAAGGTCAAATTGTCGGCGATGTACAGTTGTGACAGTCATTAAATACCTGTTAATAGTGAAAGACAGGTTTCCTTAAATCTAGCTTCTGAGCCCAGGGTACATATTAGTGAAGTTAGCGTAACGTTCGTACCCTGGGACAGGATGACATTAAATTAATTTCTAGCTAGATTTGCGTGCGTGGCCCGATTCGGGATATAGACAATCAAATCATTTTCTAGTTGAAATTTTATCGAAAAAGGTGGCGAGAAAATTATTTGATTGGCTATTGGGTACAGATTAGTGAAGTTAGCGTAACGTTCGTACCCTGGGACAGGATGGTTTTGTGTATCAGTTGATGCCCGCCATCGCGTACTTCGATCTGGTAGCAAGGGCAATAAACTCCTCGAGTGGTGAGTTGAGGTGAGGGGATTTTGGGTCTAACGACGCTTTCAATAGTATCTAACTAACTAACTAATACACAGATGGTAGTATTATTGTAGGGCGAAAGCGATGAAACCTGCGAGCATCGGCTTTAACTAGCAAACCATAGGTGATATTTCGCTGAAATTCAGTGAAGCGTTGCACCCAAGCCTGACTGCATGTAGAACCCCCCATGAACATTTGGTGACATGAAGTGTTGTTCTCCTAAAAGAAAATCCCAAGCCTTTACGTTTTCTCTAAATAATGATTTACTACTCAATATTCGGTAGAGAATACATTGTTTTTGAAACAAACAACCAAGCAAAATGTTTTAATTTGCAATTTAGCTTTTGAAAATACTTGTTGATGATTATCGAACCCAAATCTATTTTGAAAGATGCCAAGAAAGGGGGTTTGTGTCATTGACCTTCAAAATATGATAATGTACTGGCGAAACAAAATATGAAAGAATATTAATTTGTGATTATTATACACTGATATAGTCTGAATATTTTTCTGTAAATGTCAAATTTTCGAAGATAATATTTTAATTTAGTTCTGTTTATAAGTCAGTCATATCAATAGGTCATCTGATTTGTATAGTTCAATGAAAGAAAAATACATTAAAATTGCAATAAAGTGATTCTTTTTAAAGAATTCTTGATTTTTGGATTAATCTTTCTATTTTCAAGTTCACCCGTACTGTAGCACAAAGGCCTGGCTACTGTGAATCATAAGATGTCTGTCAATATCAGATATCATCTTATTACTTATTCAATATATCTAAATGTCACATGGATTATCAATTCCCAATAAAATGCTTGGAAATTCCACTCCCTTTAAAATTGCAAAACCATTCTCCTATTCAAAAACAGTTGCTATATCTATTCATTTTCACGTATTGTAGAAGAATTGTCAGGTATTCTTAATAAAAATAAACTATTGATTTTGTGATTTTAAATACAAAATAATTCAAGATTGCTGAAACTGTTTTGACTTGGAACCATGGGGGAATTTGTCTTTGAGTTACTTAAACAAATAAAACTTCTGCATAACTTAAAGGGGCAGTATCACGTTTTTAGAAAATTTATACTTTGATATTTCACTTATAATTGTACTTTTATTCTAAATGTATTAGTTTGATAATGTCACCAATAACACAAATCAATCATCCATAGTCAGAGAACAAATCATAAAGTTTTACATAAAGTCCATTGGTGGCCATTTTTGTGTGACACCTTTAATTCATTTGCTGTAAGAAAACGGAATCGCATGGCTGAACTATACACTATATATGGGATTTATTGTTTTTATAGTGTAAAAACATCGTCTTTTAATTGGAACCATCTATTTTAATTTTTTTGACATCACGTTATATTCCCCCGTAAAACGTGCTTCTGTCCCTACATTATACATTATAGATAACTAAATGAGTGCTAGAAAATGTACTTCATACTTGGTTTATAGAAATATCCTTACAATTTAATGAATAAAATGAAGGTTCCGTAATTTATACAGTTCTGCATTTTCTTAAAATGCTGATAGACAAGTACATCTTTAAAATTTCTTTTTCGAGTGATATGTATATAACACAACAAATAGGAAATTTGAAGATGTATGTGTCTATTAACCTATTTGCAGAGCTTTAAGGGGACAGTAGCATTTTTTTATAAGTTTTTATTTTTAAATTTCCACTGATAATTGTAAGTTTATTATCAATGTATTATTTTGACAGTGTCAAAAATCTCAATACACAAGCCAATCATCCATAGACAGAGGACAAAGTATGAAGATTCACAAAAAATCCACTGGAGGCCATTTTGTGTAAAGACATTTAATTCATTTTGTGTATGAAAAAGGAATCGCATTGCTAAACTTTACATTATATATTTGAATTATAACTGCTTGATTTAGCTTAAATACATTGTCTTTCAATTGGAACCATTAATTTTCATTTTCCTGACATCACCTTATATTCCCCCTAAAAAACGTGCTAGCTACTGTCCCTTTAAAGCTCTTGAAATACATGTAGGTTAATAGACACATACATCTTCAAATTTCTTATCCAAATAATCCGTAATGTAACAACATAGATAAAAAGCCGTCGGACTTAAAGATTTCGTAGAATCGCATTAATTAGTGCATTGCAACAAATGTTAAAATGAAAAAAGCAACACTTTAGTTCAATCGTAAATAGGGCTCTCTAATGACACAATGGTGATAAAATTACAATTTTTAGGAAAATGTTATTTTTAAAACAATTGCTGTACATAGAATGGATGAAGGTCAAATGCTCTTATCAGCGCTAAAACATGGAAAGTTATTTTGATTAGTAAAATAATAGTCATACACAAACCATATGTGAATATTGATATTGATAGAAGGTTTGGGGTTTGTACGAAAAGTAAAATATGTATTTGCATTTAACAAGCACAGTGATAGCTCTGACAAGGCAGTCCAGAAACCAATTACTTTCTAATTCGGATTTTTGTTGTTAAAGTTCTCGTAAAACCAATAACATGGGCGGCAAATAGGCTTTTACGTACTTACTATATTGGCTTTACAGCGTTCACTCAGACATATAAGGGTAAGATAAATTTGTATGGTCCCCAGACGCATATTCAGTTCAACGGTAGATGCTGTTTTAGTTCTTTGTCTCTGTAAATAGTCTCTTTGGGGGACATCTTGGCAGAAAAAGATTTGTCAATAAGTGGCTGGTGTTCTGTTTAAACCATGTGGACATTGTTCAATCTCTACAGTGACATATTGGTCTTGTCTATCTACCAATTAGCTAAATCCATGCTGGGAAATAGCTAAGCCAAAGAGGAATGTCTGTGGAAGAATAGTTTTCTCGAGTCCAATCTGACTAAGATCCTGAGAGTTAACGAAAAACAGAGATCTTGTATCCAGATTGTCTGATTGTGTGACTTTAAAGTGCAACTTTATTTGTTTTGCAAATAATAACTTGATATTCACAGCATGTGTGCTTTTCACCTTCTTCCTTCCTTTAATTTTCTACATTTCCATGGAAACGAAACTAAAAATTTCTTTCCGACAAAAAATCAATCAGAAACCTGCATAGACACAATGGCCGACGTTTAACTAAAAATTACGGTCTATTTTACTGCAGATACAGCTCACTCTAAACATATGGTAATGTACGTGTACCATGTTATGGTAAGAACAAAGGCCCCTGGTTGTGCCATTTTCTAACGGACACATTCAACCTCTTACACTTGGTTTAAGCTGGTAGTACGCAGCAATCAACTGAATTCACATATAGTGAATGTCAGGTTGAAATGTAAATGCAGACAAATAGCACTTCATCCGCATTCTGTCAGAAAAACAAAACATTTCTTTTGATACATATGTAGTTTAGTATATTTGACAAACGGATGTATGCCATACGGATATGTTATCGCAAAACTATTCTTAACTTCTGTTGTGTATTGTCAACATTATCTGTTTTTTCGAGTCTTTAAAAAATTCCAAATTACATGACATTTGCACTAGAATACGAAAGTAAGTGAACAAACTCAGGACAGGCAGCTGTAAAATAAAATTATTTCTGACAGTGCGATCCAGTATATAACAATGATATAAGTTCTAAATGTATATGCAAATATGACCGGACAAGTTAGAATTAAGTCATAATGGATGTTTTTTGTCATTCTTTAAATAAATAGGTAGTCAGGAATCGATCTCAAGTCAACATACATGTATCTCATAGTTAGTTCCTCTCAAATGTTTGCCTTGTTTCAACAAATCAATTTC
This sequence comes from Steromphala cineraria, assembly GCA_916613615.1. Classification (NCBI taxonomy): domain Eukaryota; kingdom Metazoa; phylum Mollusca; class Gastropoda; order Trochida; family Trochidae; genus Steromphala; species Steromphala cineraria. The sequence continues at coordinate 15,414,050 of OU744735.1, read as the reverse complement.
ACTTCTCGACAACGTCAAGCCATCTAGTCATCATGTGTTTGTTTGAACGAATTCGATGACAATACATTCCTGCATTTTCATTAAAAAAACAGTAATATATTAACAGTAATTAAATTATGAAGTTGCATTGAGAGGTTATTACATTTAAATACTTTTCATTCGACAATGTCATAAATAATTAATGCATAGGTGTGCAAATTATCAGATGATCATTCTGGAAATATATATATACCCTCAGAGGCAAATAATCCATACCATATAAATTGCAAGATACTTTAAGCCACGATTAATAATACCGATGGAAACAGGGTTATTTGTCTTGTTACTTGTTACATGTCTTCAAAGTTATGAATTTAAAAGCAATATACTTCCTCACAAGTTATTAAGTGCCCTTTAGTGTATCTCTATTACCTAGTAAGCAGGATTTCAAATAACAGGAATCCAAACTCCCTATCTAAAACATTGTTATGCTTTCTTATAAATTTGAATTGCGTATCTTTGAAATATCCACATACGTTGCAAGGGACTTTAGAGGCAATACGTTACAAACTCATAGACCGATATTATATATTTAACAAGTTTTGGCGATAGTAGCATGGTATATGTACTCTCTATTGGTACTCTCCAGACAGTTGAGCTCTTAAGTTCTTTCAGCCATGATAAGTGATCCTTGTATTTCGATGAACAGTATGCTACGTCATCTTGTAAGTTTGCGAAAACACTAAGAATTAAGTTGCAATGAAACAGGAATGAGACAATATCTTTTAAAACCTAACTTGCCATCATTGATGTAACTTTGCACCAGAAAAGACAGTTTGAAAGGATTTACAAAACAATATACCAAAGCTCAATTGATTATGCTGCTCTTAAACCCTTTTAGGTCTCACCAATTGAGCAAAACCTTTCGAAAACAGTCCCTTCTTCATTATTCTCCTCATCAAGTCAATTTGTTTCTTTATCTGCAGGAATTTACTCAATTCCCATCTGACAGAGGAAAGAAACTAGGCTTCCTTGTGTCTTTTTAATTTAAGAATCCCTTGATCGTCACGAAAAATCGACAACGAAACCTATTAACTTAGTTACGACTTGGTGATCAAAAGTTTGATTGAGAGGGAAATATTACCAGACTTCCAAATAGAAAGTCGTCTATAGCACTATGAAGGAAGAAGATACAGAACAACATTTATATTGCCATGCCTTAAACACCATGAGCACAGTTTAAGCTTACACATCTACTGGCCTGATATGAGCGTCAAGCAGCCACATTTAACCCCAAAGAGTCACCATGCTCCACAACCATTTCATAATTGTGTGATTAATGGCACAGATATGACTAAATTTCCAGCTGTGTCATGGTAAAGATGTGCCTATACTTGATGTTGGCTTCATGCTTTTACATCCAATATAGTCATGACAATTATTATATTCCTATTTGTCATAAATTTTATAACTAATAATATTAAAATTGGATATCCCAAAGGCGCACATTAGTATACACTAAGGCATACTCGAGGCACTACCAACATTAATACCCTGGTCTCAAAATGATGCCAGAAGGTCACCACCAACACAACTATTTACAAGGTACCCATTTCCTGCCGAGTGAACAGAGGCACATTTACCTAAAGTCTCTTTCCCAAGGTGACACCACTTGTGTCTCAGTGTGGACCAGGGAATCAACCCAACAAAGTTCCTTCAGCAATGAACCCAATCATCCATCCAATCGTGCCCGTGACTGTTATTATACTGTAAGCGATCAACTGAACATTGCACAGGTTCAGGTGTAACTATGTTTGCCTTTTTTGTATGCTGCCCATAGCTGATGTTCTTTGTGCAAATAGATGTCCTATCTCATCTACCACTATGCATTTAATTGGAAAGCTGCAATGTTATGAACACATGCTATGATTTTAAACATGATCAGTGCTAGCAATTACCAGATCATCGAGAATGGAGCTTCACATGTACAGACAAGGAGATGAATACAATATATCAAACTGATGGCACTCCGTATTTCAACATTCATTGCAATATTGATTACGCGTTATCCACGGGATATTGGGAAGACATTTCCTCTCATACATGTAAATAGCACCCATCCATCATGATAAGTGTCACAAAACTAATAGATTCCACAACAAGACATCTGATAGATATATCGAATCTTTGGCTTAGGGATTTGCAGATTAACAAAGTTATATTCGTTTTATTTCAAGTTTAATATGTATAACTTCTTTATTCATGTAATTAAAACAAATTGCAAACAACCTTTTCCTTTCTTAAGACTTTTTATTTATCAGCTAAATGTTTTAAACTAGTCTGATATTTTGGGGATTGTTTTTATAATTTTTTGGTTTATCTTATTTCAGCAAATTCTCATAGCAAATACTGCCTTAAAATGCATCTTTGATCAAAAGCAGGGTTCTTCAGTATTTCAATAGCAGTAATAATTTAATATGTTTGATTAATAGAATAAATATCTATGTGTTTTGATACAATTTAAGTTGTAAGTTAATAAAATTTCGGACAAATAAAATTATTTATCGAAAGAAAACGAAATAAGAATTACACTTTGTTGCACTTAATATAACAAGATGTGTTTGTGAAACACGAATGCCTCCGGATGCATCCTGCTCGCTGTGTCAAGGTCAAGGTCACAAGGTCAAATGTCATGGTGTCATATGAAAGGTCTCATCACAAGGGATCCATATGTCAAGTATCAAAGACCTAGCTCTGACCAATCAAAAGTTATGACCAAGGTTAAAGTTTTTGTGGACAAACGGACAGACGGACGGACAGACGGACAGGTGAAAAACAATATACCCCCGGAATCTCCGATTCGGGGGCATAAAAATGTTTTCATTGCTGTGGTGATACATTACATCAAAACGAAAACTATGGCTGACATATTAACCTAAAAAAACTGAAATAAATAAACAAGCCTTCATGTTTTTGAAATGTCCAGTTGCCACAGCTTTCCCATTCTCTCCCAAACAGAGGAAGATCAAGTCATGAAATGTTGATTGAACCAATGTTCTTATTAGACCAAATCCGTGGGTTCCGGCATTTTCCACTTGCGGAAATTAGTTGCACATTTGAATTTGTTAAGGAAATGATAACTCTTCTTGCATGGAAAGGGTATTTCATATCAAAAAAGACTTTGTCATGGTTCATATGCCTAAATGATGATTTAGAACAGCATCGCTGATTGCACAACTAACTTTGATTGCCTCCAATCAGGTATCTCCCATTCTACACCAGTAAATCGGCGGATAAAAAGGAGGTTCGATCAACGTTTCATGACTTGTTCTGCCTATGTTGGGAGAGAATGCAGCTTTCATGAAATCAGGTAATGTCCAGGACTGCATTTTTTGGATTTCATATCAAATATAAAAATAATAAGTTATGTCATAAATATTTTTAACTAACGAAAAACCACGATTTCTGTTTTCATTTGATTTGATAAGCTTAATCCGCAATAGGAAATATACTTTTATAATGGAAACGATAGCAATGTCACCTCAGTTACCAATATGTAGCCGACAATCCCATGTCTCTTAAAATTACAACAAATATTTAAGGACTAAATCCACTGATTGACAATCTCGCTTGTATTTGTTTAGAAACTTGGTTCGTCAAACTCAAATTGGAATGTTATGTGTTGGAAACAAATTGCTTTTACAAATCTGCCAATTGAATCATTCTTTCCGCAAAACAAACACATCAGGAACGTTTCATATTTTTTCGCACTGAATTTATCTAACTTCCCTGACATCCGTGACGAGAATTGAGAAGTGAATTGATCGAGATGGCATGACCTTATTGGAATAACTCAATTTCAATATTCATATCACTCTTGCTTTCAAGTGCTTACAATGTAAAAAGTTTATTTTAACATCAGGCCATGGAATATCTTCAGAATATAATTTGAAAAGCTCAAACTGGAACCAAAGAAATACATGATTAAAAGCAGAGAATCCCATGGTATATTTATTTTGTCTCCTTTATGAAGATGTAGTCATTAGATGTTCTTTGAAATATCTGCTGATGTTGCCTACTCAAATATTTACATTGCTTTCCGAAATCGATGAATATGTTTTCTTAGTGATGAGTCGTAAACATTAATTTCACTGGTCAATGATTTCTATATAAAAGACAATTTTTTCCATCTAATGTACCCAAACAGTTTCAGTCAGTCAGTATATAATAGAATTTAATTTACAATTAAATTCTGCAGGAGCTGAAAGCAAATCAATCTCGTGAAGATAATTTTAAAATGCCTTCCAGTATCACTCTTTAATATCAAATTACTATTTTATACGAAAAAGAACAAAATTTAATCAATTATTTGTAGCTTTGGTAATATCTTAGTAGCATGTCGTTTTTAAAGGTCCGCTCAAAACCTTAAAGATTTTTATTTTAGAAACTCGCTCACGAGTATGGGTTGTTTTTCGTTATTCCCAAGTTTTTTTGTCATTCGAACACATTTATGAGGAGTTATGTAATTAAAGTTTATGACTGACGTCATGTCATTTTTCAGATGAAAGACGAAAAAGATGTTTTTTAAACAGATAAGTTCGAACACTTTTCGTTACTGAGAAAGCAAAAACATTTGCTTTCATCAAAATGTATTCAAAATGCAATGCAATGTTTTCGTTATTTATTTTGTAATATGACAGCATTGTTTTTGTTTTGAAATTGGACATGAGATGAAAGCCAATACTTATGATATACAAACTTATTAAGGAAAGACTTCGAACAAATATCTAAGTAGTGGTTCATTAATGGATTTTGCTACCTTGTTCCTACTTTTATAGGATATACTTCTCAAACTCGGTCTAAAGCATTGTTGGAATTCCAATAAAAAAAAATCAAATAATGCAACATCAGGATGTTCCAAAAGACAGCAAAATAACTCAAAACCATAAAAATCTCATTAGTTGTGTAACTCAATCAATTCCTCTTTAGTAAGAAGATCTTGATTTGATTTTTCTGGTCTTGACATCAATTGATAATCAAGCATAACTTGATACAAACGGCTTTTTCAGTGTATGTTTCCGTGTTTAGCTTTTGAGCGGATTGATATAAGAGTATGTGTTAGCACTCAATGCAGAGACATACTTCCTGATATAAAAGGATGAACTTGATAGATGAGTTACGATTTGTACGAAATTAGGAAGTTAACGTAAAAAAGTTTATTTTAACATCAGGCAAAGGAATATCTTCAGAATATAATTTGAAAAGCTCAAACTGGAACCAAAGAAATACATGATTAAAAGCAGAGAATCCCATGGTATATTTATTTTGTCTCCTTTATGAAGATGTAGTCATTAGATATGTTCTTTGACATTCTGCTGATGTTGCCTACTCAAATATTTACATTGCTTTCATGTTTCCGAAATCGATAAATATGTTTTCGTAGTGATGAGTCATAAACATTAATTGCACTGCTCAATGCTTTCTATATAAAAGACAATTTTTTCCATCTAATGTACCCAAACAGATTCAGTCAGTCAGTCAGTATATACAGAGAATCTAATTTGCAATTAAATTCTGTGGTAGCTGAAAGCAAATCAATCTCGAGAAGAATCTCTCTTTAATACCTAAGTACTATTTTACATGAAAGAACAAAATTTAATCAATTATTTGTATCTTTGGTAATAGTTTAGTAATATGTCGTTTTTTTGTGGTAGTACCCCGCCATGAAAAAAGCGTGCAGATTGAGCTCCTTGAAAGTATGTTTCGTTGAATACATTGATGTAACATTTGCTCAAATAATATGTAGCTTTATGCAAAATAAAGTCAAAGTAATTGCAAGCTATATAAATGCAAAAAAACATACATGTAAATTGCCATAATTAGCTAATAAATCTAAGATTTGGTGTTTAAAATGTTTCTCGTCGAAAAAAATGTCAATATTGTGTCGCGGCTTTCTTGATAATTGCATATGAGAATCAGTTCACATTTATTCGAAATATCAGTAATCACTCACTGTTTCGTTATGTGTCTTGCAAGGAAAGTCGTTTAACATCGAAATTTTGCTTCAGGAACTGTGTTCATAAAAAGAAATATCTGACTAAGCGAGGCACTGACACGATTGATGATATAGTTTTCAAAACAACACTTACGGTTTGTGACCCTGACCTTTGTCATGTGGCTAAGCAGTTTTTAACCTTTTTAAATATGCGTTGTGTTTAAACATTCGGTAAGATAAATTCGTTATAACATTTCTTAGCGGGTTACCTAGGTATTTATTATTCCCTTGAAAAGTTTCATGCAACTCGCGTTCGCAGGAATAATAAATACCTAAGTAACCCGCTAAGGAATGTTATAACTTATAATATGCCTTCCAGTATCTCTCTCTAATACCACAGTACTATTTTATATGAAAGAACAAACTTAAATCAATTATTGGTAGGTTTGGTAATAATCTAATAGTATGTCGTTTTTAAGGTCCGCTCAAAAAAGTATAATTTTTTTTTAGAAGCTCGCTTACTAGTATAATTGTTTGTCGTTATTCCCAAGTCTGTTTGTCTTTCCAACAAATTTGTAAGGTATTCTGTAATTAAAGTTTCTGACTGACGTCATGTCATTTAGTTGTTTTTTAAACAAGAAAGTCCGAGCACGTTTCGGTACTAAGAGGGCAAAAACATTTCTTTTTCATCAAAATATATTCAAAATGCAAGAAAGGTAACCTATGCAATGTTTTCGTTATTTTTTTATGTAATATGATTGCATTGTATTTGTTTTTAGATGGACATGAGATGAACGCCAAAACTTATGATAACTTATTAAGGAAAAACTTCGAACAAATATTTAAGCAGTGGTACATTAATGAATGTTGCTACCTTGTTCCCACTTTTATAGGATGTACTTCGGCCTAAAGCGTTGTTGGAATTCCAATTGAAAATCAAATAATGCCACATCAGAATGTTTCAAAAGACAGCAAAATAAATCAAAACCATACAAATCTCATTAGTTGTGTAACTCAATCAAATCCTCGTTACTAAGAAGATCTTGATTTGATTTTTCCTGGTTGACATCAATCTATAATCAAGCATAACTTGATACAAACGGCTTCTTCAGCGTATATGTTTCCGCATGTAGCTTTTGGGCGGATTGATATAAGAGTATATGTTAGCACTCAATGCAGAGACATGCTTTCTGATATAAAAGGATGAACTTGATAGAATAGTTACGATTTGTACGAAATTAGGAAGTTAACGTAAAACAGAAGTACCGAACATTATGGGAAATACACTGTTTCATCCATCATTTGTAAGCCATCATTTGTTATTGTAAATAAAGTGATTATAAACATAATTACCGTAGTTCTACTTTGGAAATCTCCATTAAAGTTCAGATTGATAGTTTTCTTGAAGGTTACATTATCACAGCATTACCTTTATCTCAAGATTTCAACCAAGATTGGTTTTATGATGTTTTCTTGTACATCTTGATCAATTCTTATGCACTATAAACAACGAGATTAATCGATTTCATAGATCAGCTCTTTAGAATGACTTACTGGCATTGTTGCATACTTTGATAGAAGACCGCAAGATAATAGAACAAAGGAAAATGATAGAAATTACATCCTTGAGTGATCTTGTTTGATGATGAATGTCTTCCCAGCGAGTTCTTTCAAGAACATTTTTATAGCTCGGTCAAAAATATTTCTTTGAAGAAAAAGATGATCACAGCACTACTCAAAGAGAGGTTTTGAAATCCTGAATCTTTCATGTCAAGAACACATTGTCCTTAGATAACATTGCAATATCATGGATAACCTTTGAAATAAAGATAAATTGCCATAACAAATTTGAAACATTACATGATAATGAATTGTAGCACATTAGATAGACTCACAACCTATATAATAAGGTGAAATGTTATGTGTTCGATGTTCATCTCGAGATTTTGGATCTACAGGGAAACTGTAGATTGTTCATTCTGTTTTATAGATCATAATGATTTTAAAAGATTGAACACAGCTTCTTGCAAATAACTTTAAGGACACTCGTTTTCGAAGCAGTAGAATATTAATTAACATTACTGAGAAGAGTGATTTCAGATAGCATTATAGTAGCAATGTAAATTCAATAATTTGTATTATAACACCATGGCTAGAATTCGAGGAGTTGATAAGGAAGGTATTCATGAGTGATCCGACAATGTTATATGACGGCTATTTTGGGTATATTTCACTTTTTTTCAAAGATGACAAGTTATATAAAGAATAAATATTTAAGATGTGCAAACAGATGCAGACAAGGGCAACTTATTAGAAAGTATATTTTCACCTTCAATCTTTTTATGTTGAGAAAAAATCTACTCTAGTCAAATGTTTTGGCATCATTTCAACATAAAACGTACTTCTGTCTGCATCAAGCATTTGATGTGATTTATACATGTTTACCTATATCAGGGGGCATTTACTTGAAAGGTCTGAATACACAGCATCCTGACTAGTGTTGTTCCAGATAAAATCACATGTCGCCTCTTCCATTTACCTGTCAAACTCCATGGATTTTGGTGAACAGATAATTAAAATTTATCTCACAATAAATCATTTCAAAATATTTCGTTTATTCTGCCAAACTTTATGGCATGATGATAATGTATTTAAAGTTTGAAGCGATGATATGTTTTTTTTATCTTCAAAGAGGATTTAGGATAATTTTAGTATGTTTCATAATAATGAATCATATATATGTACAATAGTTCTAATCACAAGATGCAGGTTGCTCGACAGCTATACTCATATATCATTATATATTAAATATTTTAACATTTTATATTTTAGTATATTGTGTAATTTTATATATTAACGTTCATGTTTGCAATGTCTAGAAACTGTCATCAATAAAGTTTTAATACATTCGGAAAGGATCAAGCTTTATTTCAAATGCACGTGTTTTATCTGAAGATGCCTAGCAGTCATTCAAAATTTTAAGCTAATGTGTCAAAACAACATTGAGTCTTCCACTTTATATCGATCTTAGATATCATTAAAATGGTGTAAAAACGCTACATTTATCAATAACACAGAATATTATACACCAATAAAAATCCTCGATATTATAATCTTGATAGTATACAACTTAATATGTTGAAACGATAGCAGAAAGTAATGAATCAAAGGGTTTGTTTAGGGCTGATTTTTAACAAGATGACCAGAGAGATATCTGAAGAACTTTATGAACCGTTATACAAGCTTTCATGTTGCATGTATCATGCCCTCAAAAAGGTTTTCCATTGAAACAACAACCATATGATATTTCGGAACAAGTGTTCATGAACCGTCTATTTTCTTTAACATATACTAATAAATATGATGCAAAAACTCAATATGTCAAATATTCACAACAGAAAGTGTTGTAATACCCTACATGTACATGAAATCAAACCTCACATCTAAGCGACAGATTATTATTTTCCCTTAATGTTGAGTGTTACGTATTGAACAGATGAAATCACATTAAGGAAATCATATTACTTACTGAACTCGATTTGAAGTACAATTCTGTAGTCATGACGCTCAGATAACAAAGTCATCTAATGCCTTATGGTATCTAATCAATATCAAATTTGATAAGACATGATATTTTATAGTTAATGTCTATGCTGGTGCTTGGCAATGCTTGTATTTTGGCCAAACATTTATATCTTGAATAAGGAATATTATTTTGAAAGACATATCTTTCCAAATATCATTTCACAGAGTCTCTACAATGTTATTACAATGTAAATTTGCGAAAGGGGTTACGTAAAGGTTATGTCCGTACGAGGAATATTCACGTTTCAGGTTAAACTATTCACTCTGAACCCTCTCTATCCTACAGCATTGACGTCAACACAAATTGAAGATTTTATACAATAAAGTGTTGCACTAGTATGGAGCCTATTTCGAGGAAGAAAGTAATGTGTGTGAGTGATGGCTATTATTCGTCCCATACTTCTTAATGAATTAGATTATATGAAGGCAAAGCGAAAATGAAACTTTCTCAAATAGTCCTATGGTACCACACTGGAATATGCCACTGCAATTGTTACTGGTGTAACTTTTCCATACGGACATTTAGAGAAACGTTTTCATATCTCTATTTTAGTATAATTCATTTTGCTATTTTATTCTCGACCAAATGATTCTGTGATTGATTGATGCATGTTTTTTGTCAGACAACTTATCTTTTCTTTCTTTCTTAAAAAAGTACACTTCTTTCAATGACATTTTATAAGTTAAGGCATGACAGAACGACGAGTATTAACAGGCGACGTTTTTATAGATTGTTATGAAGTTTTCAAGAAAGTGGCACATGACAACATAAACAACTTTGCTAGCCATTTGGAGGAAGGCATGTTTTGGAAAAAAACTATGTATTACCAAGCAAAAACAATTATTTTTTTTCTTGTTATCAAATAACATCTATACGTACTTGGTATGTTATAATATGAAAAATCTTTATCAGTAGAAACAAATCTCTACATCCTTATTGACAATATAGAATATCAAAACGTCCGCTTTTCCTCAACTGTTTATGCTGAATCAATGGTTTTCAGAATCTTTTGATATCTAATATCAATATCTGTCAACCAAATTGAAACAAGCATTGAATGTTTGGTTATTACTTAATTATTTTCTTTCTATGTTGTCTTTGTGTTTGGCTTTTATATAGCCAGTAGCAAGAGTGTTTTTTTGCATCAGTCAATTGACGCTAGGTGCTTTCTAAAACGTAAGGATTAATTAGAATGACTGAACAGTTAATTGAAGGGGCAGTTGAACTAAAAGGGGTAGTAGCACGTTTTTTTGAAAATTCTATATTTTCCATTTTTTACTGATGATTGTGCGTTAATGCAAAATTTAGTATTTTAAAAGCATAAAAAACTCATTACAAAAACCAAACACATAGTCAGAGAACAAATAATAAAGTTTCAAATGACGTCCATTAATTCATTTTGTGTAAGAAAAGGGAATTGCGTAGTTGAACTCTAACTTAAATATTGAATATCTTTATGTTACATTTAGTTTTAATACTTTGTCTTTCAATTGGGACCATTGTTTTAGAAATCTGATTGGAGGTAATTCAAGTTAGTTGTGCAATCAGCAACGCCGTTTAAAAAACGGGCATGTGCAAAGCATCGGTCATTTCCGTATACTTTGGCCAAGCTATCAATGAAATTTACAATCTAGGAGAGATAACATTTCCTTTTGCAAAACATCGGTTTTTATAATAAAAAAATATATAAAAAAGTAAAAGTAAAAAAGTATTATCTTACGAAAAAACAAAATCCATATCTGATTTTTCAAATATTTCCCCTTATACGATTAATGAAAAATAAACATAAAGGCATGGTATTTTCCGTGTCACTACACGACCGTTAAGATTTCTCCGAGTAATAGATATCCAAGAGGTGTTTTTATTGGCTGCAAAAATGTGAGATATTTTGAGTTTACCGCTTGGGCAATCTGTTTGAACCCCGAGTTTTGGCTAATTAGGACAGAGGCTTGCACCCTGTGAGGAGAGAATACTTTGCACCGGAATAACAACTCTTCATGTCCTATCATTGACGTCATAACCAATAGCTTTATAAATGAACAATACAATCTGCTCTAATCCTAATCCATTACGAAAAGCAATTAGTATATTTCATCCATCTCATGAATTGTATTTATTACAACAATAACTGTTCAATTCAGTTGTAATTTGATCCTAAGGGTTTTATCATCTTTCAAAATGTATTAAATAAAAAAACATGCTTTAACATGCTTTTGGTAACAATGAATTTCTCCAACGATGTGATGTGTTTATGGCATGTAAATGTATTACGAAAGAAATACAGGATTTGCTTTTCGTCTGAAGATACCTAAAACTCTTAATAACGACCTTAGGTTTGCCCCAAGGAATTACGAATGTCATAGCACTGTTAGGCGGACTAGGCTAATATGCTGGTGACATCAAATCAGTGTTTCTTCTCAGGGGAAAAAATGTTTTTGTCCTCTCTTATGAGCTGTAAAAGGTCAAAGCCCTCGTGTTACAAAAAAGCAATGTGAATACTAGGGAATTAGAAAAATATTCAATTCAATTGATATATTTAAAAAAAGATATAACACTCAAACATCAACAGGAATATCAAAATAGATGTTTTTATATTTGAATTATTGCCGTTGATCTGATGAAGGGCCTTTACAAGAAACGTGTTTGTTATGAATTCAAAAAATATTATACATTTACGCCATTGCCAAATAAAACTATAATGATAAAGAAACATGCATTTAACATGTTTTAACAAGCTTTCGAATGACGTTTTAAAGAATGTTTATATCTTGAAAAGTGCTTCATCACTCATGTGCAAAACACTGTATGTTTATTTGTACAGATATCAATATGTCAGGTATTTCAAATCTTCAAATTGATAAAGGTTCATTATCCTGAAAAAAAACTATTAATATATTTGTATTTTCTATTAATTTGTACACGAAGCTTACAAATAGAATTTAATCATCCACTAAGTGTACCAACAGGATGTGTCAAAGCAACCGAACAGCAAATATTAACGTTTCTTCTTGTTGGTCCTCCATTAGCATACCAATACTGGAGTTGGGAATCAATATGTCTGATGACGTCAATTGTAGCTTCCTACGTTCAGGTCCTTTCATAAGGGGTTTAGATTTGAATATTTTAAAGAGGTTTTAATATCTGTATTCCAATTACAATGTTCATTTTTTAAACTGCTTTCACAACTTTTCCATCAGCGATAATTTTAACAACCTACCAGGCACAATCTAGTGTCTGTTCGCATTATACTTGTATATATCTATGAACATGTAAGAACAAATTTACTGTCAAGAACATTAAAACCGAATTATTTCGTTTCGTTTCAGTTTCGTTTTATCGCATTTCAATATTTGTTACAACTCCTAATTCTAGTAGTGTTCACTAAAAACATGGCCGAAAACAACATGTCAAGACTCGTTCATTACATTTACTTCTCCCGTTTATCAAGTATCCTCCCAATTTACGTAATCAAGTTTTTGGTTTTATCAATCTTAAAAGTGGTTGTTTACCTCCCTTACACATCGGATTTTCGACTATGACACGGAAGAACATATCTTTATGCTAAATTATCAACAGAAGAATTGAAATAAAATGTTAGCTAAAATAACATGTGAAAAATTGAAAAAGCATCTATCATGTACAATTTCGTTCAGTAAATAAACCATTATCATTTAAGCATTCGAATTTTTTTATGTATCACAAAAATTATTATAAAAATTAGTTTCATAGTCAAGAAACTTACAATTTCAAATAGAAAATCGTTATCAAAACATGGAGTAAACGATTCTTTGAAATAAGGTCATAATCATTATAAATGATCATGATGTTTTGTCTGTCAGTATTCATTTTTGTCAAACGTATTAGTCTTAAATTAACCTGTCAGATGAGAAAGAGTAAAAAACACGAACATTTTCTGAAAACTCAATGCATGTCAAGCGAGTCTTAAACCGTTCGCTAACCATTGATAACATCATCCGGAGTTTTCAGGTTTTGTGTTTTTTAATTGAAAAAGTTCGTAAACAAAATCCGTCAGGGTAAACTTACCACGCATTCGTATTTTAAAAATAGCTTGGTAATCGATCATTCAAGTTGTTTTCATCATGCGTTTACACACAAAAACTAGAAATATGTGCATGTAATGCCGCTAACATTTAATCCGAAAGTGACCTTACCCTAATTATGTACAAATTTCAAATTGTTTCCATGGAAACAAGAAAAATAACAATTCAGAATAACCAAAGTAGCAAAAGGCACCACTCCTCCAGTAGTTCTAACCACATATCAAGTCTAGTAAAAATATTTTAAATAGTTTTTAAGCTAAAATACGGAAACGGTTTTGGAGATACGGCCCGGAAACGAAAGCATCCCCCAAAATCCACTAACTTCCAATTGTTTCCATGGAAACCAGAAAAAAATAAAAATTCAGAATAACCAAAATAGCAAAAGGCACCACTCCAGTACTAGATCAAACCACATGCCAAGTTTCGTTAAAAACTATTGAACGGTTTTGGAGATATGGTCCGGAAACGAAAGCGTTACTGAATTACGGAATTACGGACGGAACTGAAAACATTATGTCATAAAAACGATATGCAGCTAACAATACCGGCTATCGAACAAATATGTGCTTCAATTTTCGTGAGTAACATAGGCCTTGACCGCTCTGACCGTGTCACAGTTACCAACTTATCAGTAAAAAAACACATTATCTAGTAGCGTAGTAACAAACGTAAAAGATACCGTAATTGTACTGGCGTAACAAAAATGACAATGCAGCTTTTCAAAATGCAGTTAGAGTTACATCCCTTGTTGTGGCGACGTTGACAAGTGGTTCATAAACATTTTGTGCCAATAGAAAAAAACGAATCTTTGCTCGCACACTGGAAATCATACGTAAATTGTTGATAGATTGTAGGAGATGTTCCTATCACTATGAGAAAAACATTTAATGAGGGAATATTTCTAGACTGTGTGTCGCCGACAAAATGACCTTTACCTAAAAGGCAATCATAAGGAAACTTCAAAAAACTTTCCCAAAAAAGTAAAATGTATCCTGACACAAGCTTATTTATCCAAAACTTGATAAGGGGTCCTAAGCAATCGAAGCAGTGCTCATCTGCTATATAATCTTTTTGCACTTGCTTACGTCTACAAGATGGTAGAGGATATGCCGATGTGTCTATGAACTATCTGCAAACAAATAAATCTAGTTTGTAGAGATTGCTTTGATTATGAAGTGTTCGGCTAGGCACAAGACATCACAAGTTACTTCATTTAACGAAATGCACCACAATTGGGATTTCAGCCAGTCGAAGTGCATCCTGTCTCAGGGTACGAACGTTACGCTAACTCCACTAATATGTACCCTGGACCCGACTTGGGATATAACTATACTGAGTGAAACGGATAGTATTGAGGCTAGGTTGACTTAGACTGGATTTCAGCATGAGTTTTCCATATTTATCAAAACAACCCGCTTCGCATGATCGATACGACAAACAATTGAATTTCACCCACAATGGTAATTCAGAATGTACTCACAAGGTTATCGAATTTAACCAAACAACCGTGTCATTTTGTTGAGCATTCCTTTCTAATGAAGCATTCTTTGCAACTGTTCACAATCATTGTTTCGAGTCAGTTATAACCGATATTTCTGTAGTCAGAATGTTAATCAATTTATGTTTCAAGGATGTTGTTAAAGGCCTACCAGAAAAATCAAATTCCTTCAGATTGATTCACATCTACATGTACGGTAACATGGTAATTAGGTGGTGATTAGCCGTGGAATTTGCAACACAGATTGTGATTATTGTTATGTTTCTCTTCTAGAAATGAGTGGCAATGTAAATAGTAATTGTAAGGCATTGGCACACAACAGAGGAGCCATAGCTTTATGATGTGTTCAACAATAATTGAAACTGTTCAATGTTTTGTTAACTGGACTATGAAGACGGACAAGACATTGATTTAACACATCTGCTCTAACTCGCATCGATTCATGACTGCATAAGAAGATGTGTCACAAAGGACAGCAGATAAGAACGATTAGATAACATGAAATACCACAACATGTTACATTTGATCTGATAGGGGAGAAGAAATGTTTGAAATAAGTCAAATGGTAAATATAACTTTAAAAGCTGAGGTGAAACGTTTTTTTCTAAATATAGAGGTGACGATTTTTTTATTTGCAAATACAACTTGGTACATGACCGTCTGAAAAACAGATACATATATGCATATGTTGTCGAATATTTCATGTTTTAATAGATTTACATCATCTAGTGCTATATAGAGTACATCCCCTGAAGGAACAAAATAAATTTTTACTTGTCAGTGTTGTAACAATTCTGTCAAACTATCTGTAAACAAGAAATGTAAGTTACATCCTGTTCGACAAATGTAAAATGTCATCAGAAAGTAAAGGTTTAATACAGTATGTTAATGAATTGCATCACTCTCTTTTTCCTAGTTGCATCATTAGAACTAATATACACATGATGCTTATCCGCACAAATACATCTGTAAGATCTTCAAATCTCAGTTTTGATTGTTAAGTTACATGTACGTGTGTTAAAACTATAAGAACTCATTGTTCACCCCCTTTTGGTAGTTGTCGGTTCTTTATTGTCAGTTGCATTTTAAAACACGAATCATATTTCAAAAATCAGAAAAATATACAGCACAGTTCCTTTATTGTGTGAACAAGATTTGAATGTCAATGTTCATGTTCATGTTGTAACCATAAAATAAAGGTCAATTCCACAAAAATCAAAAGGACATGTCAATATCTCTGATCGAAGTGATAGCAAAAGGTACAATGTTCCATTTTCTGTATTACATACAGTTTCAATAGCATGTTTCTATAGCAAAATCTAATTAAAGAGATATTTGTTTGAATTTGAAAAATATACTTGGTATAAAAAAATACTAAAAACTACTGTAAAAGCAATTTCGAATTCAAAGAATATTAAACTTAAAACTTCTGTCAAAACACATCGTCATGATTGCTAAGGCAATTTCAAGGAATATTATGCTTAAAACTATTGTCCAAACTTATCGTCATGATTTCTGAAGCCATTTCATGAAATATTATACTTCAAACTACTGTCCAAACACATCATCATGATTCTTGAAGCCATTTCAAGGAATATTATACTTAAAACTACCGTGCAAATACATCGTCATGATTTGTGTGTTCCAGATTAAATCAGGTGACACCTTCACCATTAACCTGTCAAATACGTTTTTGAGATTGACAGATAATTCGAATCATTTTCCAAATACAGTATTGATTTCTACAACAGTTGTCAATCTTTAAGACACATTGACGAGATTGGGCATGTGTTGTTTCAAGAATATTGCCGTAACATCGTATGTACAATTTTAGCTTAAGATTTTTATACTTTTCAATATACTTGTTAAGTTTTGCATGCACTTTGTTTGAAGTCAGTTTTAACATCTTAAATCAATCAATTTCATAAAACATTACAACTCAAATTGTTTGTTTGGAAACGCTTCCTATTGTATTTCAACTTTATTCAATGTTAGCTAACAGATAAATTTCAGTTAGTTGTAAACTGACTTGTACATTTATAAATAACTTGTGTGTCATTTTATGTGAGAGAATATGACCTTTCATGATCAGTTTCAATTTCTCTCTATCCTCATGTACATGTGAACATATATTTAAGACTTAGCAATTGTATGTTGAAAAAAGAGAGATGCAATATATTTATTTCTCATTTCTCTCCACTGTTCATCGTGACTAAAGGATGTCAGATATCTATTGATGTCATCAACTTCCAATAACGTGAAATAGTCAATGTTTTTTATGCGACAAAAATAAGAGCCAACAAAAGGGTGTCATGAGTTATGTTCAAATCATTCTTTCACAATTACCATGCCATCTACAGAAAATAACATGTTGGCTTCATTAAGTCCTCTATTAACATCCATTATTTGACAGCAATGTATTGAAGAATTACAGACTCTTTTCTGGAAAAGGTCAATGCGCCAAGGCTTCAAGATCATTTAAAGGACATCTTAGTCGTTATTCAATTTACCTACAGTGTACATATAGCATAGTAAATTGATACACTGTAATCTTGTTTGTGTGTTCTAAATGAAGCAACTGCAAGGAATATTGGCCTAAGGGTAATTGAAGGGTCCGTGTGACGGGGTGTCATAAAGGACTGTTAACTGCAACCTAGCTCTTGAAAAAGACTCAATTTGGAATATTCTGAAAGCTGAGATAATTATCTATACCATGATATATGGAATGACACCATTGAATTTGGTTGCAGAAAGATTATTCACAATGAAATCACATAATGTTCGAGTTTGGATGCAGTCCCCTATAGGAACCTGCAACCAAATTATTTTTCCAAGAAAATACATGTTTTTATCAAACAGAAGAGCCTGGGCTTGAAGAAATTTGGTTGCAGATGAAATATATGATGATTTGACAACTGTTGATCACTTACCTGGCTTTTTATTTACATTTCAATGACACATAATCCACTTACCGATCGCTATCGAGTCCGGTTTTCGATCATGTCACATCATGTTTTGAAAGCGTTTCTGACATTATGGATAGAAATATTTCACTGACCTTGATTATTTTAACAGTTTCTATCATAAAGCATGTCATGGTAGGTACTTTTGACATTATTTGACCAAATTGATCCCTAAATTTAATTTCTGTGTTTCAACGTTCTCCCATAGCGAATTCGAATTGTTGTCATATCTCAAAACGATTCTCATTGGCTGTCAGGAATCCCTTTAATTGCAAAATGATTTTGATAGAAAATAAACATCATTGAGTGAGTTTAACAAATGGTTTCTATCCAAAAAAACTGAACAAAATCAATTATAAATCAAAAATTAGGAAATTTGAAAAATTGTTGGAAATGTTTGAGATTGACTCAACCAATTGTAGGACACGTTACATACCGCATGGCATTACGTCACTCACAGTGCGAGAGGGAATCTGTCAAAATGAAAATCCTGATTTGTTTTTGTTTTTACGTAAAATAAGGAAAATTATAAAACTCCTGCAACCAAACTTGCCTCTTTGCTAATTAACAAGCAACTAAAATCTCTGCAACCAAATTAGTGTTTGTCAAGACACGAAAAATGATTGATAATTGCTAGAAAATAATTTGGTTGCAGTTGCCTATAGGGACTGCAACCAAACTCGAAAACCACTCGATTTCATTGTGATTGTAAGTTCTGCAACCAAACTCAAGGCTTCAAGGAAATGGTTGATTTATAGTAAATCATTTTAGCAGTAAGAATATCTTAATTTCAATCATTTTCAAGGAAAATGTGGCATTTTATTGATGTTTTAGATACCCCGTCATCCGGACCCTTCAATTACTCTTAGGCCGGAATATTAAACTTAAAAGTACTGTTCAAACACATCGTCATGATTTTGGAAACAATTTCAAGAAATACTTAACTTGACATGAGTGAATGGTGGACATCCATGGTATAACAGGTACACTCTACACTGGTACTTGCAACTAAGCTACAGTTAAAAGTTAATGCTATGGAATATGTGGATGACAACTTCTTTATTCTTTGTATGCGAAGCTTCGACACTGTCGTTTCTGTGTCATCCATTCGATCCTCACCATTATTGCCATTCCAACTTCTAAAATGCCTCCCAAGGAAGTTACAGTTAAAGTTGATGACAATAGATCACCTGTGTCTACGATGCATTATGGGATTAAGCAAGTTCTGGTACCCAAGTTACTCATTGAGTTTATGCTCTCTGAATTTATGTAGCAGAAGCTGTGCTGTTCTCTTCAAAATTTATATCGATGACAACAATGTGTTTAGAAAAAGTCAGCCAAGGAACTAATCCTAGCTTATATCGAACTCTCACAAATAAAATAATTTATGTTGTTAATGTGATTTGATAACAACACATCTTGTGACAAATCTTATTTATTGTTCTGTGCAACCATTTTTAAATTTCTTAAATCTAGAATCTATTAGGAGTGAGCAAATATATTTGCTTTTCTTTCAAAATGTCTGTAAGTTTTTCGTTTTCATATCAACAGTAGAAGCAACTTATTGCATACAAATTCTGAAATTGACAATATTGACTAGACATCCCTGTGCATATCAAGTTTAATCCATGTTTAACCAGTTAATTGTACGGTCTGAACAATGTTGAAGAAATTTTATCAATTAAATTGTTATTATCGCTACACCTGTTGACCTCTATTAAGTCATTACCAGACTAGAATAACAAAACTATCCTAATATTCACCAAACTTTGTGTTAATTGTTGAATAGTTGTTGTTTTGTTTTTACATTTTTAAGCAAATTGATAACCGTGAATTACTGTTTCTCAGTTATCAATCACAACATGTTTTGCTCTTTTCAATCCTTTATTACAAGATCATTTACACCCATTTACCTTTGAATACAAGAGCTCTCCAAATAATCTATCTCAATGACACAATATGACAACAACGCTATTTAAAGTAACCTTATGTTTGTTGAATGATGAATCACACGTTTGTTTACTGCAAAAACAACGTTGCATGACCTTCAAATATGTGAAATACAGTTATCAACTGCTAAATCTGAACAAAAAGCAATTAAAATTTTTTGGTACGGACACACTATGAAAATAACGACATTTAAAGTATTTTTATGTTTTTGAATTAAGAACCACATGGTGATAATGACTGTTTGTGAAGATTTTGTTGACAGAACATCAATTGTTTTATTGCATAAACAACGTTGCGTGACCTGTCATATATTTTGCAAATATGTGAAATACAGTTGTCAATTGTTAAACTCTGAACAAAGCGCAATCACACTAGGACTGATGGGTATTTATAAATGTTAAGGTAGATCTAAATGTTCATAAAGTTATCCCTTTAATAGACTAGAATTTTACACAGCAATAAAAGGATTCGTAATATATTCTAAACTCATAAAAAAAATTTATCTACTTACTTTTTTCTTGTAAAAAATTTTCAGACAAAGGAGTGAATTTTTAATCAAATCTAATAGATTAAAATTGTAGAGCTTAAGATGATTATTGTCATCGTCAGGTGAAACCAATCACTTCAGAAGGAATTCTTGGAATACAAATGGCGATGATATTGATTTCTGGCGAATGGTAATTACTCAGCATTCAGTAACTAAAGGTGGATTAGTACTGAAGTTCCCGAGAATAAGGTAATTTCCGGATGTTAATACTTCATAGATCCATATCATTTCGTTGAATCCCTTTTCACACATTAAGCATACATTCAGAATCAAATGTAATGTAATCGTCTCAGAATGGTCCAAAATATTTCCCAAAAAAAGGTTTTTTTCTCGAATTAGATTTTATCAATCCATGGATATAATGTTAAAACAGGTGTTTTTTTAACTGCTTCACTTTTTTGTGATTTAAGGTGTTTTGTCAGTTTTCGCTGCAATTATTCACACACATTTGAATTGATTTAAAAGGTGACACGCTGTCAAATATGCAGAGAAGTTAAGCACTTTTGCAATTTGTTTATTAATGTTTTGTTAAAAATGTCACAAGAAGAATTTACTTTTGAAATTTGAAAATTCGAAACTATTATGCGATATGAACCTTTTGTAGCATTGAAATATACTAAACGACATCGTGTATGCATGGTTAAAACATTAAAAAATCCCAAAACAAGTATTTGATACGGTAGAGCGATGTCAAGTGGATTACTAGGCTATTATGTCATTGACATAAAATCAGTGTTTATCTTTAAGGGGGGAATAATACTTTTTCCTATAAAAGTTGCATAATGTTGAGTCTTTCAACATTCCATTTATAAGAGCTTAAAAAGTCGGAAAGCAACTATCTTAAGTAGTTTATCATGTACTTATGAAGATGCCATATTAGACATGTTTAGTTTTTGAAATAATATTCCAATACTTGATTGTTTAAAATATTCAAAAGGAATACTTAAATGCTAACAATCAATATGATAATGATTTTTGGTAGACAATATATCATTTGTTCTTGTTTGTTGTGACTTCTTTTGTTATAAAAAAAATTTCGTTATTGCATTTTAGCAACTTTTTTGTAAGGTTGTATAATTATTGCAGAAGGATTTATGTATTTTGTATTCTTACATTCCTCTAATGTTTTATCATCAATAATTATGAATATACAGCTATTAGATGCCAAGAACAAATATAATGTAAAGGAGATGGGAAGGCAAACCATTTACAATTTTCCTGTTATCATTTCATAAAGTCATGATACATTCAGTAACGACATTTAGCAGTTTTAGTTGTAGATATGACCATATTTTTGGTGAATAAAATGTCTCTACTGGACAAAATGGTGAGTAATAGTGTTATGTACTAGCTCATTCACCTGGAACAAAAAACAGTGCAAAGGTAATGTAAGTAAAAACCATTTTTGTACTCACGGTTGCATGAAAATTGGGAAACGTTGTATACATACCTGAAAAAAGAGAAAAAGATCATTTAATAAGCAATCCTCAATCCTCAACTTGATTAATCTTAGTCGTTTAACATTCAATACCATGATTTTATATGATACCAATATTGTTGTATATAAGCATATCTACGTCTGGATCATTTATTCCAAATCGCCAATGAAAGGAATTGAAATGATTTTCTAAAATATAACTTCTTAAGGTCTCAGGTACGTTGAAATGTTCAAGGTGTTGTTTGAGCTGTTAATGATTGCAGTGAAGAAAGAATCAAATATACATATTTGTATTAACAGAACATGATTCCGCCTATGCATCTTCATATTAAAACCAATGATGAAGGTGCTGCAGCGATCCACAACTTGAAGTATAAGGATTAGTATGGCTCAAAGATTGACAACTGAAGATAATCTGCTATTTCAACTGTGATAGGTCAAATTCTATTATTTGTAATTTTCAAATTAGTTTCAATTCAGATACATGATGCATTTATACATAATCATTTGCCTCACCCACTATGATTGTTTCATTCAATACTGCTTCATGCTAACAAATATAATTTGAAATGGGAACTTTCGTTTCTGATCATTTACAAACGAAACACCCTGGAGTGTGATTTCCAGTTTCTTATCATTCAGTGCAGATCTATTTATGTCCCCAGAACATGACCGTTTTGTCCATCATCTCTAAGGTCGCAGTATTGACGTCAACATCGAATGAAACTTATTTTCAAAAGTGAATCAGACACCTTAAAGGCATTTTAAGAAAGACATCCGTCCTTAATAGTCAGCAAGTACTTCATAAATTAGATTTCAGCACCTGGTAGAAGGAAAATCATTAAAAAAATGGTCCAATGGCCTTTTTACGCTTTGATGCGTACTCATTGTGAGGGTTTAGAAGTCCATTGGACAAACTTAATTTAGCAAGTTTTAATTCGATTGTTTTTAATTTAAATTAAATGGGAATCATTACTAACAATTGAAACAACTACAGCATAACCGTCCTCCATGGATTGAAATCAGTAGCATTCAATGTTTGTGGTGGTGTCATTTACTCAAACACCTTTGTTGTAGGGTGTTTTCGAATATTGTTGCCATCACCATCAATTAATCATATATATGTTTACGATTTTTTTGCTATAAAATGCTATCAATTTATAGGAATGTGCATCACTACAATCCACTAATTATTCAGGTCCTCCATCGGGATGTGTCAAGAAATCAAATATTAAAGTTTCTTCTTGTTGGTCCCTCATTTGCATACCAATACTGGAGTTGGAAATCAATATGTCTGATGACGTCAATTGAAGCTTCAGGTCACTTGATATTAAGGTCTGTTTCTGAAGATATTCCAAGACTATTTTCAGTTAATGACATTCACTGTGAAATTGAATTTGGAATATTCACTGTCAAGATTTGTACAATCTACTCGTTGGCAGAATTATTTACATTAAAGCAAGCACATTGTGTAAGTCAGTGATGATGCCATTTACCTGCCATTTGAATAAGAATAAAGACGTATTATTTCATTATCCACAGCTACATTTGAGTCGAATTGCACTATTATACTATTCCAAGCACCTTGTGAAAATCACGTACTAGTGTTGTGTCGCAAGCACCTTGTGTAAGTCAGTGATTTTGTTATTTATCTGTAATTTGAGTCGAACTGTACTTTTGTTTTATTACAACAGCATGTTCAAGAAATATGTAATGAAAGGTTGAGTAAAATTCTAAACCTATTTTCAACGTGAACAGACTTTTTGTACATCTTCGGACTCATGTATTTGGTCTAGTTGTACAAATAAAAATCATAGGTGAAGAGCTAATGCGTAAATTTTATGGATTCTGCAGAACTGTGTTTCTAAACTGACCAGTATAAGACACTACACACTTCAGTTGAATTTATCATAATATGTAACATTTTCAATTGCACATATTTCAAGGATTTGGTGCCATTTTCTCAAACTGATAAGAACAAGAGTTAGATCATCCTTCAAAGAATACTTTTAAGTGTTTAATTCTTTTATCAATTTAATTATATATGGTAATAAATTATTCACAAACTAGTTATGATATAACGCAAATATCCATCAACAAAATAGAAATATGTTATGTAAAAATCATCATATGTGCTTATTTTTCAAAAATGACAATACATTAAACATGCTAATGTCTATTTCTTACCTCTGCTGACATTTAATAAAGATATTGTAACAGAACAGAAACAAGACACCTACAGTATTCTTATATTCAAAATACTGATATTAATTAAATTAAAACAAACTGTGGTGTGTACTCAATGTCGGTTTATGATAAATTATGTTTTACCTAATTAGATTCGAGTACAAAAGTTATGTCTGTAGAGTGTTTTTCATGAAATACGTAATGGGTCCATGTACATATAGAAAAACGCTAAAATAGCCTATTTGGTTGGAAAATTAGAAAATGCAAACGAAGTAAATGGTGCGTTTGAAAACTTTCTTTGGCATATGCTCTACATCGATGTAGAAAGTCAATAAGGTGGTTTATTTAGCGTAATCGATTGCGTGACAAGTTAACCAACTAACCTATCCATCTCAATTAGATTAGAAAAAAAAAGAAATTAGAATGGTAAGGTGATTTTCTACACAAGTACATGTAACTTTCCTGCAATGTAGTTTTGAGTAATGAATGAATAACTTTAGGAAATAAAAGACCCTGTTGGTTATTCAACATATTGTCAAATGCTAAATATCAAATTGATTTCTAAGTGTTTCTCACTCAAAGAGAAATCGTTAAAATGTATCCTTGAAATTAGTGAATCATTAACGAAATTGCAGTTAAGTATTCCACTTATTGATTGCATTTAACCACAGCACACTAGAAAGAATCACTTGTTCCTAGACAAGTGACAATTAACAAAAATATCGATGATAAGTTCCAGCATAAATAAATTTAGGCAATTAGATAGTGAAATTAGGTCAGCAAAACGGGCGCAATGCTGGCACTGTCATTGCTGTCGGTTTTGTGTGACTTTAGGGTTGTTGGTTCGAATCCTGTAATGGACTCAATTCATGTACAGCAATTTATTCTTTCGCAGATCGTAGATTGTGACATAAATAGAGTTGCAAAACACTCTAAATGGTGCAATAATCACAACGACGAAAATCTTCATACATGCTTTTCAAACTTTCCAGACCCAAACAAACTATTTGATTATTGAAATGTACGAGTGTCATTCTAGAAGTTTGAAGTACAAGGAAGACAAAGGAAAATCTATGAATTGCTTGAGTGCCATTCTAAAATTCTATAATCTATTGAAAATCTTTTTTACTTATCAATAAGGATATAAGGAATACAAAGGAACATCTATGGATGAACAACTACTATGTTTTTTAATAGTTGAGCGTTTTGGTATAAATCTTATACCGTTTTCAAGTCGCAACTGTAAAATAAAGAAGTTGACCATCCATAGAATTTACCTTTGTTTTGTTATTTCATGATTGATAGCTGAAATAGATTTTGAATAATTGTTTGATGGCAATCATTATCAGTATTGACGATCTAAGGAAGTTGATGTGTACGGATGGCAGGATAAGATTGATATTTCATTTGCTGTTATCACTTATATTCGTAGGTCTGATGATGTCTAAACTCTTTTCAAAATGTGCTTATAAGTAACAATAAAATCAAACCTCATTATGTAAATTACAATTTGAAGATAGGACAACAATCCAGCGCCTATTAATGTTAATATGACATTTCTTAATTTGATGATATATGAAATGCAAAAGATATATGATATACAAAAGAAGATTATAATCAGGAACTTATATTTATACAAACACATTTCTTTTTCGAGTGATGCGTGAGTGAATAAAAAGTTATATGACATATTTAGGCATCAACTTCACATGATATCATAGATTAACTGAGTTAGAAATTCAAAAAGACATTCATTTTGTTTAATTCATAGAGAAAACTAGTTTAACAAGTATATAGTTTTCAATAAAGATCCATGTTTATCCATTTACATTAATACCATGAAAATTAAATTTGCAACTAAATATATTAAATTTTTATCAGCATAATCAATGACCTGTTATCCAAATCTGAAATACTCAAGAAACTACAAGAGACTGTGATTAAGATTGTGTCCGATTACTTTTAAGTCTTTATGAGAGGAAGATGCTTGAGGAGAGACTTTGATGATCAGATAGGAAAATCTGATTTGATCATTAATCCGAGAGTTTACTGATTTTCTCCTATTAAGGATGTGTTGATGGTTACAAATATAGCACAGTTTGCCACTTGGCAACTTTGATGTGGTGCGATATGGAGGACATCACACGCAAAGCTGCCTCAGGATGGGATGACTGTGCTTTGACCTTTTTATGTCTACTAATTCTGTTTTCATCACTTTAAATTAAACAAATCTCCTTGACAAAAATATAACCAAGACGCAAGCTCCTGGTTCATGTTTTACTTCAAAGAGATATTCTGTCTAAAATAATTATGTTTCTGACAAGGTTTTATGAAAAACTGCATTTCTCTTTCTCAAACTTTATTTTTTTTACAAAAACTAAGAACTAACATTTAATTATTGATTTTCGTAAAACAAAAGTAATGATTTCAATGGTATGTTTCAGCCAAAAGGATGCTTTAGATTCTTTCATATATCCATTATATTTAACATAAAATAGTCTTCGTTGACAACAGTTTGAATAATGGTTATTATTTCATTATCAAAGAACATGATAATAATGATTAATGGGGAATCTATTTACTACATTAAGAAAACAACTGATTTTCGTTTACACCAGTACTGAATTCAATGTAGTACCAGTATAACTTGGGAGTTTACAAATAAAAACTGCTGCTAAAGATTGAATTGATAATAGACTCATTAAACTCAAGTCATAGATTGTAACGCAGTAAGCAGGTGTTTGTTCCTGTACTTTCAAAGATTAATCGAGAAAAGGGCGTAATTATTAAAAGAATGACCTGATTTGATTGAATTTGATGCCAAGTATGTGCACTCTGTAACCGCCAAGAATATGGAAAATTGATTGGCTTATAACATTTTATATAAACTTATAAGTATGTGTTACATTTGTTGTTATACTTGACAAGACTTAATTGTCTTCATTGTCTTGTATCTATTACAAGGACGTTTTTCAAAGTAGGCAATGGTACTCTGGTCGACATCACATACCGTTACATTACAGCTTTGGTTTCATTAAATTGATGAGGAAGATTTAGACAATCAAATGGCTAAGATCATAAGGTTAAACTGACTAAAGTGCAGTTGATTATGGTCTATACATTTGAACTGGTTCACGACTTGAATGACTTATGAAGCAAACATAGGACTCACGATGCGATAGACTAACAAACTTATTACTTTGCAAACTTTGCACAAACTATATCACACATATTGAAAACATTTGGTAGTGAATTGATTATTGTATAACAACTTTTCAGTTTATAATAAAAGTGTAAAATGTAAACTATCCCAGCTCAACATTGCTAACTTTTAAGTTATATATTACTATCATTATGCATCTCCTATGCAGATGACTAAGTGTGATAAGATTTTACAAATATGAACTTTTCACTTTTTGCATCAAGCATCCCGTTGGTGGAAATTTAGTTTATTCAAAGACTTTTCTTGAATATCTCTAACTCATCTTCAAGGCTTGATTACTTTTTCAATCAATTTCCAATCGAAAATTGATCGATTTTAAATTTCAACACAAGAAGCTTTGGAGGTTGGTTTTGAGGTTTAAGGATTGATCAGATGTCGATGGTGAGCAATTGCTCTGCATACTGACGAACTTTAAACATTACTTGTTAGGGAACATAATAACGTTTGCCCACTAGAAGTGGGGAACATAAAGTTTGTGTTCATAATTACATTTTAGCTCTTTTTGCATGTCGTTAAAAACATTTTGGGAAATTTTTACGTCGGACAAATATATGTGCATCTCTTGTTTCTATTGATGTGTGCCCTAATTTGCATGTTTGTCTTTGGTATGTGATTGTTCTTTAGAGTGATCTCACAGAATCACCTTTTGAGATTTACCTGAAAAAAGGGAGGTCCACATGAATTTTATATCTTACTAAAAGAGTCTGCAGTAAAACACTGTGAGAAATGAAAGCAATTGCAAGCGATTTGAACTTTTTGTTCATATCATGAATCATTCATCTCATGACTTGATTTTTAAAAAGCCTTTTGTGATTTGTTATAACCGTCATATTTACTTTCTCTTTTTCAATTCTCCAACTTTCCATTTACATAACATCATTTCTATAAAGTTAATCGTGTGTGACTTTTATATGTTGAGTTGAAAACCTTCCTGATGTATCAGTGTGTTAGACCTTGAAGTGGTGCATTTTCTTTAAATGTTATTTCAAGCAAACGCAAACAACTGTTTTGCGTCATTTGATGGAATTGAATCTGACGTGATCATTTATCCTTGACAAATATATATATAGTTTTAGTTGTATCAACAAATAAACTTCAAATTCGGTAGAATGGAGTTAGTTTAAATGTTCAATATTTGTGTAATGTTACACTCACTGTTATATGTGTACATATATATATACAAATTACGGAATTGGGAACATAAAAACATTCATATTAGCTAACTAGCGCTTTCAGTCATGTTGGCTTCTTCAGTTTAGTTTTGAATGTCAGTTGTCACGTTGTTTTATATATATAACTGAATTAAAACTAAGACATATGCATAAACCACTTTTAGGTATAAAAGCATCATTATCATTATGATCTTTCATAGTCATCACTACTTTTTATACTGCTATATGATCATGCCTTGGAAACATCATTTTTTAAAGACGCATTAACACATAAAGGGGATGTTAAAGAATTTATGAAAGGGATTTTCAATACGATAAACCATCTTCGACCAACTGATTTCCTGTAAAACCAATATTGAGATTCACATTGTGCAATATCGGTCAGGGAGTCCACATAAATCTTAGTTCAATAAGGCATTTGATGCATGTGAATGAACACTGCTGCTTTGGATTTTGAATGCAATAAAATCAGACTGTAGTTCTTTTGTTGAATCATATAATTTTGTCTCTTCCTGTGTTAGCAAATGTAAATCGTTAATACAGATAGTTGGAAATTATAATAATTAGCAATTATCACTCTAATGCATAAGGGATTATAGTGTTCCATATTATACATAAAAGTTGTACTGCCTTCAGCATATCACCATACCTTCCCGGGTAAAGGAAACTTTACACTCTTATAATACTCAAATCAAATACACTGTTAGAAGAGAAAGGATTCGAGAGTTAAAGAGTTGCCTTGTTCTTATAATATGAACTGTTTTCAGAACCTCGTTTGTTTATATCATCAACATGTATTTTGTAGAATGTCAACATGCTCTCTGCTTTCGTAGTTTCATATAGACTGTGTTAAACCTATTGAAAGTAAAAACATTCTTCACTATCATAGGTTAATTAGCAGCCCCGTCTAAGTTTTTGTGAAGTTTCCATCGCCGCCGCCGCCGCCGCCGCACTCGTACTACTAGCTATAACTTTTTTTCACTAAGCTTTCCAGAACTCTAATTCATACCTTACTACTCATACCTCGGGGGAACGATTTTGACACGTTCACTTTCAAGGTCAAAGGTCAAGGTCACGATATACGTATTCACTCTAAGAATTCCTTGTAAACGCGATAACTTGAAAAGTTTTTGTGCTATGAAGCTCTAACTTGGTATATATCATCCTTGGAAAAGTAAAAAATTTTGAAAAGGTTTTGGCTACAATCCGTCAAAGGTCAAGGTCACAGCAAGGTCATGACGTAAGCATGTTTTAGCGAAAATGCTTTATTTTAACTATGAACACTTTTAATCAATACATGATTGTTATACTCAGTTAATAAGCCTTCTGGCTTGTTCGCCAATCTGTATTTCTTTCGAAATAAAAATATGTTTAAACCATACTCAATAAAAAGTGTTCAATGATTGTGTGACCTTGAAGGTCAAAGGTCAAGGTCATGAGATATGAGTTATTACAAAATGCACTAAATTTGGGTATAACTTTATCCCATTTAGCTTTTCAGAACACATGAACATGTATAAATGTTAATACTTCCAGGGAATCATTATGACATGTTCACTTTCAAGTTAAAAGGTCAAGGTCACGAGTTATAAAATCACTGCAAAATTCTTTGTAAACACGGTAACTTGAAAAGTTTTTGTGCTATGAAGCTCTAACTTGGTATATATCATCATTGGAAAAGTAAAAAAATTTGAAAAGGTTTCGGCTACAATCCGTCAAAGATCAAGGTCACAGCAAGGTCATAACTTAAGCATGGTTTAGCGAAAATGCTTAATTTTAACTATGATCACTTTTAATCAATACATAATTGTTATACTCAATAAAAAGTGTTCAATTATTGTGTGACCTTGAAGGTCAAAGGTCAAGGTCATGAGATATGAGTTATTGCAATTCTTTGTAAACACAATAACTTTAAAAGTTTTTGTGCTATGAAGTTTAGATTTTTTATATATTATCTCTTGAGAAGTACAAAATTTACAACAAGGTTTTGGGTACGAACTGTCGAAGGTCAAGGTCACAGCAAGGTCAACATATATGGAGAAAATGGATAAATTTAATTTTTAACACTTTATTTCATTACAATAATGTTTTACTCAATGAAATGTGTTCATTGATTATGTGACCTTGAGTGTCAAAGGGTAAGGTCAGGAGAAAATTCCCAATTGGGTGAGGCCTGTAAAAGGCGGAACAGGGTAAGGCGAAACCCCAAGTTCAGGGGCTGCTCTGCTTTTGCGGTATCCCGCAAACGCTAATCTAGTTAAATAAATAGTTGCGCACAATCCAACTATTAAATGAATTCCATTCTTTTTATCTTTTGTGACTTTCAAGCCCGAGAAACATTTTGTCAAGTTGAATTAGATTTTGTAGCAAATAGATTGATCATCTATTGCTTGAGAACATGTTCTGTTTATCCTGGAAATCAATAGGGGCTATTCCGTTAAGTGTTGTCATGGAGCGAATAACATTGCTTGACAGTGCAACAAATTTACTTATCTACTTTACTATACTTAATTAGATTAGAAAAAAAAAATGGAATGTTAAACGGGCAGTAGCATGTTTTTAGGGGGAATATAAGGTGATGTCAGGAAAATGAGAGTAAATGATATCAATTGAAAGACAATGTATTTAATCTAAATAAAGCAGTAGCAAATCAAATTTATAATGTAAAGTTCAGCCATTCCTTTTTCTTTCACAACATTAATTAAAGGTGTTCACACAAAAATGGCCATCAATGGACTTAAGGCGAAACTTTATAATTTGTTCTCTGACTATGGATGATTGGTTTGAGTAATGAGATTTTTGACACTATCAATACAGCTGCTTACAATGAGTTTGTTCACCTGCTTGTGATCTTAGTGCAAATATCATGTATTTTGGGTTTCGTTTTGGCGTTCATAAAATACTCCAGGACCACTTACAGAAGATCATCAATTGTCCATGTGAGAAAAAACATTTCCTAACCATATTTCGGGATCGTCTTGTCACTGGTGCTGAATGTCGATATTTTGCATTGTTAAATAGACAGATGGGGTCATATTTGTGAAATTCGGATTTTCTTAAATTTCTATTAAATCACCCATGTAAACTTTGTAGGAAGAAAATTAGCACAGTTAAGTTGCACTAGCGCGAATAAGGTCTAAAGCTGTTGATCACTTATGAAGGATTTTGTAGAGCAAAAAAGAAATTAGTGCTTTCGAGATTTTGACCCCTGGTCACTTCAATGACCTGTCAAATTTGTTACAGCTATCTGCTAGGTATGATATACGAATAAGTCAACGCAATCTTACATGTAACTTATGCAGTGAAATTTCATCATTATCGGTTTCGTTTTGATATGATGTCTCAAAGACGTTACAAATTACATGATAGTTGCACTTGAATACAAAGGTAAGTGAACAAACTTAAGATACGCAGCTGTGTAATACATCTAACATTACTGTAGAATAACAGTCATTATTAAAAAAAAAGTGCTACTGCCTCTTTGAAGGGTTATATAAAGGTTAACACTTTCTATTTTCAAACGTTATTAGTGGTGTAGTTGACGGTGGTATGTAAAATCTACCTGCTATTATGATAGAACTCGTTGTAGCTGTTTTGGTAATACCTTTCAATGATTGGTATCAGTTTTACGAATTGCGTAAATCATTATGAAATTGTAAAATCTGGTGTCTGAACCTTATCTTCATCTAAATTATATGTATATGATACTCTCATAATGCACCTTTCATGAAGATAATTCCAGAATGAGTATCATAAACGCTCTAATTTGGTGTGTTCTGAAAGTATATTTTTTTATAAATAACTAGCTCTTCCTCGCAAACCAGTTAATGCATTTGAGTTTTCTGATTGCATTATGGTTTCGGGTTCTCTCTGAAAATGATATGGTGATAGCAGATTTTTAAAGATCCATAGCCCTTAACATGGATTCTGTTACTGTTATCTAGTGAACTGAACTCAATTAGAATGAATATCTGAATCCATATTATCCATAATATGATATGAGTTCATATTAAGTTTGCATCGTTGTCCTTGATTGTTGATAAATCAATTTGATAGACCTGACAAACTATTTAATGTCCATTCAGCATTAATTAAATTAATGCTCACATTGAAAGAATATATGATGCAATTTTTAGTAATATATTGCTACATTGTCAATGAATTTCGAGGGCCATACTGTTTTTTTCAGAGAAGTCAGCGTGATTGATAGGCTTGCAACAACACAAAAACTTGATTTGCATCATCCATAGCAATTGAAACCAACATGACCTCAGGCCTTGACATATATCAAAGACATTGTAATGATGAAACTTTTGTACTGATAAATCGTATTTGATCCAAAAACTATCAAACAGCTCTCATCAAGTTTCAGACCGATATCTCCTCAGTTGATTTAATTTAGTTTAATTGGAATATAAATAATAAACCATTTTAAGCTAAGATGATGATATTTGATCTAATCTGAACAATTATGCAGTGTTAATCTGACGTGGCAAAATTCCGATACAGGGGTGCATTGAACTTGATCTCTGACTGTTGTACTTTCATCTGAATATCTGAAAGTTTAGAATTTTAAGTTAACACACGATATTGAAATTTCAATTGTAACCTAATGCCCTTGATATGCAGGTATTGATCTTCACCCATTGATTGAAATGGGAATTGTTGTCCACGTACAAGCTTAATCATTTTAAAACATCTTAGGGCATTCTCTAATAGTAATATTTTATTATCTACCCTGTTCAAGTTTTACTTAAATTTGAAATTGCATTTGCTAGTGAGCTCAGTTCACCTAGTAAACATAAACCTTTAGATTAAGAATTATAGGCATAAGATAGGCAGAAGTTATTGTATGTATTACATAATAAGGGAATAGTTGGTAAATGTATAATCTTCTTCAAGATATGTATAGTAAAGTTAAGGCTTGTATAGTAAATGATAGATTACAATCTGAATCTTTCACAACATCCTGTGGCGTTCGTCAAGGTTGTATGCTAAGTCCTGTTTTGTTTACCCTTTTTATTAATGAACTAGCTTTAGAAATAAGAAATAGTGGTTTGCGAGGTATTTTTGTCACAGAAGAAATTGAAGATATTCTTTTGCTTTTGTTCGCTGACGATGTAGTGTTGGTTGACGATACAGTTGTTGGTTTGCAACATAAATTGGATTTCTTACATAATTATTGTTTGAAATGGGGTTTAGAGGTAAATTTAAATAAATCTAATATTATTGTATTTCGAAATGGTGGTTGTGTTAAATGCGTTGAGAAGTGGTTATATGCAGGAGAAGAGATTAAAATAGTTACGTATTATAAATATCTTGGTATTGTCTTTTCTTCTAGATTAGTTTGGTCTAAGGCTTGCGAAACTCTTTCAGTTCAGGCTAGAAAAGCTTTATTTCCTACTCACAAAATGATTAAGGCTTACCCATCCCTCCCATTTGATGTAGTTCAGAAAATATTTGATACAAAGATAATGCCAATTTTGGTTTATGGTTCCGAAATTTGGGGGTTTACTTTCAGAGGTGAGATCGAGAAAGTTCAAAATTTGTTCTTTAAGAGGTGTCTTAATATTTCTAAATTTACTCCGAATCGTGTTGTACTAGGCGATGTTTGAAGGCATCCGGTTTGTGTGAATTATTTCAGTCGCTGTGTTGGATTTTGGTGTAGGCTCCTGTGTTTGGACAGAAGTCGGAATCCTAAAGCATGCTACGAAATGCTTAAGTTACAGGATAGTAATGGTAAAGTCAACTGGGTAACAGGAATTCGTATGTTATTGTTTTCAATGGGATTTTCATATGTTTGGATATCGCAGGATTTTGGTAATTATGATATATTCATGAACACTTTCCTGGTACGCTGTAAAGATATTCAGTTCCAAGATTGGCATAGCAGACTTGTTGGAAGGAGTGATTTCACATTCTACTCTAGCTTCAAATCGCTTTTGGATACAGAGAAATATGTTTTAGAATTATTTTGTCAAAAGGACCTCCTACGATTATTTTGTAAATTCAGATTCCAGTCACACAAACTTAAGATTAGTAAATTAAGGTACGATAATTTTATTGATAAAGATCAGCTTTTATGCACTAACTGTAATATGAATGTAACAGAAGATGAGTATCATTTTTTATTAGTCTGCCCCTATTATAGGCATTTACGGGAAAAACTTATCCCTCAGTACTATTTCATATTTCCTTCAAGGGAAAAATTGTATCAGTTATTATCATCCAACAATCCTGAGCATATTAAAAAATTAGCTATTTATTTGAAAAGAAAACTGCCAGTATAATGTATGTAAAATTGACATGCGTTGATTTTGAGCTGTATTTTCATGTGCTTTTGGCCATGAGGCCTTTTCACAGAATAAACTTGTCACTTGTCACTTGTCACTTGATTAAGAATTAAATTTCGACAACAATTGTTAAATGATTTTGATTGTACAGAAATTCCGTCAAAATTGTCAGAGCAAAAATCACAAATACAAAGGTCATTTTAAAAAAACCAGATTACTTGTTCTTCACTTAAAGGTCCCTTATTGGTCTAAGTCTGTGGAGATTAAATAATAGGATATTATTAATCATTATCATATATTAACAAATTAAAAAGGAAGAAGAAACTCTATTTGTGTAGTCATTTCGAGAACATGAATAACACAGAAGCCTAATGAAAGTTGTACTGTTCTAGTTGCCTCATTTCCATAAATACTTCAGTGTTCTAGCCCTTTTATTTTGTCATAGATAATATAGATCAAAATATTCACAAATATTGGGTGCTATTTGAGAAATATGATATAAGGGTTCGTCAATCATAAACATGTTATGAAAGTTATGAAATCATTGATATCATTCATCGCAATTTGTATTTGCATTTCCCACTTTATAAATTCAGGCATTCTTAAAGTGCATCTATGAATATAACTTAAGTTTCTATGACACCAAAACCAGATATAAAGTTTGTCAGGCATTTCAGCAGTATTTATTATCAAAGGTTCTGCAATAACCTCATTGTAAAAGCAACCGACGTATTGACTATATCAAACAACATCTGATCCCAATAATGTGAGCAGAAAACATGTTTCCTTGCCTCTCTAACCTAAGTCTCTAAATGTCCTTTACGTAGAAGATATTGAGCAATTTTACATGATTTAATTAATTTCTTAATGAACCATTGTTTGTGTTACTGCCTATGCCTGTGGCTGCATACTTGGAATAGACATCACAAAGCAAGTTAAGGCCAATTAACCTTTCAGATTGTGAAAGCTAATGGTTAGTTATTGTAATCTACAAATTGGCCTAAATTGATGAGGAAACATATTTCCTTCAGATAAAGGAAAACTTTCATGTAGATCATTCATTTACAAATATCTACTGACGTGTGTTTTAAGGAATATTAACAGGTAATTTACTTTATGAGATGACTTTATTCAACAGATCAACATCATGTGGTTGTTAAGACACTCCCCACATAAAGTTTACATAATAATTATGTTTATTATAGTGCAAGTGCTTAACAAATATTTCGAACCAGAATGTAATTAGATATATTCAGCAAATATTAAGATCGCATATACAATGATTAGTTAACTTTTTTGTTAACATAAACCTCTTCATGATTCGTCATCCACAACTCGATTCTTAGGGCAGATTTTTTAACAGTTTGTCTAACATGCTAAACGTAATTGTTCATATATACATGTAATCAAAATTAGCCATATCTTTCTGTTTTATTGTCACCGATAACGTAATCAAAAGTTTCAATGTGTTTGAGTGACATCTTTCTGATGACACTTTCCCCAAATATGACATGGTCCATTTAAAAAATAATCAGGGTATGTTCTAAAAAGATTTGAATGAAACATTACATAAACATTTTATTGAACCTTTGTCTGTCATAGCATCATACGTATGTTTGACATAAAGATCGTTCTCTTTGAATTACATATTTCCTTTTCATAAAGCTTCAATTTACAGAAAAAAATTCAGAAAACATAAAAAAATAAAATCATTAATAACATGAAAATCTTGGTAAAATGTCATCCTTGATAAGTGTGTATTACACGATCAAAGTTCTTGGTAATCAAACATGATTCAGGGAATTGTTCCAAAGGTATTCGTTTTTCAATAAGTGGTATCAAAAGACAAGCAAGGGTGCCAACGGTTCACATTCTTCACACACAATTACTTATAAAAGATAAGATGTTACAAACGTATTTAAACCGCCAGGCAGAAGAAAGTAAACACCCACGTTTGTTTACATGTATATACTTAATATCTAAGATGCGTGTGATGAATTAATATGGCACGTAAACAATAACATGTATTTGAAGTACTTTCAATGACATTAATGGTATCTGGTCACGACCCCTATAATATTGAAACTTTTGTCAATACTGTATGTGCCAAAATAAGCATGTTTATCTTTTTTCACATAGAACATATCTTCATTGTGATATACGTTTGTGTTATATCAAAATTAATTTTGAACAATATAAACATAAACGTTCATTGAAATAGAATTTGTAAAAAAAACCCACTTAAAATGTCGAAATATTTATTTTACAAAATATTATAGTATAAGGTAAGTTCAACTGACGTTTGTACTTTCATTTGCCTGTCAGTTAAGTTTTGTCATATGACAGGAGCCTTTAAGTAAACAATGTCGCCTGCCATCACCATAGATGTGTTAAAATGATTATGATTATTAGTCTGAAACGTCAATTAAAACGTCAGATTTGACAACTATGTGATTGAGAATTGGGATGGGGGATGAAGCATTAATAGTCTTGAATTAGTATAATTGAATTTAAAAAAAAAATCATTTCAATACGATTTACATAAATTAAGTTTGCAAAGCAACCTGGGTTGTTATTATATTCGGTTAGCTGATTTTGTTCAATTGATATTAATGTTTTTGAAAGTATTTATCAACTGATCCTAAACAAAATTATAAAAACCTTCATACAGTGATGTTTTTTATTGTAAAGATAATGATAAGACTTGCTTTTCTAGAAAGAAAACAAATAATTTGTAAAACAAATAAATTCGGGAAATAACTTATGACTCAGTAAATGATTAGTACATCCGTCATTTCATAATATCTAAACAACTTTCAGATTGTTGATGACCACCACATATTTTTATGTAAAATGTTTACATTATCTGGTAGATACATAACTGGAGTCATTAAAACAGATTATGGATTTGCTTAAAAACAGGACATCTTGTTTATTCGAAAGATAACAAATGACTAATAAGATCAAGTTGTCCACTTGACATAAAAGAAATGTGTTTTGTATATTTGTCTACGAAATGATTATTTTGTAATATCTTGCTTTGTATTTTAACTGTGTCTTACACCCACGTGCACAAAGCTCTATACTCAAAAACAGCTGAAGATTCGTAGGAGTAATTACATTCACTAATGAATGTGTCACGATCACTATTTCTGGATGTTAATGTTGAAACAAGAACTTTTACCTAGGAAAGTTTTCGCCTAAAAATAAGATTTATTTGATTAATGGCATACGCCCACAATTCATTCTGTTAAGCAAAATAAATCTAAAACACAATATTGTATCTTACAGTGAAACCATCATTATTTCAAATCTTGAAATTAGAACGTTAATTCATTAAGGGTCTTGCAGAAGCTGTTTGCGAGCATTAAGTATGATCACATGTACATGTATAAATAATTTTCGCTGTATAAATTGTTCTGTTTTTGCATTGTTTCCATTCACACTTTACACTCTTATCCTAATTGACAAATGTAAAACATTGTCATCAAAGTGTTGAACTGCAATTCCTAGCAGGTAGTTTTGACGATCGTATCACATTGTAACATGGTTAGATTCCTCTGTCCAAAACACTGCTCTGAATCTTTGACCTTTTGAGAACATCTTTCAGAAAAAATACAACTATTTTTATTGACAAAATATCATGCAAATGTTTTAGTTATGAGACTCAGGCCATATCAACAAACGGCATTTGAGTCTTCACTTACTGAATCTTTAAATCCAAAATAATTGAATCAACTGTTTTCAAGCGTTGTTCATCAAGTGCACATAAGAAATGAAAGAAATCTCAGATCACCTGAAATGCGAGCTTGAAAAGTTGGATTTTCAGGTGCGTTTTAGAAATTTGGTAATAAGAGCAGTCTCTAAAGTCCTAAGGGAGAATGTTCCAAGCTTAAGACACAGAAAATACAAACGATCTGTGACCATATTGTACTGACTTTACTTTTGGTACAACAAGTAGGCATTTATCCTAAAAAGGTAGTGAGCGGGAAGGCCTTCATAATGTTTCAGTGTTAAACAAAACATGAATGTAATAGTAATATTACCAACCACCAATTTACTATTTTCATGCATTTATGGTATCTATTCATCCTCCCCTTAATCATTCATTCTAATTTCTTTGGAAAGTTTATATGTAATAACTCTCAGTTGTTCTCATGTACATGTTGTGTGCTAAAAGCAAATTCGTGATTAATACTTGTGATTGAGAGGATAAATCTGGATTTACCTAATTTCCAGCCTAAGTTCATCTTGTATACAACAGATCTGGCATAGAAAATCAATATGCAATTATCTTTTATATCCGATCAATTACATGCGTATGATTACACATGGTAGAGATGTTAGGAGTGATCTCCGAATGGAAGTAGCTGTTGAGCGGGTACCGAATAGCAACTGGTTTGATCAATACATGTAGCTGTGATGAAGGGTAGTAATTACATATATCCTTATCAACAGCCTCTTAGCACTCTTTATCACACATTTATCAACCCAGGAAGCTCCAGAGGAAAATATTGTTTTCACCATGTCCCTTCAGGAGCTTCCTACTAATGCCTATCAGCATCACATGGTCTTAAACAGATGATGAAGTCAGTTTATATGACGTTATTGTTTTTTTGTCAATTAACTTCTCTGCAAATTTTTCTCTGTCTGGCTTATATCTTTATATGAACGTATTCCTTAGAGAGGACTTAAATAATTATCATTTAGCTGTGCAGCTTCCGACGGCGATGTCACTGAAGATAGAAAATGTTTGAATTTATTAAATTTAAATTGTGCCAAACTTAATCTGATCAAAACATTTGTGATTAATGCCATTTATCTTATCTTTATTAACTTAAAATGATTATTTGAAACCGATGATAGGACAGAACTATGTAGTTTGGCATTGCAATAAAGAATACAAGACGCCCATTAATTAATAGTAAACTTGTAAGAACATTATAAGAAATTAATGTTACACTGAATTGTCGGTTAAGAATAAATCACTTTGATTTTCTGAAACAATTGAACTTTCTTTATTACGAGCATGTTTATTTGATATACATTGACATGAGTATTTATATACAATTCATGCACATTATAATACTTAAAACAACTTTTATTTGGATCTTGTCAATGAGTAACATAGACAAGTATTTCTGTCATTTCCCTAGATTTCTCTGTCTACATTGCACAAAATGATTTTGTAAATATCAAATTACGATATATCAATATGATAGAAACAAGATTCAACTTAACTTGAAATCAATAATTTAAGACAGATATTTTAAGTCTAAGACTGTTTCTAAAAGTGACAACTGCAAGACCGAAAAAAAGCTACTTCTTCATCTGTTTGATTAAGGAAACGTAGGCATCACCAATGAAGGCATTTACCCTATAGTGATTCCAACTCTATGAAGTGTTTTATCTAATGCACGATAATCCGAAAACCATAATTTCTAGAAGATGTTGTCAGCCTTTACTTTTAATCTTCAGCTATTCATTATCAAGCAACTGTGCCTTAAAACCACATGATGCTGTAAGATTACCTTGGCGAGATGTCAACTTAAGGCGATATTTGGGCCTAAGTGCCAATGATTTCCATTGGCCAAGGTCTGCATATAGAGTGCTGTTTTCAATAATACATTTAAAAGAAAAATGTTTGCCAACAATGGATTGACTAAAGATTCCGGCCTTATTGAATTTCGAACATTTGAAAGAAGACAATTCACTAAATACTCCTATCTGATGACACAGCAACCCTCACAAAATCTGCATGTGTTCTTGATGAGAACCATCTGGACGTTTGTGATCACCAGCCAGTCATATGCAGGGTTTCCATGAATGTTAAACATAAGACCAAAAGCGAAAACCATTGTAAGCTCTGTTGGGACAAGCCTTACAAGACAACACCATATCAAACTACACAATCGCAGTCTTTCATCTTCTGTGGGAGGTAAAGGTTCCTGAATATTGATGTCCAGAGTTTGACATATTAATCCTTCTACAGGCAACTTGTTTACTGACTTATGGAAACAACTAAATAAAATCTGAAGAAACGCAAGTTCAGAAATATATCAAACTATACTGGAATGGAGCTGTCGAGGATTTCATTTGTCTATGATAGATAGGCCTTCTAAATTGATCCTTGTAGGTCAGCCGAGAGATGAAGAACATCCAACATATCAAGCTTACAAACAAGCCAAGGATACAAACTTCGAGAGGCTTTGTTGAAATACGACACATGTTCTTTGATCATATCCACAGTGCTGGCGATATTGACCAGAAAATGTTCTGAGAATTCAATGCAGTCTAACATATTCTACAAGCATCTTAACCCTAGTGGGGAGTACTTATTCAGATTGCTCTCAAGTCTCTTTAACCTCATTCCGTATACATCCCTACTCATTAAAAGAAAGTGTGACAATATAAAAGGTTGTAAATAAACCTTGTTCTTCTCCATATTCCTATCACGGCGTGACTCTACTCTTGGTGATCTAAAAGCTTTGAAATGATCATAAGTAAAATATAGTCCTCAAATCACAGAGAGCAAGTAATTCCAATCTAATCAACAGTGTAACAGTGTGGCTGTATGAAGGAGCTATCGTTCTGTGTCATTCATTGTGCAAGTAACTGTTAACCACTAAACAGAGAGATCTCATTCCTTATATGTTGTCTTCTGGAATAGCGCAAAAGACTTCGACACAGTTTGGCATACTGGACTAATGTAAACAATATTTGAATACTTGATAAACTATGGACAATTTTCGACAATTTTAGAAACCTCAGTTGAAAGTTGTGTTTTTGTCAATAAAATAATATCTTCGTGGTTCAAACTGTATTGAGGGGTCAGACAAAGCAGTGTGCTGTTAGCTGCAATTACACCTCCTATACATAAATAAACTACTAAAACAACTTTCATAAAGTCACACAGGTGCCAGTGTCCTTGACCTACATATCTCATCCCTATGTCAAGCAGATGACATAGCTATCGTGAGCCTGGTGCAGGATGTGCTCAAAATATGTGAGCTTTACAGCCCTAGTTGGCGATTCACCATCTCACCAACTAAAAGTATATTGATGAAGTTCTCTTAAAGGAACAAAGTCACGAGTGAATTCCAACTATTTGGCAAAGTTTTCCCGACCACTACAGAAATTAAGCATGTTGGGAAAGTCCTTGAAGCGTCTACAAGCACATGGGAGAGAACTCCTGATGCTGTCTGAGGTCCTCTTCACTACTCAGTTCAGGTCAGCTCACCAATGAAAAATCTCTTTATGCATCTATCGCATTTATCACATGTCAATGTCCCCTGTCATCTGTACTTAATGACTCATTTAACTAAACTGTACTCTCTTCAAGAGGAATAAAAGTTTATATACAGCAAAACCATAATGAAATTTTGTTTGTCTTTACGGCCTTTTAGTCTATATCCATTGGCAGTTTCTGTACTCAATTACAAATTGAAACAATATCGATTCCCATTTTTTATCGTAATTAACTCTTGTAAGGGAGTTTTTGTTCTTGCTGTAGGCTGTAATTGACGCGTCTTATCTGATGAGCTGTAGAGTAAGATTTCTCAGTTCTCTGTTAATGAAAAAACATAACCCTATCAAATGCTTATTACCTTTGAAGGTTCGGATTCACAATTGTCAATTTGCCCTAATGGCACACATTTACCTTTCATGGTGACTGACCCGAGAACTGAAAGATTTATTTACTAAACTCCTACCTGTAACGTTGATTTGTGGACAGGCATTTGAAACAAGTTTCGTCGTCAATAATCTGTAGCTTTGATATCATTTACTTATGTTTGTGAAAAATACTTCAATGACATTTTTTTACCAAAACACATAACGTTAAATGCACCCTTACCCTTGTTGATTGACAACATCCTTCAAATGATCATATGACAATGTTTATTTCGTAAAG
Organism: Steromphala cineraria; assembly: GCA_916613615.1. NCBI lineage: Eukaryota > Metazoa > Mollusca > Gastropoda > Trochida > Trochidae > Steromphala > Steromphala cineraria. Next base: position 15,371,246 of record OU744735.1, on the reverse strand, counting down.
CGGCAATTGACCCATAATACATTGCATTGGGATTGATAACAGTCAATACAGGTAAGCGCAATATATTAACTTGCATACTATGATGTGCAGTGTCTCAATTTATCTAATACTTCAAATTCAGGAGCTTGCACCTTTCTTTGGTGCAAGAAATCAAATAATCGTAAAATGGACATTCAATACCAAATTTATTCTGATTCGACAATTAGACCAATACATAATCGGCAAAATCAATCATGTCGCTTCATTTTCAATTTTCTCCTATAGTCGAACATAAGAGGATGGCCTGAACAGCAAAACTTCTATAATGTTACATGGAAACCATTTACTTTTACAAGCTATAAACACTCTTCAAATTTAACCCTCAAATAAATATTTATATAAAGAATTAACTTCGAATATGATTTCAGAGAGTTTATTCACTCTTGGAAATCAATATCAATACATATTTGTCTAAACTGTTGTATGAAATAATAAACATTATTAACCCCCTGATCAATCCAAACTTGTCAAATCCATATATAAATGATAGTGTCTTAACTTCGAACATAGACAAATGAATATTAATTATTTTAATAAAAGTATTTCATTATTTGTAAATGTGTCACTGAGTTTAATAAATCTAAATGCTCTTTATTGAAATGAAAGGTTTTATGTAAATTCAACAAAAATTATGAATTGTCATTATAATTCTTAGGAATAGACAACAGAAACACAATCATTACGCGAAATATGAAACATCTGGCTTCTGCGACGTACGACTATTGGATAAAATAATAAGCTGTTTTAAAAGGCATTATTATTTCAATGATTTATTAACTAAAAAGGACACTTATAGGTAAACTAGCAATTATTTTCGGTTCATGATTCAGGATAATAGTCACTCTCCTGTTACCTGTGATTATTTGTCTCAATTCTATTTTGTTTGTCATATAATCGTATATTTTACCTCAAAATATTGTTCAATTGGAATAAAACATGGACGCCTGTTGTTGAGAAATAGCAGTTAGACTTGTTTTGCCCATCCATTTAAATGTATAAATTATGATACTACAGCATGAAAATACCATTGCCAACTATTTCTTTACCTGATAAAAGAACACATGCCTTCTTCTATTATTAGTTTACATGATGTATTATACACAATTTACAGTGAATGAAGATTTGCAAAGCCAAAATATCCCGACTATCTTTTCTCCAAACCAAAGTTTTAATAACGAATCAGAGTGATGTAAAATAGTGGGCGTATCACACAATCAATTCATCGAAAACAATTGTAACCCACAGTTGACATTTCATTTTGCAAGCCAGAAATAAGTAAGCTTTATTATTGAATTCTTCTTGCTACATATATAGTTTATACGTCATGTCTTGGCAAAAGGTTAAAAATACCTGTGTCGGTGCATCAAATAGTCAACCCACATTGACTGAATTCATCCCAGGAGTTTTTCAACAGGGGATGTTTGTTTTGCTGACGTCAGTTCACAGCCCACATCCTACCTCCTACCTTTCATTACAATCTGGTAACGTCTTGACAATTATCAATAAGTTATAAGACATTACATTCCTGGACAAACATATCTTGATCAAATCTTTGGCTTGTGGTAATTTGCTTCGTTTGATTTGTTGTAAATACTGCTAATATTGCCCAATCCGCGGTAAACACCATCCCACTCAATTGCTCTTAATTGAATCTAGAAAGAGTACCTGTGAAATCCCTAGATAAATACGTATAGGAATAAAAGCGTTAGTTAAGAATAAAGTGAAATTATTTAAAAAATGATTAAAAACAGTTTGTGAAAGGAAACACAACATGACACAAATCTGTTGTCTAAGAAAAAAATTATCTGATCTCACATTATAATATAGTTTATTAATAACACATAATTAAAGTTATGTTTTTATATTATTAACTTAAATTACTTCAATCATAATGTGTACGTCTTTCAAAACTGAACAAAAAAGTTTGAGGTGGTCTATTGAATAAATTGATAATAACATCATTCAGAAAAAAATCAAACTGAATCAATTTGCTTCGCTTCTTCAATGTATACATCTTCCTTCTGTATTCCGCATCACGAGAGTTGCGTTTTTTGTTCTGTTATGAGGCCAGAATGTCTGGTCAGAAACTAAGGCAGAATTTCCAATCTTATCTAATTTGGATATTGGACTACAGGGGAACGACCTTCAACAATTTAAGAAAGTAGGGAAGAAGAAATATAAAATATGGAACGGACACTTTAAATGGTTTGTAGCACGTTTAAAGGGGGAATATAAGGTGATGTCAGGAAAATTAAAATAAATAGTTCCAAATGAAAGACAATGTATTAAAAGGGGCAGTAGCACGTTTTTTGATTATTTTATTTTCTTAATTTTTCACTGATAATTGTAAGTTAATGCTAAATGTATTATTTTGACAGTGTCAGAAATATCATTACACAAGCCATTCATCCATAGTCGGAGGACAAAGTATGAAGATTCACATAAAATCCACTAGCGGCCATTTTGTGTGAACACCTTTAATTCATTTTGTGTAAGAAAAAGGAATTGCATGGCTAAACGTTTTGTAAAATATTTTAATTATTACTGCTCCATTTAGTTTAAACACATTGTCTTTCATTTGGAACCATTAATTTTCATCAGTTGAGTTTTGCCTCGATTTAAATTTTTCAAGGACAATGACAATTTAAAACAAGAAAGTTGAGGTAATTTAAGGATCTTTCAATACTTTAAGCAGTTTCAACCATCATTGGCTCTTTATTTACAGTCAAACAACAAATAGTACCGTGTCCAATAAGTCATTTACTAATGAAGGAATAAAGGTCAAATTGGTATGATATGTTGGCCGGTATGGGTTAAACAAATATTTGTCACTATTGTTCACTCACGTGAACCAAGCTAGCCTGTGAAAACTTAAAAATTAGAGCGGCAACTATTGCATGTTTATGTAAATGTATATGATAATAATTTGTTGACTTAAGAAATAGTCCCTTTATCATCTTGAAAAAAAACATCAATAATGCGTTCCTGTCATTACATCTTAAATGACTGACATATATGGTTAGAACTAACATGCTCTTAAAATGTTTGAGATAGGTTCTAGTAAAAAAAAATCTGATTCAATAAAATCCTAATCGATTCTTATACTTTGCTTCCAAAGTGTTGATATTACATCTTCTAATAGCATTAGAGCACCACAAGGGGGTGCATTTCTTCATCGGCTATGACGCCAGAATGTCTGGTCGGAAACTTTGCAGCATTTTCAATCTCGTCCAATTAGCAAAATTGGACTCTCGGGTTTTAACTTTTGGCTCCATAGGAAGTAATTATTATTGGACTCCACTGTCAATAAAGCCAAATATGAGTCACTGGGTCATGTCACTGCAATGTTAAGTATCGGATGATTGACCCGTGCTGATTGACTCAAATATGTTTTATATATCTTTTTGAGCCAGAATACTATATTAAAAGCCTTTTCTTCTCTCTATATTTGTTTTCTCGTCATATTAAATCCGAAATTGTGACATGTACTCGATTTCAATGGTTATCAGAAAAAGGCTGTATAAATGCCAAAAAGACGGAAACTTAAACCAATCTATTGTTATTTATTCTTATATATATTCAGTTACTTTCGTATATTTATCCTTATGTCTCCTGTGAGTAGTTTCAGAAAATACGTTTGGAAGGATTGGGCTACAATTCACGACATTTACCTGTTAATTACTGAAATATTAAAAAGCATATAGATGATAATCCCAGAAACAGAAACAATTTTGATTATGTAATACCATCAAAACCATTATGTTATTGTACATGTTTTATTTGTTTCAACAAAAAAATAATGTCAGATGTTCAGCACTATATTCGCATTTTTAATCTATTGGGATGTTTTCAGCCTCTATATTGTAAGGGACTTTTAAAGTACTCGACTTTGAGACTTCATGAATAACTATTAGGGATTAGAAATCAGTTGATGTTTGCCCAGAAAAAAATCTTAAATTTGGAAGGAATCGAAAAATATAAATTGACCTACGTGAGGCTGTCAAATCAGAATCGACGACAGGTAGACACAGGGCTTTATGAAATGTAACCGTGTCAGTCAAAACTGTTGCAAAAGATACTGTTCAATAACAGCCATATCATGTATGCTACAACAGTGTAAATATGTTTTTGTGTTTACTGTTAAACAACTATGTCTTGAAGCTCAGGAATAAAGCATTAATTCATAAAAAATTCTCTGTTCTCATATATAGGCATTTAGTAAAATGCCTGGTGTCATTTGGTCAAATGACTGAAAATGTAGTCATTTTGAAAACTGCCTGGTGGTCACAGTCATTTGATCAAATGACTAAATTGTTCAGGCATTTGGCAAAATGACTGATTTGACATATTGACTGTAACATATATATGAATTGAATAATGAATTGATGAATGTATAACAGAACAGAAGTTTCTCACTTAAGACCCCTCTGGTGATGTTTGGTATTCCTACTGTATTAAGTGCCTTTGAGACGCATCGTTTTTAAGAAAACTCAAAAATAGGAAATATTTCACTTCCTTTAAAATTTCTTTATGTACATGTAAGTATTTACTTATGCTTCCCGTTTTGTCAAGTTCATTATTTACCGAATTTAATTGTTTGGTCCGATTTGAGAAAGTCAAATTATTCAGCCAGCATTTTTCATGTCTTTAAGCGAAAAGTGGAATTGTTTCTCTAACAATTGTGCAATAGAGTATATACAAATACATACAAATCAATCCTGGTACAAGCAAATGACATTCAATCATTATGTCAGTGATGGACATTTTCTTTTTTGATATACTACTTACCCTAATTACACTGAACATTAGATTCTTTCTCTTCAATATTTAAATAACAGCAATCAACAATACTCAGCATAGCCAATTCTCAAATCTATTTAAATCCCCTCTTATGAATTATTATTTGTTGAATATTTTACTCTTATACAATACCAAAGGTTTTTAGATTTACCACTAAATGTTAAACATCAAGCTACATCGTATAAACAATTTAATAAACCAAATTAAACTTCCTGCAAGGTCATGTTAGCATTGGCTTCATAATCCTTGGCAACCATAGAAACATAATGCCTATGAATGAAAGTCTTGAACAGAAAGGACATATGTTCACGCTCAAGTACAAATAGGTCTTCTTTCATCTGAATATTCTGAGAAACGGTTTAACTAATAGGGTATCTTTGACGTGTTGCATGACTTAATGAGGCTTCGTTCTGCAGTCAATTCTATATGTAGCTCACTTATTGCTGAAGAAAATCAAAGCATAATTAGGTTCGTTTCCGCGTGTCTTCACCTACACAAATACCAATCACCATTGTATGTCAAAAAGTACAAGGTAAACACAACGTCATGATTGTCCTTGAAGCTATGTTCCTGTCTTAAAGTTAATGGATCATGTCGCAAAATTGTGGAGATTGAATTTTGTTAATATTTCCGATAGGTTTTATTTTACATCTTTAAAACTACATGATAAACAAATACATGAAAACCAAGTTTGATATGATATGATATTTTAGACAACAAAATCCATTTTGAACATCATTCTTGACTGTTCAACGATCAATGAAAACATGTGTATAACATTTTCTCTTGAATGATCACTTAAGTCAGTGTCAAAGTCATTTTTGATGTTCTGTAAGTACGATGTATAAACTTATTCATATATATACTTACACATATATATGCATAAAGTAGTAATACTGATAATCATAAGAACAAAAAAGAAATACATCCCGTGGCTGAATGAATGATTGTTTGTTTAAAAGGTGTAATTATAAGATACGTAAGGTAAATAATTCATTAAAAGGGTTTTTGACTATTTCCCGATCAGAAAGATTTCACGAAAAGTTCACTGATAGAAGACTTTGATGATTTCAATCTCATCTTAAATGTCATTATTTGGAAAATATTTGTATATCACCGTTTGTACTGCAATATGGCCTAATGCTTAAAATAACTTTCCCCCCAAAGTAGTGCCATTATAATATATCAGTATATCTAAATCATGGAATTTTCTAGATTGGTATTGAAAAAAGTATTTTCAAAAGCATTTCAAAATAGTATCGTTGATTTATCAAAACGGTATTTTGTTATACATATGTAAATATTCATGTAAACTTATAATGGAAAATGAAGAACAATGTTACTGTTAGCTGTCTCTTGGAATTTAACTTCTAAGACATTACTTACCATTATATAACCTCCACATATGTAACCGCATAAGAATAAGTCCAAATATACATGAAAAAGTTACAAAACATATTGGCAACACAGCCAATGGCAAGCTTAAGGCCTTTGTTGCCCACACGACTGCACAAGCACATGTTGACAAGAAACTCTCAACCCACCATTTCGGTCATCCTACACATTTTTAAAGTAAAGAAAAAGGGTTCTGCCCCAAAATAGCAGCCGAAGACACGTTTGATGGGTTTATGGTGGAAACAGTTATAACGCATCATCAAATTAAAGCCAGTGAAAATGAAAATGAAAAGACAACCTAATATTATACGAATGTAATCATTTCAATAACTAATGACATCAAAATATGTTGTAAGTTGAGGAAGAACATTATGACAAATTTATGTGTTAGTAGCCTAAGAACACGTTATGGATAATTGAATGTTAATGATTTCTAAAGTTGGATATAATCTAATGATTGACAGTAAATAACTTCTGTTAATTGGATGACTTGATGGACACATTTTTTATTAATTCCTTAATCTCATAGTATACACAATGTATATCTGACAATAACATTAATCATCGACAATAAGCTTTGTTCTTATTTCCTACCAAATGTACATCCTGTAGTATATCAGCTATTGCAATTATTTTGCTATGACATTACACAACGAGACCACTTCATACGATACAATTCCATTTCAAAACCCTTCTATGGGTATTTCTGACAGTGTCTGCAGAATGATTGTATTTACACAAGATGACATCGTATAAGCGGTAACATCAGACTAAGACTGTAAAGAGGTGCAAAAAAGTTCCCTCATTCAAGGAAGAGGCCTCTGTATACGAAACAATTCACACTTTGAAATCTGTCTATGGATATTGCACTCAGTGTTCGCAGAATGATTGTACTAAATCCACGATGACATAATATAAAACTAGCACTGACGTCAATGCACTTGTAATGGGATTCCATCTTTTCTGCAAGACTTCCTCGATTGATACGGAAATATTGTCATTCCCCAAGTGTGCGCAATCGTTTTGGAGGGTTTTAAAAATATTTTTAGTTCAGGATGTTAATGGGATAACTTTTGAGTAGTTAACTCATAAATATGACTTGTTGCAATAAACACGTCAAATATCTAGCTGTTTTCAAGGTTATAACTCCCGCCAAGAAGTATCAGGCGGATATAGGTTTGAGTTCCCTCTTCCAATCATTCCAAACAATCATATCCAAGGGATATTCAACTGCCGTTACCAGTCGTAAAATATTGGATCTTCTTGAAAAATAATTATTTCAAAGAATTTTTAAAATCATGCAGACGTATTTGCGTTTACGAAATTAATATTTAGGCCTCTTGGCGGCATTTTAACAGGAAAAGTGTATTAATGATTACAAACATTACCATTTCAAAAGATCCCCTAGAACGCTGTCATATGCATAACTAATTTTAATGTAGTTGTAACATCTGCGCATCGTTATCAGTTGTGAAAGGAAAGATTTCAAAATTCACAAACAGAACTAAGTAGTAACAACTTTTATCATACGACAAAGAACTTTTCTCATTAGCCATTCTGACGCAAATCCCTTGGGATATTAGAAGATTTCATTGTTGTGAATAACACTGGAAGGTCACTTTATTAGTTGGTATTGCTTCATAAGAACATGTTCACCTTCAATTTGTTATTTTGTAGCTAACGAATTAATTTATTTCAAAGAACGTTTTTCAAAGTCTGAATGAAGTCAAACAAGGACATGGTATTGGATGACCTCAAAAAGATTGTCCAACAATAAACATGTTGATGGATATTGGAAAAGGAATGATACATTATAGAATCAATATTTTATATGTATCTGTTAGGAAATTAAGCTTTCTTTTATTGTTAGATTCATAAAAAAGCTGTAAATTGTATCATATATGATGTAATTTATCTATCGAACAAGGAGAAAGTAATCACATGACGTGTTTAAAGTAAGCAGAAGTCTTTGATTAGTTCGTTTGTTCGAATAGTGATAGTCTTATACATGAAATTGCGTTCATCCAAGCTATCATGGTCATGAAGTCTTGACTTACGTTAAACATAGAGAAAACTTTATATTTTTAAAGAACTTCTTATTTGCAAGCATGTTAACCTTATATTTCATTATTTCTTTCACCTACGAAATATTCTGACGTCAATCATCTATTTTTCGCTCTGCCTACAATTCATTTCACCTACACCAACTCGTTACGTTGTCCAGATAGGGAATTTCAACATCAATGCTTCAATCTATCTATCAACAACTTCATAGATATATAATAAATATACTCTTGACACTTCTAAGATTAATACGATATGGTTAGTTCCATGATGAATGTGTTAATACATGTTAAAATTTTCACGATAATAGTTTATGATGTTATTGAATTCTTGGATCTTGAGTATGAATGATAATGAATATCTAACCAAAGATAACAGACAAATCGACCACAACAATAATGTACATTGTGTTTGGGATGAAAACAGGAAAACCTTCCATAACTCTGACCATTAGTACATCTGGCAACACGCTAAAGTTGTGATGGAATAACAACTGTTATTGATTGCAAAGACTAGTTGATTTGTTGAGTTCGTCGTTCTATTTCTGGAAAACATTTTACTGTCTTAAGTTTTCAACATGCATGAAACCGTATGTGTTCCTTTCGGTAGTATTGAATAATGTTTGGTCTTTTATCATACATCATGAATTGGCAGGAACTTTTGTTCTTGAAACATTCAATATTGAATAGTGGTTAGCTTTATACAGCTGCGTCCCTTAAGTTTGTTCACTCAGGTGTGTATCCTTGTGGAATTGTCATGTAATTTGCGACGATCATTTTTTTCTTTAACATATCTTTACGTCATACCTAAGTGATCAGGTGTCAACTATTTGATCCATCATGTCAAAATTTGAAAGCTTGTACATGTATGAGAGTCCTAACGATACTAAAATAAAGTTGAATGATAATTATGTCAAACTTTGAAAATAGTGCATCCCTTTTGTCAGTTCCGCTGAAATTTGTTAAACTTGTCCAGACTAGACCCAAATTACATGATATTTGAAATAAGATACACAAGTGAGTGAACAAACCTTTAGTACGTAAGCTCTACTTATAAACAATACTATCACAAACTTTAATCAATAGAATTACCCATCAAGGAAAATTGTGATATATCTCGAGTGAATTCATCATAAAAATCGTCAACACGGATTCATTAGTGGACGAATCTTCAAAATTGTATCTCATATTAAAAGTTATGTTTTACTGGTTTCGTCTCATTCAATCAATGTACCAATGTATTGTACCAAAAGAAACAAATTAGGCTAGATGAAGACAAATCATTATCTCATCACATACTGAAACCTAATCCCAATATTAGTAGAGGAACATATTTGGCAAAAATTTATGCAACACTAAGTTCCTAAATGCTAAAACTCAAATTTCCTAAATATCTTGTTAACGTTACAAATTCGTCTAAAAGTTTTTACTATTAGATTTTTTTTTTAAGAAATGCCAAATAAACATTGCACAAAATGATGATATACGTGAAACATATGAAATCTTTCACAGTTAGAGAAACTATTTTGCAGCTGTAATCTCAGATCACAAATGAAAAGCAATACTTCACTTTCATAAATTTTTCTTAAATTCATAACATCATTTAGAAAAATAGAATTCCTTTCTCTATGACTCACGATGGATTCTTTTTTATACAAAATGAAATTGATGATATGAACTTTCACGACTATCATTCAAGAAAAATTGGATGATCCAACAGGACGTCCTTCATAGATTGAATAAACATGACACATGGATCGCAGACATCACTTATCCAGTTCAAAGTTCACAGGACAAAGCAAGAATAATTTTGCTTTAATTTTATGTACATGTACAAACCTTGTTACCTTTACAGTATTCAATTGAGACACCTTCAGTCGTGTTTGTAAACATTATCGTGACTCATATAAAGTAGGGCAACATGTCTAAGTCACTCTGTTACTGAATGTATTTTCTGAATATTCTGATCAAAGCAGACCTACTTAGACCTACTTAGAAGTAGCCAATAGACACCTTCTCGCATTGTTTTTGGATATACTTGTATAAGTAGTTTAGATCGATAAATCAAAACATATTGTCTGTGATATTAAAATCCACTTTTGAAGCTTCATATATTGTATAGTAGTGGCATAAAAACTCTGCAAATAATAAGCATGATTGAACTGTATCATGCTTAAATACTAAGTATTTCAATTACTATCGTTGATTGTGTAGGTTTGAATATACATGTAAGGCTGTTATGATTAAATCCATGCTTATCTTTATATATGTTTATTACATGATTATTTCACACTTATTTCTTTACATGTAAGTAAGAGTTACATTGAAGTTGTTCTTTATTTAACAAAGAATAGAATGCATCACTGTGTCCTCTTGAATTTCGTTGCAACAAAAAATACCCGAAAGGATTGTCCCTTAAAGGGGGTTTCCAAAAGACAAAAGGCAAATGGCTGCCGCCCTGACGACATGACTTTAATCAAGGAAGGATAATTCTCACCTGTTTTCGAGTAGAAAGATTTTACCTGTATGTTTCGTTCCCTTTGACGTGTTCTTACTGTTTTCATTATATAACACACTATGGATAAACATATGTTAGAATTGTATGAATGTGAAATGTCGGATTATTTTCAACTCAGAGGCTGGTGCCTGGTTTAACAGTGTTTTTTATACGCACAGTTAAAAGGTAAAATAAAATTAAACAAAAATGGAAGAACAACAAAGTGCATGAAACATTAATTCACATTATATGTAACTTGCCTCGTGAAATAATTATGTTTTGTCACTCGCCAAGGCTTGTTACAAAGTCAAATTACTTCACTAAGGGCATTAACTTTAAATAAGTTTCACACTTTGAAGTCTACACATATACCCAAACGGTCATTGGTGGAGAGCAAAGTCATGTCAGTTACATTGGTTCAACTCATAATTCAATTAATCAAACTAATTAATCGTCCATAATTTTGTAAACATTCATCCGAAAAACTTTAATTTTTAGTCCAACCTCAAGTCAAATGTTATTCCATAAATACTTAGCAATAGAACTTTGATTAAATCTAAATTTTCCAAAAACTATATTCTAAATCTGAAAACAATTTGCTAAGTTTGCCAAAATTATCTGTACGAACGGGGCAAGATGCATTAATTTACAGTTGTTTGATAATTTATGTAAAAAGAATATTTAGTATTTATATCACTCCGCTCTTCAACTTTATATGTGATGCAAATTTATATGAATTGAATGTAAGCACTTGATGAACGATGTCTAATCTACATTCAAACTTGCGTGAACCCAGTCAGCTTGGGACACAAACTGACATCAATTATCAAATGAAAGAAATAAAGAATAGCTTATATCATGATGTCATGTATTTGTCTTTCAGTCTGCAAATGAGGACACACTCAAACGACTATGAACGTTTGGAATACAATTGACTCAATGTACAATGTAAAGGATGAAATGAAAAGTTAAGATGATGCTAATGTGTGGGTTATTTATTGATTTATTTTTATTTGGCTTCAAAGCAATTTGCGGTATATAGAAGTAAAGATAATGGAAACAGCCTACAGTACAAGGATGGCATTACGTCTACATGAAAGGTCACATAGGGAACTGACAATATCCACTCAAAGCTACTCCCACTTCTTCCGCTGCCTTCATCATTGTGCTAGAAGAAATATTTGCAGAATGTTGAAACTTTCTGAAAGTTGACGTCATCTCTCTACCCACAGTTCGACCATGTGGAGCAAATCTGAGGAAACGTTATTTTTGATTTCTCGATTTTCAACTTCTAATTAGGAGACAAAGCTACTGTGTTTTTGAATTTTTGTGGTCTAACGTAGATTCGATACTTGTTGATGTCATTCGGAGCCGAACGCATTAGCTTATTGATCTAAATTCAGCCTTTCGCTTAAAATTATCAACCAAACTCTGCTTATATAAAAGTACGGATAGTACAATGATAAAAGATTTTTAGTAAGTATTCAGACGAAGCAACTCCTGAAGCGTAGGATCTATGCATGTCGACTCGTTCGTTTCTATGGCAGTGTGTATCAAACCGCGGTGAATCGCCCGTCATAAAAATCGTGTTCGAGCGTAGGTTCGACCATAGAAATAACCCAATGAAATTCGAGGATTTTGAAATGTCATGGTAGGATTCCTAATAAAGAAGATAATGAATGAATGAATGAATAAATTAATTGATTAATCAATGAAGGAATAAATGAATGAACAATCACTATTGCCTGTATAGTAAAGGAAATATGTATTTTTAAAATGTCTTAAAAGCAAGATCAAAATTACAACATAAAACATATTATCAATATAACTATTCTATGTGCAATTAAGTTAAATGAGAAAGTAGCTAAGAATTAGTTACACACGTATTTCGAAACAAAATTTACCAAAAAACGTTGGTACTGAAATATTTCCTGAGCGTTTTCTGTCAAAAAGCATTATTCACCTTTTACACAAAAAGTCTATACATTTAGCGCAATTCTTTCAGGAGTAGTAAATGATATTGACCTGAAAACAGACCTGTCTTTATATTTTGTAATCTTGTAAGACATCGTTACGTTTTCAAAAGGAAAACTATAACTGCTTAATGATATTGTTCAAGTTACACTGAAACTGTAATACAAAAACCGTAATCAACTGAAATCGGCTTTGCTGGTATCCCAGGTTTGCTTTATATGCGGGTATCTAGGGAGATTGGTCCTTGCTATTAACATAATAATTGAATCTCTTGAGTCCAATATATCATGACGTGTAATACTAGACATTCTGGAAGCTTTCCAAAATATCAGAGCTACTAGCCTTGTGATATTATTGGAGGTATCCTTAACTAATTAAAAAAATCAACTTTTGTTGCTATTAAACTTTAAAGTAAAACAATCATCAAGGTAAGTGGTCCTTTGTTATATTTAGGAACTCTTATATATAGTTTTTTGCCAAAAGCTCGCATAATACAAAACTTGTGATGTCATTTACGCGAGTGCTTATGACGTCATAAAACTTTGCTCCCGACTTATTTAATTCTGAATAACAAGGAACAAAACCCCAGCCACATGCGAATTCTTTTTTGTTGCCGGAAGTTGGCACTTTTTACAAAGTGCAATTCGCTTATGCAAAGAAGAATGTTTGAAGAATGGAGATAAACCTAGTGTGATGGAGCGTGAGGTTTCAATTTAGAAATTATTCACTATCAATCCAGCATAACATGTCTCTGATTTTCAAACACACTGGGTTTATTTACAAATTACTGATATGGTAATACACTCGGTTAATTATCTCCATGTATATCACACCTCTTTTTAGCCAATTGAAAACCAAGAAGGAATATTTTTGCACATGTGACAAATCATATTTAAAAAATTGAACATGATGAACTTTGATAACACAGAAAAGTCAGTTTCTGTGAATTAAAGTGTACAAAGCCTGTTTTGTCGAAGCCAATCATCAAAAGTGAACAGTGACAAATTATTTTCAATCATATTCTTTTGTGCAAACAAAATCTTATTTCTAATGCTTAACAGTATTTCTTAATATAATTGACAACGCTTCAAGTTCTATATAACTCACTTGTAACTAAGAAGTTTTTTTGTACCATTTATACAGAAATGAGCCAAAGAAATTAAACTTGTCACGGTAACTTTTAACTGATACTTGTTATACAAAAATATTAACAGCTATTTAATGGGTGTGTCAAGGATAGACGAAGACTGCAGTGCTAATGCATCACAATGACATGTGCTTGAATGATCAAATGACTGATGAAAGTAAAACTTTGTTCCAATCAACTTAAAGATCCATTCGTTGACAGATGGACCAAGTGCTTTCCTCAGATAAACTGATCTAGTTTGAAAATATATCCAGATATATTGCAGATGTTATTTCATCACAATGATTGTGTGTTGTTAGATGCACTAATAGTGACATAAACGAAGGCTTTTACTTTTACCGGTTCAGACATACTGTTCCATTGGTAAATATGTCTGGGCAGCAGGCGAAACTGCAATCAATGTTCAGAAAAGAACGATTTACAATTGCAGATAAAGGTTTGTGTTATCCATCATGAAATTTCATGAAAATAAACTAGCAGGCAAAAGTTAGTATATGACTATTTTGTCAGCGTGACACAAAGCTAAAGAACAACATTTCTTCCATAACTTTAATATATCAAAATCAATAACAAATTACGATTGAAATAACAACAAAATTGCAAGTTCTTTGTGAAACGTCTCTGACATCTTGATCCTCAAACACACATGGGGTCGTTTATCTTGGAATCAATCATGACAGAATATACCGGGGCCAAGTTTTTGAGTCACTAGATGATTCATTCATCAACAAGTATTTGTCACAAAGGTGACAAGATCCCCCGCCGCAAATTGATGTGAACAAAATGCATACTGTATACATAGAAACACTTGTCTACACTTGTCATGCTACGAGATGTCATTTAGACCACAACAAATCGTGACCTTGAAAATAATGTGAAGTTCACCAAAATCGACTGGGCCCGGCGCCTTCCCAATAAGATGCATTGTGTACGTTATGAAGAGAATTCAGTGAATGGTTCTTGAGATATCCCGCTGACAAGCCTAAAATGCAGGTTTCAATGCTGAAATTTTCAGTCTCGCTGTGACCTTGAAAATAATGTGAAGGTCACCACAATCGAATGGGCCCGGCGCCTTCCCAATAAGATGCTTTTTGTAATTTATGAAGAGAATCCAGTTAATGTTTTTTGAGATATCTGCTGACAAGCCTAAAATGCAGGTTCCAATGCTGAAATTTTCAGTCTCGCTGTGACCTTGAAAATAATGTGAAGGTCACCAAAATCGACTGGGCCAGGCGCCTCCCAATAAGATGCATTGTGTAAATTATGAAGAGAATCCAGTTAATGGTTCTTGAGATATCCCGCTGACAAGGGTAAAATGTCAAAGTCTCGTAATGACCTTGAAATGAAGGTCAAGGTCATGAATCTCTAGAGGGACCTTGCTCTCATGATTATGAAGCTATATACAAAAATGAAAAGAATCAGGTCAATAGTTTTTGAGTTATTCAATTTCATCCGTCGGGACATATGTACGTACGTACGGACGGACGCAGCTCAATACTATATCCCCCGCTTCGCGCTAAATGCGCGGCGGGGGATAACAAGAGAGTAAGTAACGGGTGTGACCACATCTTCGATGCATGCCCTCAAACGTCTCCTCATTGATGTTGTCGGATGACATTATTGGGAATGCGGGTCCACTCTTCTGTCAGGGCTTGCTCTAGTTGTCTATTTTTCTGGAACTTGTTGTCATCTTCTGATTTGTCTGTCCAGATGATCCAATATGAATTCAATAGGATTCATATCCGGTAAGTAGGCTGGCCACGGCAAAATATCGACGTTATTTCTCTGCAGAAAGTTACGGGTCTCTCTGGCAGTGTGCGGTCTCAAATTGTCCTGTGGACAGATGACACCCTGGGGTTAATTCTGTATGAAGGGTACAGTAACTGGCTGCAAAATCTGTCCAATACACCCACGCGCATTGAGATTTCCTTGCACGATCACTAAACAGGTCTTCTGGTCTTCAACAGATCCCTACCAAAACCATAACACCTCCTCCACTATATGCATGAACCTCTCTGATGCATGGCCGTGCCAAACGTTCCCCTGCCCGACGGTATACCATTTCCCTGCCATCAGCTCTGTAGAGGGTGAAACGACTTTCATCAGAAAATAGAACTCTCTGACATTGTCGCACTTGCCATCTATAAACTTGTCTTGCCCATTGAAGTCTGTTTTACTGATGTCTGAGGGTCAGGACCGATAAGCTTTAATACCAATAGCTTACAATCTTCGGGTAACTGTGCATCGACTAACATGATGTCCCTGTGCTGTTTCTGCCGAAACCGTCACTGTGAGAAACCTGTTCCTGAGATGAATTGTCCGGATGTAACAGTCTTCCCGGTCTGAACTAACCCGTGGCCGTCCACTTCTTGGCCTGTCTTGGGTACTACCAGTGTTACGGTAATTTGAGAACAGCCTAGAGATTGTTGCTGGTGTGCAGTTGAAGGTTCTCGCAATGTGAGCTTGAGAAGCTCCAATCTCTCATTACAATGGCTCACTCTCTGTATATGCGTCAACTGCAGCATTTTTTTATGTGCTTTCACTAACTGATCGAACAGCGTAAATCGACCCGATTTATACCCCTCTGTGGCACGCTCATTTAATAAGATTTGACAAGTCTTGTTTTACCATTTTCTCGTGCTATTGTTCACGTGACTAAATCACTGGCATTTTGTAGTATTCCAACAAGACACCCAATGTATAATTCCGTTATTGCAGTGAAATATAAATATACAATATTTCTACACAACGATTTGAAAACGTTATACTAACTTCTGCCCGTCAGATTACAATAACAATTTTTCTATTTGAGAACTTATCTCAATATAGATTCAAAGGCAGGGTTGGTTCACAGGCTTCCCTTATGGTTCACTAGTGGATTACTCCTTTGGCTTATTTGGTATTGTCTGATGCTCATCCGAACATCCGAACATCCGGACATCTAAACATATCAAGTTTATTCCATAATAGGCCTTAGGCGAACATAGAAAACAAAACACGTTAATGTGATTATGGAGACATGTTTATTAGTGTTGCTCTCCCATTGTTTGTTGTCGTTTTTAAGTGCTTTCATCTAAAATCATTATTCATTTTAAAATGAAATAAAAATGAAACTGTTTTTAAATATTTGTGATGAAATAACATCTGCAAATGATGTATTTATGTTCAAATTTGATGAGGTTAATTCTTGCTAACTGAGAAAATCTACTTGTCCAATGTCCATAGATCTGTCGGTTGATTTGAACAAACTTGTACTTAGTTATCAATCTACATTGACTTTTAGTAAATTTTATTTTTATGCATTAGCTCTTCAGACTCATTCTTTCCAAACATATCCATTACGTAACATTGTATTTTTATAATTATATTATTAAATTTGTAAAGTATCGACAAGTATTGACAAGTATCATATTTTGACTTTTGGTGTTTATTTGATATAGAGAAGTTCTTGAATATAGACAAGGTATAAATTAAAGTTATGCAGAATTGAAAGTGTTGTCAAATATTGTAACTGGCATTCTTTCAAACATCCTTTCACTTGATATTAGAGCGTTTACATTTTCATAACAGAAACAACCTCTTATAAAAAATCATTTGACTCACTGCTTAAATATTGTAAATCATTTTCAAAATAGGACTTGCCTTTCAACTAATGAAATATTGTTTAAAAGCCAATGTGAAGCTTTCATACTTTTGCAAAAAAAATGGAGTTATTCAAACATGGTTTATCTTATTTTATCTCAGAAAAGGAAATTTAAATGAAATATATATCATTTCCGGTGTGTTTTGATCAATAAAATTTTAAAAAGAAAGCCTGAACTGTTCTTAAGACACATAAAAAACTTTAAAGGAAGAACCTCTATATCTTGTTGGTTGCCTATGTCTTTGAAGATGACTTATGTCGAAACTGAGAAACTTCTTTGATCATTAGACAGATGATCATACTGAACCTGTATTTTAAAAAATCTCAACTTCTTAGTATTAGTTTTCGAGTGAAAAGGGTCTCAAACCATTGCTATTCTTTGTTTAATCTTCTCAAGTTCCTACGAATATCCTACTCTATTTATAAACTCTGACACTCACAAGGGGATTCTAGTTTATACATTGCCAGAATCAATACTAAGAACTGAACCAGTTCTTCACACAAGTTCTTAAAATACGAAATACTACATCTAGACACAAAAACTTAAGTGACATGCACAAACACTTCCAAACCTATACATTAGGCCACATTTAATAACGACTGTAAACATGAAGTAGGGCACCATGTTATTCTGTTTCACTCATTTAAGCCTTTCTCAATACAATCGGATTACAGAAGAGTTAAAACCAACAGACAGCTTTTAGTTTTAAGTACTTGCTTTATAAGGGACAACTAGGTCATGTCGTTAAAATAAAGTAATGTTTTGTCTATTGTGGTTACCTACCATTAATAGGTTCTCTATGCACTAAAATGACACTGAAGTATACATCATTGCATGAGGTGTGATACCAAGGCTATGTCAATGAACTGAAATTGTATAATGATAAATATTTGAATAAAATCTGTAGTTTGGGAATCTCTAAATATTTACAATGTACCTGTTGTCTATTCTAGTGTGTTTATATTCTAATCCTGACATTAACAGCAATTCTGAAAGGCGAGGGGTGGGGTGGGGGGCTTATTTCATATGGCTCTCCTAGGAAAAGAATCACCCATAAAAGCATGCTTCAATCATTCAAGTCGGAGATTTTAGAGGACCTTAGAAGTCATCTCCTTTCATCAAGCTGATGGATTTAGTTTGCGGCAGCACTCAGGTTTCAAGTTCGGGGTGCTCTATAGCTAAGAAAAATACATATTGATATTTGACTTTGGAATTATTTTTCGAAAAACTTTCAACCTTAAATAAACATCTCAACATTTCAATATGGATATTTGGGCAAGGTGGTAAAGGATTAACATTGCTTGTAAGACAAGATTATGACTGGCTTGGAGGGCTTTGTAAGCGTTGACAAAGCCCTCCTGCCCGGGTATTATCAGGGCTTACAATGCCCTACCGTTCCCGTTATAATTGTATACAAATTCTGAAATTGTCAGTTTGGACAAAACATCCTAGTGCATATCAAGTTTGATCAATGTTCAACCAGTTTAGGTTAAAAAGAAGTTAAAATGTTTTACTTATGAATGGTTATTGTTGCTACACCTGTTGAACTCTGTATGGTTGAGACGCCATTAGGCTTTTCAACTTACAGGCAGATTCAAACTGACAATAAACGTCATTATCAAACTAGAATAACAAAAATCCTAACATTCACAAAACTTTGTGTTAATTGATGAATAATTATTTGTTTTCATGTCTAAGCAAATTGATAACCTTGGAATAACTATTTCTAAGTTATCAATAGAAACATGTTTTGCTCTTTTCAATCCTTTATTACAAGGTCATTAGCACTCATTTACATTTTATAACAAGAGCTTTTCAAGTAATCTATTTCATTGACACAATATGACAACAATGCCATTTAAAGTAACTTTGTGTTCGTTGAATGATGAACCACATGTTTGTAATGACTGTTTGTTTCAAAATTATATTTTTGTTGACTGAAAATCAACTTTTTTACTGCAAAAACAACATTGCATGACCTGTCTATTTTTTTCAAATATGTGAAATACAGTTGTCAACTGCTAAATCTGAACAAAAAGCAATTACACTGTTTGGTAAGGACACACTATGAAAATAACGACATTCAAAGTATTTTTATGTTTTTGAATACCACATGGTGATAATGACTGTTTGTGAAGATTTTATTGGTGTTGACAGAACATCATTTTTTTTATTGCATAAACAACGTTGCGTGACCTGTAATATGTTTTGCAAATATGTGAAATACAGTTGTCAATTGTTAACCTCTGAACAAAGCACAATCAAACTATGACTGATGGGTATTTATGAATTATAAGGTAGTTCTAAAGTTTCATAAAGTTATCACTTTTATAAACTAGAATTGTTATCAATTTTAACAAAGCAATAATAAGATTCGTAATATATTCGAATCGCGTAAAAAAATCATCTTAATTATTTTTTTCTTATAAAGGACTGAATTTTTAATCAAATCTGATAGATTATAATTAAAGAGCTGAAGATTATTGTCATTGTCAGGTGAAACAAAAAGGTCTTTCAACAGATTGTGTCTATTTATAAGAACTTTAAAAAAGAAGGTATGTTGAGATGTTTATAATGTACTTATGAAGATGCCATATTAGACATGTATAGTTTTTGAAATAATATTCAAATACGTGATTCTTTAAAATGTTTAAAAGGAATACTTAAATGCTAACAATCAATATGATAATGATTTTTGGTAGACAATATATCATTTGTTCTTGTTTGTTGTGACTCCTTTTGGTGAAAATAAACTTTCGTTATTGCATTTAAGCAAGTTTTTTGTTGGGTTGTAAAATTATTGCAGAAGGATTTATGTATTTTGTATTCTTACATTCATCTAATGTTTTATCATCAATAATAATGGATATGCAGCTATATGATACCAAGAACACATATAATGCAAAGGACTTTCCTGTTATCATTTCATAAAGTCATGATACATTCCGTAACGACATTTAGCAGTTTTAGTTGTAGATATGAACATATTTTTGGTGATAAAAATGTCTCTACTGGACAAAATGGTGTATGATAGTGTTAGGTAACAACTCATTCATCATGAACAGTGCAAGGGTATTGTAAGTAGAAACGATTTTGGTACTCACTTTTGCATGAAAATCGGGAAACGTTGTGTACTTACCTGAAACAAGAGAAAAAGATCATTTAATAAACAATTCTCAACTTGATTAATCTTAATCGTTTGACATTCAATACCATGATTATATATAATACCAATTTTATTGTATAGAAGCATTTCTACGTCTGTATCTATTATTCCAAATCGTCAATGAAAGGAATTGAATTGATTTTCTAAAATGTAACTTCTTAAGGTCTCAGGTACGTTGAAATGTTCAAGCTGTTGCTTGAGCTGTTAATGATTGCAAGGAAGAAAGAATCAAATATACATATTTGTATTAACAGAACATGATTCCGCCTATGCACCTTCATATTACAAACCAATGATGAAGGTGCTGCAGCGATCCACAACTTGAAGTATAAGGATTAATATGGCTCAAAGATTGACAACTGAAGATAATCTGCTATTTCAACTGTGATAGGTCAAATTCTATTATTTGTAATTTTCAAATTAGTTTCAATTCAGATACATGTTACATTTATACATAATCATTTGCCTCACCCACTATGATTGTTTCTTTCAATACTGCTTCATGCTAACAAATATAATTTGGAATGGGAACTTAAATCGTTTCTGGTCATTTACAAACGAAACACCCTGGAGTGTGATTTCAGTTTCTTATCATGCAGTGCAGATCTATTTATGTCCCCAGAACATGAGCGTTTTGTCCATCATCTCCAAGGTCGCAGTATTGACGTCAACATCGAATGAAACTTCTTTACAAAAGTGAATCAGACACCTCAGAGGCATTTTAAGAAAGACATCCGTCCTTAATAGTCAGAAAGTACTTTATAAATTAGATTTCAGCACCTGGTAGAAGGAAAATCCTTAAAAAAATGGTCCAATGGCCTTTTAACGAGTCAACTCGTACTCATTGTGAGGGTTAAGAAGTCCATTGGACATACTTTTAGCAAGTTTAATTTATATTCAATAGTATAAGTTAATCTTATCATTACATCATGACGTGTGACGTGAAATTCCGGTTTAAAACTTAACTGTTGTCATTTGCAAACATCTTTAGGTTTGATAATATGAAATAGGAATCATTACTAAGAATTGAAACAACTACAGCATAATCGTCCTCCATGTATTGGAATCAGTAGCATTCAATGTTTGTGGTGGTGTCATTTACTCAAGCACCTTTGTTGTAGGTTGTTTTCCAATAATGTTGCGATCGCCATCAGTTAATCTATATATATTATTTTGGATTTTTTTGCTATAAAATCCTATCAATTTATAGGAATGTGCATCACTACAATTCACTAATTATTCAGGTCCTCAATAGGGATGTGTCAAGAAAATATTAAAGTTTCTTCTTGTTGGTCCCTCATTAGCATACCTATACTGGAGTTGGAAATCAATATGTCTGATGACGTCAATTGAAGCTTCAGGTCACTTGATATTTAGGTCTGTTTCTGAAGTTATCCCAAGATGTATTTTCAGTTAATGATATTCACTGTGAAATTGAATTTGGAATATTCACTGTCAAGATTTGTAAAATCTACTCGTTGGCAGAATTATTTACATTAAAGCAAGCACATTGTGTAAGTCAGTGATGATGCCATTTACTGCCATTTGAACAAGGATAAAGACGTGTTATTTCATTATCCACGGCTCAATTGCACATATTTCGAGGATTTGGTGCCATATTCTCAAACTAATAAGAACAAGAGTTAAATCATCGTTCAAAGAATACTTTTAAGTATTTAATTCTTTTATCAATTTAGTAATAAATTACTCACAAACTAATTATGATATAACACAAATATTCATCAACAAAATAGAAATATTTTATCTAAAAATCAATATACGTACCTTTTTAAAAAATGACAATACATTAAACAGTATAATGTCTATTTCTTACCCCTGCCGACATTTTCCGAAGATATTGTAACAAAACATGAACCAGACACCTATTCTTTTATTCAAACTACTGATAATAATTAAATTCAAACAAACTGTGGTGTGTACTCTGTTTCCTGTCGGTTTATGATAAATTATGTTTTACCTTATTAGATTCGAGTACAAAAGTTATGTCAGTGGAGTGTTTTTCATGAAATACGTAATGGGTCCTAAAGTACATGTACATATAGAAAAACGCTAAAATAGCCTATTTGGTTGGACGAAAAATAAGAAATGCAAACGAAGTAAACAGTGTGTTAGATTTTTTTTTTGGTCTATGCTCTACATCGATGTAGAAAGTCAATAAGGTGTTTTATTTATCGTAATCGATTGCGTGACAAGTTAACCAAATAACCTATCCGTCTCAATTAGATTAGAAAAAAAAGAAATTAGAATGGTAAGGTGATTTTCTACACACTACATGTAACTTCCCTGCAATGTAGTTTTGAGTAATGAATGAATAACTTTAGTAAATTAAAGAATATTTTAAGCGCTTTATATAGTTACAAGGTCATCTGGGCCGTTTTGGTCATTCAACATATTGTCAAGTGCTAAATATCAAATTGAATTATAAGTGTTTCTCGCTAATAGAGAACTCGTTAAGGGGCGGTATTGCATTTCAGTGAATATAAAAAAATGTATCCTTGAAATTAGTGAATCAATAATGAAATTGCAATTATTGATTGCATTTAACCACACCACAATAAAAAGAATCACGTGTTCCTAAACAAGTGACAATTGACACAAATATCGATGTTATGTTCCAGCATAATAGATTTAGCGAAACATGTCATTTAGATAGTGAAATTAGGTCAGCAAAACGGGCGCAATGGAAACATGCTGGCACTGTCATTACTGGCGATTTTGTTGACTGTAGGGTTGTGGGTTCGAATCCTGTAATGGACTCAATTGATATACAACAATTTATTCTTTCGCAGATAGTGTGACGCTGATCGTGGATTGTGACAAAAATAGAGTTGCAAAACACTCTAAATGGTGCAATAATTACAACGACGAAAATGAGAGAAATACATGCTGTTTGAGGTGTTTAATGTCTTCATACATTAATTTCAAACCTTCAAGTCCCAAACAAACTATTTAATTATTGAAATGTACGGGGCCATTCTAGAAGTTTGTAGTACAAGGAAGACAAAGGCAAAACTATGAATTGCTTGGTGCCATTCTAAGATTCTACAATCTATTCAAAATCTTTTGATCTTATCAATAAGGATTTAAGGAAGACAAAGAAAAATCTATGGATGAACAACTACAATATTTTCATAGTAGGGCGTTTTGGTATAAATCTTATACTGTTTTCAAGTCGCTACTGATAAATAAAGAAGTTGATCAGCCATAGAATTTACCTTTGTCTTGTTATTTCATTATTGATAACTAAAATAGATTTTGAATAATTGTTTGATGACAATCATTATCAGTATTGACGATCTAAGGAAGTTGATGTGTACTGATGGAAGGATTAGATTGATATTTAATTTGTTGTTATCACTTATATTCGTAGGTCTGATGATGTCTAAAATCCTTTTAAAATGATATATAATAGATAACAATAAAATCACACCTCATTATGTAAATAACAATTTGACAATAATCCGGCGCCTATCAATGTTAATATGACATTTCTTAACTTGATGATATATGAAATGCAAAAGATATATGATATACAAAAAGAAGATTTTAATCAAGAACTTATATTTATACAAAGACATTTTTATTTCGAGGGATGCGTGAGTGCATATAAAGTTATATAACAGATTTAGGCATCAACTTCAAATGATATTGTAGATAAACTTTGGTAGACATTCTAAACGTCATTGGATGTTTTTCAATCCATAACGAAAACTAATGTAACAAGTATTTAGTTTTCAATAAACATCCATCTTAACCCATTTACAATAATACCATAAAAATTAAATTTGCAACTAAAGATATTTATATCAGCATAATCAATGACTTTGACTTGTTATCTAAATCTAAAATACTCAGGAAACTACATCCGACTGTGATTAAGATACGTTGTCCGATTACTTTTAAGTCTTTGTGAGTGGAAGATGCTTGAGGAGAGACTTTGATGATCAGATAGGAAAATCTGATTTGATCATTAATCCGAGAGTTTACTGATTTTCTCCTATTAAGGATGTGCTGATGGTTACAAATATAGCACAGTTTGCCACTTGGCAACTTTGATGTGGTGCGATATGGAGAACATCACAAGCAAAGCTGCCTCAGGATGGGATGACTGTGCTATGACCTTTTTATGTCTAATAATCATGTTTTCATCACTTTAAATTAAACAAATCTCCTTGACAAAAATATAATCACGACGCAAGCTCCTGGTTCATGTTTCACTTCAAAGAGATATTCTGTCTAACATAATTATGTTACTGACAAGGTTTTATGAAAAACTTCATTTCTCTTCCTCAAACTTTAATTTTTTACAAAAACTAAGAACTAACCTTTAATTATTGATTTTCGTAAAACAAAAGTAATGATTTCAATGGTATGTTTCAGCCAAAAGGATGCTTTAGATTCTTTCATATATCCATTATATTTAACAAACAAGCAGCTGACATGGTCGAGCTATATCCCCCGCAAATTGCACACCATGTATAGGGTTTCCTTATCATATTGCTGATTAATTTTTGTCACACAAAATAACACATTTTTCCAGGATATGAAGGAAACTATTCTAATCAAAAAACTAAATGATACCAACTTTATGTTCACTGTTTGGAATAATTCAAATAACAGACAAAATTAAAATCAAACAAATAAATTTATGTATTAGGATCTGAAAGATCAATTTGATCATATGTAAACAAACATATTTTCAAAATTGTTCTTCAGGACACACCTTAAGATTATTATGTATCTTCATATCAAATATGATGCAAATGTGATGATTAGTTTAGAAGTTGTGAGCCGGACAGGACTTGTAACAGTTTTCCAACAGAGTCCTCATTTTTTGCCAAAAAAGGCAAAATTTTATAAAAATATTTTCAAAATTGTTCTTCATGACACACCTTCATATGATTATGTATTTCAATATCAAATTTGATCCAAACGTGATGATTAGTTTAGAAGTTGTGAGCCGGACAGGACTTGTAACAGTTTTCCAACCGAGTCCTCATTTTTTGCCAAAAAAGGCAAAATTTTATAAAAATATTTTCAAAATTGGTCTTCATGACACACCTTCAGATGATTATGTATCTTCATATCAAATTTGATCAATATGTGATGATTAGTTTAGAAGTTGTGAGCCGGACACGACTTTTAACAGTTTTCCAACAGAGTCCTCATTTTTTGCCAAAAATGGCAAAATTTTATAAAAGTATTTTCAAAATTGTTCTTCATGACACACCTTCATATGATTACGTATTTCAATATCAAATTTGATCCAAATGTGATGATTAGTTTAGAAATTGTGAGCCGGACAGGACTTGTAACAGTTTTCCAACCGAGTCCTCATTTTTTGCCAAAAAAGGCAAAAAAAATTAAAAATATTTTCAAAATTGGTCTTCATGACACACCTTCAGATGATTATGTATCTTCATATCATATTTGATCCAAATGTGACAATTAGTTAAGAAGTTGTGAGCCGGACGGGACTTATAACAGATTTCGTACAAATTTACAATTTTTTCTCCAATATCTTAATATTTTATGTAGATTTTCAGAATTTTTTTTCTCATGACACATCATTACATGTTTTTTCATTTCCATGACAAATTTCAATTGAAAAGGTTGATTAGTTACAAAGTTATGAGCCGGACACAAAGTGTAACGGACGGACGGACGGACGGTACCCATTTTAATACCCCTCGCAACTTCGTTGTTGCGGGGGATAAAAATAGTCTTCGTTGACAACAGGTTTGAATAATGGTTATCATTTCATTATCAAAGAACGTGTTAATAATGATTAATGGGGAATCTATTTACTACATTAAGAAAACAACTGATTTTCGTTTACACCAGTACTGTATTCAATATAGTAGCAGTATAAAATAAAAAATGCTGCTATAGATTGAATTGATAATAGACTCATTAAACTCAAGTCATAGATTGTAACGCAGTAAGCAGGTGTTTGTTCCTGTACTTTCAAAGATTAATCGAGAAAAGGGCGTAATTATCAAAGGAATGACCTGATTTGATTGAATTTGATGCCAAGTATGTGCACTCTGTAACCGCCAAGAATATGGAAAATTGATTGGCTTATAACATTTTATATAAACTTATAAGTATGTGTTACATTTGTTGTTATACTTGACAAGACTTAATTGTCTTCATTGTCTTGTATCTATTACAAGGACGTTTTTCAAAGTAGGCAATGGTACTCTGGTCGACATCACATACCGTTACATTACAGCTTTGGTTACATTAAATTGATGAGGAAGATTTAGACAATCAAATGGCTAAGATCATAAGGTTAAACTGACTAAAGTGCAGTTGATTATGGTCTATACGTTTGAACTGGTTCACGACTTCAATGACTTATGAAGCAAACATAGGACTCACGATGCGATAGACTAACAAACTTATTACTTTGCAAACTTTGCACAAACTATATCACAAATATTGAAAACATTTGGTAGTGAATTGATTATTGTGTAACAACTTTTCAGTCTATAATAAAAGTGTAAAATGTAAACTATCCCAGCTCAACATTGCTAACTTTTAAGTTATATATAATTTATTACTATCAGTATGCATCTCCTATGCAGATGACTAAGTGTGATACGATTTTACAAATATGAACTTTCCACTTTTTGCATCAAGCATCCCGTTGGTGGAAATTTAGTTTATTCAAACACTTTTCTTGAACATCTCTAACTCATCTTCAAGGGTTGATTACTGTTTCAATCAACTTCCAATCGCAAATTGATCGATTTTAAATTTCAACACAAGAAGCTTTGGAGGTTGGTTTTGAGATTTAAGGATTGATCAGATGTCGATGGTGAGCAATTGCTCTGCATACTGACAAACTTTAATTATTACTTGTTAGGGAACATAATAACGTTTGCCCACTAGAAGTGGGGAACATAAATTTTGTGTTCATAATTACATTTTAGCTCTTTTTGCATGTCTTTAAAACATTTTGGGAAATTTTTACGTCGGACAAATATATATGTGCATCTCTTGTTTCTATTGATGTGTGCCCTAATTTGCATGTTTGTCTTTGGTATGTGATTGTTCTTTAGAGTGATCTCACAGAATCACCTTTTGAAATTTACCTGAAAAAAGGGAGGTCTACATAAATTTTATATCTTACTAAAATAGTCTTCGGTAAAACACTGTGAGAAATGAAAGCAATTGAATGCAATTTGAACTTTGTGTTCATATCAAGAATCATTCATCCCAAGACCTAATTTTAAAAAGCCTTTTGTGATTTGTTATAACCGTCATATTTGCTTTCTCTTTATCAATTCTCCAACTGAAAGAAATTCGGTTTCCATTTACATAACATCATTTCTATAAAGTTAATCGCGTGCGACTTTTATATGTTGAGTTGAAAACCGTCCTGGTGTATCAGTGTGTTAGACCTTGAAGTGGTGCATTTTCTTTAAATGTTGTTTCAAGCAAACGCAAACAACTGTTTTGCGTCATTTGATGGAATTGAATCTGACGTGACCATTTATCCTTGGCAAATATATATATAGTTTTAATTCTATCAACAAATAAACTTCAAATTCGGTAGAATGGAGTTAGTTTAAATTTCAATATTTGTGTAATGTTACACTCACTGTTATATGTGTACATATATATAAAATAAAATTACGGAATTGGGAACATAAAAACATTCATATTAGCTAACTAGCGCTTTCAGTCATGTTGGCTTCTTCAGTTTAGTTTTGAATGTCAGTTGTCACGTTGTTTTATATATATAACTGAACTAAAACTAAGACATATGCATAAACCACTTTTAGGTATAAAAGCATCATTATCATTATGATATTTCCCTGCGCAAAAGAAGATCTTTCATATTCATCACTACTTTTTATACTGCTATATGATCATGCCTTGGAAACATCATTTTTTAAAGACGTATTGAACACATTAAGTGGATGTTAAAGAATTTATGAAAGGGATTTTCAATAGGATAAACCATCTTCGACCAACTGATTTCCTGTAAAACTAATATTGAGATTCACATTGTGCAATATCGGTCAGGGAGTCCACATAAATCTTAGTTCAATAAGGCATTTGATGCATGTGAATGAACACTGCTGCTTTGGATTTTGGATGCAATAAAATCAGACTGTAGTTCTTTTGTTGAATCATATAATTTTGTCTCTTCCTGTGTTAGCAAATGTAAATCGTTAATACAGATAGTTGGAAATTATAATAATTAACAATTATCACTCTAATGCATAAGGGATTATAGTGTTCCATATTATACATAAAAGTTGTACTGCCTTCAACATATCACCATACCTTCCCGGGTAGAGGAAACTTTACACTCTTATAATACTCAAAACAAATACACTGTTAGAAGAGAAAGGATACGAGAGTTAAAGAATTGCCTTGTTCTTATAATATGAACTGTTTTCAGAACCTCGTGTGTTTATATCATCAACATGTAATTTGTAGAATAACAACATGCTCTCTGCTTTCGTCGTTTACATAGACTGTGTTAAACATATTGAAAGTAAAAACATTATTCACTATCATTGGTTAATTAAATACACAGTTGCCCACAATCCAACTATCAAACGAATTCCATTCTTTTTATCTTTTGTGACTTTCAAGCCTGAGAAACATTTTGTCAAGTTGAATTAGATTTTGTAGCAAATAGATTGATCATCTATTGCTTGAGAACATGTTCTGTTTTTTCCTGGAAATCAATAGGGACTATTCCGTTAAGTGTTGTCATGGAGCGAATAACATTTGCTTGACAGTGCAACAAATTTACTTATCTACTTTACTTTACTTAATTAGATTAGAAAAACAAAAAATGGAATGTTAAACGGGCGGTAGCATGTTTTTAGGGGGAATATAAGGTGATGTCAGGAAAATGAGAGTAAATGATATCAATTGAAAGACAATGTATTTAATCTAAATAAAGCAGTAGCAAATCAAATTTATAATGTAAAGTTCAGCCATTCCTTATTCTTTCACAACATTAATTAAAGGTGTTCACACAAAAATGGCCATCAATGGACTTAAGGGGAAACTTTATAATTTGTTCTCTGACTATGGATGATTGGTTTGAGTAATGAGATTTTTGACACTATCAATACAGCTGCATACAATGAGTTTGTTCACCTGCTTGTGATCTTATTGCAAATATCATGTATTTTGGGTTTCGTTCTGGCGTTCATAAAATACCCCAGGACCACTTACAGAAGATCATCAATTGTCCAATTGTCCTAACCATATTTCGGGATCGTCTTGTCACTGGTGCTGAACGTCGATATTTTGCATTGTTAGATAGACAGATGGGGTCATATTTGTGAAATTCGGATTTTTTAAAATTTCTATTAAAATCACCCATGTAAACTTTGTAGGAAGAAAATTAGCACAGTTAAGTTGCACTAGCGCAAAGAAACACATATGAATAAGATCTAAAGCTGTTGATCACTTATGAAGGATTTTGTAGAGCAAAATAGAAATAAGTGCTTTCGAGATTTTGACCTCTGATCACTTCAGTGACCTGCTAAATTTGTTACAGCTATCTGATAGGTATGATATACGAATAAGTCAACGCAATCTTAACTTATGCAGTGAAATTGCATCATTATCGGTTTCGTTTTCACAATGATATGATGTCTCAAAGACGTTACAAATTACATGATAGTTGCACTGGAATACAAAGGTAAGTGAACAAACTTAAGATACGCAGCTGTATAATACATCTTACATTACTGTAAAATAACAGTCAAATATTTAAAAAAAGTGCTACTGCCCCTTTGAAAGGTTATATAAGGTAAACACTTTCTATTTTCAAACGTTATTAGTGGTGTAGTTGACGATGGAT
This sequence comes from Steromphala cineraria, assembly GCA_916613615.1. Classification (NCBI taxonomy): domain Eukaryota; kingdom Metazoa; phylum Mollusca; class Gastropoda; order Trochida; family Trochidae; genus Steromphala; species Steromphala cineraria. Next base: position 15,340,656 of record OU744735.1, on the reverse strand, counting down.
TTTAAAATCTACCTGCTATTATGATAGAACTTGTTGTAGCTGTTTTGGTAATACCTTTCAATGATTGGTATCAGTTTTACGAATTGCGTAAATCATTATGAAATTGTAAAATCTGGTGTCTGAACCTTATCTTCAACTAAATTATTTTATATATAATACTCTCATAATGCACCTTTCATGAAGATAATTCCAGAATGAGTATCATAAACGCTCTTATTTGGTGTGTTCTGAAAGTTTATTTTGTTATAAATAACTAGCTCTTCCTCGCAAAACAGTTAATGCATTTAAGTTTTCTGATTGCATTAATGTTTTCGGGTTCTCTCTGAAATTGATATGGTGATAGCAGATTTGTAAAGATCCATAGCCCTAAACATGGATTCTTTTAATTTGTTCTTAGGAACTGAACTCGAGTAGAATGAATATCTGAATCCATATTATCCATAATATGATATGAGTCCATATTAAGTTTGCATCGTTGTCCTTGATTGTTGATAAATCAATTTGATAGACCTGACAAACTATTTAATGTCCATTCAGCATTAATTAAATTAATGCTCACATTGGAAGAATATATGATGCAATTTTTAGTAATGTATTGCTACATTGTCAATGAATTTCGAGGGCCATACTGTTTTTTTCTCAGAGAAGTCAGCGTGATTGATAGGCTTGCAACAACACAAAAACTTGATTTGCATCATCCATAGAAATTGAAACCAACATGACTTCAGGCCTTGACATATATCAAAGACATTGTAATGATGAAACGTTTGTACTGATAAATCGTATTTGATCAAACAGCTCTCATCAAGTTTCAGACCGATATCTCCTCAGTTGATTTAATTTAGTTTAATTGTAATAGAAATAATAAACCATTTTAAGCTAAGATGATGATATTTGATCTAATCTGAACAGTTATGCAGTGTTAATCTGACGTGGCAAAATACCGATACAGGGGTGCATTGAACTTGATCTCTGACTGTTGTACTTTCATCTGAATATCTGAAAGTTTAGAATTTTAAGTTCACACACGATATTGAAATTTCAATTGTAACCTAATGCCCTTGATATGCAGGTATTGATCTTCACCCATTGATTGAAATGGGAATTGTTGTCCACGTACAAGCGTTATCATTTTAAAACATCTTATAGCATTCGTTAATAGTAATATTTTATGATCTACCCTGTTCAAGTTTTACTTAAATTTGAAATTGCATTTGCTAGTGAGCTCAGTTCACCTAGTAACCATAACCCTTTAGATTAAGAATTCAATTTCGACAACAAACCTTAATGATTAACTGACAATTGTTAAATGATTTTGATTGTACAGAAATTCCGTCAAAATGAATTCATGAATGAAAACTTTTCCAAGCAAATATCATTAATACAACGGTCATTTAAAAAAACCCAGATTACTTGTTCTTCACTTAAAGGTCCCTTATGGGTCTAAGTCTGTGGAGATTAAATAATAGGATATTATTAATCATCATCATATAATAACAAATTAAAAAGGAAGAAGAAACTCTATTTGTATAGTCATTTCGAGAACAAGAATAACAAAGAAGCCTAATGAAAGTTGTACTGTTCTAGTTGCCTCATCTCCATAAATACTTCAGTGTTCTAGCCCTTTTATTTTGTCATAGATAATATAGATCAAAATACTGACAAAGATTGGGTGCTATTTGAGAAATATGATATAAGGGTTCGTCAATCATAAACATGTTATGAAAGTTATGAAAAAACCCAGCTATTGATATCATTCATCGCAATTTGTATTTGCATTTCCCACTTTATAAATTCAGGCATTCTTAAAGTGCATCTATGAAAATAACTTAAGTTTCTATGACACCAAAACCGGATATAAAGTTTGTCAGGCATTCAGCATTATTTATTATCAAAGGTTCTGCAATTACCTCATTGTAAAAGCAACCGACGTATTGACTTTATCAAACAACATCTGATCCCAATAATGTGAGCAGAAAACATGTTTCCTTACCTCTCTAACCTAAGTCTCTAAATGTCCTTTACGTAGAAGATATTGAGCAATTTTACATGATTTAATTAATTTCTTAATGAACCATCGTTTGTGTTACTGCCTATGCCTGTGGCTGCATACTTGGAATAGACATCACAAAGCAGTTTTAGGCCAATTAACCTTTCAGATTGTGAAAGCTAATGGTTAGTTATTGTAATCTACAAATTGGCCTAAATTGATGAGAAAACATATTTCCTTCAGATAAAGGAAAACTTTCCTGTAGATTATTCATTTACAAATATCTACTGACGTGTGTTTTAAGGAATATTAACAGGTAATTTACTTTATGAGATGACTTTATTCAACAGATCAACATCATGTGGTTATTAAGACACTCCCCACATAAAGTTTACATAATAATTATGTTTATTATAGTGCAAGTGCTTAACAAATATTTCGAACCATAATGTCACGATCAAATAGTATTGGTAATTAGATATATTCAGCAAATATTAAGATCGCATATACAATGATTAGTTAACTTTTTTTGTTAACATAAACCTCTTCATGATTCGTCATCCACAACTCGATTCTTAGGGCAGATTTTTAACAGTTTGTCTAACATGCTAAACGTAATTGTTCATATATACATGTAATCAAAATTAGCCAACTCTTTCTGTTTTATTGTCACCGATAATGTAATCAAAAGTTTCAATGTGTTTGAGTGACATCTTTCTGATGACACTTTCCCCAAATATGACATGGTCCATTTAAAAAATAATCAGGGTATGTTCTAAAAAGATTTGAATGAAACATTACATGAACATTTAATTGAACCTTTGTCTGTCATAGCATCATACATATGTTTGACATAAAGATCGTTCTCTTTGAATTACATATTTCCTTTTCATAAAACTTCAATTTACAGAAAATGATTCAGAATACATAAAAAAATCAAATCATTAATAAAATGAAAATCTTGGTAAAATGTCATCCTTGATTAGTGTGTATTACACGATCAAAGTTCTTGGTAATCAAACATGATTCAGGGAATTGTTCCAAAGGTATTCGTTTTTCAATAAGTGGTATCACTAGACTAGCACACATTCTACACACACAATTACTAATAAAAGATAAGATGTTATAAACGTATTTAAACAGGTAGCCGTTTGATACCACTAAACCGCCAGGCAGAAGAAAGTAAACACCCACATGTACTTAATATCTAAGATGCATGTGATGAATTAATATGGCACGTAAACAATAACATATATTTGAAGTACTTTCAATGACATTAATGTTATCTGGTCACGACCCCTATAATATTTAAACTGTTGTCAATACTGTATGTGCCAAAATAAGCATCTCTTTTTTAATCTTTTTTCACATAGAACATATCTTCATTGTGATATACGTTTGTGTTATATCAAAATTAATTTTGAACAATATAAACATAAACGTTCATTGAAAAAGAATTTGAAAAAAACCCACTTAAAATGTCGAAATATGTATTTTACAAAATATTATAGTATAAGGTAAGTTCAACTGACGTTTGTACTTTCATTTGCCTGTCAGTTAAGTGTTGTCATATGACAGGAGCCTTCAAGTAAACAATGTCGCCTGCCATCACCATAGATGTGTTAAAATGATTATGATTATTAGTCTAAAAAGTCAAATAAAACGTCAGATTTGACAACTATGTGATTGAGAATTGGGTCGGGGTATATAGCATTAATAGTCTTGAATTAATATAATTGAATTAAAAAAAATCCATTTCAATACGATTTACATAAATTAAGTTTGCACAGAAACGTATCTTTGGAGAAGGGAAAAGCAACCTGGGTTGTTATTATATTCGGTTAGCTGTTTTTTTTGTTCAATTGATATTAATGTATTTGTAAGTATTTATCAACTGATCCTAAACAAAATTATAAAGACCTTCATACAGTGATGTTTTTTATTGTAAAAATAATGATAAGACTTGCTTTTCTAGAAAGAAAACAAATAATTTGTAAAACAAATAAATTCGGGAAATAACTTATGACTCAGTAAATGATTAGTACATCCGTCCTTTCATAATATCTAAACAACTTTCAGATTGTTGATGACCACCACATATTTTTAGGTAAAATGTTTACATTATCTGGTAGATACATAACTAGAGTCATTAAAAAAAGATTATGGATTTGCTTAAAAACAGGACATTTTGTTTATTCGAAAGATAACAAATGACTAATAAGATCAAGTTATCAACTTGACATAAAAGAAATGTGTTTTGTATATTTGTCTACGAAATGATTATTTTGTAATATCTTGCTTTGTATTTTAACTGTGTCTTACACCCACGTGCACAAAGCTCTATACTCAAAAACAGCTGAAGATTCGTAGGAGTAATTACATTCACTAATGAATGTGTCACGATCACTATTTCTGGATGTTAATGTTGAAACAAGAACTTTTACCTAGGAAAGTTTTCGCCTAAAAATAAGATTTATTTGATTAATGGCATACGCCCACAATTCATTCTGTTAAGCAAAATAAATCTAAAACACTATATTGTATCTTACAGTGAAACCATCATTATTTCAAAACTTGAAATTAGAACGTTAATTCATTAAGTATGATCACATGTACATGTACAATGTATAAATAATTTTCGTTGTATAAATTGTTCTGTTTTTGCATTGTTTTCATTCACACTTTACACTCTTATCCTAATTGACAAATGTTAAACATTGTCATCAAAGTGTTGAACTGCAATTCCTAGCAGGTAGTTTTGACGATCGTATCACATTGTAACATTGTTAGATTCCTCTGTCCAAAACACTGATCTGAATCTTTGACCTTTTGAGAACATCTTTCAGAAAAAATACAACTATTTTTATTGACAAAATATCATGCAAATGTTTTATTTATGAGACTCACGCCATATCAGTCTTCACTTACTGAATCTTTAAATCCAAAATAATTGAATCAACTGTTTTCAAGCGTTGTTCATCAAGTGCACATAAGAAATGAAAGAAATGTCAGATCACCTGAAATGCGAGCTTGAAAAGTTGGATTTTCAGGTGCGTTTTTGAAATTTGGTAATAAGAGCAGTCTCTAAGGGAGAATGTTCCAAGCTTAAGACGCAGAAAATACAAACGATCTGTGACCATATTGTACTGACTTTACTTTTGGTACAACAAGTAGGCATTTATCCTGAGAACGTAGTGAGCGGGAAGGCCTTCATAATGTTTCAGTGTAAAACAAAACATGAATGTAATAGTAATATTACCAACCACCAATTTACTATATTCATTCATTTATGGTATCTATTCATTATCCCCTTAATCATTCATTCTAATTTCTTTGGAAAGTTCATATGTAATAACTCTCAGTGGTTCCCATGTACATGTTGTGTGCTAAAGCAAATTCGTGATTTATAGTTGTGATTGAGAGGATAAATCTGGATTTACCTAATTTCCAGCCTAAGTTCGTCTTTGTATACAACAGATCTGGCATAGAAAATCAATATGCAATTATCTTTTATATCCGATCAATTACATGAGTATGATTACACATGGTAGAGATGTTAGGAGTGATCTCCGAATGGAAGTTGCTGTTGAGTGGGTACCGAATAGCTACTGGTTTGATCAATACATGTAGCTGTGATGAACGGTAGTAATAACATATATCCTTATCAACAGCCTCTTAGCACTCTTTATCACACATTTATCAACCCAGGAAGCTCCGGAAGAAAATATTGTTTTCACCATGTCCCTTCAGGAGCTTCGTACTAATGCCTATCAGCCTCACATGGTCGTAAAAGATGATGAAGTCGGTTTATATGACGTTATTGTTTTTTTGTCAATTAACTTATCTGCAAATGTTTCTCTGTCTGGCTTACATCTTTATATGAACGTATTCCTTAGAGAGGACTTAAATAATTATCATTTAGCTGTGCAGCTTCCGACGGAGATGTCACTGAAGATAGAAAATGTTTGAATTTATAAAATTCAAAGTCGTGCCAAACTTAATCTGATCAAAACATTTGTGATTCATGCCATTTATCCTATCCTTATTAACTTAAAATGATTATTAGAAACTGATGATAGGACAAAACTATGTAGTTTGGCATTGCAATAAAGAATACAAGACGCCCATTAATTAATAGTTAACTTGTAAGAACATTATAAGAAATTAATGTTACACTGAATTGTCGGTTAAGAATAAATAACTTTGATTTTCTGAAACAATTGAGCTTTCTTTATTACGAGCATGTTTATTTGATATACATTGACATGAGTATTTATATACAATTCATGCACATTATAATACTTAAAACAACTTTTATTTGGATCTTGTCAATGAGTTACATAGACAATTATTTCTGTCATTTCTCTAGATTTCTCTGTCTACATTGCACAAAATGATTTTGTAAATTTCAAATTACGATTTATTAATATGATAGAAAAATGATTCAACTTAACTTGAAATCAATAATTTAAGACAGATATTTTAAGTCTAAGACTGTTTCTAAAAGCGACAACTGCAAGACCGAAAAAAAGCTACTTCTTCGTCTGTTTGATTAAGGAAACGTAGGCATTACCATTTCCAGATCCTTGATTTTAAATGAAGGCATTTACCCTATACCCCATAATTTCTAGAAGATGTTATCAGCCTTTACTTTCAATCTTCAGCTTTTCATTATCAGGCAACTGTGCCTTAAAACCACATGATGCTGTAAGATTACCTTGGCGAGATGTCAACTTAAGGCAATATTGGGGCCAATGATTTCCATCGGCCAAGGTCTGCATATAGAGTGCTGTTTTCAATGAGACATTTAAAAGAAAAATGTTTGCCAACAATGGATTGACTAAAGATTCCGACCTTATTGAATTTCGAACATTTGAAAGGAGACAATTCACTAAATACTCCTATCTGATGACACAGCAACCCTCACAGAATCTGCATGTGTTCTTGATGAGAACCATCTGGACGTTTGTGATCACCAGCCAGTCATATGCAGAGTTTCCATGAATGTTAAACATAAGACCAAAAGCGAAAACCATTGTAAGTTCTGTTGGGACAAGCCTTACAAGACAACACCATATCAAACTACACAATCGCAGTCTCTCATTTTCTGTGGGAGGTAAAGGTTCCTGAATATTGATGTCCAGAGTTTGACATATTAAACCTTCTACAGGCATCTTGTTTACTGACTTATGGAAACAACTAAATAAAATCTGAAGAAACGCAAGTTCAGAAATATATCAAACTATACTGGAATGGAGCTGTCGAGGATTTCATTTGTCTATGATAGATAGGCCTTCTAAATTGATCCTTGTAGGTCAGCCGAGAGGTGAAGAACATCCAACATATCAAGCTAACAAACAAGCCAAGGATACAAACTTCGAGAGGCTTTGTTGAAATACGACACAGGTTCTTTGATCATATCCACAGTGCTGGCGATATTGACCAGAAAATGTTCTGAGAATTCAATGCAGTCTAACATATTCTACAAGCATCTTAACCATAGTTGGGAGTACTTATTCAGAATGCTCTCAAGTCTCTTTAACCTCATTCCGTATACATCCCTACTCATTAAAAGAAAGTGTGACAATATAAAAGGTTGTAAATAAACCTTGTTCTTCTCCATATTCCTATCACGGCGTGACTCTACTCTTGGTGCTCTAAAAAGCTTTGAAATGATCATAAGTAAAATATATTCCTCAAATCACAGAGAGCAAGTAATTCCAATCTAATCAACAGTGTAACAGTGTGGCTGTATGAAGGAGCTATCGTTCTGTGTCATTCATTGTGCAAGTAACTGTTAACCACTACACAGAGAGATCTAATTCCTTATATGTTGTCTTCTGGATTAGCGCAAAAGCCTTCGACAGAGTTTGGTATTCTGGACTAATGTAAACAATATTTGAATACTTGATAAACTATGGACAATTTTCGACAATTTTAGAAACCTCAGTTGAAAGTTGTGTTTTTGTCAATAAGATGATATCTTCGTGGTTCAAACTGTATTGAGGGGTCCGACGAAGCAGTGTGCTGTTAGCTGAAATTACACCTCCTATACATAAATAAACTACTAAAACAACTTTCATAAAGTCACAAAGGTGCCAGTGTCCTTGACCTACATATCTCATCCCTTTGTTAAGCAGATGACATAGCTATCGTGAGCCTGGTGCAGAATATGCTCAAAATATGTGAGCTTTACAGCCCTAGGTGGCGATTTACATTCTCACCAACTAAAAGTATATTGATGAAGTTCTCTTAAAGGAACATAGTCACGAGTGAATTCCAACTATTTGGCAAAGTTTTCCCGACCACTACAGAAATTAAGCATGTTGGGATGGTCCTTGAAGCGTCTACAAGCACATGGGAGAGAACTCCTGATGCTGTCTGAGGTCCTCTTCACTACTCAGTTCAGGTCAGCTCACCAATGAAAAATCTCTTTATGCATCTATCACATTTATCATATTTATCACATGTCAATGTCCCCTGTGATCTGTACTTAATGTAACTCATTTAACTAAACTGTACTCTCTTCAAGAGGAATAAAAGTTTATATACATCAAAACCACAATGAATTTTTTTTTGTCTTTACGGCCTTTTAGTCTATATCCATTGGCAGTTTCTGTACTCAAGTACAAATTGAAACAATATCGATTCCCATTCTCATCGTAATTAACTCTTGTAAGGGAGTTTTTGTTCTTGCTGTACCCCAAGGCTGTAATTGACGCGTCTTCTCTGATGAGCTGTAGAGTAAGATTTCTCAGTTCTCTGTTAATGAAAAAACATAACCCTATCAAATGCTTATTACCTTTGAAGGTTCGGATTCACAATTGTCAATTTGCCCTAATGGCACACATTCACCTTTTATGGTGACTGACCCGAGAACTGAAAGATTTATTTACTAAACTCCTACCTGTAACGTTGATTTGTGGACAGGCATTTGAAACAAGTTTCGTCGTCAATAATCTGTACCTTTGATATCCTTTACTTATGTTTGTGAAAAATACTTCAATGACATTTTTTAACCAAAACACATAACGTTAAATGCACCCTTACTCTGATTGATTGACAACATCCTTCAAATGATCATATGACAATGTTTATTTCGTAAAGCGGCAGTTGACCCATAATACATTGCATTGGGATTGATAACAGTCAATACAGGTAAGCGCAATATATTAACTTGCATACTATGATGTGCAGTGTCTCAATTTATCTAATACTTCAAATTCAGGAGCTTGCACCTTTCTTTGGTGCAAGAAATCAAATAATCGTAAAATGGACATTCAATACCAAATTTATTCTGATTCGACAATTAGACCAATACATAATCGGCAAAATCAATCATGTCGCTTCATTTTCAATTTTCTCCTATAGTCGAACATAAGAGGATGGCCTGAACAGCAAAACTTCTATAATGTTACATGGAAACCATTTACTTTTACAAGCTATAAACACTCTTCAAATTAAACCCTCAAATAAATATTTATATAAAGAATTAACTTCGAATATGATTTCAGAGAGTTTATTCACTCTTGGAAATCAATATCAATACATATTTGTCTAAACTGTTGTATGAAATAATAAACATTATTAACCCCCTGATCAATCCAAACTTGTCAAATCCATATATAAATGATAGTGTCTTAACTTCGAACATAGACAAATGAATATTAATTATTTTAATAAAAGTATTTCATTATTTGTAAATGTGTCACTGAGTTTAATAAATCTAAATGCTCTTTATTGAAATGAAAGGTTTTATGTAAATTCAACAAAAATTATGAATTGTCATTATAATTCTTAGGAATAGACAACAGAAACACAATCATTACGCGAAATATGAAACATCTGGCTTCTGCGACGTACGACTATTGGATAAAATAATAAGCTGTTTTAAAAGGCATTATTATTTCAATGATTTATTAACTAAAAAGGACACTTATAGGTAAACTAGAAATTATTTTCGGTTCATGATTCAGGATAATAGTCACTCTCCTGTTACCTGTGATTATTTGTCTCAATTCTATTTTGTTTGTCATATAATCGTATATTTTACCTCAAAATATTGTTCAATTGGAATAAAACATGGACGCCTGTTGTTGAGAAATAGCAGTTAGACTTGTTTTGCCCATCCATTTAAATGTATAAATTATGATAATACAGCATGAAAATACCATTGCCAACTATTTCTTTACCTGATAAAAAAACACATGCCTTCTTCTATTATTAGTTTACATGATGTATTATACACAATTTACAGTGAATGAAGATTTGCAAAGCCAAAATATCCCGACTATCTTTTCTCCAAACCAAAGTTTTAATAACGAATCAGAGAGATGTAAAATAGGCGGCGTATCACACAATCAATTCATCGAAAACAATTGTAACCCACAGTTGACATTTCATTTTGCAAGCCAGAAATAAGTAAGCTTTATTATTGAATTCTTCTTGCTACATATATAGTTTATACGTCATGTCTTGGCAAAAGGTTAAAAATACCTGTGTCGGTGCATCAAATAGTCAACCCACATTGACTGAATTCATCCAAGGAGTTTTTCAACAGGGGATGTTTGTTTTGCTGACGTCAGTTCACAGCCCACATCCTACCTCCTACCTTTCATTACAATCTGGTAACGTCTTGACAATTATCAATAAGTTATAAGACATTACATTCCTGGACAAACATATCTTGATCAAATCTTTGGCTTGTGGTAATTTGCTTCGTTTGATTTGTTGTAAATACTGCTAATATTGCCCAATCCGCGGTAAACACCATCCCACTCAATTGCTCTTAATTGAATCTAGAAAGAGTACCTGTGAAATCCCTAGATAAATACGTATAGGAATAAAAGCGTTAGTTAAGAATAAAGTGAAATTATTTAAAAAATGATTAAAACAGTTTGTGAAAGGAAACACAACATGACACAAATCTGTTGTCTAAGAAAAAAATTATCTGATCTCACATTATAATATAGTTTATTAATAACACATAATTAAAGTTATGTATTTATATTATTAACTTAAATTACTTCAATCATAATGTGTACGTCTTTCAAAACTGAACAAAAAAGTTTGAGGTGGTCTATTGAATAAATTGATAATAACATAATTCAGAAAAAAATCAAACTGAATCAATTTGCTTCGCTTCTTCAATGTATACATCTTCCTTCTGTATTTCGCATCACGAGGGTTGCGTTCTTTGTTCTGTTATGACGCCAGAATGTCTGGTCAGAAACTAAGGCAGAATTTCCAATCTTATCTAATTTGGATATTGGACTACAGGGGAACGACCTTCAACAATTTAAGAAAGTAGGGAAGAAGAAATATAAAATATGGAACGGACACTTTAAATGGTTTGTAGCACGTTTAAAGGGGGAATATAAGGTGATGTCAGGAAAATTAAAATAAATAGTTCCAAATGAAAGACAATGTATTTAAAGGGGCAGTAGCACGTTTTTTGATAATTTTATTTTCTTAATTTTTCACTGATAATTGTAAGTTAATGCTAAATGTATTATTTTGACAGTGTCAGAAATATCATTACACAAGCCATTCATCCATAGTCGGAGGACAAAGTATGAAGATTCACATAAAATCCACTAGCGGCCATTTTGTGTGAACACCTTTAATTCATTTTGTGTAAGAAAAAGGAATTGCATGGCTAAACGTTATGTAATATATTTGAATTATTACTGCTCCATTTAGTTTAAACACATTGTCTTTCATTTGGAACCATTAATTTTCATCAGTTGAGTTTTGCCTCGATTTAAATTTTTCAAGGACAATGACAATTTAAAACAAGAAAGTTGAGGTAATTTAAGGATCTTTCAATACTTTAAGCAGTTTCAACCATCATTGGCTCTTTATTTACAGTCAAACAACAAATAGTACCGTGTCCAATAAGTCATTTACTAATGAAGGAATAAAGGTCAAATAGTAGTATATAAAAAAAGAAAATGTCCATCACTGACAAAATGATTGAATGTCATTTGCTTGTACCAGGATTGATTTGTATGTATTTGTATATACTCTATTGCACAACTGTTAGAGAAACAATTACACTTTTCGCTTAAAGACATGAAAAATGCTGGCTGAATAATTTGACTTTCTCAAATCGGACCAAACAATGAAATTCGGTAAATAATGAACTTTACAAAACGGGAAGCATAAGTAAATACTTACATGTACATATAGAAATTTTAAAGGACGTCAAATATTTCCTATTTTTGAGTTTTCTTAAAAACGGTGCGTCTCAAAGGCACTAAATACAGTAGGAATACCGAACAACACCAGAGGGGTCTTAAGTGAGAAACAAAACTTCTATTCTGTTATTCATTCATCAATTCATTGTTCAATTCATACATGTATATATGTTACAGTCAATATGTCAAATCAGTCATTTTGCCAAATGCCTGAACGATTTAGTCATTTGATCAAATGACTGTGACCACCAGGCAGTTTACAAAATGACTACATTTTTCAGTCATTTGACCAAATGTCACCAGGCATTTTACTAAATGCCTATACATGTATATGAGATCAGAGAATTTTTGATGAATTAATGCTTTATTCCAGAGCTTCAAGACATAGTTGTATAACAGTAAACACAAAAACATATTTACATTGTTGTAGCATGTACATGATATGGCTGTTATTGAACAGTATCTTTTGCAACAGTTTAGACTCACACCGTTACATTTCATAAAGCCCTGTCTACCTGTCGTCGATTCTGATTTGACAGCCTCACGTAGGTCAATTTATATTTTTCGATTCCTTCCAAATTTAAGATTTTTTTCTGGGCAAACATCAACTGATTTCTAATCCCTAATAGTTATTCATGAAGTCTCAAAGTCGAGTTCTTTAAAAGTCCCCTACAATATAGAGGCTGAAAACATCCCAATAGATTAAAAATGCGAATATAGTGCTGAACATCTGACATTATTTTTTTGTTGAAACAAATAAAACATGTACAATAACATAATGGTTTTGATGGTATTACATAATCAAAATTGTTTCTGTTTCTGGGATTATCATCTATATGCTTTTCAATATTTCAGTAATTAACAGGTAAATGTCGTGAATTGTAGCCCAATCCTTCCAAACGTATTTTCTGAAACTACTCACAGGAGACATAAGGATAAATATACGAAAGTAACTGAATATATATAAGAATAAATAACAATAGATTGGTTTAAGTTTCCGTCTTTTTGGCATTTATACAGCCTTTTTCTGATAACCATTGAAATCGAGTACATGTCACAATTTCGGATTTTATATGACGAGAAAACAAATATAGAGAGAAGAATAGGCTTTTAATATAGTATTCTGGCTCAAAAAGGTATATAATACATATTTTAGTCAATCAGCACGGGTCAATCATCCGATACTTAACATTGCAGTGACATGACCCAGTGACTCATATTTGGCTTTATTGACAGTGGAGTCCAATAATAATTACTTCCTATGGAGCCAAACGTTAAAACCCGAGAGTCCAATTTTGCTAATTGGACGAGATTGAAAATGCTGCAAAGTTTCCGACCAGACATTCTGGCGTCATAGCCGATGAAGAAATGCACCCCCTTGTGGTGCTCTAATGCTATTAGAAGATGTAATATCAACACTTTGGAAGCAAAGTATAAGAATCGATTAAGATTTTATTGAATCAGATTTTTTTTTACGAGAACCTATCTCAAACATTTTAAGAGCATGTTAGTTCTAACCATATATGTCAGTCATTTAAGATGTAATGACAGGAACGCATTATTGATGTTTTTTTTCAAGATGATAAAGGGACTATTTCTTAAGTCAACAAATTATTATCATATACATTTACATAAACATGCAATAGTTGCCGCTCTAATTTTTAAGTTTTCACAGGCTAGCTTGGTTCACGTGAGTGAACAATAGTGACAAATATTTGTTTAACCCATACCGGCCAACATATCATATACTACTATTTAAATCCCCTCTTATGAAATATTATTTGTTGAATATTTTACTCTTATACAATAATTTTAGAATTTCCACTAAATTTTAAACACTAAGCTACAAACTGCATTGTACATCGTTTACACAATTTAATAAACCAAATTGAACTTCCTGCAAGGTCATGTTAGCATTGGCTTCATAATCCTTGGCAACCATAGAAACATAATGCCTATGAATGAAAGTCTTGAACAGAAAGGACATATGTTCACGCTCAAGTACAAATAGGTCTTCTTTCATCTGAATATTATGAGAAATGGTTTAACTAATAGGGTATCTTTGACGTAATGCATGACTTTATGAGGCTTCTTTCTGCAGTCAATTCTATATGTAGCTCACTTATTGCCCTGAAGAAAATCAAACCGTAATAAGGTTTGTTACCGTGTGTCTTCACCAACACAAATACCAACCTCCATTGTATGTCATACAGTACAAGGTAAACACAACGTCAAGATTGTCCTTGAATCTAAGTTCTTGTCTTGATGTAAATGGATTATGTGGAAAAATTGTGGAGATTGAAATTTGTTAATATTTCCGATAGGTTTTATTTTATATCTTTAAAACTACATGATAAACAAATACATGAAAACCAAGTTTGATATGATATGATATTTTAGACAACAAAATCCATTTTGAACATCATCCTTGACTGTTCAACGATCAATGAAAACATGTGTATAACATTTTCTCTTGAATGATCACTTAAGTCAGTGTCAAAGTAATTTTTTATGTTCTGTAAGTACGATGTATAAACCTATTCATATATATACTTACACATATATATGCATAAAGTAGTAATAATGATAATCATAAGAAAAAAACCGAAATACATCCCGTGGCTGAATGAATGATTGTTTGTTTGAAAGGTGTAACTATAAGATACGTAAGGTAAATAATTCATTAAAAGGGTGTTTGACTACTTCCCGATCAGAAAGATTTCACGAAAAATTCACTGATAGAAGACTTTGATGATTTCCATCTCATCTTGAATGTCATTATTTGGAAAATATTTGTATATCACCGTTTGTACTGCAATAAGGCCTAATGCTTAAATTTACTTTTCCCCTAAAGTAGTACCATATAAAATATCAGTATATCTTAGTCATAGAACTTTCTAGATTGGTATTGAAAAAAGTATTGTCATTGGCATTTCAAAATAGTATCGTTGATTTATTAAAACGGTATTTTGTTATAAATATTCATGTAAACTTATAATGGAAAATGAAGAACAATGTTACTGTTAGCTGTCTCTTGGAATTTACCCGCTAAGACATTACTTACCATTATGTAACCTCCACACATTTAACCGCATAAGAATAAGTCCAAATATACATGAAAAAGTTACAAAACATATTGGCAACACAGCCAATGTCAAGCTTAAGGCCTTTGTTGCCCACACGACTGCACAAGCACATGTTGACAAGAAACTCTAAACCCACCATTTCGGTCATCCTACACATTTTTAAAGTCAAGAAAAAGGTTTCTGCCCCAAAATAGCAGCCGAAGACACGTTTGATGGGTTTATGGTTGAAACAGTAATAAAGCATCATCAAATTAAAGCCAGTGAAAATGAAAATGAAAAGTCAACCTAATATTATACGAATGTAATCATTTCAATACAATTCATACTAATGACATCAGAATATGTGGTAAGTTGAGGAAGACAATTATGACAAATTAATGTGTTAGTAGCCTAAGAAAACGTTATGGATAATTGAATGTTAATGATTTCTAAAGTTGGATATAATCTAATGATTGACAGTAAATAACTTCTGATAATTGGATGACTTGATGGACACATTTTTTATTAATTCCTTAATCTCATAGTATACACAATGTATATCTGACAATAACATTAATCATCGACAATAATACGCTTTGTTCTTATTTCCTACCAAATGTACATCCTGTAGTATATCAGCTATTTCAATTATTTTGCCATTACATTACACAACGAGACCACTTCATGTGATATCGATACAATTCCATTTCAAAACCCTTCTTTAGGTATTTCTGACAGTGTCTGCAGAATGACTGTATTTACACAAGATGACATCGTATAAGCTGGAACATCAGACTAAGACTGTAAAGAGGTGCAGAAAAGTTCCCTAATTCAAGGAAGAGGCCTCTGTATACGAAACAATTCACACTTTGAAACCTGTCTATGGATATTGCACTCAGTGTTCGCAGAATGGTTGTACTAAATCCACGATGACATAATATAAGACTAGCACTGACGTCAATGCACTTGTAATGGGATTGCATCTTTTCTGCAAGACTTCCTCGATTGATACGGAAATATTGTCATTCCCCAAGTGTGCGCAATTGTTTTGGAGGGTTTTAAAAATATTTTTAGTTCAGGATGTTAATGGGATAACTTTTGAGTAGTTAACTCATAAATATGACTTGTTTCAATAAACACGTCAAATATCTAGCTGTTTTCAAGGTTATAACTCCCGCCAAGAAGTAGCAGGCGGATATAGGTTTGAGTTCCCTCTTCCAATCATTCCAATCAATCATAACCAAGGGATATTGCCGTTACTGCCGTTACCAGTCGTAAAATATTGGATCTTCTTGAAAAATAATTATTTCAAAGAATTTTTAAAATCATGCAGACTTTTTTTCGTTTACGAAATTAATATTTAGGCCTCTTGACGGCATTTTAACAGGAAAAAGGTATTTATGATTACAAACATTACTATTTCAAAAGATCCCCTAGAAAGCTGTCATATGCATAACTAATTTTAATGTAATTGTAACATCTGCGCATCGTTATCAGTTGTGATGCCACAATGTCAGAAAGGAAAGATTTCAAAATTCACAAACAGAACTAAGTAGTAACAACTTTTGTCATACGACAAAGAACTTTTCTCATTAGCCATTCTGACGCAAATCCCTTGGAATATTAGAAGATTTCATTCACTGGAAGGTCACTTTATTAGTTGGTATTGCTTCATAAGAACATGTTCACCTTCAATTTGTTAGTTTGTAGCTAACGAATTAATTTATTTCAAAGAACGTTTTTCAAAGTCTGAATGAAGTCAAACAAGGACATGATATTGGATGACCTCAAAAAGATTGTCCAACAATAAACATGTTGATGGATATTGGAAAAGGAATGATACATTATAGAATCAATATTTCATATGTATCTGTTAGGAAATTAAGCTTTCTTTTATTGTTAGATTCATAAAAAAGCTATAAAATGTATCATATATGACGTAATTTATCTATCGAACAAGGAGAAAGTAATCACATGACGTGTTTGAAGTAAGCAGAAGTCTTTGATTAGTTCGTTTGTTTGAATAGTGATAGTCTTATACATAAAATTGCGTTCATCCAAGCTATCATGGTCATGAAGTCTTGACTTACGTTAAACATAGAGAAAACTTTATATTGTCAGATAACTTCTTTTTTGCAAGCATGTTAACCTTTTATTTCATTATTTCTTTCACCTACGAAATATTCTGACGTCAATCATCTATTTTCGCTCTGCCTACAATTCATTTCACCTACACCAACTCCTTACGTTGTGCAGATAGGGAATTTCAACATCAATGCTTCAATCTATCTATCACCAACTTCATAGATATATAAAAAATAAACTCTTGACACTTCTAAGATTAATACGATATGGTTAGTTCCATGATGAATGTGTTAATACATGTTAGAATTTTCACGACAATAGTTCATGATGTTATTGAATTATTGGATCTTGAGTATGAATGATAATGAATATCTAACCAAAGATAAGAGACAAATCGACCACAACAATAATGTACATGGTGTTGGGGACGAAAACAGGAAAACCTTCCATAACTCTAACCATTAGTACATCTGGCAACACGCTAAAGTTGTGATGGAATAACAACTGTAATTGATTGCAAAGACTAGTTGATTTGTTGAGTTCGTCGTTCTATTTCAGGAAAACATTTTACTGTCTTATGTTTTCAACATGCATGAAACCTTATGTGTTCCTTTCGGTAGTATTGAATAAAGTTTGGTCTTTTATCATACATCATGAATTGGCAGGAACTTTTGTTCTTGAAACATTCAATATTGAATACTGGTTAGCTTGATACAGCTGCGTCCCTTAAGTTTGTTCACTCAGGTGTGTATCCTGGTGGAATTGTCATATAATTTGCGACGATCATTTTTTTCTTTAACATACTTTTACGTCATACATGTACCTAAGTGATCAGGTGTCAACTATTCGATCCATCATGTCAAAATTTGAAAGTTTGTATGAGAGTCCTAACGATACTAAAATATAGTTGAATGATAATTATGTCAAACTTGGAAAATAGTGCATCCCTTTTGTCAGTTCCGTTGAAATGTGTTAAACTTGTCCAGACTAGACCCAAATTACATGATATTTGAAATAAGATACACAAGTGAGTGAAAAAACCTAAAGTACGTAAGCTCTACTTATAAACAATACTATCACAAACTTTAATCAATAGAATTACCCATCAAGGAAAATTGTGATATATCTCGAGTGAATTCATTTATTAATTATAAAAATCGTCAACACGGATTCATTAGTGGACGAATCTTCAAAATTGTATCTCATATTAAAAGTTATGTTATATTGCTTCTTTGAGAGGCATTTTAGAAGTTGGGATGAAAATAATAATTGACAGTAAATAACTTCTGATAATTGGATGTCAATCCTCTGCTTGAGAACGACACAAGAATCTGTGTCGAAACGTCGCATACAATGAACAAAGAAGTTGTCATCCATATATTCCTCAGCATTATGTTATATTGGTTTCGTCTCATTCAATCAATGTACCAATGTATTGTACCAAAAGTAACAAATTAGGCTAGATGAAGACAAATCATTATCCCATCACATACTGAAACCTAATCCCAATATTAGTAGAGGAACATATTTGGCAAAGATTTATGCAACACTAAGTTCCTAAATGCAAAAAACTTAAATTATCTAAATATCTTTTTGAAATATTCTTGTTAACGTTACAAATTCATCTAAAAGTTTTTACTATTACATTTTTTTTAAAGAAATGCCAAATAAACATTGCACAAAATGATGATATACGTGAAACATATGAAATCGTTCACAGTTAGAAAAACTATTTGCAGCTGTAATCTCAGATCACAAATAAAAAGCAATACTTCACTTTCATAAATTCTTCTTAAATTCATAACATCATTTAGAAAAATAGAATTCCTTTCTCTATGATTCACGATGGATTCTTTTTTACAAAATGAAATTGATGATATGAACTTTCACGACTATCATTCAGGAAAAATTGGATGATCAAACAGGAAGTCCTTCATTGATTGAATAAACATGACACATGGATCACAGACATCACTTATCCAGTTCAAAGTTCACAAGACAAAGCAAGAATAATTTTGCTTTGATTGTATGTACATGTACAAACCTTGTTACCTTTACAGTATTCAATTGAGACACCTTCAGTCGTGTTTGTAAACATTATCGTGACTCATATAAAGTAGGGCAACATGTCTAAGTCACTCTGTTACTGAATGTATTTTCTGAATATTCTGATCAAAGCAGACCTACTTAGACCTACTTAGAAGTAGCCAATAGACACCTTCTCGCATTGTTTTCGGATATACTTGTATAAGTAGTTTAGATCGATAAATCAAAACATATTGTCTGTGATATGAAAATCCACTTTTATAGCTTCATATATTGTAAAGTAGTTGCATAAAAACTCTGCAAATAATAAGCATGATTGAACTGTATATACTAAGTATTTCAATTACTATCGTTGATTTTGTAGGTTTGAATATACATGTAAGGCTGTTATGATTAAATCCATGCTTATCTTTATATATGTTTATAACATGATTATTTCACACTTATTTCTTTCCATGTAAGTTACAGTTACATTGAAGTTGTTCTTTAATTAACAAAGAATAGAATGCATCACTGTGTCCTCTTGAATTTCGTTTCAACAAAAAATACCCGAAGGGATTGTCCCTTAAAGGGGGTTTCCAAAAAACAAAAGGCAAATGGCTGCCGCCCTGACGACATGACTTTAATCAAGGAAGGATTATTCTCACCTGTTTTCGAGTAGAAATATTTTACCTGTATGTTTCGTTCCCTTTGACGTGTTCTTACTGTTTCATTATACAACACACTATGGATAAATATATGTTAGAATTGTATGAATGTTAAATGTCGGATTATTTTCAACTCAGAGGCTGGTGCCTGGTTTAACAGTGTTTTTTTATACGCACAGTTAAAAGGTAGAATAATTTTTTTCAAAAAATGGAAGAACAACCAATTGCATGAAACATTAATTCACAATAAAAAATTATATGTAACTTGCCTCGTGAAATAATTATGTTTTGTCACTCGCCAAGGCTTGTTACAAAGTCAAATTACTTCACTAAGGGCATTACCATTAAAAAAGTCTCACACTTTGAAGTCTACACATATACCCAAACGGTCATTGGTGGAGAGCAAAGTCATGTCAGTTACATTGGTTCAACTCATAATTCAATTAATCAAACTAATTAACCGTCCATAATTTTGTAAACATTCACCTGAAATACTTTAATTTTTCGTCCCACCTCAAGTCAAATGTAATTCCATAAATACTTTGCAATAGAACTTTGATTAAATCTAAATTTTCCAAAAATTATATTCTAAATCTGAACACAATTTGCTAAGTTTGCCAAAATTATCTGTACGAACTCCGCTCTTCAACTTTATATGTGATGCAAATTTATATGAATTGAATGTAAGCACTTGATGAACGATGTCTAATCTACATTCAAACTCGCGTGAACCCAGTCAACTTGGGACACAAACTGACATTAATTATCAAATGAAAGAAATAAAGAATATCTTATATCATGATGTCATGTATTTGTCTTTCAGTCTGCAAATGAGGACACACTCAAACGACTATAAACGTTTGTAATACAACTGACTCAATGTAAAGGGTGAAATGTATAGTTAAGATGATGCTTATGTGTGGGTTATTTATTGATTTATTTTTAATTGGCTTCAAAGCAATTTCTGGTATATACATGTAGAAGTAAGATAAAGTAACAGCCTACAGTACAAGGATGACATTACGTCTCCATGAAAGGTCACACAGGGAACTGACAGTATCCACTCCAAGCTACTCCCACTTCTTCCGCTGTCTTTATCATTGAGCTAGAAGAAATATTTGCAGAATGTTGAAATTTTATGAAAGTTGACGTCATCGATCTACCCACTCTTTAAACATGTGGAGTTTATCTGATGAAATGTTATTTTTGTTTTCTCGACTTTGGTCCATCTTCTAATGCCAGTCCAAGAAGATAATAATGAATAGATGAATGAATCAATGAATCAATGAATGGATGACTCAATGAATCAATGAATAAACAATCCTGTTTGCCTTGTCTTTAAAATGAAAGATCCAAATTACAACATATAAACCTTATATTGCTATAACTATTCTATATGAAATTTAGTTAAATGAGAAAGTAGCTTAGATATTAGCTGTCTGTCAAAAGGTGTTATTAGTCTTTAATAATCAAATACCTTTAGCTCGATTCTTTCAGGAGTATTGTAAGCCCGAAAACTGGCCTATATTTATATTTTTTTATCCTGTAAGACATCGTTTCGTATTTAAAAGGAACACTATGACTGCTGAATGATATTGTTCGAGTTCCACTGAAACTGTAATACACAACCGTAATCAACTGAAATTGGCTTTGCTAATATCCTAGGTTTGCCTTATATGCGGATATCTAAGGTGATTGGCCCTTACTATTAACATAATAATTGAATCTCTTGAGTTCAATACATGACGTGTAATACCAGACATTCTGGCAGCAATCCAAAATACCAGATTTACTAGCCTTGTGATATTATTGGAGGTAAAAACTATGCTTAACTTATTAAAAATTGAACTTTTGTTGCCATTAAACTTTGAAGTAAAACAATGATCAAGGACAGTGGTCCTTTGTTATATTTAGGAACTCTTATATATAGTTATATGCCAAAAGCTTGCATAATACGAAACTTGTGATGTCATTTACGAGAGCGCTTATGACGTCATAAACCTTTGCTCCCGATTAAAGTCATTCTGAATAACAAAGAGCAAAACCCCAGGCAAAGACGAATTCACTTTTGTTGCTGGAAGTTGGGACTTTTTACAAAGTGCAATTCGCTTATACAAGTTCATGAAAAGAATCGTCATTACAGAATGGAGATAAACCTAGTGTGTTGGAGCGTGAGGTTTCAATTTAGAATTAACGCTTCCAGTTCTATATAACCTACTTGTACTTAAGAACCTTTCTGTACCATTTATACAGAAAAGAGCCAAAGAAATTAAACTTGTCATGTTAACGTTTAACTGACACTTGTTATACAAAATTATTAACAGCTATTTAATGAATGTGTCAAGAAAATACGAAGACTGCAGTGCTAATGCATCACAATGGCATGTGCTTGAATGATCAAATGACAGATGAAAGTAAAACTTTGTTCCAATCAACTTAAAGATTCCTGTGTTGACAAATGAACAAAGTGCTTTTCTCAGATAAACTGATCTAGTTTGAAAATATATCCATCACTTATTGTGTTATTCATCACAAGGATTGCGTGTTGATAGATGCACTAATAGTGACATACATGAAGGCTTTTACTCTTACCGCCCCAGACATCCTGTTCCATCCTGGTATTGGTCAATATGTCAATGCAATGCAATCATTGTTCAGAAAAGAACGATTTACAATTGCAGATAAGGGTTTGTGTTAATCACCATGAAAATTCATGAAAAAAACTGACGGGCAAAAGTTAGTATATGGCTATTTTGACATCATGTAACAAAGCCAAATAACAACATTTCTTTTATGACTTTAATATATCTCAATTAACAACAAATTAAGATTTAAATAACAACAAACGTGCAAGTTCTTTGTTAACCGTCTCTGACATCTTGATCCCCAAACACACATGGGGTCGTTTATTTGGAATCAATCATGACAGAATATACCCTGGCCAAGTTTATGAGTCACTAGATGGATCATTCATCAACAAGTGAGTCAGTAAGGGGTGTGACCACATCGTCGATGCATGCCCTCAAACGTCTCCCCATTGACGTTGTCGGATGACATTATTCGGAATGCGGTTCCACTCTTCCGTCAGGGCTTGCTCTAGTTGTCGTCCATTTTGTAGAACTTGTTGTCGTCTTATGACTTGTCTGTCTAGATGATCTCTGTGTATAACCGTACACCGTACAAGCGAGGTGTACGGCGGAGAAATGTTGCTAGCGAGGAGCGTGATCGCAAACGGGATCACTTAAAAAGCAATCATCGCCGTTTCATCAACTTTTTCTATGTTATTATCATGTCAATAGCTTTCAGAGACATAACTATTTAATGTCATATCCTGTTCATAGTCAGAGATAGCAAATATGTTACTAACAACAGCATTACTCGCAACTGTCATTGTTACTGTCTCTTGGATACAGAATTACAAGCACATACATTTTACTAGGTATGTGTGCTAAAATTACCACATGATTTCTAGATTGGTATTGAAAAAAGTATTGTCATTAGCATTTCAAAATAGTATCGTTGATTTATCAAAACGGTATTTTGTTATAAATATTCATGTAAACTTATAATTGAAAATGAAGAACAATGTTACTGTTAGCTGTCTCTTGGAATTTACCAGCTAAGACATTACTTACCATTATGTAACCTCCACATATTTAACCGCATAGGAATAAGTCCAAATATACATGAAAAAGTTACAAAACATATTGGCAACACAGCCAATGGCAAGCTTAAGGCCTTTGTTGCCCACACGACTGCACAAGCACATGTTGACAAGAAACTCTAAACCCACCATTTCTGTCATCCTACACATTTTTAAAGTCAAGAAAAAGGTTTCTGCCCCAAAATAGAAGCCGAAGACACGTTTGATGGGTTTATGGTGGAAACAGTAATAAAGCATCATCAAATTAAAGCCAGTGAAAATGAAAATGAAAAGTTAACCTAATAGTATACGAATGTAATCATTTCAATAACTAATGATATCAGAATAGTTTGTAAGTTGTAAAAAATTATGATGAATGAATGTGTTAGTAGCCTAAGAACACCACAAACGTGATGGAATATTGAATGTTCATGATTACTAAAGTTTGACATAATCTAATGATTGACAGTAAATAACTTCTGATAATTGGATGACTTGATGGACACATTTTTGATTAATTCCTTAATCTCATAGTATAAACAATGTATATCTGACAATAACATAAATCATAGACAATAAGCTTTGTTCTTATTTCCTACCAAATGTACATCCTGTAGTATATCAGCTATTTCAATTCTTTTGCCATTACATTACACAAACAGACCACTTCAGACGATACAATTCCATTTCAAAACCCTTCTATGGGTATTTCTGACAGTGTCTGCAGAATGATTGTATTTAAACAAGATTACATCGTATAAGCTGGAAGATCAGACTAAGACTGTAAAGAGGTGCAGAAAAGTACCCTCATTCAAGGAAGAGGCCTCTGTATACGAAACAATTCACATTTTGAAACCTGTCTATGGATATTGCACTGACGTCAATGCACTTGTAATGGGATTGCATCTTTTCTGCAAGACTTCCTCGATTGATACGGAAATATTGTCATTCCCCAAGTGTGCGCAATCGTTTTGGAGGGTTTTAAAAATATTTTTAGTTCAGGATGTTAATGGGATAACTTTTGAGTAGTTAACTCATAAATATGACTTGTTGCAATAAACACGTCAAATATCTAGCTGTTTTCAAGGTTATAACTCCCGCCAAGAAGTAGCAGGCGGATATAGGTTTGAGTTCCCTCTTCCAATTATTCCAATCAATCATATCCAAGGGCTATTCAACTGCCGTTACCAGTCGTAAAATATTGGATCTTCTTGAAAAATAATTATTTCAAAGAATTTTTAAAATCATGCAGACGTATTTGCGTTTACGAAATTAATATTTAGGCCTCTTGGCGGCATTTTAACAGGAAAAGGGTATTAATGATTACAAACATTACCATTTCAAAAGATCCCCTAGAAAGCTGTCATATGCATAACTAAGTTTAATGTTATTGTGACATCTGCGCATCGTTATCAGTTGTGATGCCACAATGTCAGAAAGGAAAGATTTCAAAATTCACAAACAGAACTAAGTAGTAACAACTTTTATAATACGACAAAGAACTTTTCTCATTAGCCATTCCGACGCAAATCCCTTGGGATATTAGAAGATTTCATTGTTGTGAATAACACTGGAAGGTCACTTTATTAGTTTGTATTGCTTCATATGAACATGTTCACCTTCAATTTGTTATTTTGGAGCTAACGAATTAATTTATTTCAAAGAACGTTTTTCAAAGTCTGAATGAAGTCAAACAAGGACATGATATTGGATGACCTCAAAAAGCTTGTCCAACAATAAACATGTTGATGGATATTGGAAAAGGAATGATACATTATAGAATCAATATTTTATATGTATCTGTTAGGAAATTAAGCTTTCTTTTATTGTTAGATTCATAAAAAACATGTAAAATGTATCATAAATGACGTAATTTATCTATCGAACAAGGAGAAAGTAATCACATGACGTGTTTGAAGTAAGCAGAAGTCTTTGATTAGTTCGTTTGTTTGAACAGACTTATAGTCTTATACATGAAATTGTGTTTATCCAAGCTATCATGGTCATGAAGTCTTGACTTACGTTAAACATAGAGAAAACTTTATATTGTCAAAGAACTTCTTATTTGCAAGCATGTTAACCTTTTATTTCATTATTTCTTTCACCTACGAAATATTCTGACGTAAATCATCTATTTTTCGCTCTGCCTACAATTCATTTCAACTACACCAACTCGTTACGTTGTCCAGGTAGGGGATTTCAACATCAATGCTTCAATCTATCTATCAACAACTTCATAGATATATAAACATAAACTCTTGACACTTCTAAGATTAATACGATATGGTTAGTTCCATGATGAATGTATTAATACATGTTAAAATTTTCACGATAATAGTTTATGATGTTATTGAATTCTGGGATCTTGAGTACGAATGATAATGAATATCTAACCAAAGATAACAGACAAATCGACCACAACAATAATGTACATGGTGTTGGGGACGAGAACAGGAAAACCTTCCATAACTCTAACCATTAGAACATCAGGCAACACGCTAAAGGATGGAATAACAACTGTTATTGTTTGCAAAGACTAGTTGATTTGTTGAGTTCGTCGTTCTATTTCAGGAAAACATTTTACTGTCTTATGTTTTCAACATGCATGAAACCTTATGTGTTCCTTTCGGTAGTATTGAATAAAGTTTGGACTTTTATCATACATCATGAATTGGCAGGAACTTTTGTTCTTGAAACATTCAATATTGAATACTGGTTAGCTTGATACAGCTGCGTCCCTTAAGTTTGTTCACTCAGGTGTGTATCCTGGTGTCAACTATTCGATCCATCATGTCAAAATTTGAAAACTTGTACATGTATGAGAGTCCTAACGATACTAACATATAGTTGAATGATAATTATGGTAAACCTCGAAAATAGTGCATCCTTTTTGTCAGTTCCGCTGAAATTTGTTAAACTTGTCCAGACTAGACCCAAATTACATGATATTTGAAATAAGATACACAAGTGAGTGAACAAACCTTTAGTACGTAAGCTCTACTTATGAACAATACTATCACAAACTTTAATCAATAGAATTACCCATCAAGGAAAATTGTGATATATCTCGAGTGAATTCATTTATGAATTATAAAAATCGTCAACACGGATTCATTAGTGGACGAATCTTCAAAATTGTATCTCATGTTAAAAGTTATGTTATATTGGTTTCGTCTCATTCAATCAATGTACCAATGTATTGTACCAAAAGTAACAAATTAGGCTAGATGAAGACAAAATCATTATCCCATCACATACTGAAACCTAATCCCAATATTAGCAGAGGAACATATTTGGCAAAGATTTATGCAACACTAAGTTCCTAAATGCAAAAACTCAAATTTCCTAAATATCTTTTTGAAATATTCTTTTTAACGTTACAAATTCATCTAAAAGTTTTTACTATTAGATTTTTTGTTAAGAAATGCCAAATAAACATTGCACAAAATGATGATAAACGTGAAACATATGAAATCTTTCACAGTTAGAAAAACTATTTTGCAGCTGTAATCTCAGATCACAAATGAAAAGCAATACTTCACTTTCATAAATTCTTCTTAAATTCATAACACCATTTAGAAAAATAGAATTCCTTTCTCTATGACTCAAGATGGATTCTTTTTTATACAAAATGAAATTGATGATATGAACTTTCACGACTATCATTCAGGAAAAATTGGATGATCCAACAGGAAGTCCTTCATAGATTGAATAAACATGACACATGGATCACAGACATCACTTATCCAGTTCAAAGTTCACAGGACAAAGCAAGAATAATTTTGCTTTGATTTTATGTACATGTACAAACCTTGTTACCTTTACAGTAATGAATTGAGACACCTTCAGTCGTGTTTGTAAACATTATCGTGACTCATATAAAGTAGGGCAACATGTCTAAGTCACTCTGTTACTGAATGTATTTTCTGAATATTCTGATCAAAGCAGACCTACTTAGACCTACTTAGAAGTAGCCAATAGACACCTTCTTGCATAGTTTTCGGATATCCTTGTATAAGTAGTTTAGATCGATAAAACAAAACATATTGTCTGTGATATGGAAATCCACTTTTGAAGCTTCATATATTGTATAGTAGTGGCATAAAAACTGCAAATAATAAGCATGATTGAACTGTATCATGCTTTAATACTAAGTATTTCAATTACTATCGTTGATTTTGTAGGTTTGAATATACATGTAAGGCTGTTATGATTAAATCCATGCTTATCTTTATATATGTTTATTACATGATTATTTCACACTTATTTCTTTACATGTAAGTTAGAGTTACATTGAAGTTGTTCTTTATTTAACAAAGAATAGAATGCATCACTGTGTCCTCTTGAATTTCGTTTCAACAAAAAATACCCGAAAGGATTGTCCCTGAAAGGGGGTTTCCAAAAGACAAAAGGCAAATGGCTGCCGCCCTGACGACATGACTTTAATCAAGGAAGGATACTTCTCACCTGTTTTCGAGTAGAAAGATTTTACCTGTATGTTTCGTTCCCTTTGACGTGTTCTTACTGTTTTCATTATATAACACACTATGGATAAACATATGTTAGAATTGTATGAATGTTAAATGTCGGATTATTTTCAACTCAGAGGCTGGTGCCTGGTTTAACAGTGTTTTTTTATACGCACAGTTAAAAGGTAGAATAAAATTAAACAAAAAATGGAAGAACAACCAATTGCATGAATTATTAATTCACAATAAAAATTATATGTAACTTGCCTCGTGAAATAATTATGTTTTGTCACTCGCCAAGGCTTGTTACAAAGTCAAATTACTTCACTAAGGGCACTTTAAATAAGTCTCACACTTTGAAGTCTACACATATACCCAAACGGTCATTGATGGAGAGCAAAGTCATGTCAGGTACATTGGATCAACTCATAATTCAATTAATCAAACTAATTAACCGTCCATAATTTTGTAAACATTCACCTGAAATACTTTAATTTTTCGTCCCACCTCAAGTCAAATGTTATTCCATAAATACTTTGCAATAGAACTTTGATTAAATCTAAATTTTCCAAAAACTATATTCTTAATCTGAAAACAATTTGCTAAGTTTGCTAAAATTATCTGTACGAACGGAGCAAGATGCATTAATTTACAGTTGTTTGATAATTCATGTAAAAAGTATATTGGGTATTTATATCACTCCGCTCTTCAACTTTATATGTGATGCAAATTTATACGAATTTAATGTAAGCACTTGTGCTTGCACTGGAAAATGAACGATGTCAAATTTACATTCAAACGACAATCTGACATTAATTCTTAAATGAAAGAAATGAATTACATTTACATGTCATGATGTCATGTATTTGTCTTTCAGTCTGCAAATGTGCACACACTAAAACGACTATGAACGTTTGTAATACAACTGACTTAATGTACAATGTAAAGGATGAAATGTCTAGTTAAGATGATGCTAATGTGTGGGTTATTTATTGATTTATTTTTATTTGGCTTCAAAGCAATTTGTGGTATATAGAAGTAAAGATAAAAGAAACAGCCTACAGTCCAAGGATGGCATTACGTCTACATGAAAGGTCACATAGGGAACTGACAATATCCACTCAAAGCTATTCCCACTTCTTCCGCTGCCTTCATCATTGAGCTAGAAGAAATATTTGCAGAATGTTGAAATTTTATGAAAGTTGACGTCATCGATCTACCCACTCTTTGACCATGTGGAGTTTATCTGATGAAATGTTAATTTTGTTTTCTCGACTTTGGTCCATCTTCTTATGCCGGTCCAAGAAGATACTAATCAATGAATCAATGAATCAATGAATCAATGAATCAATGAACATACAATCCTGTTTGCCTTGTCTTTAAAATGCAAGATCCAAATTACAACATATAAACCTTATATTGCTATAACTATTCTATATGAAATTGAGTTAAATGAGAAAGTAGCTTAGATATTAGCTGTCTGTCAAAAGGTGTTATTAACCTTTAATAATCAAATACCTTTAGCTCGATTCTTTCAGGAGTATTGTAAGCCCGAAAACTGGCCTATATTTATATATTTTTATTTTGCCATTAAACTTTGAAGTAAAACAATGATCAAGGACAGTGGTCCTTTGTTATATTTAGGAACTCTTATATATAGTTATATGCCAAAAGCTTGCATAATACGAAACTTGTGATGTCATTTACGAGAGCGCTTATGACGTCATAAACCTTTGCTCCCGATTAAAGTCATTCTGAATAACAAGGAGCAAAACCCCAGGCAAAGACGAATTCACTTTTGTTGCTGGAAGTTGGGACTTTTTACAAAGTGCAATTCGCTTATACAAGTTCATGAAAAGAATCGTCATTACAGAATGGAGATAAACCTAGTGTGTTGGAGCGTGAGGTTTCAATTTAGAATTAACGCTTCCAGTTCTATATAACCTACTTGTACTTAAGAACCTTTCTGTACCATTTATACAGAAAAGAGCCAAAGAAATTAAACTTGTCATGTAAACTTTTCACTGACACTTGTTATACAAAATTATTAACAGCTATTTAATGAATGTCTCAAGAAAATACGAAGAATGCAGTGCTAATGCATCACAATGGCATGTGCTTGAATGATCAACTGACAGA
Source organism: Steromphala cineraria (assembly GCA_916613615.1). NCBI lineage: Eukaryota > Metazoa > Mollusca > Gastropoda > Trochida > Trochidae > Steromphala > Steromphala cineraria. Next base: position 15,310,373 of record OU744735.1, on the reverse strand, counting down.
TGAAAGTAAAACTTTGTTCCAATCAACTTAAAGATCCCTGTGTTGACAAATGGACAAAGTGCTTTCCTCAGATAAACTGATCTAGTTTGAAAATATATCCATCACTTATTGTGTTATTTAATCACAAGGATTGCGTGTTGATAGATGCACTAATAGTGACATAAATGAAGGCTTTTACTCTTACCGCCCCAGACATCCTTTTCCATCCTGGTATTGGTCAATATGTCAATGCAATGCAATCATTGTTCAGAAAAGAACGATTTACAATTGCAGATAAGGGTTTGTGTTATTCACCATGAAAATTCATGAAAAAAAACTGACGGCCAAAAGTTAGTAAATGGCTATTTTGACAGCATGTAACAAATAACAATATTTCTTTTATGACTTTAATATATCTCAATTAACAACAAATTAAGATTTAAATAACAACAAACGTGCAAGTTCTTTGTTAAACGTCTCTGACATCTTGATCCCCAAACACACATGGGGTCGCTTATTTGGAATCAAGCTGACAGAATATACCCGGGCCAAGTTTATGAGTCACTAGATGGATCATTCATCAACAAGAGAGTCAGTAAGGGGTGTGACCACATCGTCGATGCATGCCCTTAAACGTCTCCCCATTGACGTTGTTGGATGACATTATTCGGAATGCAGTTCCACTCTTCCGTCAGGGCTTGCTCTAGTTGTCGTCCATTTTGTAGAACTTGTTGTCGTCTTATGACTTGTCTGTCTAGATGATCTCTGTGTATAACCGTACACCGTACAAGCGAGGTGTACGGCGGAGAAATGTTGCTAGCGAGGAGCGTGATCGCAAACGGGATCACTTAAAAAGCAATCATCGCCGTTTCATCAACTTTTTCTATTTTATTATCATGTCAATAGCTTTCAGAGACATAACTATTTAATGTCATATTCTGTTTATAGTCAGAGATAGCAAATATGTTACTAACAACAGCATTACTCGCAACTGTCATTGTTACTGTCTCTTGGATACAGAATGACAAGCACATACATTTTACTAGGTATGTGTGCTAAAATTACCACATGATGTTGATTATTTGAAAGTTATGAAGTAAAATATTACCTAACTTTCGATTTCGGCTCCTCGCTAGCAACATTTCTCCGCCGTACACCTCGCTGTACGGTTATACACAGTGATGATATGTGATTAATAGGATTCCTATCCGGTAAGTAGGATGGCCACGGCATAACATCGACGTTATTTCTTGAGATTTCCTTGCACGATCACTAAACAGGTCTTCTGGTTTCAACAGATCCCACCAAAAACCATAACACGACCTCCACCATATGCATGAACCTCTCGAATGCATGGCCATGCTAAACGTTCTCCTGTCCGACGGTATACCTTTCCCTGCCATCAGCTCTGTAGAGGGTGAAACGACTTTCCTCAGAATACAGAACTCGTTGACATTGTCGCACTTGCCATCTGTTAACTTGTCTTGCCCATCGAAATCTGTTTTGGTGATGTATGAGGGTCAGGACCATGCTGCGCATGGGCTGATAGCCCTAATACAAGCAGCTCACAATCTTCTGGTAACTGTGCGTCGACGTCCCAGTGCTGTTTCAGATTTTTTGCTTGCGTGCAGTTGAAGGTTCTCGCAATGTGAGCTCTTGGAATTTACCTGCTAAGACATTACTTTCCATTATAAAAACCTCCACATATTTAACCGCATAAGAATAAGTCCAAATATACATGAAAAATTTACAAAACATATTGGCAACACAGCCAATGGCAAGCTTAAGGCCTTTGTGGCCCACATGACTGCACAAGCACATGTTGACAAGAAACTCTAAACCAACCATTTCTGTCATCCTACACATTTTTAAAGTCAAGAAAAGGTTTCTGCCCCAAAATAGCAGCCGAAGACACGTTTGATGGGATTATGGTGGAAACAGTAATAAAGCATCATCAAATTAAAGCCAGTGAAAATGAAAATGAAAAGTCACCCTAATATTATACGAATGTAATCATTTCAATAACTAATGACATCAGAATATGTTGTAAGTTGAGGAAGACAATTACGACAAATTAATGTGTTAGTAGCCTTAGAAAACGTTATGGATAATTGAATGTTAATGATTTCTAAAGTTGGATATAATCTAATGATTGACAGTAAATAACTTCTGATAATTGGATGACTTGATGGACACATTTTTGATTAATTCCTTAATCTCATAGTATACACAATGTATATCTGACAATAACATTAATCATCGACAATAATACGCTTTGTTCTTATTTCCTACCAAATGTACATCCTGTAGTATATCAGCTATTTCAATTATTTTGCCATTACATTACACAACGAGACCACTTCATACGATACAATTCCATTTCAAAACCCTTCTATCGGCATTTCTGACAGTGTCTGCAGAATGATTGTATTTGAACAAGATGACATCGTATAAGCTGGAACATCAGACTAAGACTGTAAAGAGGTGCAGAAAAGTTCCCTCATTCAAGGAAGAGACCTCTGTATACGAAACAATTCACACTTTGAAACCTGTCTATGGATATTGCACTCAGTGTTCGCAGAATGATTGTACTAAATCCACGATGACATAATATAAAACTAGCACTGACGTCAATGCACTTGTAATGGGATTGCATCTTTTCCTCGATTGATACGGAAATATTGTCATTCCCAAAGTGTGCGCAATCGTTTTGGAGGGTTTTAAAAATATTTTTAGTTCAGGATGTTAATGGGATAACTTTTGAGTAGTTAACTCATAAATATGACTTGTTGCAATAAACACGTCAAATATCTAGCTGTTTTCAAGGTTATAACTCCCGCTAAGAAGTAGCAGGTGGAAATAGGTTTGAGTTCCCTCTTCCAATCATTCCAATCAATCATAACCAAGGGATATTCAACTGCCGTTACCAGTCGTAAAATATTGGATCTTCTTAAAAAATAATTATTTCAAAGAATTTTTAAAATCATGCAGACTTTTTTTCGTTTACGAAATTAATATTTAGGCCTCTTGACGGCATTTTAACAGGAAAAAGGTATTTATGATTACAAACATTACTATTTCAAAAGATCCCCTAGAAAGCTGTGATATGCATAACTAATTTTAATGTAATTGTAACATCTGCGCATCGTTATCAGTTGTGATGCCACAATGTCAGAAAGGAAAGATTTCAAAATTCGCAAACAGAACTAAGTAGTAACAACTTTTAACATACGACAAAGAACTTTTCTCATTAGCCATTCTGACGCAAATCCCTTGGGATATTAGAGGATTTCATTGTTGTGAATAACAATGGAAGGTCACTTTATTAGTTGGTATTGCTTCATAAGAACATGTTCACCTTTAATTTGTTATTTTGTAGCTAACGAATTAATTTATTTCAAAGATCGTTTTTCAAAGTCTGAATGAAGTCAAACAAGAACATGATATTGGTTTACCTAAAAAAGATTGTCCAACAATAACCATGTTGATGGATATTGGAAAAGGAATGATACATTATAGAATCAATATTTTATATGTATCTGTTAGGAAATTAAGCTTTCTTTTATTGTTAGATTCATAAAAAAGCTGTAAAATGTATCATATATGACGTAATTTATCTATCGAACAAGGAGAAAGTAATCACATGACGTGCTTGAAGTAAGCAGAAGTCTTTGATTAGTTCGTTTGTTTGAATAGTGATAGTCTTACACATGAAATTGCGTTCATCCAAGCTATCATGGTCATGAAGTCTTGACTTACGTTAAACATAGAGAAAACTTTAAATTGTCAAAGAACTTCTTATTTGCAAGCATGTTAACCTTTTATTTCATTATTTCTTTCACCTACGAAATATTCTGACGTCAATCATCTATTTTTCGCTCTGCCTACAATTCATTTCACCTACACCAACTCGTTACGTTGTCCAGATAGGGAATTTCAACATCAATGCTTCAATTTATCTATCAATAACTTCATAGATATAAACGAAAAACAACTCTTGACACTTCTGATATTAATACGATATGGTTAGCTCCATGATAAATATATTAATACATGTTAAAATTTTCACGATAATGGTTTATGATGTTATTGAATTCTTGGATCTTGAGTATGAATGATAATGAATATTTAACCAAAGATAACAGACAAATCGACCACAACAATAATGTACATTGTGTTTGGGGACGAGAACAGGAAAACCTTCCATAACTCTAACCATTAGTACATCAGGCAACACGCTAAAGTTGTGATGGAATAACAACTGTTATTGTTTGCAAAGACTAGTTGATTTGTTGAGTTCGTCGTTCTATTTCAGGAAATCATTTTACTGTCTTATGTTTTCAACATGCATGAAACCTTATGTGTTCCTTTCGGTAGTATTGAATAAAGTTTGGTCTGTTATCATACATTATGAATTGGCAGGAACTTTTGTTCTTGAAACATTCAATATTAAATAGTGGTTAGCTTTATACAGCTGCGTCCCTTAAGTTTGTTCACTCAGGTGTGTATCCTGGTGGAATTGTCATGTAATTAGCGACGAAATTGTTTTTCTTTAACATATTTTTACGTCATACCTAAGTGATCAGGTGTCAATTATTCGATCCATCATGTCAAAATTTGAAAGCTTGTACATGTATGAGAGTCCTAACGATACTTAAATATAGTTGAATGATAAATATGTCAAACTTGGAAAATAGTGCATCCCTTTTGTCAGTTCCGCTGAAATTTGTTAAACTTGTCCAGACTTGACCCAAATTACATGATATTTGAAATAAGATACACAAGTGAGTGAACAAAGCTTTAGTACGTAAGCTCTACTTATAAACAATACTATCACAAACTTTAATCAATAGAATTACCCATCAAGGAAAATTGTGATATATCTCGAGTGAATTCATTTATTTATTATAAAAATCGTCAACACAGATTCATTAGTGGACGAATCTTCAAAATTGTATCTCATATTAAAAGTTATGTTATATTGGTTTCGTCTAATTCAATCAATGTACCAATGTATTGTACCAAAAGTAACAAATTAGGCTAGATGAAGACAAATCATTATCCCATCACATACTGAAACCTAATCCCAATATTAGTAGAGGAACATATTTGGCAAAAATTTATGCAACACTAAGTTCCTAAATGCTAAAACTCAAATTTCCTAAATATCTTGTAAACGTTACAAATTCATCTAAAAGTTTTTACTATTAGATTTTTTTTTTAAGAAATGCCAAATAAACATTGCACAAAATGATGATATACGTGAAACATATGAAATCTTTCACAGTTAGAGAAACTATTTTGCAGCTGTAATCTCAGATCACAAATGAAAAGCAATACTTCACTTTCATAAATTCTTCTTAAATTCATAACATCATTTAGAAAAATAGAATTCCTATCTCTATGACTCACGGTGGATTCTTTTTTATACAAAATGAAATTGATGATATGAACTTTCACGACTATCATTCAAGAAAAATTGGATGATCCAACAGGACGTCCTTCATAGATTGAATAAACATGACACATGGATCGCAGACATCACTTATCCAGTTCAAAGTTCACAGGACAAAGCAAGAATAATTTTGCTTTAATTTTATGTACATGTACAAACCTTGTTACCTTTACAGTATTCAATTGAGACACCTTCAGTCGTGTTTGTAAACATTATCGTGACTCATATAAAGTAGGGCAACATGTCTAAGTCACTCTGTTACTGAATGTATTTTCTGAATATTCTGATCAAAGCAGACCTACTTAGACCTACTTAGAAGTAGCCAATAGACACCTTCTCGCATTGTTTTTGGATATACTTGTATAAGTAGTTTAGATCGATAAATCAAAACATATTGTCTGTGATATGAAAATCCACTTTTGAAGCTTCATATATTGTATAGTAGTGGCATAAAAACTCTGCAAATAATAAGCATGATTGAACTGTATCATGCTTAAATACTAAGTATTTCAATTACTATCGTTGATTGTGTAGGTTTGAATATACATGTAAAGCTGTTATGATTAAATCCATGCTTATCTTTATATATGTTTATTACATGATTATTTCACACTTATTTCTTTACATGTAAGTAAGAGTTTCATTGAAGTTGTTCTTTATTTAACAAAGAATAGAATGCATCACTGTGTCCTCTTGAATTTCGTTTCAACAAAAAATACCCGAAAGGATTGTCCCTTAAAGGGGGTTTCCTAAAGACAAAAGGCAAATGACTGCCGCCCTGACGACATGACTTTAATCAAGGAAGGATAATTCTCACCTGTTTTTGAGTAGAAGATTTTACTTGTATGTTTCGTTCCCTTTGACGTGTTCTTACTGTTTTCATTATACAACACACTATGGATAAACATATGTTAGAATTGTATGAATGTGAAATGTCGGATTATTTTCAACTCAGAGGCTGGTGCCTGGTTTAACAGTGTTTTTTATATGCACAGTTAAAAGGTAAAATAAAATTAAACAAAAAAAGGAAGAACAACAAATTGCATGAAACATTAATTCACAATAAAAAAATATATGTAACTTGCCTCGTGAAATAATTATGTTTTGTCACTCGCCAAGGCTTGTTACAAAGTCAAATTACTTCATTAAAACATTAACTTTAAATAAGTTTCACACTTTAAAGTCTACACATATACCCAAACGGTCATTGGTGGAGAGCAAAGTCATGTCAGTTACATTGGTTCAACTCATAATTCAAATAATCAAACTAATTAATCGTCCATAATTTTGTAAACATTCACCTGAAATACTTAAATTTTTCGTCCCACCTCAAGTCAAATGTTATTCCATAAATACTTAGCAATAGAACTTTGATTAAATCTAAATTTTCCAAAAACTATATTCTAAATCTGAAAACAATTTGCTAAGTTTGCCAAAATTATCTGTACGAACGGAGCAAGATGCATTAATTTACAGTTGTTTGATAATTCATGTAAAAAGTATATTGGGTATTTATATCACTCCGCTCTTCAACTTTATATGTGATGCAAATTTATATGAATTGAATGTAAGGACTTGATGAACGATGTCTAATCTACATTCAAACTCGCGTGAACCCAGTCAACTTGGGACACAAACTGACATTAATTATCAAATGAAAGAAATAAAGAATAGCTTATATCATGATGCCATGTATTTGTCTTTCAGTCTGCAAATGAGGACACACTCAAACGACTATGAACGTTTGGAATACAACTGACTCAATGTAAAGGATGAAATGTATAGTTAAGATGATGTTAATGTGTGGGTTATTAATTGATTTATTTTTATTTGGCTTCAAAGCAATTTGCGGTATATAGAAGTAAGATAAAAGAAACAGCCTACAGTACAAGGATGGCATTACGTCTACATGAAAGGTCACATAGGGAACTGACAAAATCCACTCAAAGCTACTCCCACTTCTTCCGCTGCCTTCATCATTGAGCTAGAAGAAATATTTGCAGAATGTTGAAACTTTCTGAAAGTTGACGTCATCTCTCTACCCACAGTTCGCCCATGTGGAGCAAATCTGAGGAAACGTTATTTTTGTTTTCTCGATTTTCAACTTCTAATTAGGAGATAAACCTACTGTGTTTTTGAATTTTCGTGGTCTAACGTAGATTCGATACTTGTTGATGTCATTCGGAGCCGAACGCGTTAGCTTATTGATCTAATTTCAGCCTTTCGCTTAAAATTATCAACCAAACTCTGCTTATATAAAAGTACGGATAGTACAATGATAAAAGACTTTTAGTAAGTATTCAGACGAACCAACTCCCGAAGCGTAGGATCTATGCATGTCGACTCGTTCGTTTCTATGGCAGTGTGTATCAAACCGCGGTGAATCGCCCGTCATAAAAATCGTGTTCGAACGTAGGTTCGACCATAGAAATAACCCAATGAAATTCGAGGATTTTGAAATGTCATGGTAGAATTCCTATTAAAGAAGATAATGAATGAATGAATGAATAAATTAATTGATTAATCAATGAAGGAATAAATGAATGAACAATCACTATTGCCTGTATAGTAAAGGAAATATGTATTTTTAAAATGTCTTAAAAGCAAGATCCAAATTACAACATAAAAATTATTATCAATATAACTATTCTATGTGCAATTAAGTTAAATGAGAAAGTAGCTAAGAATAGTTACACACGTATTTCGAAACAAAATTTACCAAAAAACGTTGGTACTGAAATATTTCCTGAGCGTTTTCTGTCAAAAAGCATTATTCGCCTTTTACACACAAAGTCTATACATTTAGCGCAATTCTTTCAGGAGTAGTAAATGTTATTGACCTGAAACAGACCTGTCTTTATATTTTGTAATCTTGTAAGACATCGTTACGTTTCTAAAAGGAAAACTATGACTGCTTAATGATATTGTTCAAGTTACACTGAAACTGTAATACAAAAACCGTTATCAACTGAAATTGGCTTTGCTGGTATCACAGGTTTGCTTTATATGCGGGTATCTAGGGAGATTGGTCCTTGCTATTAACATAATAATTGAATTGAATTGAATAATTGAGTCCAATATATCATGACGTGTAATACCAGACATTCTGGCAGCTTTCCAAAATATCAGAGCTACTAGCCTTGTGATATTATTAGAGGTATCCTTAACTTATTAAAAAAATCAACTTTTGTTGCTATTAAACTTTAAAGTAAAACAATGATCAAGGGAAGTGGTCCTTTGTTATATCTAGGAACTCTTATATATAGTTTTTGCCAAAAGCTCGCATAATACAAAACTTGTGATGTCATTTACGCGAGTGCTTATGACGTCATAAAACTTTGCTCCCGACTTAATTAATTCTGAATAACAAGAAACAAAACCCTAGGCACAGACGAATTCTTTTTTGTTGCCGGAGGTTGGCACTTTTTACAAAGTGCAATTCGCTTATGCAAAGTAGAATGTTTGAAGAATGGAGATAAACCTAGTGTGATGGAGCGTGAGGTTTCAATTTAGAAATTATTCACTATCAATCCAGCATAACATGTCTCTGATTTTCAAAGACACTGGGTTTATTTCCAAATTACTGATATGGAAATACACTCGGTTAATTATCTCCATGTATATCACACTTCATTTTAGCCAATTGAAAACCAAGAAGGAATATTTTTGCACATGTGACAAATCATATTTTATAAATTGAACATGATGAACTTTGATAACACAGAAAAGTCAGTTTCTGTGAATTAAAGTGTACAAGGCCAATCATCTAAAGTGAACAGTGACAAATTATTTTCAATCATATTCTTTTGTGCAAACACAATCTTATTTCTAATGCTTAATAGTATTTCTTAATATAATTGACAACGCTTCAAGTTCTATATAACTCACTTGTACCTAAGAAGTTTGTTTGTACCATTTATACAGAAAAGAGCCAAAGAAATTAAACTTGTCATGTTAACTTTTAACTGACACTTGTTATACAAAAATATTAACAGCTATTTAATGGATGTGTCAAGTATAGACGAAGACTGCAGTGCGAAATAAATGCATCACAATGACATGTGCTTGAATGATCAAATGACTGATGAAAGTAAAACTTTGTTCCAATCAACTTAAAGATCCATGCGTTGACAGATGGACCAAGTGCTTTCCTCAGATAAAACTGATCTAGTTTGAAAATATACCCATCACTTGCAGATGTTATTTCATCACAATGATTGTGTGTTGTTAGATGCACTAATAGTAACATAAACGAGGGCTTTTACTTTTACCGGTTCAGACATCCTGTTCCATTGGTCAATATGCCTGGGCAGCAGGCGAAACTGCAATCAATGTTCAGAAAAGAACGATTTACAATTGCAGATAAAGGTTTGTGTTATCCATCATGAAATTTCATGAAAATAAACTAACAGGCAAAAGGTAGTATATGACTATTTTGTCAGCTCGACACAAAGCTAAAGAACAACATTTCGTCCATAACTATAATATATCTAAATCAATAACAAATTACGATTGATATAACAACAAAAGTGCAAGTTCTTTGTGAAACGTCTCTGACATCTTGATCCTCAAACACACATGGGGTCGTTTATCTTGGAATCAATCATGACAGAATATACCGGGGCCAAGTTTATGTAAGGCATGTACGTTGGAATACTAATCAACACTAGAGATAATAAGCTCCTGGCATATCACACTTCATACACATGCTCTAGCCTGCAGAAATACTTGACATATAGTATGTTTTATTATTTGTCAAGTTACATTGTGTTTCTGGTAAACAAGCACACATACAAATAACCTTCCTGATATGCAGTTGATAAACATGATTAAGCATTATCATCACATGTATCTGTAACATGACATTACGTGTAACATTTGGATGGTAGAGAACTTATCTCAATATATAATCAAAGGCAGGGTTGGTTCACAGGCTTCCCTTATGGTTCACTAGTGGCTTAATTGGTAGTGTCTGATGCTCATCCGAACATCCGGACATCTAAACATATCAAGTTTATTCCATAATAGGCCTTAGGCGAACATAGACGTTAATGTGATTATGGAGACATGTTTTATTAGTGTTGCTTTCCCATTGTTTGTTGTCGTTTTTAAATGCTTAAATCTAAAATCATTATTCATTTTAAAATGAAATAAAAATGAAACTGTTTTTAAATATTTGTGTGAAATAACATTTGCAAATGATGTATTTATGTTCAAACTTGATAAGGTTAATTCTTGCTAACTGAGAAAATATACTTGTCCATTTAACAACGTGTGGATCTGTCGGTTGATTTGAACAAACTTGTACTTAGTTATCAATCTACATTGACTTTTAGTAAATTTTATTTTTATGCATTAGCTCTTCAGACTCATTCTTTCCAAACATATCCATTACCTAACATTTTATTTTTATAATTATATAATTTAATTTGTAAACAGTTTATATGACAAGTATCATATTTTGACTTTTGGTGTTTATTTGATATAGAGAAGTTCCTGAATATAGACAGGGTATAACTTAAAGTCATGCAGAATTGACAGTGTTGTCAAATATTGAAACTGATTTTCTTTCAAATATCCTTTCACTTGATATTAGAGCGTTTGCATTTTTATAACAGATACAACCTTTTTTACAAAATAATCTTTTGACTCACTGCTTATATATTGTGCATCATTTTCAATTATCAAAACAGTACTTGCCTTTTAACTAAAGAAATGTTGTGGAAAAGCCAATGTGAAGCTTTCATACGTTTACAAAAAAATTGAGTTATTAAGAAATGGTTTATCTTACTGTTTCTATCTCACAAAAAATGGAAAATAAGAAGAGATATATATCATTTCCGGTGTGTTTGGATCATGACAAGTTTAAAAAGAAAACCTGAACTGTTCTGAAGCAACATAAAAAACTTTAAAGGAAGAACCTCTATATCTTTTTGGTTGCCTATGTCTATGAAGATGTGTTTCCTCCGAAAATAAAAGGGACTTATGTGGAAACTGTGAAACGTCATTAATCATTAGATTGATGAACATACTGAACTTGCATTTTACAAAAACTCAACTTCTTAGTATCACATTTTGAATGAAAAAGGTCTCAAACCATTGCTATTATTTGTTTATTCTTCTCAAGTTCCTACGAATATCATACTCTACTTACAAAACTCTGACACTCACAAGGGGATCTAGTTTATACATTGCCAAAATCAATACTAAGTACTGACCCACTGCATAACATGAGTTCATAAGAGCTTGCTCTTTAAACACGAAATACTACATCTAGACACAAAAATTTAAGTGAAATGCAAAAATACTTCCAAACCTATACATTAGGCCTCATTTACTAAAGACTGTAAACTTGAACCTCATGAAGTAGGGCACCATGTTATTCTGTTTCACTCATACTATAGTATCGGATTACAGAAGAGTTAAAACCAACAGAAGCTTTTAGTGCATGCTTAATGAGGTACAACTAGGTCAGGACGTTGAAATAAATTAATGTTTTGTCTATTGTGGTTGCATACCATTGATAGGTTCTCTATGCACTAACATGATAATGAAGTATTCATCATTACATGAGTTTTGATACCAAGGCTAGTACCTGTTCTCTCTTCTATTGTTTTGGTATTCTAATCTTGACATTAACAGCAATTCTGAAAGGCGAGGGAGGGGGGGGGCTTCTTTTATATGGCTCTCCTAGGAAAAGGATCACCCATAAAATCATGCCTCAATCATTCAATTCAGAGGTTTTAGAGGACCTAAGAAGTCATTTCTTTTCATCAAGCTGATGGATTTAGTTTGTGCCAGCACTCAGGTTTTTGATATTGGACTTTTGAGTTTAAATAAACCTCTCAACATTTTAATATGAATATTTGGGCAAGGGTTTAAAAAGGGTTTAGATTGCTTGTAAGACAATATTATGACGGGCTTGGAGGGCTTGTTAAGCTTTGACAAAGCCCTCCTGCCCAGGTATTATCAGGGTTTACAATGCCCTCCCGTACCCGTTGTATTTGTATACAAATTCTGAAATTGTCAGTTTGGACAAGACATCAATATCAAGTTTGATCAAAGTTAAACAAGTTTAGTTTTGAAAAAAGTTGAATTTTTTTTACCTTGAATTGTTATTGTTGCTACACCTGTTTAACTCTGTCTGGTTGAGCCGCCATTAGGCTTTTCAACTTACAGGCAGATTCAAACTGACAGTAAACGTCATTATCAAACTAGAATAACAAAAACTTTGTGTTAATTGATGAATAATTATTTGTTTTCATTTCTAAGCAATTTGATAACCATGGAATTACTATTTCTCAGTTATCAATCGAAACATGTTTTGCTCTTTTCAATCGATTATTACAAGGTCATTAGCACCCATTTACATTTCATAACAAGAGCTTTTCAAGTAATCTATTTCAATGACACAATATGACAACAACGCCATTTAAAGTAATGTTATGTTCGTTGAAAGATGAACCACACGTTTGTAATGACTGTTTGTTACGAAATGTTTTGTTTGTTGACAGAACATCAACTTTGTTTACTGCAAAAACAACTCTGCATGACCTGTCACATATTTTTCAAATATGTGAAATACAGTTGTCAACTGCTAATCTAAACAAAAAGCAATTAATCTGTTTGTTGCGGACACATTATGAAAATAACGACATTCAAAATATTTTTATGTTTTTGAATTATATACCACATGGTGATAATGACTGTTTGTGAAAAAATGTTTGGTGTTGACAGAACATCAATTTTTGTTTATCCATAAACAACGTTGCGTGACCTGTCATATGTCATATCTCTGATCAAAGTAGGTAGCAAATATAAACAAAAGGTAAAATTTTTCATTTTCTGTACGACATACATGTTCTTTAGCATGTTTCTGTAGCAAAATCTAATTAACGACAGATTTGTTTGAACGTGATTAAGATACTTGGTATAAAAAAATCTCTGAAGCTACTGCAAGGCATATTATACTTGAAACTACTGTTCAAACACGTCGTCAGAATTTGGGAAGCAATTTCAAGGAATATTATACTTACAGCTACTGTGCAAACACATGGTCATGATTTCTGTGTTCCAGATTAAATCACATGACACCTCAACCATTAACCTGTCAAATACGTTTTTGAGATTGACAGATAATTCGAATCATTTTCATTCTACAACAGTTTTCAAGTTTTAAGACACGTAAACATGCTCATTGCGAGTTTGGGCATGTGTTGTTTCAAAAATATTGCAGTAACATCGTATGTAAAATTTTAGCTTAAGATTTTTATACATTTCAATATACTTGATAAGGCTTGCATTCACTTTGTTTGAAGTCAGTTTTAACATCTTAAATCAATCAATTTCATAAAACATTACAACTCAAATTGTTTGTTTGGAAACGCTTCCTACTGTATTTCGACTTTAAATCTATGTAAGCTAACAGATAAATTTAAGTTAGTTATAAACTGACTTGACATGTGTGTCATTTTATGTGAGAGAATGTGACCTTTCATTATCAGTTTCAATTTCTCTCTATCCTCATGTACATTTAAGACTTAACAATTGTATGTTGGAAAAAAAGAGAAATGCAATATATTTATTTCTCATTTCTCATTTCTCATTTCTCGTGACTAAAGGTGTCAGATATCTAATGATGTCATCAAGCTTCCAATAACGTGAAATAGTCAATGTTTTTTATGCAAAAAAAATAAGGGCCAACAAAAGGGTGTCCTGAGTTATGTTCAAATCATTCCTTCACAATTACCATGCCATCTACAGAAAATAACATGTTGGCTTCATTAACTCCTCTATTAAAATCCATCATTAGACAGCAATGTATTGAAGAATTACAGACTCTTTTCTGGAAAAGGTCAATGCGCCAAGGCTTTAAGATCATTTAAAGGACATCTTAGTCGTTATTCAATTTACCTACATATAAACTAGTGTCCAAAAGAAACGCTACTGCGTGTTAGCATCGACATAAAATAAAAACAAACCCATATAGAAATAAAAAAATTTTGGTTTAACTTTAAAGAGTGTCCTTTTCACACAATGTGTATAAAGTTTCATTTTAATGAAGTCAGAATAACCGTAAGGACAAGCCTGTAAAGATGGTTTGGGTCCAATATTTGAAAAATCATTTAAACACTGATCGCGAAAGCGTGGATAAATGTCACAATACATATTACAAAGTGATGTTAGTAACGGGTATGTACACCATAAGAGTATATACAGGCAAAAACACGTCTACGAACTGACGTCTGATGACGTCTGCGGTGATCCGTTGCCATTCGTTGAGGGGGCATTGTTTAACATCCTAGATGTTGGATTGAGGCACAAGGCGACTTCTGACATTCCGATTGAGATAATCCCATATATGTTGGATTGGGTTCATATTGGGTCGTGCCCAGTTGTGACTCTGCCACCGGCTAACTCGCCTGGCCCTCAGTCTGTTTGACAGGTATCAGGAACTGTCCGCGGTAGGATAAAGTGGCCGGATACCATGTTGTTGCAGTACCCAGTACACGGTTTATCAACTGAATCTGTTTCCCAGTGCTGTAACCAATTGTTGACGCTGTTGGGATGGAGCAGTTCCGAAGGTGTTATAACCGGATGTAGTGGCCTTCACTGGCAGAGGTCAAGGGTGGTCTGCCGATTATGGGCATGTCTGATGTCTAACCAGTTTGACGTACTCGATACATTAATCTGCGGCCTGTTATGCGCGGACAACCAAATGGTCTCGCGATATTGGCTTGTGAGACCCCTTGTAAGTAATTTCCAAAGGCTCTCTTTCTTTCATTGACTGTCAAACATGGCATTTTTTGGTGTTCTTTTTGTTGCTATGACAATAACGTGTGGGTCGAGCCGTTTTATACAATTTATCTGCCCATGCAAAACTTGCTACAGTCAATAATTCCTTTTTCACAAAGTTCCCGATTTAACCGGAAGTGATGGCATGTTCCCGGTATTTTCGATCAAATACACAGTATTTGATATACCTGATATACAATTTCATGTTTCCAAATGAAATGATAACAAAGTAAAACATTATTTGGAAAACAATGTGTGTAACGTTTTTTTAGACACTAGTTTAGCATAGTACATCGATACACTGTAACCTTTTTTTGTGTTCTAAATGACATGAGTGAATGGTGGACATCCATGGTATAATAGATACACTCTACACTGGTACTTGCAACTAAGCTACAGTTAAAGTTAATGCTGTGGAATATGTGGATGACAACTTCTTTATTCATTGTATGCGAAGTTTCGACACTGTCGTTTCCGAGTCGAAACTTTGCATACAATGAACAACGAAGTTGTCATCCATTCGTTCCTCACCATTATTGTCATTACAACTTCTAAAAATGCCTCCCAAGGACGATACAGTTAAAGTTGATGACAAGAGATCACCTGTGTCTACGATGCAATATGTGATTCAGCAAGTTCTGGTACCCAAGTTACTCATTGAGGTTATGCTCTCTGAATTAAAGTAACAGAAGCTGTGCTGTTCTCTTCAAAATTTACACCGATCACAACCATGTGTTTAGAAAAAGTCAGCCAAGGAACTAATCACAGCTTAAATCGACTTCTCACAAATTAAATAATTTATGTTGTTAATGTTTTATCATAACAACACATCTATTAAGTGACAAATCTTATTTATTATTCTAAGCAAACATTTTTGATTTTCTTAAATCTAGAATCTATTAGGAGTAAGTAAAATATATTTGCTTTTCTTTAAAAATCTCTGTAAGTTTTGGGTTTTCATATCAACAGTAGAGGCAATATATTCTATACAAATTCTGAAATTGACAGTTCGGACTAGACATCCCTGTGCATATCAAGTTTAATCCATGTTAAACAAGTTTAGGTTGGAACAATGTTGAAGATTTAATCTATGAATTGTTATTGTTGCTCCACCTGTTGCCATTACCTAACTAGAATAACAAAACTATCCGAATATTCACAAAACTTTGTGTTAATTGTTTGATAGTTATTTATTGACAACTCTAAGCAAATTGATATCCGTGGGATTATTTTTTCTCAGTTATCAATAGAAACATGTTTTGCTCTTTTCAATCCTTTATTACAAGGTCATTAGCACTCATTTACATTTTATAACAAGAGCTTTTCAAGTAATCTATTTCATTGACACAATATGACAACAATGCCATTTAAAGTAACTTTGTGTTCGTTGAATGATGAACCACATGTTTGTAATGACTGTTTGTTACAAAATGATTTTTTCGTTGACTGAAAATCAATTTTGTTTACTGCAAAAACAACATTGCATGACCTGTCAAATATTTTTCAAATATGTGAAATACAGTTGTCAACTGCTAAATCTGAACAAAAAGCAATTACACTGTTTGGTAAGGACACACTATGAAAATAACGACATTCAAAGTATTTTTATGTTTTTGATTTAGGACCACATGGTGATAATGACTGTTTGTGAAGATTTTATTGGTGTTGACAGAACATAAATTTTTTTATTGCATAAACAACGTTGCGTGCCCTGTCATATATTTTGCAAATATACTCTTCAAAAAAAGAAACGCATGAATAATTCTTCTTAGAATATGTTATCATTTAGTCACATAATTTCAATGGTAAGAAAGTGAAATTTAACAAGGCTGTAGACAAAGTGTTGGCAAACACGTTGACATCAGTTTTTGGTGTGTTCTTGTGTGTTATTTATCCAAAATTTGGCGCTAAAGTCAGTTTATTGTTTTGTTATAATATAGAGCAATTCTTGATTGACATATTTCTGGCAATGAATGCAAAAGGTAAAAATGTCTCCTTTACAAAGTTCTGCTTCACCCTTCCCGTATTGTGATTGATCGATGTTGAAGTGTCCAAAACGTAATATGACGTTGACGTGCACGTTTATAAAGTTCATAACATTTATGTTCTTAAGGGGTTTTGATCTTGTGTTTGAGGGAGTAAGTGCAGGATTTTGACATTGATCTTGACATAGACGTAGACCAAGCAGAGTTCTGTATGTTTTTGAACGCTCTCATGCTTGAAAACTCCCCCTATTAGTCCAAAAACCTATTGCATTTGACGTTCGTGAATGTTGTTGATGTTAAGACTAGCAGTCAAAATCTCTTAAAACAACGAATTAAGCAGATCTTGCGTGCTTATTATAGAAACATACTTTATAACACCCTCTCAACCAACTCTGTTGAACTTTCAAATAAAAGTATAGGCCAAATTTTAATTTTCAGAAAGTAAACAATACGCTGTTTTTCATTTCACAATTTTGGATGATAGTGAGGTTGATCACCAAACCAGACTTTACTAAAGATTAAAATATTAATCCTCCGGGTTTTAAAACACCTTTGACGGCGATTGAACATTTTGAAGTTTCTCAAAACAGGGCCGATAACTAGCTCTCTTGGTCGAATATCCACCTCAGGGAAACTGCTCCCTAAAGTTTTGTCGACTTTTTTTTCACACAACATGTATCTTTTATGTAATCTGTATTCCTGAGGGAAGACGATGACGCAAGTGCTTGACCCGGATGTAGATAATTTTGGCATTGATAGCACTCTTGGTCTCACAAATATTGGCTTCATTTTGTCGAAAATGGGCCTGGAGGAAACGACTAAATATGACTAAATATTGTGCCCAAATGATCATTCTAATTTAAAATGAGAGCATATTTTGAAACTGATGTTTTAATTTGACGTACAGGGATGTTTCCTATTTTCTCCACTTTGACATTGTTTAATTTTATCCTTATTTCATGGTAAAAAATAGATAAATTGAAACCATATTTACCTGTTGTTAGTTATTAGTTCCACATGCTTTTATGCTTTCTACATTGCGTTTTTGCTTTACAGATTTTCCTAAGCAGAGGTTTTAAAAAAAAGTTTTCAATTGCTTCTTTAAAGATCGAAATCGCTAAAATGTATTCGTTTTTGCACAAAAGTGGTAAATAACCATGTACGGATTACGTTCAGAGAAGAAATATGACAATTTTAATGTTATATTCATTTTTACAGAAGTCTAAAAATTTCAAAATATACTATGCGTTTCTTTTTTTGAAGGGTATATGTGAAATACAGTTGTCAATTGGTAAACTCTGAACAAAGCGCAATGACACTAGGACTGATGGGTATTTATGAATGATAGGGTAGATCTAAAGTTTCAAAGAATTATCACTTTAATAAAGTAGAATTGTTATTAATTTTAACAAAGCAATACAAGGCTTCCGAATCTCGTAAACATATTCATCTTAATTGATCTATTCTCGTAAAGAATGTTCAGACAAAGGACTGAACTTTTAATCAAATATGATAGAGTTAAATTATGGAGCTTAAGATTATTGTCATCGTCAGGTGAAACCAATCACTTCAGAAGGAATTCGTGGAATTCAAATGGTGATGATATTGATTTCTTGCGAATGGTAATTACTCAGCTTTCAGTAACTAAAGGTGGATTAGTACTGAAGTTCCCGAGAATAAGGTAATTTCCGGATGTTAATACTTCATAGATCCATATCATTTCGTTGAATCCATTTTCACACATTAAGCAAACATTCAGAATCAAATGTAATGTAATCGTCTCAGAATGCTTCAAAACATTTCCCCAATAAATATTTTTTTCTCGGATTAGATTTGATTAATCCATGGATATAATGTTGAAATAGGTGTTTTCTTAACTGCTTCACTTTATTGTGAATTAAGGTGTTTTGTCAATTTTCGCTGCAATTATTCACACACATTGGAATTGATTTAAAAGGTGCCACGCTTTCAAATATGCAGAGAAGATAAGCACTTTTGCAATTTGATTATTAGTGTTTTGTTAAAAATGTCACAAGAAGAATTTAATTTTGAAATTTGAAAATTCGAAACTAATAAGCGATATGAACCTTTTGTAACATTGAATTATACTAAACAATATCGTATATTCATGGTTAAAACATTAAAAAGTCCCAAAACAAGTATTTGATACGATAGAGCGGTGTCAAGTTAATCACTAGGCTAATATGTCATTAACATCAAATCAGTGTTGATCCTTTGGGAAAAAAATAATACTTTTTTCCTATAAAGGTTGCGTAATGTAACACAAAAAGGTCTTTCAACAGATTGTGTCTATTTATAAGAACTTTAAAAAAGAAGGTAAACAACTATGTTGAGATGTTTATAATGTACTTATGAAGATGCCATATTAGACATGTATAGTTTTTGAAATAATATTCAAATACGTGATTCTTTAAAATGTTTAAAAGGAATACTTAAATGCTAACAATCAATATGATGATGATTTTTGGTATACAATATATCATTTGTTCTTGTTTGTTGTGACTCCTTTTGTTGAAAATAAACTTTCGTTAATGCATTTAAGCAAGTTTTTCGTTGGGTTGTAAAATTATTGCAGAAGGATTTATGTTTTTTGTATTCTTACATTCCTCTAATGTTTTATCATCAATAATATTGGATATGCAGCTATATGATACCAAGAACACATATAATGCAAAGGAGATGGGAAGGCAAACAATTGATAATTTATCTGTTCTCATTTCATAAAGTCATGATACATTCCGTAACGACATTTAGCAGTTTTAGTTGTACTCTATAGCTAGTGGACAAAATGGTGTATGATAGTGTTAGGTACTAACTCATTCATCTTGAACAGTGCAAGGGTATTGTAAGTAGAAACGATTTTGGTACTCACTTTTGCATGAAAATCGGGAAACGTTTTGTACTTACCTGAAACAAAAGAAAAAGATCATTTAATAAACAATTCTCAACTTGATTAATCTTAATCGTTTGACATTCAATACCATGATTATCTATAATACCAATTTTATTGTATATAAGCATTTCTACGTCTGTATCTTCTATTCCAAATCGTCAATGAAAGGAATCGAATTGATGTTCCAAATAAAAACTTATTATATTGTTTGTTTAGATCTCAGAAACGTTACAAAGTTTAAGATGTTGCTAAAAGTGTAGATAATTGCAGCGAAAAAATAATCAAATAAAAATATTGTTATAAACAGAACATGATTCCGATGATAGATCTTCATATCACAAACCAATGATTAAACTGCTCCAGCGATCCACAACAGCAGTATTTGGATTAATATGGCTCAAAGATTGACGACTGAAGATAATCTACTATTTCAACTGTGATTTTATTTCTTTTTGACATTTACAAATTTGTTTCAATTCAGATACATGTTGCTTTTAAACATAAGCTTTTCATAATCATTTGCCTCACCCACAATGATTGTTTCATTCAATACTGCTTCATGCTAACAAATGTTTTTGAATGGGAACTTAAATCGTTTCTGATCATTTACAAACGAAACACCCTGGAGTGTGATTTCAGTTTCTTATCATGCAGTGCAGATCTATTTATGTCCCCAGAACATGAGCGTTTTGTCCATCATCTCTAAGGTCGCAGTATTGACGTCAACATCGAATGAAACTTCTATACAAAAGTGAATCAGACACCTCAGAGGCATTTTAAGAAAGACATCCGTCCTTAATAGTTCGAAAGTACTTTATAAATTAGATTTCAGCACCTGAAGTTATCCCAAGATGTATTTTCAGTTAATGATATTCACTGTGAAATTGAATTTGGAATATTCACTCTCAAGATTTGTACAATCTAGTCGTCGGCAGAATTATTTACTTCAAAGCAAGCACATTGTGTAAGTAAGTGATGATGCCATTTATCTGTCATTTGAATAAGGATAAGGACGTGTTATTTCATTATCCACGGCTCAGTTGCACATATTTCAAGGATTTGGTGCCATAGTTTTAAACTAATAAGAACAAGAGTTAAATCATCGTTCAAAGAATACTTTTAAGCATTTAATTCTTTTATCAATTTAGTTCTATATGGTAATAAATTACTCACAAACTAATTATGATAGAACACAAATATTCATCAACAAAATAGAATTATTTTTTAAAAATCAATAAACGTGCCTTTTTAAAAAATGACAATACATTAAACATGATAATGTCTATTTCTTACCTCTGCCGACATTTTACGAAGATAATGTAACAAAACATGAACCAGACACCTATTCGTTTATTCAAACTACTGATATTAATTAAATTCAAACAAACTGTGGTGTGTACTCTGTTTCCTGTCGGTTTATGATTAATTATGTTTAACCTTATTAGATTCGAGTACAAAAGTTATGTCAGTGGAGTGTTTTTCATTAAAAACCTAATGGGTCCTAAAGTACATGTACATATAGAAAAACGCTAAAATAGCCTATTTGGTTGGACGAAAATTAGAAAATGCAAACGAAGTAAACGGTTCGTTAGAAAACTTTCCTTGGCATATGCTCTACATCGATGTAGCAAGTCAATAAGATGTTTTATTTAGCGTAATCGATTGCGTGACAAGTTAACCAACTAACCTATCCGTCTTAATTAGATTAGAAAAAAGAGAAATTGGAATGTTTAGGTGATTTTCTATGTAACTTCGCTGCAATGTAGTTTTGAGTAATAAATGAATAACTTTAGGAAATTAAAGAACATTTCAAGCGCTTTATATAGATACAAGGTCCTCTGGATCGTGTTGGTCGATCAACTCATTGTCAAGTGCTAAATTTTAAATTGATTTCTAAGTGTTCCTCGCTAATAGAGAATCGTAAAGGGGCTGTATTGCATTACAATGAATATAAAAAAATGTATCCTTGAAATTAGTGAATCAATAATGAAATTGTAGTTAAGTTTTTCCACTTATTGATTGCATTAAACCACAGCACAATAAAAAGAATCATGTGTTCCTAAACAAGTGCCAATTTACAAAAGTATCGATGTTACGTTCAAGCATAAATAGATTTAGGGAAACATGTCATTGTGATAGTGAAATTAGGTCAGCGAAACGGGCGCAATGAAAACCTGCTGGCACTGTTATTACTGGCGATTTTGTCTGACTGTAGGGTTGTGGGTTCGAATCTTGTAATGGACTCAATTGATATACAACAATTTATTTTTTCGCAGATAGTGTGACGCAGATCGTGAATTGTGACATAAGTAGAGTTGCAAAACACTCTAAATGGTGCAATAATAAACAACGACGAACATGAGAGAAATACATGCTGTTTGAGGTGTTTAATGTCTTCACACATTAATTTCAAACCTTCAAGTCCCAAATAAACTATTTAACTATTGAAATGTACGAGTGCCATTCTAGAAGTTTGTTGTACAAGGAAGACAAAGGAAAATCTATGAATTGCTTGGTGCCATTCTAAAATTCTACAATCTATTTAAAATCTTTTTAACTTATCAATTCAATTCAATTTCAATTTATTTCAATACTTAAAGGGGCAGTAGCACGTTTTTTGATAATTTTATATTTTAAAAATTTCACTGATAATTGTAAGTTAATGATAAATGTATTATGTTGACAGTCTCAAAAATCTCATTACACAAACCAATCATCCATAGTCAGAGAACAAAGTATAAAGACTCACACAAAATCCTTTGGCGGCCATTTTTGTGTGAACACCTTTAATTCATTTTGAGTTAAAAAAGGAATCGCATGGCTAAACTTGACGTTATATATTTGAATTATTACTGCTTCATTTAGTTTAAATACGTTGTCTTTCAATTGGAACCATTTATTTTCATTTTCCTGACATCACCTCATAATCCCCGTAAAAACGTGCTACTGCCCCTTTAAAGGCCACGTGTTTATAGTACAAAAGATACATTTACCTCCTTCGCAGGGATCATATTATGGTGATAATTATAATTTCAAACATATCATATCAAGTCTGTGTTGATGTGAAACAAATTCCTGAAAAGGCAATAAAGTATTATTATTATTATTATTATTATTATTATTATTATTATTATTATTATCATCATCTAGTGGAATACTATACTATAGCATATACAATTTCTCAAAATAGACATCATATCACAGAAAATCAGAAAATCAACCCCCAAAAAAATCAAACAATAGAATATACAATCAATTTATACTAGTTCATACATTGTTCTTTCTTAGTAACATACCATGATAAATAAATGTTGAAAACTTACGCATAAGGACAGTATTGTCAGTACTTAACAGTAAAGAAAATTTAAACCAATTTGGATGAAAATGATAGGATTGGAGAATATAATTTGTTCTGAGGTCAGCATTAAACGGGCAAATCAAAAGGAAATGGTATTCGTCTTCAACATGATTACAGAATTTACAAATTTTCATTTCCTTTGGTATGTTTAAATATCGTCCTGTCTCTATAGCCAAATCGTAAGATGAGCACCTGAAGCGTGCAAGTGTAATTCGAAATTTTCTAATATTCAATGAACTCAAATATATATGTGATTTAAACATTCTGTAGAAAAAAGATTTATTTGAAACTGAAAGAGACATAGACCATTCCTGTGTAAATATATCTTTCAGTCTCTGGGACACAACGTTAACAAAATTTGTATCTAACTGAACATTTTGACTCTGCCATATATCACCAAAACCAATGGTATTTAATAAAAATCGAGTGTTTGATACTTGATGTTTTAACTTATCAATAAGGATATCAGGAAGACAAAGGGAAATCTATGGATGAACAACTACTATATGTTCATACTGTAGTTGAGGGTTTTGGTATAAATCTTATACCGTTTTCAAGTCGCTACTGTGAAATATAGAAGTTGGTCATCCATAGAATTTACCTTTGTCTTGTTATTTCATTATTGATAACTAAAATAGATTTTGAATAATTGTTTGATGACACTCACTATCAGTATTGACGATCTAAGGACGTTGATGTGTACTGATGACAGGATTAGATTGATATTTCATTTGCTGTTATCACATAAATTCGTAGGTCTGATGATGTCTCAAATCTTTTCATTTGCTAACCTTTTCAAAAAGTGCTTATAAATAACAATAACATCAAACCTATTTATGTAAATTACAATTTTAAGATAGGACAATAATCCAGCGCCTATTAATGTTAATATGATATTTCTTAACTTGATGATATATCAAATGCAAAAGATATATGATATACAAAAAAGAAGATTTTAATCAGGAACTTATGTATATACAAACACAGTTTTTCGAGTGGTGCGTGAGTGAATAAAAAGTTATATAACACATTTAGGCATCAACTTCACTTGATATCATAGATAAACTTAGGTAGACATTCTCAAAGCCATTTAATTTGTTTCAGCCATAACGAAAACTTATTTAACAAGTATATAGTTTTCAATAAACATCCATCTTAACCCATTTACATTAATACCATAAAAATTAAATTTGCAACTAAAGATATTAAATGTTGATCAGCATAATCAATGACTTTGACTTATTATCCAAATCTGAAATACTCAAAAAACTACAAGAGACTGTGATTAAGATTGTGTCCGATTACTTTTAAGTCTTTATGAGTGGAAGATGCTTGAGGAGAGACTTTGATGATCAGATAGGAAAATCTGATTTGATCAATAATCCGAGAGTTTACTGATTTTTCTCCTATTTAGGATGTGCTGATGGTTACAAATATAGCACAGTTTGCCACTTGGCAACTTTGATGTGGTGCGATATGGAGGACATCACAAGCAAAGCTGCCTTAGGATGGATTAACTGAGCTATGACCTTTTTATGTCTAATAATCCTGTTTTCATCACTTTGAATTAAACAAATCTCCTTGACAAAAATATAATCAAGACGCAAGCTCATGGTTCATGTTTCACATCAAAGAGATATTCTGTGTAAAATAATAATGGTACTGCCAAGGTTTTATGAAAAACTGCATTTCTCTTCCTCAAACTTTAATTTGTTTACTAAAACTAAGAACTAACCTTTAATTATTGATTTTCGTAAAAAAAAGTAATGATTTCAATGGTATGTTTCAGCCAAAAGGATGCTTTAGATTCTTTCATATATCCATTATATTTAACCAAAAATTGTCTTCGTTGACAACAGGTTTGAATAATGGTTATTATTTCAATATCAAAGAACGTGTTAATAATGATTAATGGGGAATCTATTTACTACATTAAGAAAACAACTGATTTTCTTTTACACCAGTACTGAATTCAATGTAGTACCAGTATTACTTGGGAGTTTACAAATAAAAACTGCTGCTATAGATTGAATTCATAATAGACTCATTAAACTCAAGTCATAGATTGTAACGCAGTAAGCAGGTGTTTGTTCCTGTACTTTCAAAGATTAATCGAGAAAAGGGCGTAATTATCAAAGGAATGACCTGATTTGATTGAATTTGATGCCAAGTATGTGCACTCTGTAACCGCCAAGAATATGGAACATTGATTGGCTTATAACATTTTAAATAAACTTATAAGTATGTGTTACATTTGTTGTTATACTTGACAAGACTTAATTGTCTTCATTGTCTTGTATCTATTACAAGGACGTTTTTCAAAGTAGGCAATGGTACTCTGGTCGACATCACATACCGTAACATCACAGCTTTGATTACATTAAATTGATGAGGAAGATTTAGACAATCAAATGGCTAAGATCATAAGGATAAATTAACTAAAGTACAGTTGATGATGGTCTATACGTTTGAACTGGTTCACGACTTCAATGACTTATGAAGCAAACATAGGACTCACGATGCGATAGACTAAATACTTATTACTTTGCAAACTTTGCACAAACTATATCACAAATATTGAAAACATTTGGTAGTGAATTGATTATTGTATAAAAACTCTTCAGTCTATAATAAAAGTGTAAAATGTAAACTATCCCAGCTCAACATTGCTAACTTTTAAGTTATATATTACTATCAGTATGCATCTCCTATGCAGATGGCTAAGTGTGATAAGATTTTACAAATATGAACTTTCCACTGAACAGAGGCACATTTACCTAAAGTCTCTTTCCCAAGGTGACACCACTTGTGTCTCAGTGTGGACCAGGGAATCAACCCAACAAAGTTCCTTCAGCAATGAACCCAATCATCCATCCAATCGTGCCCGTGACTGTTACTATACTGTAAGCGATCAACTGAACATTGCACAGGTTCTGGTGTAACCATGTTCGCCTTTTTTGTATGCTGCCCATAGCTAATGTTCTTTGTGCAAATAGATGTCCTATCACATCTACCATTCTGCATTTAATTGGAAAGCTGCAGTTTTATGAAAACATGCTATGAGTTTAAACATGATCAGTGCTAGCAATTATCAGATCATCGAGAATGGAGCTTCACATGTACAGACAAGGAGATGAATACAATATATCAAACTGATGGCACTCCATATTACAATATTCATTTCAATATGGATTACGGGTTATCCTCGGGATATTGGGAAGACGTTTCCTCTCATACATGTAAATAGCACCCATCCATCATGATAAGTATCACAAAACTAATAGATTCCACAATAAGACATCTGATAGATATATGGAATCTTTGGCTTAGGGATTTGCAGATTAACAAAGTTATATTAGTTTCAATTCAAATTTGATATGTATAACTGCTTTATTCGCGTAACTAAAACAAATTGCAAACATCTTTTTCCTTGCTTAAGAATTTTTATTTATCATCTAAATTTCTGAAAATAGTCTCATTCTTTGGGGGGACTGTTTTTTATGATTTTTATGTTAACTATCTTATTTCAGCGATCTTAAGTTTCTCAATGCAAATATTAAATTAAAATCCATTTTGATCAAAAGCAGGTTCTTCAGTATTTCAATAGCAGTAATAATTGTATATGTTTGATTATTAGAATTTATATCCATGAGCTTTTATTTAATTAATACGATTGCCTTATTCATGATTCATTAGCCACAATGATGATTTTGGAACAGCATCGGTGATTGCACAACTAACTTTGATTACTTCCAATCAGGTATCTACCATTCTAGACCAGTAAATCGGCGGATAAAAAGGAGGTTCGTTTCATGACTTGTTTTGCCTATGTTGGGAGAGAATGCAGCTTTCGTGAAATCAGGTAATGTCCAGGACTGCATTTTTGTTGATTTCATAACAAATATAAAAATAATAAGTTAAGTCATAAATATTTTTAACTAACGAAAAAACACGATTTCTGTTTTCATTTGATTTGATAAGCTTAATCCGAAATAGGAAATATACGTTTAAAATGGAAACGATAGCAATGTCACATCAGTTACCAATATGTAGCTGACAATCCCATGTTTCTTAAAATTACAACAAATAAATAAGGACTAAATCCACTGCTTGACAAATTCGCTTGTATTTGTTTAAAAAATGGTTCGTCAAACTCAAATTGGAATGTTATGTGTTGGAAACAAATCGCTTTTACAAATCTGCCAATTGAATCAATTCTTTCCGCAAAACAAACACATCAGGAACGTTTCATATTTTTTCGCACTGAATTTATCTAACTTCCCTGAAATCCGTGACTAGAATTGAGAAGTGAATTGATCGAGATGGCATGACCTTATTGGAATAACTCAATTTCAAAATTCATATCACTCTTGCTTTCAAGTGCTTACAATGTAAAACGTTTATTTTAACATCAGGCCATGGAATATCTTCAGAATATAATTTGAAAAGCTCAAACTGGAACCAAAGAAATACATGATTAAAAGCAGAGAATCCCATGGTATATTTATTTTGTCTCCTTTATGAAGATGTAGTCATTAGATATGTTCTTTGACATTCTGCTAATGTTGCCTACTCCAATATTTAACAATTGCTTTCATGTTTCCGAAATCGATAAATATGTTTTCGTAGTGATGAGTCATAAACATTAATTTCACTGCTCAATGCTTTCTATATAAAAGACAATTTTTTCCATCTAATGTACCCAAACAGATTCAGTCAGTCAGTCAGTATATACAGAGAATCTAATTTGCAATTAAATTCTGTGGTAGCTGAAAGCAAATCAATCTCGAGAAGATAATTTTTAATATGCCTTCCAGTATCTTTCTTTAATACCTAAGTACTATTTTATATGAAAGAACAAAATTTAATCAATTATTTATATCTTTGGTAATAGTTTAGTAATTTGCGTTTTTTTGTGGTAGTACCCCGCCATGAAAAAAGCGTGCAGATTGAGCTCCTTGAAAGTATGTTTCGTTGAATACATTGATGTTACATTTGCTCAAATAATATGTAGCTTTATGCAAAATAAAGTCAAAGCTATATAAATGCAAAAAAACATACATGTATATTGCCATAATTAGCTAATAAATCTAAGATTTGGTGTTTAAAATGTTTCTCGTCGAAAAAAATGTCAATATTGTGTCGCGGCTTTCTTGATCATTGCATATGAGAATCGGTTCACATTTATTCGAAATATCAGTAATCACTCACTGTTTAGTTGTGTGTCTTGCAAGGAAAGTCGTTAAACATCGAAATTATGCTTCAGGAACTGTGTTCATAAAAAGAAATATCTGACTAAGCGAGGCACTGACACGATTGATGATATAGTTTTCAAAACAACACTTCCGGTTTGTGACCCTGACCTTTGTTATGTGGCTAAGCAGTTTTTAACCTTTTTAAATATGCGTTGTGTTTAAACATTCGGTAAGATAAATTCGTTATAACATTTCTTAGCGGGCTACATAGGTATTTATTATTCCCTTGAAAAGTTTTATGCAACTCGCGTTTGTGGGAATAATAAATACCTATGCAACCCGCTAAGGAATGTTATAACTTATAAAATGCCTTCCAGTATTTCTCTCTAATACCACAGTACTATTTAATATGAAAGAACAAAATTTAATCAATTATTGGTAGGTTTGGTAATAATCTAATAGTATGTCGTTTTTAAGGTCCGCTCAAAAAAGTATATATTTTTTTAGAAGCTCGCTCACTAGCATAATTGTTTGTCGTTATTCCCAAGTCTGTTTGTCATTCCAACAAATTTGAAAGGTATTCTGTAATTAAAGTTTCTGACTGACTTCATGTCATTTAGTTGTTTTTTAAACAAGAAAGTCCGAGCACGTTTCGGTACTAAGAGGGCAAAAACATTTGTTTTTCATCAAAATATATTCAAAATGCAAGAAAGGTAACCTATGCAATGTTTTCGTTATTTTTTTATGTAATAATATTGCATTGTATTTGTTTTTAGATGGACATGAGATGAACGCAAAAACTTATGATAACTTATTAACTTCGAACAAATATCTAAGCAGTGGTACATTAATGAATTTTGCTACCTTGTTCCTACTTTTATAGGATATACTTCTCAAACTCGGTCTAAAGCATTGTTGGAATTCCAAATAAAACTCAAATAATGCCACATAAGGATGTTTCAAAAGAAAACAAATCAAAACCAAACAAATCTCATTAGTTGTGTAACTCAATCATTTCCTCTTTACTAAGAAGATCTTGATTTGATTTTTTCGGGTCTTGACATCAATCTATAATCAAGCATAACTTGATACAAACGGTTTCTTCAGCGTATATGTTTTCGCATGTAGCTTTTGGGCGGATTGATATAAGAATATGTGTTGGCATGCAGAGACATACTTTCTGATATAAAAGGATGAACTTGATAGATGAGTTACGATTTGTACGAAATTAGGAAGTTAACGTAAAACAGAAGTACCGAACATTATGGGAAATACACTGTTTCATACTATGCGAGTAAGCCATCATTTGTTGTTGTAAATAAAGTGATTATAAACATAATTACCGTAGTTCTACTTTGGAAATCTCCATTGAAGTTCAGATTCAATAGTTTTCTTGAAGGTTACATTCTCACAGCATTACCTTTATCTCAAGATTTCATTAAGATTGGTTTTATGATGTTTTCTTATACATCTTGATCAATTCTTATGCACCATAAACAACGAGATTAATCGATTTCATAGATCAGCTCTTTAGAATGACTTACTGGCATTGTTGCATACTTTGATAGAAGACCGCAAGATAATAGAACAAAGGAAAATGATAGAAATGACATCCTTGAGTGATCTTGTTTGATGATGAATGTCTTCCCAGCGAGTTCTTTCAAGAACATTTTTATAGCTCGGTCAAAAATATTTCTTTGAAGAAAAAGATGATCACAGCACTACTCAAAGAGAGGTTTTGAAATCCTGAATCTTTCATGTCAAGAACACATTGTCCTTAGATAACATTGCAATATCATGGATAACCTTTGAAATAAAGATAAATTGCCATAACAAATTTGAAACATTACATGATAATGAATTGCAGCACATTAGATAGACTCACAACCTATATAATAAGGTGAAATGTTATGTGTTCAATGTTCATCTCAAGATTTTAGATCTACAGGGAAACTGTAGATTGTTCATTCTGCTTTATAGATCATAATGACTTTAAAAGATTGAATACAGCTTCTTGCAAATAACTTTAAGGACACTCGTTTTCGAAGCAGTAGAATATGAATTAGCATTACCGAGAAAAGTGGTTCCAGATACCATCAGTAGCAATGTAAATTCAATAATTTGTATTATAACACCATGGCTAGAATCCGAGGAGTTGATAAGGAAGGTATTCATGAGTGATCTGACAATGTTATATGACGGCTATTTTGGGTATATTTCACTTTTTTTCAAAGATGACAAGTTATATAAAGAATAAATATTTAAGATGTGCAAACAGATGCAGACAAGCGCAACTTATTAGAAAGTATATTTCCACCTTCAATCTTTTTATGTTGAGAAAAAATCTACTCTAGTTGAATGTTTTGGTATCATTTCAACATAAAACGTGTTTCTGTCTGCATCAAGCATTTGATGTGATTTATACATGTTTACCTATATCAGGGGGCATTTACTTGAAAGGTCTGAATACACAGCATCCTGACTAGTGTTGTTCCAGATAAAATCACATGTCGCTTCTTCCATTTACCTGTCAAACTCCATGGATTAAAATTTATCTCACAATAAATCATTTCAAAATATTTCGTTTATCCTGCCAAACTTTATGGCATGATGATAATGTATTTAAAGTTTGAAGCGATGATATGGTTTTTTTCATCTTCAAAGAGGATTTAGGATAATTTTAGTATGTTTCATAATAATTAATCATATATATGTACAGTAGTTCTAATCACAAGATGCAGGTAGCTCGACAGCTTTACTCATATATCATTTTGTGAAAACATTTGAACATTTTATATTTTGGTATATTGTGTGATTCTATATATTGACGTTCATGTTTGCAATGTCTAGAAACTGTCATCAATAAAGTTTTAATAAATTCGAAAAGAATCGAGCTTCATTTCAAATGCACGTGTGTTATCTGAAGATCCTTAACAGGCTTCAAAATTGCAGCAAATATGCCAAACCAACCTTTAATCTTTCACTTTATTTCGATCTTGGCTATGCTTAAAAACGGTGTAAAACGTCACAGTTATCAATAACACATAATATTATACACACTTAAAAAAAACTATATATCATACCTTCCTAAAAAGATAGCAGAAAGGAGTTGTTTAGGGCTATATCAGAGAGATATACAAAAAGGAAGAAGTTTAAGAACCGTTAGGTTGGACTGCTCAAATGCTTTATATAAGCTTTTATGTTGCATGTATCATGCCCTAAAAACGTTTTCCATTGAAAGTGTTGTAACACCATGTATGAAACCTCACATTTGAGCGACCGATTATTATTTTCGCTTGTTGAGTGTTACATATTGAACAGATGAAATCTCATTTAGAAAATCATATTACTTACTGAATTACAGAGTTGTGCAATAAGTATTCGTGATGTGACGTTTTTTCCCATAGACTTGCATGTTAAATTGGTGTAGCTTAAATAATTTTCATGCGTTTAATTTCCTTTTAATCCTGTACATTTTTTGCATATTTGTAACGAATAATCTCAGCTACAACATCATAATTTCTGTTAATTTTTAAAACTATTATGTTAGAAATGACGGCGATTTATTCATACTATGTGCATAGTTGTGAAAAGTTTATAATGGTGATCACGTTTCAAATGTTTGTACATACATCGGTAAATAGGGCGACAATACATAACCATTCATCAGATAAATAAACAGTAATTATTTAGAAAATTATTTAAGCTACACTAATTTAACATGCCAGTCTATGGGAAATAACGTCACGTCACGAATACTTATTGCACGACTCTGTAGATTTGAAGTACAATTCCGTAGTCATGACGCTCAGGTTACGAAGTCATCCAATGCTAATGATATCTATTCAATATCAAATTTGATAATAAATTCGTTATATTTTATGGTTAATGTCTATGCCGGTGCTTGGCAAGGCGTTTATTTTTGGGCACACTTGTAACTTGAATAAGGAATATTATTTTGAAAGACATATCTTTCCAAATATCATTTCACAGAGTCTCTACAATGTTATTACAATGTAAATTTGCGAAAGGGGTTACGTAAAGGTTATGTCCGTACGAGGAATATTCACGTTTCATGTTAAACTATTCACTCTGAACCCTCTCTATCCTACAGCATTGACGTCAACACAAATTGAAGATTTTATACAATAAAGTGTTGCACTAGTATGGAGCCTATTTCGAGGAAGAAAGTAATGTGTTTGAGTGATGGCTATTATTCGTCCCATACTTCTTAATGAATTAGATTATATGAAGGCAAGGCGAAAATGAAACTTTCTCAAATAGTCCTATGGTACCACACTGGAATATGCCACTGCAATTGTGACTGGTGTAACTTTTCCATACGGACATTTAGAGAAACGTTTTCATATCTCTATTTTATTATAATTCATTTTGCTATTTTATTCTCGACCAAATGATTCTGTGATTGATTGATGCATGTTTTTTGTCAGACAACTTATCTTTTCTTTCTTTCTTAAAAAAGTACACTTCTTTCAATGACATTTTATAAGTTAACACATGACAGAACGACGAGTATTAACAGGCGACGTTTTTATAGATTGTTATGAAGTTTTCAAGAAAGTGGCACATGACAACATAAACTACTTTGCTAGCCATTTGGAGGAAGGAATGTTTTGGAAAAAAAATGTGTATTACCAAGCAAAAACAATTATTTTCTTTCTTGTTATCAAATAACATCTATATGTACTTGGTATGTTATAATATGAAAAATCTTTATCAGTAGAAACAAATCTCTACATCCTTATTGACAATATAGAATATCAAAACGTTCGCTTTTCCTCAACTGTTTATGCTGAATCAATGGTTTTCAGAATCTTTTGATATCTAATATCAATATCTGTCAACCAAATTGAAACAAGCATTGAATGTTTGGTTATTACTTAATTATTTTCTTTCTATGTTGTCTTTGTGTTTGGCTTTTATATAGCCAGTAGCAAAGAGTTTTTTTTTTGCATCAGTCAATTGACGCTAGGTGCTTTCTAAAACGTAGGGATTAATTAGAATGACTGAACAGTTAATTGAAGGGGCAGTCGAACTAAAAGGGGTAGTAGCACGTTTTTTTGAAAATTCTATATTTTCCATTTTTTACTGATGATTGTACGTTAATGCAAAATTTAGTATTTTAAAAGCATAAAAAAATCATTACAAAAACCAAACATCCATAGTCAGAGAACAAATAATAAAGATTCAAATGACGTCCATTAATTCATTTTGTGTAAGAAAAGGGAATTGCGTAGTTGAACTCTAACTTAAATATTTTATATCTTTATGTTACATTTAGTTTTAATACTTTGTCTTTCAATTGGGACCATTGTTTTAGAAATCTGATTGGAGGTAATTCAAGTTATTTGTGCAATCAGCAACGCCATTTAAAAAACGGGCATGTGCAAAGCATCGGTCATTTCCGTATACTTTGGCCAAGCTATCAATGAAATTTACAATCTAGGAGAGATAACCTGTCCTTTTGCAAAACATCGGTTTTTATAATAAAAAAAAATATAAAAAAGTAAAAGTAAAAAAGTATTATCTTACGAAAAAACAAAATCCATATCTGATTTTTCAAATATTTCCCCTTATACGATTAATGAAAAATAAACATAAAGGCATGGTATTTTCCGTGTCACTACACGACCGTTAAGATTGCTCCGAGTAATAGATATCCAAGAGGTGTTTTATTGGCTGCAAAAATGTGAGATATTTTGAGTTTACCGCTTGGGCAATCTGTTTGAACCCCGGGTTTTGGCTAATTAGGACAGAGGCTTGCCCCCTGTGAGGAGAGAATGCTTTGCACCGGAATAACAACTCTTCATGTCCTATCATTGACGTCATAACAGTTAGCTTTATAAATGAACAATACAATCTGCTCTAATCCTAATCCATTACGAAAAGCAATTAGTATATTTCATCCATCTCATGAATTGTATTTATTAAAACAATAACTGTTCAATTCAGTTGTAATTTGATCCTAAGGGTTTTATCATCTTTCAAAATTCATTAAATAAAAAAACATGCTTTAACACGGATCTTGGTAACAGTGAATTTCTCTAACGATGTGATGTATTTATGGCATGTAAATGTATAACGAAAGAAATACAGGATTTGCTTTTCGTCTGAAGATACCTAAAACTCTTAATAACGACCTTAGGTTTGCCCCAAGGAATTACGAATGTCATAGCACTGTTAGGCGGACTAGGCTAATATGCTGGTGACATCAAATCAGTGTTTCTTCTCAGGGGAATAAATGTTTTTGTCCTCTCTTATGAGCTGTAAAAGGTCAAAACCCTCGTGTTACAAAAAAGTAATGTGAATACTAGGGAATTAGAAAAATATTCAATTCAATTGATATATTTAAAAAAAGACATAACACTCAAACATCAACAGGAATATCAAAATAGATGTTTTTATATTTGAATTAATGCCGTTGATCTGATGAAGGGCCTTTACAAGAAACGTGTTTTTTATGAATTCAAAAAATATTATACATTTAAGCCATTGCCAAATTAAACTATAATGATAAAGAAACATGCATTTAACATGTTTTAACGAGCTTTAAAAGAATGTTTTAAAGAATGTTTATATTTTGAAAAGTGCTTCATCACTCATGTGCAAAGCACTCTATGTTGATTTGTACAGATATCAATATGTCAGGTATTTCAAATCTTCAAATTGATTAAGGTTCATTATCCTGAAACGAAACCTATTAATATATTTGTATTTTCTATAAATTTGTACACGAAGCTTACAAATAGAATTTAATCATCCACTAAGTTTAACAACAGGATGTGTCAAAGCAACCGAATAGCAAATATTAAAGTTCCTCCATTAGCATACCAATACTGGAGTTGGGAATCAATATGTCTGATGACGTCAATTGTAGCTTCATACGTTCAGGTCCTTTCATAAGAGGTCAGATTTGAATATTTTAAAGAGGTTTTAATATCTATATTCCAATTACAATGTTCATTTTTTAAACTGCTTTCACAACGTTCGCATTATACTTGTATATATCTTTGAACATGTAAGAACAAATTTACTGTCAAGAACATTAATAACGAATTATTTCGTTTCGTTTCAGTTTCGTTTTATCGCATTTCAATATTTGTTACAATTCCTAATTCTAGTAGTGTTCACTAAAAACATGGCCGAAAACAACATGTCAAGACTCGTTCATTACATTTACTTCTCCCGTTTATCAAGTATCCTCCCAATTTACGTAATCAAGTTTTTGCTTTTATCAATCTTAAAAGTGGTAGTTTACCTCCCTTTTAATTTCAAAAAAGCAATTTTTAATGTTAAGTTTTGGTCCCGAGACACACATCGGATTTAAGACTATGACACGGAAGAACATATCTTTATGCTAAATTATAAACAGAAGAATTGAAATAAAATGTTAGCTAAAATAACATGTGAAAAATTGAATAAGCATCTATCATGTACAATTTCGTTCAGCAAATAAACCGTTATCATTTAAGCATTCGAATTTTTGTATGTATCACAAAAATTATTATAAAAAATTAGTTTCATAGTCAAGAAACTTACAATTTCAAACAGAGAATCGTTATCAAAACATGGAGTAAACGATTCTTTGAAATAAGGTCATAATCATTATAAATGATCATGATGTTTTGTCTGTCAGTATTCATTTTTGTCAAACGTAGTATGTCTTAAATTAACCTGTCAGATGAGAAAGAGTAAAAAACACGAACATTTTCTGAAAACTCAATGCATGTCAAGCGAGTCCTAAACCGTTCGCTAACCATTGATAACATCATCCGGAGTTTTCAGGTTTTGTGTTTTTTAATTGAAAAAAAGTTCGTAAACAAAATCCGTCAGGGTAATCTTACCACGCATTCGTATTTTAAAAATAGCTTGGTAATCGATCATTCAAGTTGTTTTCATCATGCGTTTACACAAAAAAAACTAGACATATGTGCATGTAATGCCGCTAACATTTAATCCGAAAGTGACCCTACCCTAATTATGTACAAATTTCAAATTGTGTCCATGGAAACCAGAAAAATAACAATTCAGAATAACCAAAGTAGCAAAAGGCACCACTCCTCCAGGAGTTCTAACCACATATCAAGACCCTAACACCCCCCCCCCCCCCCCCCCCCCCTCTCCCCATATACACCTAGTTCAACTTGTTTCTAT
This sequence comes from Steromphala cineraria, assembly GCA_916613615.1. Taxonomy (NCBI): domain Eukaryota; kingdom Metazoa; phylum Mollusca; class Gastropoda; order Trochida; family Trochidae; genus Steromphala; species Steromphala cineraria. The sequence goes on along the minus strand of OU744735.1, from coordinate 15,273,517 downwards.
AGAAACCAGAAACAAAATCAGAATAACTAAAACAGAAAAAGGCACCGGTCCACCACTAGGTCTAACCACATACCAAGTTTCGTTAAATCATATTGAATAGTTATTGAGATATTTAACATGAAATCTAGTTTGTAGAGATTGCTTTGATTATGAAGTGTTCGGCTAGGCACAAGACATCACAAGTTACTTCATTTAACGAAATGCACCACAATTGGGATTTCAGCCAGTCTAAGTACATCCTGTCTCAGGGTACGAACGTTACGCTTACTCCACAAATATGTACCCTGGACTCAGTACCCTCGGCCCGACTTGGGATATAACTATACTGAGTGAAACGGATAGTATTGAGGCTAGGTTTACTTAGACTGGATTTCAGCATGAGTTTTCCATATTTATCAAAACAACCCGCTTCGCATGATCGATACGACAAACAATTGAATTTCATCCACAATGGTAATTCAGAATGTACTCACAAGGTAATCGAATTTAACCAAACAACCGTGTCATTTTGTTGAGCATTCCTTTCTAATGAAGCATTCTTTGCAACTGTTCACAATCATTGTTTCGAGTCAGTTATAACCGATATTTCTGTAGTCAGAATGTTAATCAATTTATGTTTCAAGGATGTTGTTAAAGGCCTACCAGAAAAATCAAATTCCTTCAGATTGATTCACATCTACATGTACGGTAACATGGTGATTAGGTGGTGATTAGCCATGGAATTTGCAACACAGATTGTGATTATTGTTATGTTTCTCTTCTAGAAATGAGTGGCAATGTAAATAGTAATTGTAAGGCATTGGCACACAACAGAGGAGCCATAGCTTTATGATGTGTTCAACAATAATTGAAACTGTTAAATGTTTTGTTAACTGGACTATGAAGACGGACAAGACATTGATTTAACACATCTGCTCTAACTCGCATCGATTCATGACTGCATTAGAAGATGTGTCACAAAGGACAGCAGATAAGAACGATTAGATAACATGAAATACCACAACATGTTACATTTGATCTGATAGGGGAGAAGAAATGTTTGAAATAAGTCAAATGGTGAATATAACTTTAAAAGCTGAGGTGAAACGTTTTTTTCTAAATATAGAGGTGACGATTTTTTTATTTGCAAATACAACTTGGTACATGTCCGTCTGAAAAACAGATACATATATGCACTATTTGTCGAATATTTCATGTTTTAATAGATTTACATCATCTAGTGCTATATAGAGTACATCTCCTGACGGAAAAAAATTAATTTTTACTTGTTTACTTGTCGGTGTATCAATTCAGTCAAACTATCTGTAAACAAGAAATGTAAGTTACATCCTGTTCGACAAATGTAAAATGTCATCAGCAAGTAAAGGTTTAATACAGTATGTTAATGAATTGCATCACTCTCTTTTTCCTAGTTGCATCATTAGAACTAATATACACATGATGCTTATCCGCACAAATACATCTGTAAGATCTTCAATCTCAGTTTTGATTGTTAAGTTACGTGTTTTAAAACTAATAAGAACTCATTGTTCACCCCCTTTTGGTAGTTGTCGGTTCTTTATTGTCAGTTGCATTTTAAAACACGAATCATATTTCAAAAATCAGAAAAATATACAGCACAGTTTCTTTATTGTGTGAACAAGATTTGAATGTCAATGTTCATGTTCATGTTCATGTTGTTACCATAAAAAAAGGTAAATTCCACAAAAATCAAAAGGACATGTCAATATCTCTGATCGAAGTGATAGCAAAAGGTACAATGTTCCATTTTCTGTATTACATACAGTTTCAATAGCATGTTTCTATAGCAAAATCTAATTAAAGAGATATTTGTTTGAATTTGAAAAATATACTTGGTATAAAAAAATACTAAAAACTACTGTTCTAACACATTGTCATGATTTTGGAAGCAATTTCGAATTCAAAGAATATTAAACTTAAAACTACTGTCCAAACACATCGTCATGATTTCTAAGGCAATTTCAAGGAATATTATGCTTAAAACTGTTGTCCAAACTTATTGTCATGATTTCTGAAGCCATTTCATGAAATATTATACTTCAAACTACTGTCCAAACATATCATCATGATTTCTGAAGCCATTTCAAGGAATATTATACTTAAAACTACTGTCCAAACACATCATCATGATTTCAGAAGCCATTTCAAGGAATATTATACTTAAAACTACCGTGCAAATACATCGTCATGATTTGTGTGTTCCAGATTAAATCACGTGACACCTTCACCATTAACCTGTCAAATACGTTTTTGAGATTGACAGATAATTCGAATCATTTTCCAAATACAGTATTGATTTCTACAACAGTTGTCAATCTTTAAGACACACAAACAAGCTCATTGACGAGATTGGGCATGTGTTGTTTCAAGAATATTGCCGTAACATCGTATGTAAAATTTTAGCTTAATATTTTTTTGCATTTTAATATTGATAAGTCTTGCATGCACTTTGTTTGAAGTCAGTTTTTAAACATCTTCGAATCTATCAATTTTATAAAACATTACAACTCAAATTTTTTGTTTGGAAACGCTTCCTACTGTATTTCGACTTTAAATCCATGTTAGCTAACAGATACATTTAAGTTAGTTATAAACTGACTTGTGCATTTGTAAATCACTTGTGTGTCATTTTATGTGAGAGAATATGACCTTCCATGATCAGTTTCAATTTCTCTCTATCCTCATGTACATATGAACATATATTTAAGACTTAACAGTTGTATGTTGGAAAAAAAGAGAAATGCAATATATTTATTTCTCATTTCTCTCCACTGTTCATCGTGACTAAAGGTGTCAGATATATAATGATGTCATCAAGCTTCCAATAACGTGAAATAGTCAATGTTTTTTATGCGACAAAAATAAGAGCCAACAAAAGGGTGTCCTGAGTTATGTTCAAATCCTTCACAATTACCATGCCATCTACAGAAAATAACATGTTGGCTTCATTAACTCCTCTATTAACATCCATCATTAGACAGCAATGTATTGAAGAATTACAGACTCTTTTCTGGAAAAGGTCAATGCGCCAAGGCTTCAAGATCATTTAAAGGACATCTTAGTCGTTATTCAATTTACCTACAGTTTACATATAGCATAGTAAATCGATACACTGTAACCTTTTTTGTGTGTTCTAAATGAAGCTACTACAATGAATATTATACTTAAAAGTACTGTTCAAACACATCGTCAGGATTTTGGAAGCAATTTCAAGGAATACTTAACTTGACATGTGTGAATGGTGGACATCATGGTATAACAGGTACACTCTACACTGGTACTTGCAACTAAGCTACAGTTACAAGTTAATGCTGTGGAATATGTGGATGACAACTTCTTTATTCATTGTATGCAAAGTTTCGACACTGTCGTTTCTGTGTCATCCATTCGATCCTCACCATTATTGCCATTCCAACTTCTAAAATGCCTCTCAAGGAAGTTACAGTTAAAGTTGATGACAATAGATCACCTGTGTCTACGATGAAATATGGGATTCAGCAAGTAATGGTACCCAAGTTACTCATTGAGTTTATGCTCTCTGAATTTATGTAGTAGAAGCTGTGCTGTTCTCTTCAAAATTTATATCGATGACAACAATGTGTTTAGAAAAAGTCAGCCAAGGAACTAATCCTAACTTATATCGAACTCTCACAAATAAAATAATTGATGTTGTTAATGTGATTTAATAACACATCTTGTGACAAATCTTATTTATTGTTCTGTGCAACCATTTTTAAATTTCTTAAATCTTGAATCTATTAGGAGTGCAAATATATTTGCTTTTCTTTCAAAATGTCTGTAAGTTTTTCGTTTTCATATCAACAGTAGAAGCAACTTATGGCATACAAATTCTGAAATTGACAGTATTGACTAGACATCCCTGTGCATATCAAGTTTAATCCATGTTAAACCAGTTAAGTGTAAGGTCTGAACAATGTTGAAGAAATTGTATCCATTAAATTGTTATTGTTGCTACACCTGTTGACCTCTATTAAGTCATTACCAGACTAGAATAACAAAACTATCCTAATATTCACCAAACTTTGTGTTAATTGTTGAATAGTTGTTGTTTTGTTTTTACATTTTTAAGCAAATTGATAACCGTGAATTACTGTTTCTCAGTTATCAATCACAACATGTTTTGCTCTTTTCAATCCTTTATTACAAGATCATTTACACCCATTTACCTTTGAATACAAGAGCTCTCCAAATAATCTATCTCAATGACACAATATGACAACACCGCTATTTAAAGTAACCTTATGTTTGTTGAATGATGAACCACACGTTTGTTTACTGCAAATACAACGTTGCATGACCTTTCAAATAGTTTTCAAATATATCAACTGCTAAATCTGAACAAAAAGCAATTAAAATTTTTTGGTACGGACACACTATGAAAATAACGACATTTAAAGTATTTTTATGTTTTTGAATTAAGAACCACATGGTGATAATGACTGTTTGTGAAGATTCTGTTGACAGAACATCAATTGTTTTATTGCATAAACAACGTTGCGTGACCTGTCATATATTTTGCAAATATGTGAAATACAGTTGTCAGTTGTTAAACTCTGAACAAAGCGCAATCACACTAGGACTGATGGGTATTTATAAATGTTAAGGTAGATCTAAAGTTTCATAAAGTTATCCCTTTAATAGACTAGAATTGTTATAAATTTTACACAGCAATAAAATGATTCGTAATATATTCTAAACTCATAAAAAAAATTATCTACTTAGTTTTTTCTTGTAAAAAATATTCAGACAAAGGAGTGAATTTATAATCAAATCTAATAGATAAAAATTGTAGAGCTTAAGATGATTATTGTCAATGCAGGTGAAACCAATCACTTCAGAAGGAATTCTTGGAAATGGCGATGATATTGATTTCTTGCGAATGGTAATTACTCCGCATTCAGTAACTAAAGGTGGATTAGTACTGAAGTTCCCGAGAATAAGGTAATTTCCGGATGTTAATACTTCATAGATCCATATAATTTCGTTGAATCCCTTTTCACACATTAAGAATACATTCAGAATCAAATGTAATGTAATCGTATCAGAATGGTCCAAAATATTTCCCCCAAAAATGTTTTTTTCTCGGATTAGATTTTATTAATCCATGGATATAATGTTGAAACAGGTGTTTTTTTAACTGCTTCACTTTTTTGTGATTTAAGGTGTTTTGTCAGTTTTCGCTGCAATTATTCACACACATTTGAATTGATTTAAAAGGTGCCACGCTGTAAAATATACAGAGAAGTTAAGCACTTTTGCAATTTGTTTATTAATGTTTTGTTAAAAATGTCACAAGAAGAATGTACTTTTGAAATTTGAAAATTCCAAACTATTATGCGATATGAACCTTTTGTAGCATTGAAATATACTAAACGACATCGTGTATGCATGGTTAAAACATTAAAAATCCCAAAACAAGTATTTGATACGGTAGAGCGATGTCAAGTGGATTACTAGGCTATTATATCATTGACATAAAATCAGTGTTTATCTTTAATAATACTTTTTCCTATAAAGGTTGCATAATGTTGAGTCTTTCAACATTCCATTTATAAGAGCTTAAAAAGTCGGAAAGCAACTATCTTAAGTAGTTTATCATGTACTTATGAAGATGCCATATTAGACATGTTTAGTTTTTGAAATAATATTCCAATACTTGATTGTTTAAAATATTCAAAAGGAATACTTAAATGCTAACAATCAATATGATATTGATTTTTGGTAGACAATATATCATTTGTTCTTGTTTGTTGTGACTTCTTTTGTTATAAAAAAAATTTCGTTATTGCATTTTAGCAACTTTTTTGTTGGGTTGTATAATTATTGCAGAAGGATTTATGTATTTTGTATTCTTACATTCCTCTAATGTTTTATCATCAATAATTATGAATATACAGCTATTAGATGCCAAGAACAAATATAATGTAAAGGAGATGGGAAGGCAAACCATTGACAATTTTCCTGTTATCATTTCATAAAGTCATGATACATTCCGTAACGACATTTAGCAGTTTTAGTTGTAGATATGACCATATTTTTTGTGAATAAAATGTCTCTACTGGACAAAATGGTGAGTAATAGTGTTATGTACTAACTCATTCACCTGGAACAAAAAACAGTGCAAAGGTAATGTAAGTAAAAACCATTTTGGTACTCACGGTTGCATGAAAATTGGGAAACGTTGTATACATACCTGAAAAAAGAGAAAAAGATCATTTAATAAGCAATCCTCAATCCTCAACTTGAATAATCTTAGTCGTTTAACATTCAATACCATGATTTTATATGATACCAATATTGTTGTATATAAGCATATCTACGTCTGGATCATTTATTCCAAATCGCCAATGAAAGGAATTGAAATGATTTTCTAAAATGTAACTTCTTAAGGTCTCAGGTACGTTGAAATGTTCAAGGTGTTGCTTGAGCTGTTAATGATTGCAGTGAAGAAAGAATCAAATATACATATTTGTATTAACAGAACATGATTCCGCCTATGCATCTTCATATTACAAACCAATGATGAAGGTGCTGCAGCGATCCACAACCTGAAGTATAGGATTAATATGGCTCAAAGATTGACAACTGAAGATAATCTGCTATTTCAACTGTCATAGGTCAAATTCTATTATTTGTAATTTTCAAATTAGTTTCAATTCAGATACATGTTGCATTTATACATAATCATTTGCCTCACCCACTATGATTGTTTCTTTCAATACTGCTTCATGCTAACAAATATAATTTTGAATGGGAACTTAAATCGTTTCTGATCATTTACAAACGAAACACCCTGGAGTGTGATTTCAGTTTCTTATCATGCAGTGCAGATCTATTTATGTCCCTAGAACATGAGCGTTTTGTCCATCATCTCAAAGGTCGCAGTATTGACGTCAACATCGAATGAAACTTCTTTTCAAAAGTGAATCAGACACCTTAAAGGCATTTCAAGAAAGACATCAGTCCTTAATAGTCAGAAAGTACTTCATAAATTAGATTTCAGCACCTGGTAGAAGGAAAATCATTTAAAAAATGGTCCAATGGCCTTTTTACGCTTTGATGCGTACTCATTGTGAGGGTTTAGAAGTCCATTTGACATACTTTTAGCAAGTTTAATTTCTATTCAATAGTATAAGTTAATCTTATGATTACATCATGACGTGTGACGTGAAATTCCGGTTTAAAACTTAACTGTTGTCATTTGCAAACATCTTTAGGCTTGATAAAATGAAATAGGAATAATTACTAAATATTGAAACAACTACTGAAGGATAACCGTCCTCCATGGATTGGAATCAGTAGCATTCAATGTTTGTGGTGGTGTCATTTACTCAAACACCTTTGTTGTAGGTTGTTTTCGAATATTGTTGCAATTGCCATCACCATCAGTTAATCTATTAAATGTTTCGGATTTTTTGCTATAAAATGCTATCAGTTTATCTTTAAGAATGTGCATCACTACAATCAACTAATTATTCAGGTCCTCCATCGGGATGTGTCAAGAAAATATTAAAGTTTCTTAAGCTTCTTGTTGGTCCCTCATTAGCATACCTATACTGGAGT